>OX578152.1:103614381-104814381 GCA_951213105.1 Amaurobius ferox | reverse complement strand
AGGGAGCCAGGCGTGTTATTTTTTCTGTGACGTCATTTGAATGAATTTCAGTTGTTTTCGATGAAGTTTTCAAATATAATAAATTTTCGTAGTATTACGATAATTCTAAAATGATTACCGAGAAATGTATCACATTTTAGAGATGCTTAAACCAGGCAATTTATATTTCAATGCCGTCATTTGAATGAAGTTCATTTTTTTCGATAAAGGTTTAAGTTTTCAAATATAATAAATTAATGTTGTATTGTGATAAGTTTTAAAATATTACCGAGGAATGTATTGCATTTTAGACATGTTTAAATAAAATTGCATTGAAGTTGGAAAGTGTTTCATAATCAATGCTTTAAGCATGATTGATCTTTCTTGTTTTATTGTAAAAATAGTAAATTCATTGCATTACTTAAGGAAAGTCATGTGTTGTGCACAATAAATACTTTATGCATATTAGTACTTGTAAATAAACATAGAATTTATCCAGAAATTTGAACTCATTGTTGTATCCTGAGAGTACACCCACGATTCCAGAGGATACATCGTAACAAATTAGCTCCAGAAGCGGGATTTCTGGCGACTTCATAAGCGGTTATGGCCCCTCAAACTAGAAAAACGACGGAGGGACAGCTAAGGGACATGATAGAATTGGGAAAGCAATGCAAGCCGGATAAGAATCGATGCCGGAAAAGATGTTTGCCCCTTCTGGTTCTCAAAAGAGCCTTCAAGATGGCAACACTATTCATTTTCAGGGATATCAAATTTAAGCAAAACGACGGTTTTCAATTTCTCTATAATATGCTGTAATATATAGTAATTTGTTTGTTAGAAAATTATATAACAACTACGTTTAAAACAGCGTCAACTACAAATAGGGTATCGATCTGTTTTGAAGGCAAAAGAAAAAAAATATTATCCTTCATCAGAACTTGCAAGGATCATTATGAAACCTCAGTAAAACAAGATGAAGATCGCAAAATCGATACGTCGATCTTGTTCTGGTGAGATATTTATGTCTGTAAAATTATATAAAAATAAATTAATTGGTATCACGTCTGATTTCAAATAAAAAAGATTAAGCACACAACTTTGATAGAAGGTCTTTTATTACACTTCTTATAAAAAGTACAAAATGGAAAAAGGCCATAATCGCTTTCGAGCGTTAATACCCTCTTCATCAGTGGCTATATGGAAAGTAAAAAGGATCGTTCATATATAGACCAGTAAAGATGACAATATTTATGCATATTTGTCATCTTTACTGGTTTATATATGAATTCTTTTTACTTTCCATGTAGCCACTGATGAAGAGCGTATTAACGCTCGAAAGCGCTCTAGCCATCTTCCATTTTGTACGTCAAGAAGTATAATAAAAGACCTTCTATCAAAGTTGTGTGCTTAATCTTTTTTTTATATAAAAAGTCTATATTCTGAGGGAATTTGCTACTGTATCGTCAGACTTTACCTGAAAACGTTGATATCGAATTTTGATAATCTGTTTTGATATGTGTTTTCGTTCGAATAGTGTTTTCATAGATTTTTTCGTGTTCTAGAGATCTTGAAACATGTATATCCGTCGAAAACTCGTTCTACGATTTTCGACATGATTACAATACTGTCCCTATACATTACCATGTATTGCACTGAAAGTAAAATGATGCATAAAATCCATGGCACAATGTTCTTAACGTTGAATTGTACATTATACGCTTTTCCGGAGCATTTCGAAGTACCAAATTCACTCTTTGCATTACAAATTATCGATATTGATTTATATTATCGATGTCGAAACTTGAAAACCTTGATATCGAATTTCGGTAATCAGTTTCGATTCGTCCCGATTCCCATTGTTCACCTCGTGACTGCGTAATAGTGGGTTTTTCAATAAGAAAGATAAAAGTAGAGCCAAATGAAAAGTTTCAAGCGTCATTTCTCGGATTTTTGATTATGTGCAGCGCTTCTACTCATCGTGAAGAGTACTGTTTGGTTCCAAAAGAAAAACTCCTTCGCAAGTTGAATACAGCATTCTAAACGGTAAGAAAAATTCATTCCACATCAAATTTTCTGTGGAAATATGTTAAGATTCTTTGAGACTCGCTCCGATTCCCCTGTGTGGTTCTTACGCTAGACAACTCGTCATGCAGACGTATACACATCAAAATTTCGAAATAAATAAACGTTTTTTAATGCCACTCGGATGGGAACTCATAGGGAAATGCAAGGAGTCCCTCCTCTGGATGTTCACGGTCATAAAGGTGGGAATCCGCAGTAAGCTAGTCGATGTTGTACATCTTATCCTTCAGTTTGCACCACTGACGCTAGTTAAGAGTGAGCGTCAGTAAACCTTCTGCCCTATCCGCGCTTTGTTAACTTTCGCGGCACACATTTTTCGCCGAAATTCTGCTCAAACAGTTGCGAAATGTTTTCTGATAGATAAAATGCAATGCTTAGATTATATTAAGACTAAATTTAATACCCAATAAAGCGTAGAATATACTTTTTATTTTAATTCAAAATATTTTTAGTGCTGCCATCTGTTGTCGTAATTTAATTCATACCGACTATTTATATTTTTAATGAACATTTTTAAATGTCTATTCCTTCTAATACGCTATTAAATATAACAGATCATATATAAGAATGCCACAATTATGGAAACGTAATTGAACTTGGACTTGAAGACAAAGAATCTTGAAGACAAAACAACAATCCTCAGTGATGTACATTCACATCACTCTTATCAAATTTATAGAATAAGAAATTATCTTTCCGTGATTGTGGTATTATTATATATGATCTGTTGTTGCATTTAATACCGTATTAGAAGGAATAGACATTTAAAAATGTTCATTAAAAAATAAAAATAGTCGGTATGAACTAAATTACGACAACAGATGGCAGCACCAAAAATATTTTGAATTAAAATAAAAAATATATTCTATGCTTTATTGGTTATTAAATTTAGTTTTAATATAATCTCAGCATTGCATTTTATCTATCAGAAAACATTTCGCAACTGTTTGAGCAGAATTTCGGCGAAAAATGTGTGCCGCGAAAGTTAACAAAGCGCTGATAGGGCAGAAGATTTACTGACGCTCACTCTTAAGTTATTCCTCTCTTGAGAAAAGCTCTGTATGAGCCATGGTCACGCGATTCGTTTAATTGTCAGTCGCATCAATCAATATTGAATTTTATTGCTATGAGATATGCTGCGTAGCCTTTTAAATACAGATAAGGGGTAAGCAAACTTATGCGGTGCATCGCTTAGTGGTTTATTAATACTGTATCAACATCGTTTTGCATTGTGTCGATACTGTATCAATACTCTGTATCAATACTATATACTGTATCAATACTCTATAAATAATACATCAATATTCTGACTAGATAGTAAATTTTCTACGCATTTCAATCTTAAATTTGGAATTTTCATAGATTAATTAAAAAAATTTTTTGGATTTTTTTTTATATTGGTAAACTGTGTAAAAATTATATATAAAGTATAATTATATAATTATAACACAATTCGAATGCATAGTGATTACACAGGCCGACAAAAAAAATTATCTGCTGACTTGGATATGACACTAGTTTTTAACTAATTTTGGTATGCTGATTTCAAATATGACGCTATTTTTTTTTTGTATCACGCCAAGTTTCCGAGATATCGCATTCCGTGTTTATTGCTATAATGTTATATGAATCAAACTTTTGATCCCGCAATTTATGCGTGATTTGCTGATAAAAATCTGAGAAAATTAGTTTTGCACTGCATGATCCTTACGTTAGGAAAATTGTTAGTTTCATGTTTCTATGTGCCACTTTGCGCCAGTAGAGGGCGTTCTTCCTTGCCGCCAATTTTCTCCTACTTTTGTTACTCCTAACAACATGTAGACCAATCCATTTTATGATTATTTGAATTAAATATATAACTATGTTTATTTAAATCTATTTAAACCAATGAATATATTTATGTTGCAGATTAATGTATTTTAAATCCTGATCATTTCTATAGTTTCAAAAATTATAAAAGTACAGTCTTGTACATTTTTTTTCCAGCCCGCTTTTTAAAAAAAAAATCGCCAAGCGAGCGATAACGCGCCAAATCTGACAGATGTACTTTGTTTACATCGTAGTTCAGTTGGTCCAACTCAAGGTACTCAAGGTCCAACTCACGAGCTCTAGTGTCTATGCGACACCCCATGTTAAAAATGTTGCCATAGGGTCCTATGGGTGTGAGCCTTCTGAATATAGTATTCTGTGATGTAGACTATCGAACTATAGAAGTACAGTAGTGCACGCAAATATACCTTTCAAGCGAAAATGTCTTCCATGAATTCGTGAGTAGTTTCAGCACTGAAGGTTATAGTGAAGCTTTTCCATATCGGACACTCAAGAGGAACGAATTGGAAAAAAATATTACTACATTAATGTAATTACTATATTTGTCTGTTAGTCATTGTCACATTTTTAAAATTTATTTATCATACAATTCTGAATACCATTTGTTTTCCTTAAATCATTTACTCAAAGTAACCACTTTTTGCCCATGTTTGGACATTCAAAGAACTTTAGAGAAAAAACGTGACGAGATACCCGAAAACTATAATATAATTTTTGATTTCAGCACATCAAAACACCTTAACACTAGAACTACGAATATTTAGAGAGATCGTTCTAGGAAGATCGTTGATTTGTTCTCTTATTATAAAACCTAGAATAATTTTCTTCTGTGTTTTCAATAACTTTAAGAAATTAAGATAAATCATAAAATTTCAATGGGCTGGGATTAATCGTTTTGAAGGAATTGCTTCTCAAAGTAGTTATGCGGTCAAATGACCGCTTCTGTCGTTCTCGTGTTAAAATCAACTCTCAACTGCAAGTCAGCAAAAATCGTGTCGGCCTGTGTTATAATATGATGAAATAAATGAGATTAATATAAAAACAGGAGAATCTTGTTTAAAAGGATCAAGCAGCATAACAGTCTGTGAAACCACCCAAATCCAGATGTGCTATCATATGCAAATTGCATAATTAATATAGTACATTACTTATATCCTCAAAAATTCATCAAACCAGTCGATTAACTTTGTATAAAATTTTATACCGCGTTTACTTAAATGTGTAAATTAGAAAACACACTTCTGAGCTATGCATGCCTCCAAGGAATGTTTTTTAGCACCCGATAATTTTGCAATTTTTGCAGAAATGTCTCAATTAGCAGAAATCGATGCCAGGACCGAACGCATTGCTTAAATGAAGCTAATAAATGTCTGTGGGAAAAGTCGTATCATCATCACCTGTAACACGGTGACACCTGCAAAACAATATTCGTTAAAATAAGTAGTAATATTCTTTCTCGAATGCAAATGAGTCTTGCTGTTGCTAGACTGAATTCTGAACAGGCTATAGAGTAGATTTCTACACATGTAATTGTTATCTGTTTCAGTATTACTGAATATGTCAGCAGATCACCAACAACTCTATTGTGTCAAATAAATACCTTCAGTCATAGTTCTTGTGTCATTCCTACTCATTAAAAAATGCTTTACTGCTTTGTATTTGGTTTTTTCATTTATTTCGCTTTGTTTTCCAGATCGTATCCTTACTTATTAAATTCTACGCTAGGGGCGTTGCAGTCACTTTTATCCGATTAGGAATGATCACTTTACTTTAGATACACTTAGCGTTTACCCTCAACGGAATTTCCTTACAATAGTTTTAGGATGCTTAAGAACTTTTCTATGAACACTGTATATTAATAATATGTTAAATCCCATGTGGTCAGCACATGACTTTCACTGCAGAGTCAAATTCATTTATTTATTTTTTATTTTAGTTTGCTTTAAATAGAATTTATTTGCACAAAATAACATTCACACATTTATAATAAAGTATTCAATTTACATTTTTAATGCCTGCTCCTTTCATTTGTAAAAGCAATGCACTTTAAAAACTTTAGCTCTTCAAAATTCTAAAATTCATATAATGTTCATAATTCAGATAATAATTCATATAATATCCAGATTCATAATTCGGATAATAATTCAGATAATATCCAGATTCATTATTCAGATAATTTTAAGTTTGTCAAGTAGGTAATTACTTTCCTTATATACATAATGTATAAGGAAAGTATTGTGACGGGGGGTCGAAAATTCGAATTCGAGTTTTCGACGGGAGAGCACGTTTCAAGCATCCCTGATCACGAATCAAACATTTTTGAAATGATGTCTCTGTGTGTGTGTGTGAAAGTATGTGTTTGTGTGTGCAAGTATGTGTGTGTGTGTCAGTGAGTCTGTGGAGACGATAACTGACGAACGAATGGATCGATTCGAATGAAATTTGGTTTCAAACAAAAATCACAATCCGTAAACACTGGAAGTCCATTGTTTTTATACGCAATCGAATGTTCAGACCCCCCCCCCCCCCCTCTAAATTTTCGAGTGAAATTTTGTAGAAAATGTCAAAAAATCAAAACCGCTAATATAGTTACGCAAATAGACATTTCTCATGTAATTTTTCATTAGAAAACGATTGACATTAATTTTGGAACGCTAACATGAACCGTTCTCGAGATATTGCACATTTTTCAAAAAAATTATCAAAAAGTTTTATAAAATAAAAAAAAATATTTCCTATTGAGAAACATGTTCACTTTCCATATGTAATATCATTCGATAAATTGGGTGACATCGTTCTCGTGGATCTAACTCGTTCCATTCACGAGAAAAGATACTTTGAGTAATACTTTTGTATTTCAACGCCAATAGTCATTTATCTGCTGTAAGAATAACTTATTTCTTCGTCCATAACGCTTGGCGAGATTTTGGCGACGAATTTGGTGGAATGACGCCAACTTGGCGAGTTTTTAAATGCTGCTAAATTAACGAAAAACTCGCCAAAGGGATAAAAATGACGCTAAATCAATGACGACTCATTGATGATGACGACATGGAAAATGAAGACTGATTGACGAAAATTCAATATCTTGGAAAGAATATAAATAACTACTATAAAAATAATCTACTGTATTTTTTTTAATAATAATTTTTTTCAAAAATAATCTTCTGTAATTTTTTACTGTAAAAGTATTAAATTCGTTGCATTATATAAGGAAAGTCATGTGCTGCCCACATCAGATTTTTTTATGTTTGTCAAGGAGATATGTTTTATAATTTGCAAGTATAAAACACCAATTAGTCAAATTTAAGTTTATCATAGCATTATATTCTATAGCAAAAAAAAGATAATTATAGTATACGCAATACACAAAACTGATAATGTCAAGTTCATTATACATGTGAAAGATAATAAAATCAAGTAAGCAGCATGTATCGACTTTATTGCTTCACTGATCTGTTGTTGACTTATAAATATTTTAAAATAGAATTATGAAACTTTTTAAAAGAACAAACCGCGAAGAGTAAGTAGCTCATAAAATAAATTTTTTACCGTAATACTCTTTGTGATATAAATGCACGTAATAAATATTGAATAGGCATATATGAAAAGGCCAAATAGAGATTCATAATTGAGATAATTTTAAGTATGTCAAGGAGGACAATTTCTCTTTCGACGTGTACACTCGGGTTTACGGAGGTGTACACTCAGGTTACAAGTCCAAATTTCTGGATAAGTAGCATGTTTATTTACAAGCACAGAGTAAACAGTAACGATAAACTGCAAATAGCTCGGTAACTGTCTCACAAGATAGCTAAACAACTGTCGGGTACAGTAAAAATGTAATTAAATGATCCAGTAATTTCACAAAACAGCTGATACTGTTCACAAAAAGTTGACATATCTCCCAATTCAAAGTAGTTCGTATCATGTCAACTGCTCTCCAATTGAGCAACGATTCATTTTATGGACTGTCCGTAGAAACTGGAAGAGGCTGGCATCTCCAAGAATGTTCCTCATTTCGAGAAAATTCAAGTGCCATCGATAAGTCGTCAAATTGGCAATAAATCTCCAAATATGTCAACCCTTACACGAGTGCTCAAATATGGCAACCTTACATAGACATAATAGGAATGGCTGCCTTTAAAGGTGTTTTTCCTTTGGTTCTTAAAAGTGTATGCAGAAAAAGCATTCTATATGTTCGTAGCATTATTATTTACTAGAATACTAACATACCTTCAAAAAATCGGCTCGGGCAGAAAATAGTTTATCATTACTTTTTATATTTAGTTGTGTGTACATAAAAATATTTTAGGTGTAGAAAGAACGCATTTTTCTTTCATAGATGGATTTACTAAGCCTAATTACATACAAGATTCATTTTTTCCAAATGTATAAATTCAAAATCAATTCTTCGAATATTTGTTACTGTAGCAAGGTCTGTCAATGCAAAATTGAATTAACGAGTATTTTGCCATGAATACTATATGGAGGTTAGCGCGGAGGGAGATGTTTTAAATATTTAAAAAACTTATAACTATTGGTGGAAAAAGTTTTACCACAGATGTTTTTACCACAATTTTTAGTTGAAACATCTATTTGTCATGAGTGGATAGAGACACAAAGTAAATGATGACCGATTTTGAGAAGACATCAAATTTTTGTGGGGTTTGGTGGTTCACTAAGGATTTATACCTCCAGTTCTAGGAGATTTTCACTTCCAGTTTTAAAGAAAATTCGTCTGACATTACGTCAAAAGTGTCCAGAAGATCGTAAAAATTCTTACCTGTTTAACCTAGAATGAACAGCTGTGCAAACCACTTGATATGATATTGCTGCTTTATAATAATGCTAGCAGCGATTACCTGGCGTGGCTCAGGATTCACCATGCAAAACTGTGATAAAAATTAACACCGGAACATATAGGACCGTAAATCTTATACATTGCTATTTCACTGTGAAAGATGTAAATTCATTGCATTATGTAAGAAAAAAATCATTGCATTATATAAGTCATAGCTGTATAAGAAAGAATCTTCCCCATAAAATGCTGATAATTAAATAACCATTTCTAACATTTTACAACATAGTTGAAAAGTGTTTATGATTTTGTTCATTCTGTCTGTCCGTTAGCACGATGACTATCGTAAAAATAACTTTATTTAAATGAAATGTTAGTATGTTGTTCAGACGGTCTGTGGGACCTATGGGAATATAAATGAATAATATCACCCAATTAGTTTTGGATTGAACCCGAATTGAAAAAATGAAATACATTGAACCCTATGGGACCTAATTTTTCAAACATTTTTAGGCGAATTTAAAATTCACAAATTGCTTGGAAAGTTTTAGGAAATATTCAAATTATCTCATGAAAACAACTAAAATAATAATTAAAATAATAATTAAAATAACAATTAAAATAATAATTGAACCACTTCATATGAAGAGATCACGTGACCATAATATGAATAGATCACGTTGATCCACTTCAAAATAAAATACGGTATCAATCTTTTGTCGAAAGGGGTTGGTGGAAGGGGTTGGTGGAAGGGGAAGGAGAATACGATCCCTCTGGATTCCTCCCCCACTGGGTTCCGGTATAAATTGGGTGGCACTTCCCGGCTAACCAATTGAATATTCTAAACCGTCTTGTTAAACGTAAAATCCAAACTCATAAACAAAACTCATGGAAAGAGTACATAAACTCACTCGCACCTCAGGATAACTCAATATGGAATTTTTTAAAAATAATTAAAAAATCAAATAAAGGAACCACTCATATGATTACAGACAAAGGAACTACCCACATAAATTCTGAAATCTCAAATACCCTGGCAGACAATTACCAATCCCAATTTACTATTAATAAAGAATTAACATGCCAGGACACCGAACTTGAAGTCAAAAACACAGTCCAAAACTTCATAAACACGCCCCCTACACACATAACCAATCCAACCTCCCCATCCGAAATTCTCACCGAAATTAAGAACTTGAAAGCCAGAAAGTCTCCTGGTATTGACGAAATAAACAACAAAGCAATAAAATCTCTCCCCATCAACATTATATACTTTTTAACTCTACTTACCAATGCTATTTTACATTACAACCATTTCCCTAAGAAATAGAAAACCGGCATAATTGTTCCAATTCTGAAACCCGGAGAAAATCCAACCATCCCACAAAGCTATAGGGCCATCACACTTCTCACATCTATTAGCAAACTTGTTGAGCGCATCATACATACGCGTCTTAAAAACTACATCAACCAGCAAAACATAATTATACCCGAACAGTTTGGCTTTCGCCCACAACATGCCACAACACACCAGTTGTTAAGAGTCACTGAGTTCATCTCCGAAGGAATGAATATCGGAATTACAACTGGAGCCATACTCCTTGACGTAGCGAAGGCCTTCGATCGCATCTGGTACGATGCTCTAATATACAAATTAATTAAGCTGAACTTCCCAGATGCTCTTATACACCTTATATACTCATACCTTCGCTGCAGATCTTTCACAGTCCGCTTCAACAACACTTACTCAACACACCGACCTGTGAGTGCCGGAGTCCCACAGGGCTCCCAATTGTCCCCGACACTCTTCAACTTATACATTAACGACATACCCAGTTCACCACACACACACATCGCTCTTTATGCGGACGACACGGCAATATACACTAGATCCTCCAACTTTAATTTCGTGTGCTTTCGATTACAAAAACATATAAACATACTTTCCTCCTGGTTTCAGAAGTGGAAAATAAAAATCAACCCCAAAAAAACCAACTGCATCCTTTTTTCCAAGAAAAAGAAAAAACTCCTCCCCCCCATTAATATTAATAACACTCCCATACCGTACACGAATAATTGTAAATATCTTGGCATAACTTTTGACAAAAAACTTAATTTTAAGCAACACATTGAAACCACCATCAAAAAATTCCATATAGCCAGAGCCAAGCTACATCACATCCTACACTCACCCCATGTCAACTACTCAAACAAAATACTATTATATAAAACTGTGCTTAGGCCTGTGTTGCTGTATGGATCCGCCGTTTAGGGTTTCACGCCCAAAACAAACCTAAACAAACTCAATTGTTCAAAACAAAGCACTAAGAAGCATTAGAAAAGCTCCCAGATTTTTAAGAAATGATGTCATTCATCGGGACTTTGTAGTAAATCCCATTAAAAAAGAAATCAAAAAACTTGCAATTAACTTTTATAACAATATCCCCCTTATTCCAAATCGTGAAATTCAAAATTTAAAAAGTTATGACCCACACCAGTGGAATTTTAAAAGAAGACCTAGAATAACAACAATACTAGAATAAATACTGCATACCAACATCTACAAATAAATCAATATAATAGCCAAAATATAGTCTTAATGAAATTGTTCCAACTGCTCAAAAAAAAAAAAAAAAAAAAAAAAAACTATCTTTGAAGCCCTTTCAACTTATTGAATAGTAAGAGCTTGATTCAAGATTAACTGTAGTGAATATGAACCAATAGAAAAGCGACAGGTTTTAAACCAATAGAAATCAACCTTCCCACCATATTTTCATACTGCCTTCGGGTGCACAACAAGTAAAGAGTATCATGCTCATATTCTCCAAGAGATACAGCCCACTGAGGCTAGGTGCTCTAATAAGCGTCAAACGCAACGGATGATGGCGGTCCAAACACTTAGCTAACACGTTTCTGGTAGGTCGGATGGTCTGGGTCTCAACAAAATCAACTGAGAGCCAGATGATTTATATTTCGATGACGTCATTTGAATCAAGTTCGTTTTTTTCGATGAAGTTTTAAATTTTCAAATATAATTAATTATTGCAGTATTGTGATATATTGCTGCTGAATGTATCGCATTTTAGCGATGTTTAAATAAAATTAATGTTGAAAAATGTTTCATAATCAATGATTTATGCATGATTGATCTTTCTTGTGATTTCTTAATACTTTTCCTTATTTAGTAAGCCTGTGAGAAATAAACCATGGTGATAGTTTCCATTTAAATTCATATTTCAAACCTGCGATTTTCAAAAGATTTTTTAATTGACTTTCACGTTAAAATCAACGATTTCCAACCTTTTTCGTTGGGAATCATGGAGTTGGAGAGTAGAACTCCTAGGAAAAAGTTTCGTTTTCATTTAATATCTCGACAACCCCCATATTTAGAAACTCGAAACTTCGACTGAATTTATGGAGGGCTATTTCAAAGCTATCCACCAAATTTCATTAAATTCGGTTCTGTTGTTCTCCCGTGATGATGTGACAAACGAAAGTGTCGTTTTTCACTATTATCTTGAGAACCACGGATCGTAAAAAATCTAAACATGGACTAAATTTTAAGTGAAGCTATTTCAAGACTATCCACTAAATTTCATCAAATTCGGTTCAGCCGTTCTCCCGTGATGTTGGATCATGCATACATACATTTATGCATACATACATACATACATACATATTTTTCTTCTTTATATATATGGATTACTTTACCTACAATACATGGTAATGTATAGGGAAAGTATTGGAATCGTGTCGAAAATCATAACTTGAATTTTCAAAGGATCTAAAGATTTTGAAAACTAAAAAAAAAAAAAACTATTTTAGCAGGATGTGTGTGTGTGTGTGTCTGTCTGTCTGTTTGTCTGTGTGTCTGTTTGTCTGTCTGTCTGTGCTATGTATGTATCCACTCTGAATCATAAACTATTTACCAACTTTCATAACATTTTACAGGTAGGTCACTTGTGGATGATCCTTGTGCTGTTTAGATTTTGGTACAATCGGAGATTAAAGAACCAGCTTTTTCTGCGAAATGGCCCGCAAAAATTGTATATATCCATACTAGATAAAGAACTAAATGAACAAATTTCGCAAAATTTGGTAAATAAATCCTTGTATGTTTCCCTGGTGCTGATTAAATGCTTATGTGATTGGGGAATAAAACAACATGCCTTTTCTTGAGAAATGACCCAAAAAATCGTCAAATTTAAAAACAAAAGACTACTTATGCTTAAATGTATCGATTAAATGCCTGTCTTATACGTAATTTTTGATAATGAAAAGAATGAGATAAATCTCATTGCGATAAGATTAGTCCTTTACAAAATATATTTCGATAGTTTGCATTTTTGCTAGGCAACATTTGAAAATACATCCAGTTACGAAATGAAAACAAAGACTGAATTAAAAGTGCAAACTCAGTATAATTTCAAATAATTATACCTATTATTGCGTGCAATTAAACTCAAATTAATGAATTATTAAGAAAATAAAAAGAACATGTGAATAAAGGGAAAGTTAGTGCGGCCTACATCAGAAATTTTCTTGTTGTAAATGTAAGCATAGTTCATCTTGTTCTGTAATTCTTCTGGAATATATGAATTCAAAAGTATCTAATATGACTTTTTTCACATTTTAGATTCAAAGATCAGACATCGGAGAAATTCTTTCACAAAGGTTTCCCCGGGCCAACGGCCGTACCGTGCTGAAAACACCGGTTCTCGTTAGATCACCGAAGTCAAGCAGCATCGGGCGCGGTTAGTACTTGGTGGGTGACCACCTCGGAACACCGCGTGCTGTTGGCCATCTCGGGTGCGGTATCCCCGTGGTTTGCGCGCTAGATTTGCACGCTACCACAAAATGCCGCCGTGTTCATGCGGAGTACGATCACGTTAAACATGTGGGTCCGTAAGTCCTTCCGAGAGGTTGGTGGTAGGGGAAGGAGGGTACGGTCCCTGTGGATGCCTCCCCCACTGGGTTCCGGTCTAAATTGGGTGGCACTTCCCGGCCGTCCATACAGTTACCTTACACCTTTCTGGTAGGTCGGACGGTCTGGGTCTCAACAACAACAACAAAGATTTCCCCAAGAGTGTAGCAGCCCAAATTCCAACCACTGTTCTTTCTGCGCTGTGAGTTCAGGGTTGTGCTTGTCGTGTTGTGTTACTGGCTATGTCCGAAAAGAATATTCATAACATTGGAGTGATCTTGGAAAAAGACTCTTCTACCTTCGAATGGAAACTGGAAGATTTTTTCTTTATTTCAACTAGGGACAATAAATGCTATGTCAGTCCGAAATTTACGTTTAGAGATATAAGCTACTGGTTCTTGATTTTCCCCAACGGGTATAATTCCTCAAGAGCCGGAAGATTGACTCTTTCATTGTGTTATGATAACAATACAGAGAGTGAACTTATTTTCACGCTAAGTATAAAGGACAAAAATAATAGAGATTATATGAACACTATGTGTCGCAAACTAGAACGCAAAGAAAAAAGTTATTTTTTTGCATGGTTTGATTTTATGACGAGATCCCAGCTCTTTGAAGACAAAGAACATATAGCACCGGACGGTACTCTGACTTTTTTCTGCTCTTTCGACTGTAACCTGAGTGATGCAAAAGAAATTCAGCAAATTGTTACAACTAGAAGTTAGTACAGCACGAACGATCAATCATGCATGAAGTATTAATTATAAGACACTTTCCAACTGAAATGAAATTTTTTTTAAACATCTCTAAAATGCAAGACATTCAGCGGTGATATTTGTTTAATTGTCACAGAAATACAATAATTTTTTTTACTTGAAAACGTCAAACTTCATCGAGAAAAAATGAACTTTATTCAAATGCCGTCGTCGAATTGTAAATCTTCAGGCTGTCTATGTAAATGAAGTGAATATTTCATTCATACACTTTTTTCCAGACTCCAGAGATAAATAATTATGCGTGAAAAAATTTCAGCAATTATTATACAATTCTTCTTACAATCTCTTGTTTCCATTCTGCATCTATTAAAATCAGGCTTCGTTGTAGAAATAATCAAAGTTTTTCATTTAAACTCAAATATTGTAATTGCGTTGGAGCGGAATATAGATGCACAGAAAATGTGTAAAAATAAACCGGTTTTAGGACGGATGCAATACTAAATATAAATTTAAAAGAACTTTAAAAATCACGATTTTAACCCTGGGAAAAAAGATGGGTACTAAATACTTTTATATGCTATCATTCGGGAATTGGCCCTATGGGCCATTCAACGTTACAAACACTTTGCCGTGGATCTTTACATCAATTTTTCAGTGTGAATAAAATCGATTCATTGCATTATAAAAGGAAAGTTATATGCTACACATATCAGATGTTTTTAACGTCTAGGCATTTGATTAACGAATCATTCGCCAATATAACGGTCAGATTGTGAATCAATTTGGGCATTACCTCAGTGCACCATGGGGATCTAATTAATATATGTAAAAAATAAGAACGCAATACCTCTTCACTTTTTCTCAAAGCTGAAGAGCTAAACCAACGTAAAAGTGTAAACAAAAGTTCCTTATAATGAAAAAAGTATTAAAATAGCAATGTCAAATATTTAAATTAGAATCAAGAGTAATAATAATTTCCAGTTACTTAATTTAATGTTCTAAAAACCAAAGGCTGACACCATTGTCAAATAGCATTACACGGAAAGTACATTTTCGTTATAACGTTGCGTATATTTCTAAAATACTTTGTCGAATCTAGATTACTGAGACAACTAGATATTATAAGACAACTAGATTTTATTGAAAATATAAGTAGAAACAAGGTTTTCAAATTTAATTTGGGTTTTCACAAATGAGAATCGGAATTTCTAACTCTTACTAGGTAGAAAAAGTTTTCACCTACAGACCAGAAAATGGAAATTTCTTCTGTCGAAGAATTTATTTCTCAAATCCGAAGAAAAGAAGGCAATTATCTCATTCTTCACAGTCTACTTCCATTAAAAAATTTTCATGCCTTACCTAAATTTCTACTTTTGAGAAAATCGTTCAAATTACAGTTGCATTTTACTTTCCCCTTAATACATGGTAATGTATAAAGAAAGTATTGGAATTATGCCGAAAATAGCAACTAGAGTTTTCGACTGATCTACACGTTGCGGGACATCTAGAACACGAAAAAACTAGTTTTATCATAACGCCTGTATGTCTGTCTGTCTATCCAATGTATTTATCCACTCTAACTTAAAAACTAATTGAACGACTTAATAAAAAAAATAATATTCATGCAAATTGCTGTTATATGCAAGTTATGTGTCAGTGACCCTGGTGCTGATTACATTTTGGAACGATTCAGGATAAATCCAGGATTCCATTTTTTGCGAAATGGCCCTCAAAAATTGTTTGATCCATTCTAGCTTAAAAACTAATTGACCAAATTTTCTGAATTTAGTATATAATTCACACTTGTCGGTGATTTTCCCTTTTGGTTCTCAAAAGTGTATGCAGTAAAGACATTATATATGTTCGTAGAATTATTATTTCCTAGAAAAATAACATAGCTTCAAAAAATCGTTTCGGACCCAAAATAGTTTATCATTACTTTTTTAATTTAGATGTGTGTGCATAGAAATCCTTTAGGTGTAGAAAGAACACATTTTTCTTACAGAAAATGAAGGAATTACTAAGCCTAATTACGTGCAATATTCATTCGTTTTGAATGTATAAATTGAAATTCAATTATTCGAATATTTGTTACTGAAGCAAGGTTTATCACTGAAAAATGAATTAATGAGTATTCTGCCATGAGCACTATAGGAGGGTTGGAGCGGAAGAAGAGGTTTTAAATATTTAAGAAACTTGTAACTGCTGGTGGCAAGCGTCCTGCCATAGATGTTTCTACCAAAATTTTTCATTGAAACAACTATTTCTCATGATTAGCTAGAGGCAGGACTAAAATGATGACTGGTATTTACAATATATCAAATTTTGGTGGGTTCAGCGGGTTCACTAAGGATTTCCACTTTCAGTTATAGAAGATTTTCACTTCCAGTTGCAACGAAAATTCATCTGACATTAACGGAAGTTCATCTGACATTATAGAAGAACTGTCCAGAAGATCATAAAAATGCTTAACTTTTCCACCTAGAATGAATAGATGTGCAAACCGCTTGACATGATATATGCAGGCTCCTTTATAATAGCATTTCTTTTCCTACAATACATCGTATTCTATGGAGAAAGTATTGGAATCGTATCGTAAATCGCGTTTTTGACGGATGTACACGTTTTGGAACATCTAGAACACAAACATTTTAGCAGGATGTATGTGTGTGTGGGGAGCGGGGGTTATGTGTGTGTGTGTGTGTGTGTGTGTGTGTAATGTCTGTGCAATATATCCCCTCAAAAACTCATTGACCAAATTTCATGGATAATTTACTTGTGGATGATACTGGTGCTGTTTCGATTTTGGTGCAATTCAAGATAAAAACATCTGTCTTTTTTGTAAAATGGCCCACAAAAATTATGTGTATCCATTCTAGCTAAAAAACTAATTGATCAAATTTAACAAAATTTGGTAGATAAGACAATTTTGGGTTAGCCAGATGATGATGAAATTTTCTTCCGAAATGTCCCGAAAAATCGTCAAAATATAAAATAAAAGTATATTTGTGCTTACATTTATAAATTACATGCCTTTTTATACTTTATTTTTGATGATTAAAAGAGTAAGATCAATGTCATTGCAATGGGACTAAGCTTTCACGAGATATTTTAATAATTTCCATTTTTGTTTGCCACTTTGGAAAATATGTCCAATTATCAAATGAACACAAACCTGAATTAAAAGTACAAATTCAGTATGATTTCAAATAATTATGCGTATTATTGTGTGCAATTAAACTTAAGTTAAAGAATTTTTAAAGAAATAAAGAGAAAATGTGTTTAAATATGTAGGGAAATTTATGTGCTGCTTCTTAATGCATCAGATATTTTTCTTGTTTTGAAAGTAGTCATAGTTCATATTATTCTGTGATTCTTCTGGAACATATATATCATTTCAGAAATATCTAATGTGACTTTTTTCACATTTTAGATTCAAAGATCAGACATCAGAAAAAAATCTTTCACAAGGGTTTCCCCAAGAGTGTAGCAGCCAAAATTCCAACCACTGTTACTTCTGCCCTGAGAGTTCAGGATTGTGCTTCCCTCGTTGTGTAACTGGCTATGTCTGCTGAGAAGCATTGTGGTGTTGGTGTGATCTTGGAAAAAAACAGTTCTACCTTCGAATGGAAAGTGGAAGATTTTTTCTTTTCTTCAATTATGGAGAATGGACGCCTTCGCAGTCCGATATTTAGGTTTAGGGATACAAGTTGCCACTTTGTGATTTACCCCTTCGGGAATAGTCGCTTAAGAGGCGGAAGATTGAATCTTTTATTGTCTTATTGTAACACTATAAAACGTGAACTTATTTGCACGCTGAGTATAAAAGATAAAAATAATAGAGATTATGTGAACACCATGCTTCGCGAACTAGACCTCACAAAGGATATGCATATTTTTACATGGTTTAATTTTATGAAGAGATCCCATCCCTTTGAAAACGAAGAAATTGTAGCATCGGACGGAACTCTCACTTTTTCCTGCTCTTTTAACTGTAACCGAGGTGATGCAGAAAATGCCCAGCAACCTGTTACAACCAGAAGTAAGTACACCAAGAAAGATCAATCATGCAGAAAGTATCGAGTATAAAACATTTTCCAACTGAAATGCAATTTTTTTAAACATGTCTAAAATGCGATACATTCAGCGGTGATATTTTTTTAATTATCACAGAACTACAATAATTTATTTTACTTGAAAACCTAAAACCATGGAGGTAAAAGTATTCCATGCTTAAAATTTTATTCAAATAACGTCATCGAATTATAAATCGTCTGGCTCTCTATGTAGAGGAAATGAATATTTCATTCATATCACTTGTACTCCAGACTCCAGAGCTAAATAAATTTGTCTTCAAAAAGTTCAGTAATTCTTATACAACTCATTTTACAATCACATGTTTACATTCTGCATCTATTAAAATTTGGCTTCGTTGTAGAAATAATCAAAGTTTGATAATCATTTAAACTCAGAAATATTGTAACTGCGTTGGCGCTGAATATAGATGCACAGAAAATACAAACGCAAAGCGGAAAAAAATATGGATGCTATATTTCATTTTGAAGTGTGTCACGAAATCTCTTCATATTATATGGGTGTAATTATTATTTAATTTATATTTTAAAACCTACGGAACATATATTGCTGAATTTTTTTTATAAATTTTGTGGGATAATTTGAATATTTCCTGAAATTTTCGAAACAGTTTGTGAATTTTAACTTCGCTTAAAAAATGTTTGAAAAATGAGGTACCATAGAGTTCAATGTATTTCAGTTTTTCAACCCAAAACTAATTGGGTGATATTATTCATTTACATTCCCATATGTTCCACAGACCGTCTCAACAACATACTAAAATTTCATTTTGGTAAAGTCATTTTAGGGCAGTCATCGTGCGAACGGACAGACAGACAGAAAAGACTATTTTGAAAAATTTTAGCAAAACCTTCATAAAGTGTTGAACGAAAATCTTCCTTTTAAAGACTCTTACAGATACAGCGTCAGTCGTAATTTTACCTCTGAATTGAATAGAGAATAATGCCTGTTTACAGTCTTTATTGTATGTCAAATAAGAGTGCACAGAATATTTTTATCACCAGAACATCTATAGTATTATTTACTGTATACATATTTTAGTCATTTATTAACACTTAACAACAAAGTTGAAAAGTGTTTATGATTTTGTTCATTCTGTCTGTCTGTCCGTTAGCACAATAACTTCCGTAAAAATGACTTAATCAAAATGAAATTTTGGTATGTTGTTCAGACGATCTGTAGGACCTATGGGAATATAAATGAATAATATCACCCAAATAGTTTTGGATTGAACAAGGTTTAAAAAATGAAATATATTGAGCCCTATGGGACCTAATTTTTTAAGCATTTTTTAAGCGGATTTAAAATTCACAAATTGCTTCGAAAATTTTAGATAATATTCAAATTGTTCCATAAAATTTATAAAAAAAAAATTCAGCGAAATATATTCAGTAGTTTTTTAAATAAAAATTAAAATAATAATAACACCTCTTATATGAAGCGATCACGTGACCATGATATGAAAAGATCACGTGTTCTACTTAAAAATGATGTCAAAAATGATGTCTCAAAATCGTGATTTTTAAAGTTCTTTTTAATTCATATTGAGTGTTGTATCCGTCCTAAAACCACATTATTTCTGCTTATTTTCCGTGCATCTACATACGGAAACAACGCAATTACAATATATTTGAGTTTAAATGCTCATCCAAATTTGATTATTTCTACAACGAAGCCTATTTTTCACCTATGTAAAATGTAAACAGCAAAATATGTTGAATTAGTTGTATTAGAAGAGCTGTATTTCTTTAACACAAAATCATTTAGTCCATGGAGTCTGCGTAGCTGATATGAATGAGATATTCATTGATTTTACAAAGAGAAGGACGATTTTTTTCGATGAAGTTTTACGCATAGAGTTTAATTACTTGTAGCTCCATGGTCTTAATTTTTAAATAAAATAAATTATTATAGTATTGTGATAAATAACATAAATGGTAAATTATTTATGAATGAAATGCTGCTTTTATAGAGAGAGCCAGGCGTGTTATTTTTTCTATGACGTCATTTGAATGAATTTCAGTTGTTTTCGATGAAGTTTTCAAATACAATAAATTATCGTAGTATTATGATAATTCTAAAATTATTACCGAGGAATGCATCACATTTTAGAGATGTTTAAACCAGGCAATTTATATTTCAATGCCGTCATTTGAATTAAGTTCATTTTTTTCGATGAAGGTTTAAGTTTTCAAATATAATAAATTAATGTAGTATTGTGATAAGTTTTAAAATATTACCGAGGAATGTATTGCATTTTAGACATGTTTAAATAAAATTGCATTGAAGTTGGAAAGTGTTTCATAATCAATACCTTAAGCATGATTGATCTTTCTTGTTTTAATTGAATGCAGTTTGTAAGGACCGCTTCAAATATAGAAATCTATTTTATATCGTCTATGTATCTCAATTGCAGAAGTGCTATTGGAAGAACATTGGGATTGAATCCCAGGACTATCCACTGGAATTATTCCATGGTCAACTGTCCCATCATTACCTATGGCTCTATTGGCTGGTGGTCTAGGGTCAGGTGTGATACTTTCAATTTATATCTAATAAGGCTTCAAAGGTTGGTTTGTGTTGCAATTTCTGGCTGTATGAAACTACTCTCACTGCAAGTCTCAAGTTCTTGCTCCAACTACATTCTCTTTACATGTGTATCGAGACAGAGGCTCTCATAATCCTGAAGATACTTCAATATTTGGGTCACTTGAAGGATTTACTTAAAATATATATCGTTCACTAATTTAAACATAAATGTTATAAATCACCCATATTTTCCTATGCCCCCTGATGGCATGCTTGACAGGTGTACTTTCTGCAAACTATATGGTATTCACGAGATGACAGGAGAAAGACTCCGACCTACAACAAGAAGAAATGTATTGTATGGTACACTGATTGCTTTAATCTAGGTTTTAGCACTAGTGCTGGCGTATGCTATCCAATGATTGTACCATACCTTTTGTACCAATAATACAAAATTGATTAATTTATTATTCAAATATTTTAATATATGTGTTACCTCTAAAGCTCGAAAGCTGTTAATATGCACATCACCTAGCTAATCTACAGGTTAACTGATTTGCTCCGTTAACGTGCAGAATGAAGAGTTTTTCGCATTTTACCTAGGTAAAGTGCACGTTAACGGCTTCCGTATCGTTAAAGTTCAAAAGTTTATTTCTCTCATTTCCTTTTCCTACTCCTTCCCCCTATTCCTCCACTTTTAGCTTGGTTTCGATAGCGTCTTGTCGTCGCCGGTTGTTTTTATTTCTCATAATTTGCGTCGGCTGCCAGTGCGTAGCATAGCTTTCCGCCTGTTAGCGTATGAATGTGTCGTGATTTTTCTTAAAGCAGATAAATTTAGTTCCTAGTATGCAAGCTAGCACCGAATTGGTGAGTAAAATGAAGAAAATATTCTTTGCAAATTTCTTTAGCGACGATTCAAGATCTTATTTTCACTTTAACGATGCCTAGTATGTAATGTGCAGATTTTCTAGGTAATTTGCAGATTACCTGGGTAATTTGAAAAATGAAACAATTTTCGGCACTTTAACGTATAACCCTAGTTAATCTGCACATTACCTAGATAATCCGTAAAATAACTGATTTCTGCACTTGAGCGGTAACATATGGGCTATATTACTTATTGAGGATGCTAACAATATTTATTATTCCTTTCCTTATATACATTATGTATAAGGAAATTATTGTGCCGGGGTAGAAAATTCGAATTCGAGTTTTCGACAGGAGAGCACGTTTCAAGCATCTCTGATCACGAATCGAACATTTTTGAAGTGATGTGCGTGTGTTTGTGTGTGTCAGTGAGCCTGTGGAGACGATAACTGACGAACGAATGGACAGATTCAATCGAAATTTGGTACAAAAATCACAATCCATAAACACTGGAAGTCTATTGTTTTCATACGCAATCGAATGTCCAGAACCCCCCCTAAATTTTCGAATGAAATTTTAAAAAATTGTCAAAAATACAAAACCGCTAATAAAGTTACGCAAACAAACATTTCTTATGTAATTTTTCATTATAAAACGATTGGCATAAATTTTAGAACGCTAACATGAACCGTTCTCCAGATATTTCACATTTTTCAAAAAAATTATCAAAAAGCTATATAAAGTAAAAAATAAAAACATTTCCTATTTGAAACATGTTCACTTTTCATATGTAATACCATGCGATAAATTTGGTGACATCATTCTCGTGGATCTAGCTCGTTCCATTCATGAAAAAAGATACTTTGAGTAATACTTTTGTAGTTGAACGCCAATAGTCATTTATCTGCTGTAAGAATAACCTATTTCTCCGTCCATAACGCTTGGCGAGATTTTGGCGACACATTTGGCGGAATGTCGCCAACTTGGCGACATTTTTCATTATTGTAAAATTAACAAAAATCTCGCCAAATTGATAAAAATTACGCTAAATCAATGAAAATGACGACTAATTGAAGAAAATTCAATATCATGGAAAGAATATAAGTATCTACTATAAGAATAACGTTTTTTTAGCTGTAAAAGTAGTAAATTCATTGCATTATATAAGGAAAGTCATGTGTTGCCCACATCAGATTTTTTTAAATTTTTGAGTTGCATGAAATATAAGTTAATTGGGTACGAAATCCTTTTATATATGTTGCTCTTCAGAAAAGATCCCAATGATCTATTCAACGTTACAAACACTGTGCCTTATGACTTTTCCACAATTTTTCACTGTTGTTGTTGTTGAGACCCAGACCGTCCGACCTACCAGAAAGGTGTAAGGACAATTTTTCACTGTGAAAGAAGTCAAATTATTGCATTGTAAGAGAAAGTCATGTGCTGCCAACATCCGACTTTTTTTCGAATATCTAAGCATTTAACGAATCATTAGCCAATACAACGGCCGGATTGGGAATAATTTTTACTTTCTTTATATACATAATGTATAAGGAAAGTATTGTGACGGGGTCGAAAATTCGAATTCGACTTTTCGACGGGAGAGCACGTTTCAAGCATCCCTAATCACGAATCAAACATTTTTAGGTGATGTCTGTGTGTGTGTGTGTGTGTGTGTGTGTGAAAGTATGTGTGTGTGTGTGTGTGTCAGTGAGTCTGTGGAGACGATATCTCACGAACGAAGGAGCGATTCGAATGAAATTTTGTACAAAAATCACAATCCATGAATACTGGAAGTCTATTGTTTTTAGACGCAATCAAATGTTAAGAACCCCCTAAATTTTCAAGTGAAATTTTGAAAAAATCATTAAAAAATCAAAACCTTTAATGAAGTTACGCAAATAGACATTTCTTGTTTAATTTTTCCTTAGAAAACAATTGACATAAACTTTAGAACGCTAGTATGAACCGTTCTCGAGATATTATACATTTTTAAAATAAATTTAACAAAAAATCCCATAAATTAAAAAAAATATATTAACTGTTGAGAAACATGTTCACTTTTCATATGTAATATCATGCGATAAATTGGGTAACATCATTCTCATGGATCTAGCCCGTTCCATTCATGAGAAAAGATACTTTGAGTAATACTTTTGTATTTGAACGCCAATAGTCATTTATCTGCTATAAGAATAACTTACTTCTCCGTCCTTAACGTTTGGCGAGATTTTGGCGACAAATTTGGTGAAATGTCGCCAACTTGGCGACTTTTTAAAATGTTACCAAATTAACGAAAGTCTCGCCAAATGAATAAAAATGACGACTAATTGATGAAAATTCAATATCATGGAAAGAATATAAGTATCTACTATAAGAATAACCTATTTTTTTTGCTGTAAAAGTAGTAAATTCATTGCATTATATAAGGAAAGTCATGTGTTGCCCACATCGGATTTTTACTTTCCTTATATACATAATGTATAAGGAAAGTATTGTGACGGGGTCGAAAATACATTTTTGAAGTGATGTCTGTGTGTGTGTGTGTGAATGTATGTGTGTGTGTGTGTGTGTGTGTCAGTGTGTGTCAGCTGTAAAAGCAGTAAATTAATTGCATTATATAAGGAAAGTCGTGTGTTGCCCACATCAGATTTTTTACATTGTCCCGGCTTCCCACGGGGATCTAATTAATATATGTGAAAAAATGAGAACGTAATACTTCTTCATTTTTCATAAAGATGAAAAGCTTAACTGATATAAAAGTGTTAAAACAAGCTATTTACAATGAAAATTATTTAAAATATAATCACGAGATATTTCTAGTTACTTAATTCAATGCTGACACCGTTGTCAGATAACATGGAAAGTATACACACCTTTACGTATATTTTTAAGAACTTTGTCGAATCTAGATTACTGAGAGGTGTAAGACAATTTGTTTTTATTGAAATTATAAGTAGAAATTAGGATTTTAAATTTCATTTCGGATTTTACAAATGAGAATCGGAATTATTTCCAATTCTTATTAGGTAGAAAAAGTTTTCACCTACTATTAAAAGAGTTTCTAGCTTTTCCTAGTAAGAGCTAGTAAAATTATTTAGGTTTAACTAGGTTAGCTAGTAAAGGATTTAGGTTAGCTAGTAAAAGGTTAGGTTAAAATATATAATTGACAAAGATGCTTAGCTACAAAATTAATTTAATTCTTGTTTTATGTGCAATCTTTTATATCAACCTGTAGGAACCAGTTTCACTGCGCATCGATATGACATTATATTATTATTTTTTTTAAATTTGAATACTTGGAGTAATAAAACATGATCGTCACTTGATTTTGAACAGATATATTCTGGTGGAAGAAACAAACGAAATTCAAACGTATTAAAATATTTTCTCTTTCTTTAAACCTTTTTTGCTTTTTGTAGGTGTTGATAGACTGTCGCAAAATCTAAAGGAACTGCTCCTTAGCGAAGAATTCAGTGACGTGACCTTGAAAGTAAAGGATCAGAAATTCAAGGCCCACAGAGCGATCCTCGGATCTCAATCTCCTGTGTTTCACTCCATGTTCAAACACGACACGGTGGAGAGAAAGAGCGGCGAAGTGGATATCCCCGACTGTAACCCAGAGGCTTTTCAACACTTCCTGCTCTATCTGTACTCAGGAAGATTGGAAATGATCGGCACAAATAATGTCCTCGATCTGTACTCGATTGCAGACAAGTACGATTCTGCAGATTTAAAGTCTGAGTGCATAACAGTTATGATAAGAGAACTTTCAGTGGATACCGTTTGTGACTTTATTGCCTTAGCGCTGCTGCACGACGAGTCAACGCTGTTGAAAGCTGGCACATCGTTTTTCTTGAAAAATACAAAGGATGTGATTTTATCCATAAATTGGCAATCTTTCATAAAGAATAATCCCGTCGCAGCCAATGAACTGTTCGTAAAGGTGCTTGAGAAAGCCGAAGATTGAATTATAGTCAAACCCGTTTAACGAGGTCATATTGAAGATACCACAAAAGGATTCCTCGAATTTACAACTATATTGTGCTAAATCTTTCTTTCCATTATCATGAACAGAGAAAAAGCTTTTTCAGTATGTACTTCCTATATCCTACAGCAGAGCTAGGCAAAGGGACGAATTACTCGGCCCAAATTGATCATTGTAGAAATTTGAAACTTTGCATACACATTGGACTTGACATATAAGTAGTGCCAAAGTTCTAGAATATTGGAATATTGTCCGAAAATGTTTTAAATAGAGAACATATTTGTTCTAACATTCTTTCAGCTGTAACTCGAGAACAACTAGAAACACAAAATTTGTTTTTATACAATCCTGCGTAAAAAGTAATATACTGAATTTTCTTAATTGGTATACAATCAAAGGTTGTTAAGATATTTCAATTTATAATTACAGCTGGCGATTTGTTTATTATATTTTATCAATGAATTTATTTATATGTTTTGATTCCATTGTGGTAAAATTACGTCAAGTTTCATATACCGAAATCATTTGTTGGCTAATTTTCAAATAAAAATATTAAACCATAATGCTATGAGTAATTAATTTTTAGTTTAAAGTGTCTAAAAACGTTGAAAATAAAGCAATATAATTTTGAATAGTAATAAAAGAAGATTTATCGTTTTGTATACCACAATTTCCATACGAACTTCCTTTCTTTCGACCCAGACCGTCCAATCTACAAGCAGGTGTAAAGTTTGTGGGAAAAGAAATTGCACCAATTTTGTACTTCAATCTGAAACGGTTTCAGAAATTTTATAAAAGAGTGGACTTCATATTTAGTGACCAGTAGCCATTCACTTCAATTTGTAACAGTTTCAGAACTTTTATAGATTGGGCTTAATATTTAGTGGCCATTAGCAATTGACTTTAATTTAAAACAGTTTAAGTACTTTTATAATAATTTAAGTACTTTTATCAGTGTGCTTCACATTTAGTGGCCCCTAGCCATTTACTTCAATTTGTAACAAATTCAGAACTTTTACTGAGTGAAATGATCATTTAGTGGCCATTTGTCTATGACTTCAATTTGAAACAATTTCAAAACTTTTATGAAGTGAGTAGGGGGTTTCACATCAAGTGGCCACTTGCCATTCACTTCAATTTGAAGCAGTTTAAGAACTTTTATTTAATTAGTGGGCTTCACATTAGTTGCCACTAGCCATTTACTTCAATTTGTAACAAATTCAGAACTTTTATTAAGTGAATGAACTTATTATTTAGTGGCCACCAGTCTTTGACTTCAATTTGAAACAATTTCAGAACTTTTATGAAGTGAGTAAGGGTTTTCACATCTGGTGGCCACTTGGCATTCACTTCAATTTGAAGCAGTTTAAGAACTTTTATTTAATTAGTGGGCTTCACATTTAGTAGCCACTAGCCATTCACTTCAATTTGAGACAGTTTAAGAACTTTTACTAAATAAGTGGGCTTCAATTTCAGTGACCTCAACCAATTCACTTCAATTTGAAGCAGTTTCATAATATTTATTAAATGAGTGGGCTTCACATTTACGAATTTTTATTAAATGAATGGGCTGCCCATTTAATAGCCTCTAGCCTTTGGCCTATACAAAGTGATGATGCAAATGACTAGTACAAATTATTATGTAGCTAAAAATGTCATTAAAACATTCCAGTAGAAAATACAGACAGATTCGAATAAAAGCCACATGGTTTTACACGAATCATTAAAATAATTTTACCGTGGCAAAAATTATGATTTCCATATTTAGTTCTCTGAAAATGTAGAGTTGTTACAGAAAACACGAGAATTTTGAAAGGTGAAAAAATGTCCAGGAATTGCAGGTTATAGTTCGGTAACTTTAGAAACTTTCTTAATTTTGATGGGAAGAAAAGTATTTATAAGACTTGTATTTGTGTCCATGTTAAGCTGGTGTGTTGAACAGCAAACGGTATTTCAAGAAAAGTTCTGGATTATGTGTTTTTTCTTTATAGATGATTTGAATAAATCTTCATATTTAGTTGTAATTCAAATTTAGTTTTAATTCATATTTGGTGTTCTAAATTGATATTTTCTTATTACGTCTTATTTTAAATAATATTATTACAATCTTATTATAATTGATAAAAATTTCTTATTAAGGTTTAATATAAATGTGAATATATTAATCTCCCAAAACAAGCATTTAATAATTCAAAGTACATTGATGTTTGTGTAAATAAAAGGTATGTAAATTTTCTTCTTCTCTTTTTTTTTTTTTTTGAGTTTCATAAAATCTGAAAATTTAACCATTTTCTCTTGGGTTCAACCACCCTCTTCTGCCTTTAACTAATTTTTACTTTTCTTATATAAATAGTATAATGCAAGTTTCAAGCATCCCAGAACACGAATCAGACGTTTTTGAGGTGTGTGTGTGTGTGTGTGTGGAAACGATATCTTACGAACGAATTATGTGATCCGAATAAAATTTGGTATAAAACTCACAATCAGTGAATAGTGGAAGCCTATTGTTTTTACTCGAAATCGAACGTTCAGAACCCTAATACATTATTAAAGTATTAATACATTATTAAAGAAAACAAGAATTATGTACAAAGATGAAAAAATATTTACTTTTCGTGAGTTATATGGTGACGTCACATATGGGTGATTAACGAAATGATGTTTAAAGGCAAACAAACCAAACAAAACTTACATTAATATGGTATGAGACCACCCCGAACCTTCAGACAAATTTTATAACGATTTTCCATTCTTTCATCGCAGATGCGAGCAATGGTCATTCCTCCAACAGGGCTGTTTCCAACTCTCTGAGACTGGCTGGAGGAGAATATGAATATAACCATTGTGTAAGAGTGAACAAGAACGATCCATCATGCAGCAAATTGGTTCGTAATGTTTCATAAAGCATTGATTATGAAACATTTTCCAACTGAAAATTAAATTTTATTTAAACATTTAGCGTTGATATTTTTTACATTATCACAGTGACAATACTACAGTAATTTATTACCCTTGAAAACTTCAAACTTCATCGAAAGAGGCAATGCTAGTTACACAAAATGAACTTTATTCAAATGACGCCATCGAAATATAAATCGTCTGCCTCTCTATGTAAAACCAATGAATTTTTCATTTATATCACTTATAATCCAGACTCCAGAGATACATAATTTTGCGTGAAAATAATTCCGCAATTCTTGTACAACTCAATTTATAATTGCTTAATTTGTTTACATTCTGCATTACATAGTATAACATTAACATTAGGCTTCCTTGTAGGAATAATCAAAATCTGGTGATCTTTTAAAATGCAAAATATTATAATTACTTTGGCATAGAATTTAGATATGCTGATAATACGCAAGAATAAAGCGGTTTTATAACGAATGCAACACTAAATATAAATTTAAACGAGCTTTACACGTCTACAGTAACGGCAGTAAATTGAAGCTATATTTTATTTTGCAATGAATCACGTGATGTCATTATATAACATGGGTGTAATTTTTATTTCAATTTCTATTTTAAAAAAAACACTACTCAATATATTTTACTGATAAGTTTTTTTACACATTTTATGTGATAATTTGAATATTATCTAAAATTCTCGAACCAATTTGTGAATTTTAACTCCGCATAGAAGTGTTAAAAAAATTCAGTTCTATAGGCTTCAATGTATATCATTTTTTCAACGCTGGATAAATCCGAAACCAATTGGGTTATATTATTTGTGTTTATTCCCAAACATTCCACAAACCGTAACAACAACATACTAAAATTTCATTTTGATAAAGTCAGTTTTACGACGTCACTCAATTCCACCCCTACGTCAATTTAAGCGGAGTTGAAATTCACAAATTGCTTCGAAAATTTTAGGAAATATTCAAATTATCACATAAGATATATAAAAAAAAATCGTCAAAATATGTTAAGAATATTTTAAATTAAACTTCAAATAATTACACCCATTTTATATGAACAGATCATGCGACTCATTTCTAAATAAAATATGGCATCCATTTTTTTCCCAGTGTAAAAATCGTGATGTTTAAAGAATGTTTAAATTTATATTTAGTGTTGCATTCGTTATAAAATCGTTTTATTTTTGCGTATTATCACTGTATCTGAATTCTGTGCTAACGCGATTACAATATTTTTTATTTTAAATAATCACTAAACTTTGATTATTCCTAAGACGAAGTCTAAATTTAATGTTGTAATATAGAATACAAATGCTTAACAAATCCAGCTATTGTAAGGTGAGTTGTATAAAAGTTGCTGAATAATTTTTTATGCAAAATTATTTACTCTGGAGTCTGGAAGTGATACAAATGAAATATTCATTGATTTTACATATAGAAGCAGCATTGGCTATTTTTATGAAGTCTTAAGTTTCCAAGTATAATAAATTATTGTAGTACTGTGTATTGTAGTGCTAATTTAAAAAATATCAGTGTTAAACTTATCGCATATTAGAGATGTCTCAATAAAAGTGTATTTCAGTTGGAAAGTGTTTCATAATCAATGCTTTATGCATTATTGATGTTTTTTGTTTAAATTACCACAGCACTAATACATAAAAACTTAAAACTTCATCGAAAAAGACAATTCTAATTACACAAAATGAATATTATTCAAATGACGTCATCGACATATAAATCGTATGCCTCTCAATCGATGAATATTTCAATCATATAACTAATATTCCAGACTACAGATCTAAATTTTACATAAAAAGATTCAGAAATTCTTATACAATTCAGCTTACAATCGCTTGATTTGCTTATATTCTGTATGTTTTATACTAGTGATCACATTAGGCTTCGTTCTAGAAATATAGCTTAGTGATCATTTAAAATAAAAAATATTGTAATTGCGTTGGCGCAGAATGCTGAAACATAAATATACTCTAAGACAAAAAAATCGACTCACCCTGCAAAATAATCCGATAGTAATGAAACTTTACATGCAAACACATTTCGATCGAATATGCAAATGATCAAAAATTTGCAGCCAATGAATGAATAGTCGGAACTACAGCGCATTGGAGCTGAGCACCATGGTGGTGTATATAAGGCGCGAACCTCGCTTTCAGGAACAAAACGTGCAGAGGATTTCGATTGTGTTTACGTATCTTGATTTTAACAATGGTTCGCCGGAGAAGTCTCTACCACTACGAGCATATGAAGGAGTTTGAAAGAGGGCGTGCGGTTAGACTGCAAGAGGCTGGATGGGCACACCACCGAATCGCTCGGCATTTGGGTAGGAGCGATGCAGCAATTAGACGTTGTTTTCAGGAATGGGTCCGGAATGGCAGATTTCGGCGGGCAGCGGACGGCCTAGAACGACGACAGAACGGGAAAATAGAGCGATTGTCAGAGCAGTTGTGACAGCACTAGATTCGTCGTTATCAATAATCCAACGTGTTGAAAACCCAGGCCGTCCGACTCATCCAAGGACTTGAGCATCTATTTGGACGGCCGGAACCATCCAACGTGTGTCAAACACGGAAATGAGCACCCGAACCATTAATAGAAGACTACGGGAGCGGAATCTACACTCGCGGCGCCCATTACGCCGTCTACTACTGACCAGTAGGCAACATCAACAGCGATTGGAATGGTGCCGGGCCCGATCAACGTGAAATTGTTCGGATTGGGAACGACTGGTCTTCAGTGATAAGTCCCGTTTTGAACTGAGTCCCGTCGACTATCGCAGACGTGTCTGGAGACAGCCCGGACATCGGCAGGATCGTGCTCTTACTGTCCCACGCCACAGGGCCCGATAACAGGGAATTATGGTCTTTGGTATCATTTCGTTTGATAGCCGGACCCCTCCGTGGCACCACCACAGCACAGCGGTACGTTGCCGACATTCTACGACCCGTTGTATTGCCATTCCTTTCGCGATACCCCGGGCGAACTTTTCAGCATGACAATGCCAGGCCGCATACAACACGCCACTCTATTGATTTTCTGCGTGTTTACGACACACTTCCTTGGCCAGCCAGATCTCCAGACTCTCGCTAATTGAACACAATTGGGATGAGAAGGGGCGTCGCCTCCGAGCATCATAGAATGTAGACAAATTAGTTCGTCAATTGGAAGCCATTTGGAACGACATTCCTCACAACACCATCCAGCAACTTTATGCATCAATGCCACGTCGGGTAACAGTATCTTCTCTCGTGAATGGAACGAACTAGATCCAAGAGAATGATTTTAATGAATTTATTGCATAATATTGTTGAAGAGTGAATATATTTCGCAATAGCAAACACTTCGTTAGCTTTATGTAATTTGTTTGATATATTTATTTGAAAAATATGCAATATCTCGAGAACGGTTCATGCCAGCGGTCTAAAAATTGTGTCATTCATTTTCTAATAAAAAGTCACATACGGAATAATTATTTACGTAACATTATTGAAGGTTCTGATTTTTAATGAGATTTTCAGAATTTCAATAAAAATTTGGAGTTTGTCTTGGAGTTAGCAAATCTGGAATTTATTTATTTGGAGATTTATCGCCAACTTGGCGGCTTCTTGGATTTACTAAAACCTACTCGAAATACCGAATATTCTGAGAGATACGAGTCCTTTCTGGAACTTTCTACGCATACTATATAAAAACAGACATCGCACAGTTGGGGAGCAGTTGACGTGATACGAGCTACATTATTGTGAGATGCGTCAGTGTTTTGAGTACAGTGTCTGCTGCTTTGTCAAATTAGCTGAGCATTTAATTGCTGATTTATTGTATCTGGCAGTTATTTAGTGTTATTATGAGATAGTTATCGATCTAATCCGTGTAAATTGTTTTTGTTTTTGCCTATTCGGGCTTGTAAATAAACGTCTGATTTATCCAGAAATTAGGACTCATTTTTGTATCCTGAGGGTACACTCGCAATTTCAGAGGATACGTTGTAACCAATTAGCTTCAGCAGCGGGATTTCTGGAAACTCTATGCAGTTATGGTTCCTCAAACTAGAAAAACGATGGAGGGACAGTTAAGTGACAAGATGGAATTTATGACAGAAATGCAGGTCGGATAAGAATCGATGTCTGTAACGATGTTTTCCCCTTCTGGTTCTCAAAAGAGCCTCCAAGATCGCAACACTATTTATTTTCAGGAATATCAAATATAAGTAAAACAGCTGTTTCAATTTCTCTATAATATGCTGTAATATATAGTGATTTATTCGTCAGAAAATTATATAACAACTGCGTTTAAAACAGCATAAACCACAAAAACGGGTGTCAATCTGTTGTGAAGGTCAAAGAATAAAAAAATTATCCCTCATCAGAACTTGAAAAGGAGTATGATGAACCCTCACTAAAGCAAGACGAAGATTGTCATCTGGATATGCCGAAATTGATCTGGTGGGATTTATCTTTCTCTAAAATTATATAAAAAGACTATATTCTGAGGAAATTTGCAAATATATGGTCAAATTTTACTGGAAAACATTGATATCGAATTTCGATAATCAGTTTCGTATTGTCGCGATTCCCATTGTTCAATTCGTGACTGTGTATAATCGGTTTATCACCATAAGAAAGATAAAAGCAGGGCCAAATGATAAGTTTCAATACCCATTTCTCCGATTTTTGATTATGTGCAACACTTTTATTCAGCGTGAAGAATACTGCTTGGTTTCAAAAGAAAAACTCCTTCGCAAGCTGAATACTACATTCTAAACGGTAAGGAAAATTCAGTCGTAATCGAATTATCTATGTAAATGTGTCAGGATTGTTTGGTGCTCTGCTCCCCCTATGTGGTTCAACAACTCATCATGAATGAGTATACACATCAAAATGTCAAAATAAATAACCGTTTTCTAATGTCATGGGCGCTCATAAGACAATGAGTCCCTACCCAGGATGTTCAAGATCACAAAGGTGGGCATCCGCATCAAGCTACTCGATGTTATTCATCTTATCCTTCAGTTTGCCCCACTGACGTCAGTTAAGTTATCCTCCTCTTGAGAAAAGTTCTATTTGTGGCATGGTCGCTCGATTTGTTTTATTGTCAGTTCCCACCAAACAAATTTATTTGAATTTTATTGCTATGAGACTTGCTGCGTAACTTTTTAATTAGATATAAGTGGTAAACAAGCTTATGCGGTGTATCGATTAGTGATTTATTGATGCTATATCAATATCTTTCAGCATTGTATCGATACTGTATCAATACTCTGAATCAATAAATTGTATCAATAATCTGAATCAATACTGCATCAATATTTTGACTAGATAGTAAATTTTATACACTTTTTAATATTAAATTTGGAATTTTCATAGATTAATATTAAAATTTATTTTGAATTTTTTTAATTTCTTAAACTGTGTAAAAATTATATATAAAGTATAAATATATCACAATTCTTATGCATAATGATTAGAAGAATCTTGTATAAAACGGTCAAACAGCGTGACAGCCAGCAAAAACACCCCAATCCAGATCCGCTATAATATGCAAATTGCATAATAAATATAATACGTTACTTATATTCTCAAAATTTCATAAAACTAATCGATTAACTTTGTATAAAATTTTATACCGCGTTTATTTAAATATGTAAAATAGAAAACATAATTCTAAGCTATACATACATCCAAGGAATGTTTTTAAGCACCCCGATAATTTTGCAAGGAAAGGACCAGGAGCGTACACTAAGGCAGTCCAAAATATTCAACTTCTTTAATTTTTTAGTCTCAGCCCTTAAAATTTTTCTATTTCAGGACAAAATAATATCTGTAAAGTTTTATTGCAATTGAACAATAATAACATGTGCCGACGGACATGCTTTTGTAGGGACAGTTTCCGTTTTCCCGCCACTTAAGCTGTTCTCCCTTCTTAAACTATTTCAGTGTTAGTTTAATGCGACATTTTTGTCATGATTAAAAAAAACAAGTTGTAAAGCTACTATTGCAAAAATTTTATATTAACATGTGGCCATAACAGTGACACAGCCGAAAAAAATTTCTAGAGGGGGAGAGGATTTTTCATAAGAGTTCTAAATCTCTAAAAGACTTATAATGTTTAATTTCAAGTGCACTTCCTTACAATAGCATGGGGATGCTTAAGAACTTTCCTATGAACATTGTATAGTAATAATATTCGAGTTTTCGACGGGAAAGCGCGTTTCAAGCATCCTGAGCACGAATCAGAGGTTTTTGAGATGATGTGTCTACGTGTGTGTGTGTGCATGCGTGTGAAGGTATGTATGTTTGTGTGTGTCAGTGAGTCTGTGGAGACGGTAACTCATGAACGAATGGACCGATTCAAACGAAATTTGGTACAAAAATTACAATCCATGAATACTGGAAGTATATTGTTTTTATACGCAGTTGCATGTTCAGAACTCCCTAAATTTTCGTGTGAAATTTTAAAAAAATCCTCAAAAAATCAAAAAATTTAATAGAGTTACGAAAATAGTCATTTCTTAAGTGATTTTTCTTTAGAAAACGTTTAAAACAAGCTAGCATAAACCGTTCTCGAGATATTGTACATTTTTCAAAAAAATTATCAAAAAATCATATAAAAAATATTATCTATTGATGAAATATGTTCACTTTTCTAAGTAATATCATGCGATATATTGGGTAACATCATTCTCGTAGATCTAGCTAGTTCCATTCATGAAAAAATATACTTTAGGTAATACTTTTGTATTTGAACGCCAATAGTCAGTTATATGCTACAAGAATAGCTTATTTTCCCGTCCCCTCTTGGCGAGATTTTAGCGGAATGTCGCCAAGCGACTTTTTAAATTTTGCCAAATTAACAAAAATATCGCCACATTGATAAAAATGACCCTAAATCAATGAAAATGACGACTAGATGTTGAAGTAATTATTAAAGTATTTTAATATATGACCTATATCACTTATTGAGGATGCTGTCAATGTTGATGATTGTTTAGATTTGCTCGAAGTATAAGTTATTTGAGTAGTTTGAAATAGTTTTACATGTTGTCATCCTATAATTCGCCCAACGATAAAAACACAGCTCCGTGGATCTTATGCATTATTCTTTTTATTATAAAACTAGTGAATCCTTTGCATTATATAAGGAAAGTCATGTGCTGCCCACATCAGATTTTTTATTATTTCAGGTTGCATTAAATTGAATTGAATTGCAAAAAATAACATGCATACTTTTCTGATATTATACCCAACTTGCATTTTTAATGCCTCTTCCTTTCATTTGGCAAATTAACACATTTTAAAGACTCTAGTTCCTAAAAATTTCCAAAAAACTAAAATCTTTCGAAGTCGGGTTATCGCAGAATCGGTGTTATTCGCTTTATTTACAAAAAATGGATGAAGAACAATTTAATTTTGTAGAAACTTTAATAATCTTATAAATAGAACGAATGACCATTGCGGTTGAAACAGGAACAAGAATGTTGACCAGCAATGGAAATTTCTTCTGACGAAAAATTAATTTCCCAAATCCGAAAAGAAGAAGGCAATTATCTCTTTCCTCATAGGCAACTTAAAATAAAAGAATTTCGTGCCGTTCCTAGATTGCTACTTTTGAGAAAATCGTTCAAATTACACTTGCATTTTAATTTCCCTGTAATACATGGTAATGTGTAGGGAAAGTATAAGAATTATGCCGAAAATCGCCACTTGAGTTTTCAACGGATCTGTACTTTTCGAGATCTCTAGAACACGGAATTTTAGAATGACGTCTGTGTGTATGTACAAGTGTATTGTACAATGTATGTATCCACTCTAACTTAAAAACTAATTGAACGAATTTCGTAATATTTTATAGGCTTGTGACCCTGGTGCTGATTAGATTTTGGTACGATTCAGGATAAAAGAACCTACCTTTTTTTCAAAATGGCCCTCAAAAATTGATTGTATTTATTTTAGCTAAAACCCTAATTGACAGAATTTCTCAAATTTGGTACATAACTCACTTGTCTGTTATCCTGGAACTGATTAGATTTTGGTACGAATCGAAAAAAAAGAACCTGGCTTTTTTAAGAAATGGCCCAAAAAATCGTCAAAATCTAATATAAGAGACTACGTATGCTCATAAGTATCCATTAAATACTTGTTTTATACGTAATTTTTGACGATGAAAATAATAAGATCAACTCCATTACTCTGGGACTAGCCGTTTTCAATATATTTAATTGTTTTATCATTTTTGTTTTGCCGGTTTTAAAAATACGTCCAGTTACCAAATGAAAATGAAAATTGAATCAATAGTGCTAGTGCAAATTCAGTGTCATATCAAATAATTATGCGTGTTATTCAGGATGCCCCCTTATAACCATTACACCCCCCTTAACTTCAAAACGGTGACAGTTTAGGTCATAAAATTGGTGTCCAGGTATAGTAAAAAAGCTATGCGCTACTCGATGAGACAAATTACAACGCCATCTATCGGCAAATTTTGGAACTAGCAGTCCTATCTCATAAACGGTGAAAGATACGTGAAATAAGTCAATTAGAAAGTTGTAGAGCATTCTCGATTTAGTACGAAAAGATACCTTGCGGACATTAATATTCAAAATAGACTGCAAAAAATGAAAATTTTTTTGGTCACGATTTTGAAAATTGTCATATCATAAAGTGTGGAAGAAAAAAACCGAGACACTTCCCTGTCTTCAGGATCATTTATTTACAATAGTATATTGCTCAAAATGCTCTCCGTTAGCCACTATACACATTTGCACTCTGGACGGGATTTCTCGCTGCACATTGTGCAACATGGCAGGTGTTACGCACGCACAAGCATCAGTAATGCGTCGTTGAAGATCCTGCAATGTTGGCGGAGGGGTCGCATATACCTGCCCTTTTATGTGTCCCCATAAGAAGAAGTACAATGGAGTCAAGTCAGGCGAGCACGGGGGCTACTCGACGGAACCACCATACCCGATGACTTGATTCTGGAATGTCTCTATTAGGTCCTGCTGAACGTTTGAAATCTTATGCTTAAGTGCGCCGTCATGTTGAAACCATACATTAAGGAGTTGGTGCAACGGTAGATTCTCAAAAAAATCGGTTACTACATCCTGCAGAAGCTGCAAGTACTGTTGTCCCGTTAACGTGCCCTCGAAAATACTGGTCCAATGAGCCTGTCATTAAAAATTCCGCACTAAACATTAATCGACCAGCGTTGTTGATGTCGAACTTCGACAGCATATCTCAGATTTTCCAGCGACCAGGTATGAACGTTCTGTCTATTAAACATTCCGTTCCTCGAAAAACATGCCTCATCTGTCCTTATTATGTCTGCCAGGAATGGTGGGTGAACCTCTAAGTAATTCATCACAAAGTTGCACCACGTATAACGTCTCGCAGCATCTCTTGGCAGCAATCTCTGCACAGGTGTGGATCGGTATGGGTGAGCACCTGATTCATTCAGGATTTTCCAGACGCGGCTTTTTGAGAGGCCACAATTTTCACTGATCATTCTTGTGCTGCTCTGAGGATGGGTGAGAGCGTATGCTAGCACATCTTCAGGTTGCACTTTGCGTCCTACATTACGAGGTGTACGAATTCGAGGTCGGCTGGTCACGCAGCCTGTCTCCCTTAAACATTTTACAACTTTTAAGATGGTCTGCCGTGCAGGATGCGGGCCTTGAGGGAAACGTTCACGATACAGCCTTGCAACTGATTTTGCCTTACGCCCACATTCGCCGTAAATTAACAACATCTCGTAATACTCGTTACTGCCAAATTTTGCCATAACTCTCCGCTTTAACGTACAATCCAGCAGAAACATCCTTTTTATAGTAGTAGTCTCAGGTGAACAGGTATGACGTTCGATCCTCATTTGCATAATACATGAGATCCATGTGATTTTTATACCAGACATGGTTGAGTTGAGCTGTGTGTTTGGAGAGACGATTTTGCAAGATCAGCAGAAAGTTTTCATGTAGAGACAGCCAGTAAAACACGCAACCGGTGGGGACATAACCATGGTCCTCATGATTGCGAATCACGTGCGTTTTCCCTGCGCCACAACACAGGCTCGTATTTAGTCCGTAAGGTCTTTTCTCGCTTCGCTTCACAATCAAACAAATGTTCATTTTTTGAATTCTTTTTTGAGTATTAATCAGCGCAAGATATCTTTTCGTACTAAATCGAGAGTGCTCTACAACTTTCTAATTTACTTTTTTCACGTATCTTTCACCGTTTACGAGATAGGACTGCTAATTCCAAAATTTGCCGATAGATGACGCTGTAAGTTATCTCATCGAGAAGCGCATAGCCATTATCTCATCGAGTAGCCCATAGCTATCCTAGACACCAACTTTATGGCATAAGCTGTCACCGTTTAGAAGTTAAAGGGGGGGGGGGGGGGGTAACGGATAAAAGTGGGCACCCTGTATAAATATGCGTGTCTTTTTAAAAGAACAAACAGCGAATAGTGGATTATAAAAAAGAGTGTTACTGTAATACTGTTTGTGATATAAATGCACGTAATAAATATTGAATAAGTATGTGTGAAAAGGTCAAATAGAGATTCATAATTGAGATAATTTTAAGTATGTCAAGGACGAAAATACTGTTTCAACGTATACTCTTGAATCAGAGGTGTACACTCAGGTTACAAGTCTAACTTTCTGGATAACTAACACTTTTATTTACAAGCACGGAGTAAACAGGAACGATATACAGCAAATAGCTGGGTAACTATCTCACAAGATAGCTAAACAACTGTCGCGTGCAGTAAAAATGTAATTAAATGATCCAGTAATTTCACAAAACAGCCGATCCTGATACTATTCACAAAAAGTTAACGCATCTCTCAATTCAAAGTATTTCGTATCACGTCAACTGTTCTCCAACTGAGCAACGATTCATTTTATGGATTGTCCGCAGAAACTGGAAGGGGCTGGTATCTCCAAGAATGTTCCACATTTCAAGAAACAGAAGATTATAAAATTGCTTAACTGCTCCACCTATAATGAACAGGTGTTCAAACCGCTTGATATGACATGAAGGCTCCTTTAAATCAATATTACTTTCCCTACAAAACATTGTAATGTATAAGGAAAGTATTGGAATTGTGTCGAAAATTTTTACTCGAGTTTTCGACGGATCTACACGTTTTGGAACCTCTAGAACACAACTATTTTAACAGGATGTGTATGGGGGGAGTGAGTGTGCTAATGTGTGTGTGTGTGCGTGTGAGTGCGTGTGCGAGTGTGTGTGTGTCTGTCTGTGCAATGTATGAATCCTCTCTAACGCAAAAACTATTTGACCAAATTTCATAAAGAAAAATTTCATAAATTTCATAAAAAATTTTATACACTGTTAGAAATGGGTATTAAAAAAAAGTAGAATGTACTCATTTTCGAGCACTTTGCATGCTTATAATAGCTCTGAGTAACCACGTTTCAATTTTGAAAAACGTATGCACTCATTTTTGAGTATATGAAAGAATTAAATTTTAAGCATATTTAGGTTCAAATTGCAAATAATTTGTACTCATTTATGAGTATGGGAGAATCAATTTTAAGCATAATGGTAAATACTATGTACTCATTTATGAGTATATGGGAATCAATTTTATGCATAATTGTAAATACTATGTACTCATTTATGAGTATATATATGAGGAATCACTTTTAAGCATAATTGTAAATACAATGTACTCATTTTTGAGTATATGAGAGATTCAATTATATTTTTATTTTTCAATTACATTTTTAATTTGTAAATAAATGACGGATGACAAACAGCGTATATGCATAAGACAAGTAATGATTATTGCGTGTCCATACTCTACCGCCACATTAGAAATAAAACGCACGACCGCATAGCACCGCAGACGAAATATATACATCCGCCATCGTAATTCTTATGATGTAGTTCTTTAATTTCGAGGCTATAACTTTTATTCTTCAAAATATTTGCACAACAAATTTCAAAATTATAATTGCACATTTATTACACGATTTCTAATGAAATCAAAATGAAATAATACGTTTATTTATTGAAGTACTCATTTTCAAGCAAATGCTGTTACTTATATTTCAGTATGTCACCTACTCGTTTATGGTGCCATTGTACTCAAATGAAAACGAGTACGTTGAAGTTTTCGTTTTTAAGTACTTTATTTTGTACAGTGTTGGTAAGTCACTTGTGGATGACCCTGGTGCTGTTTAGATTTTGTACAATTCGAGATAGGAGAAACTGCCATTTTTGCGAAGTGGCCTGTGAAAATTTTATGTATCCAATCTAGCTAAATATCTGATCTACCAATTTCACAAAATTTGGTAGATAAGTCACTTGTGGGTTACTTTGATGCTGATTAAATTTTGGTACGATTTGGGTATTAAAGAACATGCCTTTTCTTGTGAAATACCCGAAAAAATCGTCAAAATCAAAAAGAAAAAACGACGTAAGCTTAAATGTATCAATAAAATGTCTCTTTTTCAAGTAATTTTTGATAATGAAAAGAATAAGAACAATAGGACTCGTTTACATTTATAATTTTATTACGTAATTTGTGTATGTAATTTTTTATAGTTTGCATTAATTGCCACCTTTGAAAATGCATCCAATTACCAAATGAAAACGAAAACTAAATTAAAAGTGCAAATTCAGTATGATTTCCAATAATTATGTATGTTACTGTGTGCAATAAAACTCAAGTCAATGAATTATTAAATAAATGAAGAGAACATATGTTTGAATCTGTAGAGAAAGTTATGTGCTGTCCACATCGGATATTTTTCTGGTTGTAAATGTAATCATAGTTCACCTTGTTCTGTAATTGTTCTGGAACATGTGAATTCAAATGTATCTAATATGACTTTTTTTTTACAGTTTAGACTCAAAGATCAAACACAGGAAAAAGTATTTCACAGTAATTTCCCCTGGAGCGTAGCAGCCAGAATTCCAAGCACTGTACCTTATGCACTGAGATTTCAGGGTTGTGCATGCCTCGTGTTACTAGCTATGCCTCTTAAGGAGTATTATAACGTTGGTGTGATCTTGGAAAAAGACAGCTCTACTTTCGAATGGAAACTGGAAGATTTTTTCTCTCTTTCAGTTAGGGAGAATGAATGTCATTTCAGTCCGCAATTTACGTATAGGAATACAAGCTGCAAATTCGCGATATTTCACAAAGATCGTAGTTCAAGAACCGGAAAATTGTCCCTTTCATTGTTTTATCGTAACAGTACAAACCGTGAAGATATTTGCATGCTGAGTATAAAGGATAAAAATAATAGTGATTATATGAACATTATGCTTCGCACACTCGAACCCCAATACAGAAAGGATATAGTTAATTTTACATGGTATGATTTTATGACGAGATCCCAGATCCTTGAAGACAAAGAACATATAGCACCGAATGGTACTCTGACATTTTCCTGCTCTTTACACTGTAACCGAGATGAAGCAAAAGAAGCCCAGCCAATTGTTACAACCAGAAGTAAGTACAACAAAAGCTGTATAAAGTGTTGAACGAAAATCTAACTTTTAAAGACGCTTATAGATATACCCTGTTGTCAGTCGTAGTTTTACATCTGAATTGAGCAGAGAATGCTGCGTTATTCACTGTTTTTACTGTACGATAATATGATTGCACAAAATATTTTTATCACGAGAACATCTATAGCATTATTTCCTGTACTGAATATTTTAGTCATTTATTTTAATTGAATGCAGTTTGTAGGAATAGCTTCAAATATAGAAATAAAATTTTATATCATCTGAGTATCTCAATTGCAGAAGTGCTATTGGGAGAACCTGGGATTGAATAACAGGACTATTCATTGGATTTATTCCATTATCATCTGCCCCATCATTACCTATGGCTCTATTGTCTTGTGGTCTAGGGTCAGGTGTGATACTGCCAATTTAGATCTAATAAGTCTTCAAATCTTGGTTTTTGTTGCAATTTCTGGCTGTATAAAACTACTCCCACAGCAACTCTCGACCTCTACCTGAGACTGCATCCTCTTTACATGCGTATAAAGGCAGAGACTCTCAATAAGCTGAAGCGAGTTCAATATTTGGGCCACTTGAAGGCTTACTCAAAATGTTGGTCTTGGAGTAATCTAAATATAAATGTTATAAATCACAAATATTTTTCTATGCCCCCTGATGGCATGCTTGTCAGGTATACTTTGACAATTTATATGGTACTCATGGGATGACTGGAGAAAGACTCCGACCAACAGCAAGATGAAATACGTTGTATGGTATACTGATGGCTCCAATGGTACACTGATAGTTCCAAAGTCTTGGAATTAGTGTTGGTGTATGCTGTCTAGTTGTTGGTACTATACTTTTTGTACCAATGGTACAAAATTGATAAATTTATTATTAAAATATTTTAATACATGGACTATATTGCTTATTGAGGATGCTATCAATATTGATAACTGTTAATTTAGAGTTGCGTCAAATATAAGTGATTTCGGTACGAAATACTTTTCTGTGGTATCATTCGGAAAAGGGCCCAATAGTCTATTCAACGTTACAAACACTTTGCCGTGGATCTTTTCATCAAGTTTTCAGTGTGAATGAAGTCAATTCATTGCATTATAAACAAAAAGTAATGTGCTATACACATCAAATTTTTTTAAATCTAGGCATTTGTGTAACGAATCAATTGTCAATACAACAGACGGATTGTGAAACATTTTGGACGTTGTCGGGGAGCACAACGGGGATCTCATTAAATGTTATTTAATTCAATGCTCTAAAAACCAAAGGGTGTCACAGTTGTCAAACAACAATAGACGCAAAGTACTATATGTAGCGTTAAAAAAACTTTGTCGAATCTAGTTTTACTGAGAGATATAAGACAACTACTTTTTATTAAAAATACAAGTAGACATTAGGGTTTCAAATTTTATTTGGGATTTCACGAATGAGAATAGGAATTTCTAATTTTTACTAGGTAGAAAATATTTTCACCTACAGTTATGGGAGTTTCCAGCTTTTCTTAGTCAGAAATATTAAAGGGTTTTAGGTTTCCCTGTAAAATATGTAATTGATAAAGATGCTTAACTCTATTAATTTAAATCTTGCTTAATGTGCAATATTTTCTACCAAACTGTATGAACCAGTTTCACTGTGCTCCGATAATACCCCTCCCATTATATTATTATACTTTAATTTCGAATACTTGGATTTGAATATGTATAATATGATGTTGTTGTTGTATAATATGATCGTCACTCGATTTTGAACAGATATAATCTGGCCGAAGAAACAGACGAAATGCAAACACTTTGAAAAATTTTCTCTTTCTTTAACACTTTCCTTTACTTTTTCTAGGTGTTGTTAGAGTGACGCAAAATCTCAAGGAACTGTTCCTTAGTGAGGAACTCAGTGACGTGACCTTGAAAGTTAAGGGTCAGAAATTCAAGGCCCACAGAGCGATCCTTGGATCTCAATCTCCTGTGTTTCACTCCATGTTCAAATACGACACGTTGGAGAGAAAGAGCGGCGAAGTGGATATCCCAGACTGTAACCCAGAGGCTTTTCAACACTTCCTCCACTATCTGTACTCAGGAAGATTGGAAATGATCGGCACAAATAATGTCCTCGATCTGTACTCGATTGCAGACAAGTACGATTCTGCAGATTTAAAGTCTGAGTGCATAACAGTCATGATAAGAGAACTCTCGGTGGATAACTTTTGTGACTTTATTGCCTTAGCTTTGCTACACAACGAGTCAAGGCTGTTGAAAGCTGGCACATTGTTTTTCTTGAAAACAGCAAAAGCTATAATTGTATCCGTAAATTGGGAATCATTCATTAAGGATAATCCTGTCGCAGCCAATGAATTGTTACTTAGGGTTTTTGAGAAAGCCGAAGATTGAATCATAGTGAAACTCGTTTATCGATGTATTAGCCAAGATAGCACAAAAGGATTCATCTCGATTTATAACCATTCTGTGCGAAATCTTTCTTTTCCTTATCAGGAATATAGCAAAAGGTGTTTTATAGTATACTATTATATATCCTACAGCAGAGTGAGATTAACACACCAAAGGATAATTACCCTGCCCAAACTGATTATTGTAGAAATTTGAAACTTCACATACACGTTAGACTTGACCTATAAGAAATGACAAAGATATAGAGTATTGGAATTTTGTCCGAAAAAGTTATAAATCGGGAGACTGTTTATCCCAACACTCTTTCAGCTATAACTCGAGAACAACTAGAAACACAATAATGCAATCTAGAAACACATTATTCAATCCTGCGTAGAAACAATATACTAAATTTTTTTAATAGGTATACAATCAACCGTTATTAAGATATTTCAATTTATAATTACAGCAGCCGATTTTTATATTATTTTTTATCAATGAATTTATTTATAGGTTTTGACTCCATTGTCGTAAAAACGAGGCACATTTCAAATACCGTTGGCTAGTTTTCAAATACCCCTTTGAGACAATAATGCTATAATTTTATAGAGTGGACTAAAACTTTTATAGAGAGAGCTTAACATTTAGTGACCACTAGCAACTCACTTCAATTTGAAACAGTTTAAAAACTTTTATTTAAATACTGGACTTCACATTTAGGGGCCACCAGCCAATTACTTCAATTTGAAACTGTTTCAGAACTTTTATTAACTGAGTTGGCTTCATATTTAGGGGCTACTAGCCATTGACTTCAATTTGTACCAAATTCAGGACTTTTATTAAGTGAGTGGGCTTAACATTTTGTGACCACTAGTCATTGACTTCAGTTTGTGTGTGTGTGTGAAACAATTTCATAACTTTTATTAAGTGAGTAGTGGGCTTCAAATTTAGTGGCCACTAGCCATTCACTTCAATTTGAAACAGTTTCAAACGTTGTATTTAGTGAGTGTGCTTCGCATTTAAGAACGTTTATTAAATGAGTGGGCTGCACATTTAGTGACCACTATCCATTCACCCGTACGAAGTGATGATGCAAATGACTAGTTTGAAGTATTATGTATCTAAAAATTTCATTAAAAAATCCAGTGGAAACTATAGACAAATTCGAATAAAAGCCACAGAGTTTTATTTGCATCATTAAAATAAGTTTACCATGGCGAAAATTTTAATTTCCATATTTAGTTGTCTGAAAATGTAGAGTTACAGAAACATGAGGATTTTAAATGTGAAGAAACGTTCAGGAATTGCAGGTTATAGTTCGGTAACTTCAGAAACTTTCTTAATTTTGATGGGATGAAGCGTATTTATGATATTTATATTGGTGTCCATACTAAGCAGGCTGTTGAACAGCAAAATACTTTACAAGAAAATTTCTGTATGACATGTTTATACTTTATAGATGATTTAAGAAAATTTTCTTATTTAGTTTTAATTCAAATTTAGTTTTCATTCATATTTACTGTTTGCTCTAAATTGATATTTCCTTATTAGATCTTATTAAAATATTATTACAATGTTATTGCGATTACTAAAATTTTCTTATTAATGTTAAATATAAATGCAATGTTAAATATTAATAAAACAATCGTGGTTTAAATAAAATGATTGACACTATTGCGTCGCGATTATTGAGCCTAAACAAATACTTTCATGCATGATTATGTAAAATTTTGTCTTATGCTTCTATGTTAAAAAATATAAAATTTCGAATAAAATTCAAAGTTTTCGAATTAAAATTTTTTTTTATCTATTTCTAGAATTTTTGATAGCAAAGCCGGATGTAAAGTTTCGTGAATATCCATTAAATTTTGTCGTCGCTATGGTGTACATAAGAAATCAACCACAGATAGATGGACATCACTCCAAAAATAGTCAAAACGTTTTCAGGAGGTCGTTAAACATATATATCGGCATCAAAATATCGAATTCTAAAATTTTCGTAAAAACACTATTTTCTCTATAATATATTACTTTGTTTGGGCAAACATAAATGCAATTTGTGCAGTAAAGTCCGAGGGGAAAAAATGATACTTTTTACGAATGCCTTTCAAGTTTTTCTATCTTCAGCATTGACGGACCTACAGCCTTAACCACTGAACAAATTTTAATAAAAGGTAGGATGCACATACTTGTGTGTGTGTGTCTGTAGGTATATGCATGTGTGTCTGTCTGTGTGTATGTGTGTCTGTGTGTCTGTATGTGCAGAGTTTGAATCAACTCTAGCTAAACAATTAATAGAACAAATTTCACAAAATTTGGTAACTAAGACATTTCTCGGTTACTCTGGTGCAGATTTGATTTTGGTACGTTTTGGAAAAAAAATCCTGTAATTTCTACGGAATGACACACAGAACTCTTCAAAATCTAAAATAAAGGCAAGACTACGTATATACAAATATATTAATTAAATGTTTGTTTTATACCTAATTCTTGATGATGAAAAGAATAAAACCAATCCCATTATTCTAGGAATAACCGTTGTCGAGATATATTAGATTTTTTCCACCTTTGAAAATGAAAACGAACATTTAATTATAAGAGCAAATTCAGTATAATTTAAAATGATTACGGCTGTTATTTTGTGCAATTTATCTCGATTTAGTGTATTATTCAAGAAAGAAAGAGAACGTGAATATGAAACTGCAGTGAAAGTCATATGCTGCCAATATCAGATTCGTAATATTAATACATGACTTTATAAAGTATTTAAATTCTTGCAATGTTATCAAAGTCGATTTACGACATCAAGACTTTCATTAAAGTAGTGAGAACTGTAGTGTAATTTCTCGTACATACACGGATTTTCGTCTTTACTACAGCGGCTGTTGACCTAGAAGACGTTTTTACTTTCCCTAGAATACATTGTAATGCATCGGGAATCTATTGGAATCGTGTCGAAAATATCAACTCGAGTTTTCGACGAATGTACACGTTCTGGAACCTCTAAAGCACGAAAAATCTACTTTTATCGTGACGTCTGTGTGTGTGTGCGTCTTTTGTGGAAAATGCAGACATTCATGTTTACATAACTTCCATCTGAAGACCCACGCTTAAACGAGGACGTCCTCGGTTGGACATAACGGTAAGAGGGGTAGACTGGTATTGGACTGTGGGTTTCCGTGAGCACAAATAATAGCCCCTAAAAATTTTGGTTGAAATCTGTGATGTGTGTTCGAAGTGAGAGTGTTGATCTCATGTGTGTATAAATTTGAAGTGTGCATAAGTAGGAAAATTTCTGGGTCTTCCACTTCCCCGGTCCCATGGTGAAATGCTTATCAAGTGATATATTCTCGCTTATGCTGAATAAATACATGAATGTGTATAAAGGGGTTTTCCGATCCACTTCTTTTTCGCTTATCTTTTACGAATTCCACGCTATGTTATAACGTAAGTAGTAATGACGTCTTCGATTACAATTAGCCTAGCCTATTGGTGCGGTTAGAGATTATTATACTTCGTATATTAGACTGTGGGTGAAGTGTTACTTGCGTTTCTTGGAGGAGGGCCGTTTTAAAAAAAACATGTCATTTCCGACTGATTTCTATAACTTTTGGTTTTCACTATATGGAGAGCTGTTGAATTATAGATACGTTATGGAACTTTTTCTGACAATGGTATTTTATTTTAGTGGAAAACAAATTATTTTCAATTAAAAATGTGTAATTTCAGTACTTGTCTAATTTAAATATGTTTTCTGATCAATAAGCTACTAGTATATACTTAAATGTTTATAAGCAAATAAATATTGCACGGATTGTATACAATAGCATACAGTACTTATAAAATTAAATATGTAAATTAATAAAAGTTTATAATTTGCCTTTACAATGCCTATATTTAACACTTTACAACATAGTTGGAAAGTGTTTATGACTTTATTCATTCTGTCTGCCTGCCTGTCTGTCCGTTAGCACGATAACTGCCGTAAAAGTTTTTTTCAGACATTTTTTAAGCGAAGTTAAAACTCACAAATAAATTCGAAAGTTTTAGAAAATATTCTAATTATCACATAAAATGTGTAAAAACATTTTCATCAAAATATATATTTTTAATTTTTTAATAAATATTGAAATAATTATTGTACCCTTGATAAATAAAGAAACAAAGTGACTCATTGCAAAATGGAATATGGCATGCACATTTTTGTAGTCTGTGTAAAGATCGTGATGTTTGAAGATCGTTTAAATTCATATTTAGTGTTGCACCCGTCAAAAGACCGCTTTATTTTTGCGTATTATCTGTGTATCTAAATTCCGCTCAACGTAATTATAATTTTTTTGATTATAAATAATCACTAAACTAACCTACAACGAAGCCTAAATTTAATGCTATAATATAGAATGAAGAATATAAACAAATCCAGTGATGGTAAGGTGAGTTGATTAAGAATTGCTGAGTAATTTTTCACGCAAAATTATTTTCTCTGGATTATGGAATATAAGTCATATGAGTAATATATTCATTGATTTTACATAGAGAAGCAGACGATTCATATTTCGATGACTTCATTTTAATAAAATTCATTTTATTTAACTAGCATTGTCTTTTTCGATGAAGTTTTAAATTTTTAAGTATAATAAATTACTGTAATACTGTGATAATTAACAATATATCGGCTGCATGTATCGCATTTTAGAAATGTTTGGATAAAATATCATTTCAGAAGTGTTACATAATAAATATTTCATGCATGATTGATCTTTCTTGGTTATATTTGTCCGTTTTATATGTACTTTTCTTTTCCACTTTAGTCAATTTTTATAGTAAAATTATTTAATACACTAAATAACCACAGTACTTACACATTTTTTGCTATATCATAAATTTAACTGTATTCAATATAGTGTTGAATACTTCCACATCGTAATTTTAAACAAATATAAAAGTGATAACCACAGTTATATAGCTTATTTTACCCTAATTCTGGTTCTTTGACAAGACGATGGTTTTCATTAAGTCCTTTCAACATTCTTTAACTAATTTTGACACTATCATCCATATTGCTAACTTTGAAGCTATTATATAAACTTCATTTTTAACACTTTCCAACATAGATGTAAAGTGTTAATGACTTTGTTCATTCTGTCTGTCCGTTGTATTGTATTTTAGAGCTGTTTAAATAAAATTGCATTTCAGTTGGAAAGTGTTTCATAATCAGTGCTTTGTGCATGATTGATCTTACTTGTTATATAAAGTTTATCAGTTTCGTATTTTCTGAAAAATTGAAGTCTGATTTACATACTATAGGTTTATATAATTTTTGAGAAGTGAAAATACATCTTTTCCCCTATTTCACTTCCAATAATTGTTACTTAAATCTATTCCCTTGCTTTAAAATACATCCGGAGTCATTGATAATGGATGTGCGAAACGAAGTCTAGGAAGATGAAATTTACACACTTACATAAAGATGTACGCAGATTGGAGGAATCACAATTTAAGCAAGAAAGATCAATCATGCATAAAGAATTGATTATGAAACACATTCATTAAAATATAAATCGCTTGGCTCTCTATGAAAAGCGGTAAACAATTCATTCATACACTTTTTTCCATTCCTTTCATTCATCACAACACTACAGTAATTTATTCTACTTAAAAATTTAAAACCATGGAGGTAAAAGCAATTTAACTCTATGCTTAAAACGAAAAAGCCTGCTATAAAATCGTCTGTATCTCTATGTAAAAATCAATTATTTTTTCATTCATATCCGATATATTGCAGACTTCAGAGCTAAATAATTTTGCATTAAAAAATTCAGCAATTCTTATGCAACTAAATTACAGCTTGGTGTGTGTACATTTTCCAATAGTGAAAATTAAGCTTCCATAAGTGAAAATTAAACTATCCAATATATTTTGCTGAATTTTTTATATATTTTTTATGGGATAATTTGAATATTTTCTAAAATTTTAGAAGCAAATTGTGAATTTTAAATTCGCTAAATAAATGCTTGAACAATTAGATTAGGTTTTATTTAAACAACTCTAAGATCTCCCTTGTTTAATTTATCACAGTGCTAATACTTAAAAACTTAAAACAATTCTAATTACGAGACAATTCTAATTAAAGACAATTGAAATTACATAAAATTAATTTTATTCAAATAACGTCATCGAAATAAAAATCGTATGCCTCTCTATCAATGAATATTTCATTCATATAACTAATTTCAGACTACTGAGCTAAATTCTGCATAAAAATTTCAGAAATTCTTATACAACCCAGCTTACAATCGCTTGATTTGATTACATTATGTATGGTTTTGATTAGAGATCACATTAGGCTTCGTTGTAGAGATAAAGACAGTTTAATGATCACTTAAAATAAAAAAGTATGTAATTGCGTTGTCGCAAAATGCAGATGCATAAATAATAAGCAAAAATAAAGTGGTTTTATGACAGATGATATACCAAGTATAAATTTAAACGATTTTTAAACATCACGATCTTTACACGGAGAAAAAAGAAGTGGATGCCATATTCAAATTTGAAATGAGTCACGTGGTTATTTTATATAATAAGGATGTAGTTTACATTTCAATTTTTATTTAAAAAACTAAGCATCATATTTTGCTGAAAATTCTCCACATTTTATGTAATAATTTGAATATTACCTGAAATTTTCGAAGCAATATATGACATTTAACTTGGATTAAAAAATGTTTAAAAAATTACGTCCTATAAGTTTCAACGTATTTCATTTTTTCAACCCGTTTTCAATCCAAAACTAATTGGGTCATATTATTTTTTTACATTCCCATATGTCCCACAAACCGTTTCAACAACGTACTAAAATTCCAAAGTCATTTTTACGGCAGTTATCGTGCGAATGAGCAGACAGACAGAATGAACAAAGCCATAAACACTCTACAACTATGTTGAAAAGTGTTAAAAGATAATTAAATCCTGTCATCCATCGCAAAATAATGCATTAGTCATTGTACTTTTTCAGATATATGTACGGTTTTTAAAAATGTATATTGTACCGCCACACATTTTATCATCAATCATCATTCCTACGCTCTCTATACTACACCTTCTGGTAATGCCATCTGCAATACGATGGTGCAGATACTTCTCTGTATTTACATTAAGCAGTCAAATTTAGTAATCTGTTTATTATTTCTATATTTAAACAAGAAAGATAAATCATGCATAAGCATTGATTATGAAGCAATTTCCAACTGTGAAACTTTAAAATGTGATACATTCAGCACTGATATATTTTTAATACTTTACAACATAAATAAAAAGTGTTTATGATTTTGTTCATTCTGTCTGTCCGTTATTATGATAACTGCCGTAAAAATGACTTTATTAAAATATTTAGTGTTGTATCCGTCCGAAAAACCGCTTTATTTTTGCTTAATTTCTGTGCATCTACATTCTGAAACAACGAATTAAAATATATTTGAGTTTAAATGATCATCAAATTTTGATTATTTCTACAACGAAGCCCAATTTTCACTTATGGAGTTTGCAAATACATAAAGATACAGGAAGAGTTGTATAAGTATTGCTGAATTTCTGTAGCACAACATTATTTAACTCTCTGAGTCTGACATCTGATATGATCGCATTGATTTTACATAGAGAACAAACGATTTTATAGCAGACTTTTTTGATGAAGTTTAAAGCATAAATTTAAATTACGTTTACTTCCATTGTTTTAACTTTTTATATCAAATAAATTATTGTAGTATTGTGATGAATGAAAGGAATGGAATAAAAGTGTATAAATGAAATATTTACAGCTTTTACATATAGAGCCAGTCGATTCATATTTCAATGACGTCACTTATATAAAGTTAATTTTTTTCTATGTAGATGACAGCAGTTTTCAATTTCTCTATAGCATGATGTAATATATAGTAATTTATGCGTTAGTAAATTATATAACAACTGCTTTTAAAACAACATAAACTACAAAAGGGAGTGTCCATCTGTTTGGAAGGACAAAGAAAAGAAATATCCTTCATCAGCAGTTGCAAGAAACATGATAAACCGTATCTAAATAAGATGCAGATATACCACAACTCTCCTTATACTAAAATGGCATGTTCTCAGAAATGTGTTACCGTATTATCAGATTTTAGTTAAAAACTTTGATATCTAATTTCGAAAATCACTTTTGATTCGTCCTGATTCCATTGTTCACCTCCTGACTGCGTAACAATAGGTTTATCAATAAGAAATATAAAAGCAAAGCCAAATGAATAGCTTCAATCGTCATGTTTCGGGCTTATTGATTATGTGCAGCACTTCTATTCAGCGTCAAGGATACAGTTTGGTTCCAAAAGAAAAACTTCTTCGCAAGTTGAATTCTACATTCAAAACGGTAAGAAAAATTTATTCCACATCAAATTATCCATGTAAATATGTTAGGATTGCTTGGGACACCCTTTCTCTGTGTGGTTCTTAATCTAAACAACTCATAATGAAAGAGTATATACATCCAAAATTTCGTAATTAATAATAGTTTTCTAATACCACGCACATGGCCGCTCATATTGGAAAGAAAGCAGGAGTCCTTCCCCTGAATGTTCAAGATCACAAAGGTGGGCATCCGCATCAAGTTAGTCAATGCTGTACGTCTTATCCTTCAGTTTACCCCACTGACGTTAGTTAAGTTATCCGGCGCTTGAGAAAAGCTCTATGGGTCGATGGTCACGTGATTCGTTCAATTGTCATTTCGCACCAATCAATATTGAATTTTATTGCTATGAGACATGCTATGTAGCCTTTTAAATACTCATAAGTGGTAAGTAAGCTTATGCGGTGTATCGGTTAATGGTTTATTACTTTCCTTATATACATATAATGTATAAGGAAAGTATTGGGACGAGGTCGAAAATTCGAATTCGAGTTTTCGACGGGAGAGCACGTTTCGAGCATCCAAAACACGAATTCGACGTTTTTGAGGTGATGTCTGTGGGTGTGCATATGTGTGTGAAAGTGTGTGTGAAAGTGTGTCTGTGTGTATGTGTGTGTGAAAGTGTGTGTGTGTGTATGTGGATGTGAAAGTGTGTGTGTGTATGTGGATGTGAAAGTGTGTGTGTGTGTCTGAAAGTGTGTGTATGTGTGTGTGTGTGTGTGTGTGTGTCAGTGTGAGACTGTGGAGCCGATAACTGATGAACGAATAGACCGATTAGAACGCAATTTGGTACAAAAATTACAATCCGTAAACACTGGAAGTCTATAGTTTTTGTATTCAAACGAGTGTCAAGAACCCCCCCCCCCCTAAATTTTCGAGTGGAATTATGAAAAAATCTTAAAAAAATTAAAACCTTTAATAAAGTTACGGAAATAGTCATTTCTTATGTAATTTTTCATTAGAAAACGATTGACATATATTTTAGAACGTTAGCATGCACCGTTCTCGTGATATTGCACATTTTTCAAAAAGATAATATAAAATAAAAAAAAGTATTACCTATTATGAACTTTCATAAGTGATATCACGCGATAAATTTGGTGACATTATTCTAGTGTATTCAGCTAGTTCCATTCATGCGAAAAGATATTTTTAATATTTTTGTATTTCGACCCTACTAGTCATTTATCTGCTACAAGGATAACTTATTTCTCCGTAAATACAGCTCGGCGAGATTTTGGCTCAAAGTCGACTTAGCGACTTTTTGAATGTTGCCAAATTAACGAAAATGTCGCCAAATTGATAAAAATGACGCTAAATCAATGAAAGGACGACTACTGACGAAAATTTAATGTCTTGGCAGGAATATAAGTATCTACTATAAGAATAACCTATTTTTAGACCGCAAAACAAGTAAATTCATTGTATTATATAAGGAAAGTCATGTGCTGCCCATATCAGATTTTTAATATTGTATCAATATCGTCTTCAATTGTATCGATACTGTATCAATACTCGGTATCAATACTACATCAATATTTTGGCTAGATGGTATATTTTCTACCCTTTTCAATATTAAATTTGGAATTTTCATAGATTAATTAAAAAATTATTTTGGATTTTTATTTTTATTTTGGTAGACTGTATAAAAATTATATATAAAGTATAATTATAAAATTATAACACAATTCGAATACATAGCGATTATAATATGATAAAATAAATGAGATTAATATAAAAACAGGATAATCTTGCTTAAAAAGATCAAGCAGCATGACACCCTGTGAAATCACCCAAATCCAAATACGCTATAATATGCAAAGTGCATACATTACTTACATTCTCAAAACCTCATAAAACCAGTCAATTGACTTTGTATAAAATGTTATACCGCGTTTACTTAAATATGTAAATTAGTAAACACATTTCTGAGCTATACATGCCTCCTAGGAATGTTTTTAAGCACCCCGATAATTTTGCAAGGAAAGAACCAAGAGTATACACGTTATTGACCATTTGTTATAGAATAAAAGTTACGGCAACGCCCCTATCGGAGAATTTAAAAATTTTGGATAACGGACTCGCAATAAAGCGATATAGGTGAAAAATGCCAACCACAGAGTTGTAGAGAATTGTCTCAATTAGTAGAAATCGATACCAGGAGCGAACGCATTGCTTAAACGAAGCCAATAAATGTCTACGGGAAAAGTTGTATCATCAGCACCTGTAACACGGTGGCACCTCCAAAGCAATAACCGTTAAAGTACGCAGTCATATTCTTTCTCGAATGCAAATGCGTCTTACTGCTGCTAGACTGAATTCTGAACAGGCTGTAGCGTCGATTTATACATATGTATTTTTTATCTGTTTCAGCATCACTGAAAATGTCAGCAATTCACCAACAACCTTATTTTGCCAAATAAATGCCTTCGGTAATAGTTTTAGTGCAATTTATACGCATTAGAAAATTCTCTACGCTTTGTATTTGGCTTTTTTATCTATTTCGATTTGTTTTCCAGAACGTATCCTTACTTCTTAACTTCTACACTAGGGGCGTTGCAGTCGCTTTTATCCAATCAGGAATGGTCACTTTACTTTAGATAGACTTAACGCTTGCCCTCAAGGGCATTTCCTTACAATAGTATTGGGATGCTTAAGAACTTTCCTATGCACACTGTATATTAATAATATGTTAAATCCGATGTGGGCAGCACATGAATTTCACTACAGACTCAAATCAATTTACTAATTTTAATTTCAGGTTGCTTTAAATTGAATTTGATTGCACAAAATAGCATGCAAATTTTTCTGATATTTTATCCAATTTGAATTTTTAATACCTGTTCCTTTCATTTGGAAAATGAATGCACTTTAGAGACTTTGGTTCCTCAGAATTCCGAAATACTAAAATATTTCGAAACCAGTTCTTCGTAGAGTCGATCTTATTCGCTTTCTTTACAAAAAATACATGAAGAACAATTTACTTTCATAGAAACTTTAATAATCATAGAAATAGCAAGAATGACCATTGTGGTTGAAACAAGAAAATAAATGTCGACCATCAATAGAATTTTCTCCTGGCTAAAAATTCATTTCTGAAATCCGAATAAAAGAAGGTAATTATTTCCTTCCTCATAGTCTACTTCTAATAAAATATTCTCGTGCCTTACCTAAATTTCTATTTTTGAGAAAATCGTTCAAATTACAGTTGCATTTTGCTTCCCCTTTAATACATGGTAATGTATAGAGAAAGTATTGGAATCATGCCGAAAATAGCCACTCGAGTTTTCGACTGCTCTGCACGATTTGGGACATCTAGAATACGAAACAAGAAAGATCAATCATGCTTAAAGCATTGATTATGAAACACTTTCCAACTTCAATGCAATTTTATTTAAACATCTCTAAAATGCAATACATTCATTTATTTATATTCCCATTATTATTCATTTATATTCCCATAGGTAATACAGACCGTCTGAACAACATACTAAAATTTCATTTTGATTAAGTCATTTTTACGGCAGTTATCGTGCTAACGGACAGACAGACAGAATGAACAAAGTCATAAACACTTTTCATCTTTGTTGTAAAGTGTTAAAAACTAGTCTTAGCATGACCTCTGTGTATCTGTCTGTCAATCTAATGTATGTCTCCACTCTACCTTAAAAACAAATGGAATTAATTTCAACGTTGGATCTATTCAACGTTACAAACACTGTGTCTTGTGTCTTTTCATCAATTTTTCACTGTGAAAGAAGTCAAATTAAGGCATTGTAAAAGAAAGTCATGTGCTGTCAACATCCGAGTTTTTTTCTAATATCTAAGCATTTGATTAACGAATCAAATGCAACGAATCAATACAACGGCCGGATTGGGAATCATTTTTACTTTTCTTATATACATAATGTATAAGGAAAGTGTTGTGACGGGGTCGAAAATTCGAATTCGAGTTTTCGACGGGAGAGCACATTTCGAGCATTCCTGATCACGAATCAAACATTTTTAGGTGATGTCTGTGTGTGTGTGTGTGTGTGTGTGTGTGTGTGTGAAAGTATGTGTGTGTGTGTGTGTGTGTGTGTGTGTGTGTGTGTGTGTGTGTGTGTGTGTGTGTCAATGAGTCTGTGGAAACGATATCTCACCAACGAAAGGAGCGATTCGAGTGAAATTTTGTACAAAAATCACATCCATGTATACTGGAAGCCTATTGCTTTTAGATGCAATCTAATGTTCAGAACCCCCTAAATTTTCGAGTGAAATTTTGAAAAAATCCTCAAAAAAGCAAAACCTTTAATGAAGTTACGCAAATAGGCATTTCTTATTTAATTTTTCCTTAGAAAACGATTGACATAAACTCTAGAACGCTAGCATGAACCGTTCTCGAGATATTACACATTTTTCAAATAAATTTATCAAAAAATCCCATAAATTAAAAAAAAATATATTAACTGTTAAGAAACATGTTCACTTTTCATATGTAATATCATACAATAAATTTGGTGACATCATTCTCATGGATCTAGCTCGTTTCATTCATGAGAAAAGATACTTTGAGTAATACTTTTGTATTTGAACGCCAATAGTCATTTATCTGCTATAAGAATAACTTATTTCTCCGTCCAAAACGTTTGGCGAGATTTTGGCGACAAATTTGACGAAATGTCGCCAATTTGGCGACTTTTTTAAATGTTACCAAATTAACGAAAGTGTCGCCAAATGGATGAAAATGACGACTAATTGACGAAAATTCAATATCTTGGAAATAATATAATTATCTTCCATAAGAATAACCTATATTTTTTGCTGTAAAAGTAGTAAATTCATTGCATTATATAAGGAAAGTCCTGTGTTGCCTACATCGAATTTTTTACATTGCCCCGGCTTCCCACGGGGATCTAATTAATATATGCAAAAAAATAAGAAATCAATACTTCTTCATTTTTCATGAAGATGAAAAGCTTAACTGACATAAAAGTGTTAAAACAAGCTTTTTAAAATGAAAAATTATTTAAAATATAATCACGAGCAATTTCTAGTTACTTAATTCAATAACGACACCGTTGTCAAATAACATGGAAGGTATACACAACTTTACGTATATTTTTAAAAACTTTGTCGAATCTAGATTACTGATAGGTGTAAGACAATTAGTCTTTACTGAAATTATAAGTAGATATTAGGATTTCAAATTTCATTTCGGATTTTACAAATGAGAATCGGAATTATTTCCAATTCTTATTAGGTAGAAAAAGTTTTCACCTACAATTAAAAGAGTTTCTAGCTTTTCTTAGTAAGAGATAGTAAAAGGATATAGGTTTAATCTTAAAACATATAATTGACAAAGATGCTTAGTTACAATATTAATTTAATTCTTGTTTTATGTGCAATCTTTTACACCAACCTGTAGGAACCAGTTTCACTGCGCACCGATATAACATTATATTATTTTTTTTTAAATTTGAATACTTGGAGTTGTAAAACATGATCGTCACTTGATTTTGAACAGAAATATTCTGGTGGAAGAAACAAACGAAATTCAAACGCATTAAAATATTTTATCTTTCTTTAAACCTTTTTTGCTTTTTGTAGGTGTTGATAGACTGTCGCAAAATCTAAAGGATCTGCTCCTTAGCGAAGAATTCAGTGGCCTGGCCTTGAAAGTAAAGGATCAGAAATTCCAAGGCCCACAGAGCGATCCTCGGATCTCAATCTCCTGTGTTTCACTCCATGTTTAAATACGACACGTTGGAGAGAAAGAGCGGCGAAGTGGATATCCCTGACTGTAACCTGGCTTTTCGACACTTCCTCCTCTATCTGTATTCCGGAAGTTTGGAAACAATGAGCACACATGACGTCCTCTAAATGTACTCGATTGCAGACAAGTACGATTCTGCAGATTTAAAGTCTGAGTGCGTAACATTTATGATAAGAGAACTTTCAGTGGATACCGTTTGTGACTTTATTGCCTTAGCGCTGCTTCACAACGAGTCAACGCTGTTGAAAGCTGGCACATCGTTTTCCTTAAAAAATACAAAAGATGTGATTTTATCCGTAAATTGGCAATCTTTCATAAAGGATAATCCCGTCGCAGCCAATGAACTGTTCGTAAAGGTGCTTGAGAAAGCCGAAAATTAAATCATTGTTAAACCCATTTAACGAGGTCGTACTGAAGATACCACAAAAGGACTCCTCGAATTTACAACTATATTGTGCTAAATCTTTCTTTCCATTATCATGAACAGAGAAAAAGCTTTTTCAGTATGTACTTATCTATATCCTACAGCAGAGCTAGGCAAAGGGACGAATTACTCCGCCCATATTGATCATTGTAGAAATTTGAAACTTTGCATACACATTGGACTTGGCATATAAGTAGTGCCAAAGTTCTAGAATATTGGAATATTGTCCGAAAATTGTTTTAAATCTAGGACATATTTGTTCTAACATTCTTTCAGCTGTAACTCGAGAACAACTAGAAACACAAAATTCGTTTTTATACAATCCTGCGTAAAAAATAATATACTGAATTTTCTTAATTGGTATACAATCAAACGTTGTTAAGATATTTCAATTTATAATTACAGCAGGCGATTTGTTTATTATATTTTATCAATGAATTTATTTATATGTTTTGTTTCCATTGTGGTAAAATCAAGTCAAGTTTCATATACCGAAATCATTTGTTGGCTAATTTTCAAATAAAAATATTAAACCATAATGCTATAAGTAATTAATTTTTAGTTTAAAGTGTCTAAAAACATTGAAAATAAAACAACATAATTTTGAATAGTAATAAAAGAAGAATTATCGTTTTGTATACCACAATTTCCATACGAACAGTATACCTTTCTTTCAACCTAGACCGTCCGATCTACAAGCAGGTGTAAAGTTTATGGGAAAAGAAATTGCACCAATTTTGTACTTCAATCTGAAACGGTTTCAGAAATTTTATAAAGGAGTGGACTTCATATTTAGTGACCACTAGCCATTCACTTTTATTTGTAACAGTTTCAGAACTTTTATAGATTGGGCTTAATATTTAGTGGCCATTAGCAATTGATTTTAATTTAAAACAGTTTAAGTACTTTTATTATATCAGTGGGCTTCATATTTAGTGGCCCCTAGCCATTTACTTCAATTTGTAACAAATTCAGAACTTTTATTAAGTGAGTGGGATTGAAATTTAGTGGCCTCTAGTCATTGACTTCAGTTTGAAACCATTTCATAACTTTTATAAAGTGAGTTGTGGACTTCACATTCAGTGGCCACTAGCCATTCACTTCAATTTGAAAGAGTTTAATAACTTTTATTAAATAAGTGGGCTTCACATTCAGTGGCAACAAGCAACAGTTTCAAAAGTTCTATTAAGTGAGTGAGCTTCACTTTTAAAAACGTTTATTAAATGAGTGGGCTTCACATTTAGTGACCACTATCCATTCGCCCGTACGAAGTGATGATGCAAATGACTAGTATAAAATATTATGTATCTAAAAATTGCATTAGAAAAATCCTGTAGAAACTATAGATAGTTTCGAATAAAAGCCACAGAGTTTTATTCGAACCATTAAAATAAGTTTACCATGACGAAGATTTTAATTTCCATATTTAGTTATCTGAAAATGTAGAGTTACAGAAAACACGAGGATTTTAAATGTGAAGAAACGTCCATTAATTGCAAGCCATAGTTCGGTACCTTTAAAAACTTTCTAAATTTTGATGGGAAGAAACGCATTTATGAGATTTATATTGGTGTCCATACTAAGCAGGCGTGTGGAACAGCCAAATGCTTTGCAAGAAAATTTCTGGATGACGTGTTTATTCTTTATAGATGATTTAAGTAAATTTTCTTAATTTTCTTAATTCAAATTTAGTGTTCTAAATTGATATTTTCTTATTAGATATTATCTTATTACAATATAATTACAATGTTATTGCAATTAATAAAATTTTCTTATTAATGTTAAATATAAATGCTATGTTATATATAAATAAAACAATCGTTGTCCAAATAAAATGATTGAAAGTCTTGTGACCATTGAGCTTAAATAAATACTTTCATGCATGATTATGTAAAATTTTGTCCTATGCTGCTATGTTAAAAAATTAAAATATTCTATCTATTTCTGGATTTTTTTATAACAAAGCCGGATGTAAAGTTTCTTGAATATCCATTAATTTTTATGGTCGCTATGGTGTTCATAAGAATTCGACCACAGATAGATGGACATCACTCCAAAAATAGTCAAACCGTGTTCAGGAGGTCTTTAATCATATATTTGCAATAAAATATCGAATTCTGAAGTTTTCGTAAAAACAAAATTTTCTCTATAATATAATACTTTGTATGACAAAGTAAAAATACATTTAGTGCAGTAAAGTCCGAAAGAAGGAAATGGCACTTTTTACGATTCCCGTATAAGCTTTTTGTTTCTTCAGTATTGACGGACCTACAGCCTTAACTACTGAAGAAATTTTAATGAACGGTAGGATGCACATACTTTTATTTTAGAACTTGGAGATAAATTGGATTTAGTTCTTCAAAAATTGGAGACACAGGAATAAATGGCACTCTGTGGTAAAATAAAATCTGCAATGCCCCACGTAACATTGTTACATGATCATGTTGATAAATATTTTTTCCAAAACAAAGTATTGACATCTCACAAAACTGCACTTTATGGTAAAAAAAAAAGCTCCTCACCAAGTATAAAGATCAAAAACCTCTTTCCATAACATATATAATATCTAAAATTTTCTAGCGTCAAATCCACAGCAGGGCCACAACTGTACATCCAGTTGTAAAATACCATAATAAAGGATAGCGACACTGATTTCAAGAAGAGTTATGATTAGGGCAGTCATTTTATATCGCGGTAAAAAAAGGCCAAAATTCGTGAGACGTTTGCGAGGTAAATCGTGAAATTTCGCGGAATTTTACAATAAAATTCGCGACCGAAGATTTAGGCTAAAATTTCAAAAATAAAGTATACCACTTATTAAACAGTAATACAAGTAGTAACTACTATGCAAATAAATAAGCATTATATTACATTTTTTTTATTTCCGTTCAATAATTGGTAATGTATAAATTATTCGAATCATGTCGAAATTCCCAAAAGGTGTTTTCAATGGATCTACACGTTTTGGGACCTCTAGAGCACGAAAAACTATTTTAGCATGACATCACTGTTTGTGTATGTATGGGAGTGTATCTGTGTGTCTGTCTGTGTGTGTGTGTATCTGTGTGTCTGTCTGAGTGTGTGTGTATCTGTGTGTCTGTCTGTGTGTATGTGAGTATGTGTGTCTGTATGTGCAGAGTTTGAATCCACTCTAGCTAAACTATTAATAGACCAAATTTCATAAAATTTGGTAGCTAAGTCATTTGTTGATTACTCTGGTGTAGATTTGAATTGGGTACGTTTAGGAAAAAACACCTGTATGTTCTGCGACATGACTCACAAAAATCTTCAAAATCTAAAATAAAAGACTACGTATACACAAATATATTAATTAATTCTTTATTTGATACGTAATTCTTGATGATGAAAAGAATAAAACCAATCCCATTATTCTAGGATTAACTGTTCTCGAGATATATTAGAACTTTTCGCATTTTTGCCACGCCACCTTTGGAAATTAAAACGAAAATTCTACTATAAGTGCAAATTCAGTAAAATTTAAAATGATTATGGCTATTATTTTGTTGAATTTATCTCGATTTAATGAATTATTAAAAAAGAAAGAGAGCGTAAATATGAGTCTGCAGTGAAAGTCATGTGCTGCCATCATTAGCTTCTTAATATTAATACATGCATTTATAAAGTATTTAAATTCTGGCAATGTTATCAAAGTCGATTTACGACATCAAGATTTTCATTAAAGTAGAGAGCGCTTTAATGTAATATCTCGTACATACACGGATTCTCTTCTCTAATGCAACGTCTGTTGACCTATAAGACGTTTATACTTTCCCTACAATACATTGTAACGTATAGGGAATCTATTGGAATCGAGTCGAAAATAACAACTCCAGTTTTCGACGAATGTACACGTTTTGAGACCTCAAGAGCACGAAAAATCTATTCTTAGAGTGACGTAGGTGTGTGTGTGCGTCTTTTGTGGAAAATGCAGACATGCATATGTTTACATAACTTCCATCTGAAAACCCATACCTAAACGAGGACGTCCTCGGTTGGACATAACGGTAGGAGGGGTAGACTGGTATTAGACAGTGCGTCTCGGGGAGCACAAATAATAGTCCCTAAAAATTTTGGTTGAAATCTGTGATGTATCCTCGATTCGAGGAGAGAGTGTTGATCTCATGTGTGTATGAATTTGAAGTGTGCGTAAGGAGGAAAATTTCACGTCCCCCGTTCCACGCTGGAACGCTTATCAAATGATATATCCTCGCTTATGCTGAATAAACACATGAATGTGTATAAAGGGGTTTTCCGATCTCCTTCTTTTTCGCATATCTTTTACGAAATCCACGCTATGTTATAACGCAAGTAGTAATGACATCTAGGATTACAGCCAGCTTATTGGTACTTAGAGAGCCAGCTTATATATATATATATATATATGTAGAGAGAGAGAGAGAAAGATTACTATACTCCGTATATTAGACTGTGGGTGGAGTTTTACTTGCGTTTCTTGGAAGACGGTCGTTTCGTTTTAAAGAAAACATCTCACTTGCGACTGATTTCTATAACTTTTGGTTTTCATTATATGAAGAGCTGTTAAATTATAGACATATGTTATGGAACATTTCGTGAAAATGGCATTTTATTTCAGTGGAAAACAAATTATTTTCAATTAAAAATGTGTAATTTCAGTACTTCTCTATTTTAAATATGTTTTCTGATCAATAAGTTACTAGTATATACTTAAATGTTTATAAGCAAATAAATATTGCACGGATTGTATGCAATAGCATAGAGTACTTATAAAATTGAATTTATATATTAATAAAAATCCATAATTTGACTTTAAAATGCCTCTATTTAACACTTTCCGCCACAGTTGAAAATTGTTTATGACATTGTTCATTCTGTCTCCTATCTTCTGTCCCCTCGTCTGTCTATCTGTCCTTTCGCTCGATAACTGCCGTAAACATAATATTTTCAAAATGAAATTTTGATATGTTGTTGACACTTTTTGTGGGACATATGGGAACGAAAATGAATAAAATCACCCAATTAGTTTTAGATTGAACGCGGGTTGAATATATGAAATGCATTAAATCCTATAGGGCCTAATTTTTCAAACATTTTTTAAGCGAAGTTAAAACTCACAAATAAATTCGAAAGTTTTAGAAAATATTCTAATTATCACATGAAATGTGTAAAAACATTTTCAGCAAAATATATTTTTTAATTTTTTTAAGAAATATTGAAATAATTATTACACCCATGATATATAAAGAAACAAAGTAGTCTGTGTAAAGATCGTAATGCTTGATAATCGTTTAAATTTACATTTAGTGTTGCATCAGTAGTAAGACCGCTTTATCTATGTATCTAAATTCCGCAAAAAGCAAATTACAATATTTTTTATTTTAAATGATCACTAAAGTTTGATTATTCCTTCAACGAAGCCTAAATTTAATGCTATAATATAGAATGTAGAATATAAACTAGTCCAGCGATTGTTAGGTGAGTTGAATAAAAATTGCTGAATAATTTTTCATTTAAAATTATTTTCTCTGGATTATGGAATATAAGTGATATGAGTAAAATATTCATTGATTTTACATAGAGAAGCAGACGCTTCATATTTCGATGACGTCATTTTAATAAAATTCATTTTGTTTAACTACTATTGTCTTTTTCTATGAAGTTTTAAATTTTTATGTATAATAAATTACTGTAGTTCTGTGATAATTAAAAATATCACCGCTGCAGGCATCGCATTCTAGAGATCTTTGGATAAAATAGCATTTCAGAAGTGTTGCATAATCAATGCTTTATGCATGATTGATCTTTCTTGTTCATATTTGCCCTTTTATATGTATTTTTCTTTTCCACTTTAGTCAATTTTTATAGTAAAATTATTTAATACTAAGTAACCACAGAACTTAAATATTATTTTGCTGTGTCCTAAATTTAAGTTGCGGTATTCAATATAGTGTTGAATACTTCCACATCGCAATTTTAAACAAACATAAAAGTGATTACCATAGTTACGAAGCTTATTTCACCCTAATTCTCGTTCTTTGACAAGACGATGGTTTTCATTAAGTCCTCTCAACACTTTTTAACTGATTTTGACACTATCTTCCATATTGCTAACTTTGAAGTTATTATATTAACTACCCAAAATTTCACACTTTTTTTAATATAGTATTGTGATAATTTTAAAAATATTACTGAGGAATGTATCGCATTTTGATGTTTATATAAAATTGCATTGGAGTTGAAAAGTGTTTCATAATCATCGCTTTATGCATGATTGATCTTTCTTGTTCTAATTTGAGGAGCCATAACCGCTTATGATGTCTCCTGATATCCCGCTTGAGTTAATTTGTTACGATGTATCTGTTACGGTGTACTGTCGTGGTGTACTCTCGTGGGTGTACTCTCAGGATACAACAATGAGTTTAAATTTCTGGATAAATCATATGTTTTTTTACAAGCACTAATAAGCATAAAAAATCTGATGTGGGCAACACATGACTTTCCTTATATAATGCAATGAATGTGCAATTTTTACAATAAAAAAATAGGTTTTTCTTATAGTAGCTATTTATATTATTTCCAAGAAATTGAATTTTCGTCAATTTGTCGTCATTTTCACTGATTTAGTGTCATTTTTATCCATTTGGCGAGATTTCCGTTAATTTGGCAACATCTGAAAAAGTCGCCAAGTTGTCAAGAACTTCGGCGCCAAAATCTCGTTAAGCGCTATGGACGGAGTAATAAGTTATTCTTATAACAGATAAATAACTACTGGCGTTCAAATACAAAAGTATTATTCAAAGTATCACATTAAGAAAACATTCACATTAAGAAAATGCCAATATCGTTCAAGACAATAATTTAGGTTACACTGGAATAAACTGCCTTGCATGCATTTCTATGGCGAAAGACCTTAAATATTTTTTAAATTATCAGTTTTGTAAAAATAAATAATTGACTCAATGCAAGTTAGAAATGCAACAATAACGAATATTCCTACTCAATCAAAATTATTTTACTTTTCAATTTATTTTTATCTCCATAGATTCTGTACTCTATCCTACTACTATGAAAAAATACTGGTTAATTATACGCATAATTAATTAACTCTTAATTTAAAACTAATAAAAAATACATATACTAAATACTACGCCTTTCTGTTGTGTCAATTAGCAATAGCAGCCACTTTACTAGCACTAGCGACACCTACATATAATTCTCAAAACATTATGGCATTTTCAAGCATTTCTTCCATAGGAGTTTTATCGCCTTCTTTCTAAATCCATGCTAGTTACACTAAATGAACTTTATTCAAATGACGCCATTGTAATATAAATCGTCTGCATCTATATGTAAAATCAATGAATATATTCATCATTTAAAATAAAAAATATCGTAATTGCGTTGGCTCAGAATTTAGATAAACAGATAATACGTAAAAAAATCTAATGTGGGCAGTACATGACTTTTCTTATATAATGCAATGAATTTACTACTTTTACAGTAAAAAAAATATATTTTTATAATAGATATTTATATTCTTTCCAAGATATTGAATTTTCGTCAATGAGTCGTCATTTTCATTGATTTAGTGTCATGTTTATCCATTTGGCGAGTTTATCGTTAATTTAGCAACATTTAAAAAAAGTCGCCAAGTTGGCGATATTCCAGCAAATTTGTCACTAAAATCTCCCCAAGCGTTATGGACGGAGAAGTAAGTTATTCGTACAGCAGATAAATGACTATTGGTGTTCAAATACAAAATTATTACTCAAAGTATATTTTTTCATGAATGAAACGAACTAGATCCACGAGAATGATGTCACCCAATTTATCGCATGGTATTACATATGAAAAGTGAACATGTTTCTCAATAGGAAATATTTTCTTTTATTGCTTTCCTTATATACATAATGTATGAGGAAAGAATTGTGACGGTGTCGAAAATTCGAATTTGAATTTTCGACGGGAGAGCACGTTTCAAGCATCCCTGATCACGAATCAAACATTTTCGAAGTGATGTCTGTGTGTGCGTGTATGCGTGTGTGCGTGTATGCGTGTGTGCGTGTATGCGTGTGTGTGTATGTGTGTGTGTGTGTCAGTTAGACTGTGGAGACGATAACTAACGAACGAATAGACCGATTCGAACGAAATTTGGTACAAAAATCAGAATTCGTAAACACTGGAAGCCTATTGTTTTTATACGCAATCGAATATACAGAACCCCCCCCAAAATTTTCGAGTGAAATTTTGAAGAAATCGTCAAAAAATCAAAACCGCTAAAGTTACGCAAATAGACATTTCTTATGTAATTTTTCATTAGAAAACGATTGACATAAACTTTAGAACGCTAGCATGCATCGTTCTCGAGATATTGCACATTTTTTCAAATAAATTTATCAGAAAATCCCATAAATTAAAAAAATATATATTAACTTTTGAGAAACATGTTCACTTTTTATATGTAATAGTATGCGACAAAGTTGGTGATATCATTGTCGTGGATCTAGCTCGTTCCATTCATGAGAAAAAATACTTTGAGTAATACTTTTGTATTTGAACGCCAATAGTCATTTATCTGCTCTAAGAACAATTTATTTCTCCGTCCATAACGCTTGGCGAGATTTTGGCGACAAATTTGTCGAAATGTCGCCAACTTGGCGATATTTTTAATTGTTGCCAAATTAACAAAAATCTCGTCAAATTGAAAAAAATGACGCGGAATCAATTAAAATGACGACTCATTGAAGAAAATTCAATATCTTGGAAAGAATATAAGTATCTACTATAAGAATAACATTTTATTTAACTGTAAAAGTAGTAAATTCATTGCATTATATAAGGAAAGTCATGTCTTGCCCACATCTGATTTTTTTTTCTCTCGGCGAACTATATCATTAGCTGTAGTTGCTGAAAAAAAGTCTGCGCAACAGATAAATATTAAAATATGTTTAAAATGTAGATTAGAAAACAAATTTAATAACATTTAAAGTTTAAATACATTTTACAAACATTTGAAAAATAGGAATACTAATTAAATCCATGCCATAATGCCCCTTTGTCAAAAATCTCACTTAAACATAAATATTTTTAATTTTTGCTAGAATTACATTCAGAAATTGCAGAAAATTAAAATATATAAACTTCTCGTTATATTAAAAGCTTGCTGGGTTTGCGGATGACAAAATTATTTCTGATTGCAGTCCACAATTTGACAGTCCAGCAGAAGTGAAAAACTATTTTATGTAATATTTTAACATTTTTAGAAAATAGCTCTCATTTGCGTCAAATTAACATTGACGACAATCTCACTAACTCTACACAGCCGGATTAGAATCCTCGAATTCGAGAAAAGTTGTTATTCATCCATTTCTACTTATAACAGTATCTTTCGTACTATATGACCTACTTGGTTATGTCTTTTGAAAATAATTTACTCATGGGCATGGTAAAAAATATAGTTAAAATCTTGGGAAAATATTTATTATAAAATATATTTCTTTTTTCTTTCTGAAGAATATAGTAAGAGTTAGAATTTTATTGAATTTGTTTTTCTCCCTATATTACACAATTTTTATTTAAAAAACTACCTAACATATTTTACTAAATTTTTTGTATATGTTTTATGGGATAATTTGAATATTTCCTAAAACTTTCGAAGCAATTTGTGAATTTTAAATTCGCTTAAGAAATGTTTGAGAAATTAGGTTCCATAGGGTTCAATGTATTTCATGTTTTCAACCTGGGTTCAATCCAAAACTAATTGGATGATATTATCCTTTTACATTCCCATATGTCCCACAGATCGTTTCAACAACATACTAAAATTTCAGATAAAGTCATTTTTACGGCAGTTATCGCAGGAATGGGCAGGCAGACAGACAGAATGAACAAATTCATAAACACACTACAACTATGCTGAAAAGTGTTAAAAGATAATTAAATCCTGTCACTCATCGCAAAATAATGCATTAGTCATTGTACTTTTTAGATATATGTACGGTTTTTAAAAATGTATATTGTACCGCCACACCTTTATTCATCAATCATCATTTCAGAGCTCTCTATACTACACCTTCTGGTAATGTCATCTACAATACGATGGTGCAGCAACTTCTCTGTGTTTCCAATGAGCAGTCAAATGTAGTAATCAGTTTATTATTTCTATATTTAAACAAGAAAGATCAATCATTCATAAGCATTGGTTATGAAGCACTTTCCAAGTGAAATGCAGTTTTATTTAAATATCTCTAAAATGTGATACATTCATCACTGATGAATTTTTAACACTTTACAACATAAATGAAAAGTGTTTATGACTTTGTTTATTTTGTCTGTCTGTCTGTCCGTTAGCACGATAACTTCCGTAAAAATGACTTTATCAAAATGAAATTTTAGTCTGTTGTTCAGACGGTCTGTGGGACCTATGGGAATGTAAAAGGAAAATATCACCCAATAAGTTTTAGATTGAACTCGGGTTGAAAAATTGAAATACATTGAATCCTATGGGACCTAATTTTTCAAACATTTTTTAAGCGAATCTGAAATTCACAAATTGCTTCGAAAGTTTTGGGAAATATTTAAATTATCCCTCAAAAAATCTGAAAAAATTTTCATCAAAATATATTCGGTGGTTTTTAAATAAATTGAAATAATAATTACACCCATATTACATGAAGCGATCACGTGACCCACTTCAAAATAAAATTTGGCATCCATCTTGTGTCAAAATCGTGATTTTTATTCTCTTTAATTTATATTTAGTGTTGTATCCATCCTAAAACAACTTTATTTTTGCTTAATTTCTTAGCATCTACATTATGAAACAACGCAATTAAAATATATTTGAGTTTAAATGATCATCAAACTTTGATTATTTCTACAACGAAGTCCAATTTTCACTTATGAAGTATGTAAACACATAAAGATGTAGAATGAGTTGTATAAGTATTGCTGAATTTCTTTAACACAACATTATTTAGCTCTTTGAGTCTGACATCTGATATGAATGAAACATTCATTGATTTTGCATAGAGAACAAATGATTTTATAGCAGATTTTTTCGATGAAGTTTTAAGCATAAAGTTAAATTACGTTTACTTCCATGGTTTTAACTTTTTAGAAAAAATGAATTATTGTAGTATGGTGATAAATGAAAGAAATGGAATAAAAGTGGATGAATGAAATATTTACAGCATTCACATAGATAGCCAGGCGATTCATATTTCAATGACGTCATTTGAATAAAGTTCATTTTTTCTATGTAGATGAGAGCAGTTTTCAATTTCTCTATAATATGCTGTAATATATAGTAATTTATTCGTTAGAAAATGATATAACAACTACTTTTAAAACAACCTAAACTACAAAAGGGAGTGTCCATCTGTTTGGAAGGACAAAGAAAAGAAATATCCTTCATCAGAAGTTTCAAGAAACATGATAAACCGTATCTAAACATGATACAGATACACCATAACTCTTGAATTTTGTTGAGAAATTTGTTACTGTATTATCAGATTTTAGTTGAAAACGTTGATATCTAATTTGTATCATCACTTTCGATTCGTCCTGATTCCATTATTCACCTCTTCCCTGCGTAATAATAGGTTTATCAATAAGAAATATAAAAGCAAAGCCAAATGAATAGTTTCAATCGTCATGTTTCGGGCTTTTGAGTATATGCAGCACTTCTATTCAGCTTGAAGAATACTGCTTGGTTCCAAAACAAAAACTGCTTCGCAAGTTGAAATCTACATTCTAAACGGTAAGAAAAATTCATTCGACATCAAATTATCCATGTCAATATGTTAGGATTGCTTGGGGCACCGCTCCCCTGTGTGGTTCTTAATCTAAACAACTCATAATGAATGAGTATATACATCAAAATTTCGAAATAAATAACAGTTTTCTAATGTCACTCACATGGGCGCTCATATCGAAAGGCAAGCAGAAGTTCCTCCCCTGGATGTTGAAGGTCACAAAGGTGGACATCCTCATCAAGCTAGTCGATGTTGTACATCTTATCCTTCAGATTGCCCCACTGACGTTAGTTAAATTATCTCTTTCTTGAGAAAAGCTCTATGGGAGCCATGGTCACGCGATTTGTTTAATTGTCAGTTTGCACCAATCAATATTGAATGTCATTGCTACGAGACATGCTGTGTTGCCTTTTAGATACACATAAGTGGTAAGCAAGCTTATGCGGCATTTCGGTTAGTGGTTTATTACTTTCCTTATATACATATAATGTATAAGGAAAGTATTGGGACGAGGTCGAAAATTCGAATTCCAGTTTTCGACGGGAGAGCACGTTTCGAGCACCCTGAGCACGAATTCGACGTTTTTGAGGTGATGTCTGTGTGTATGCATGTATGTGTGGAATTGTGTGTGAAATTGCGTGTGTGTGTGTGTGGAAGTGGGTGTGAAAGTGTGTGTGTGTGTGTGGGAGTGGGTGTGAAAGTGTGTGTGTGTGTGTATCTGTCAGTGTGAGACTGTGGAGACGATAAATGACGAATGAATTGACCGATTCGAACGAAATTTGGTACAAAAATTACAATCCGTAAACATTGGAAGTCTATTGTTTTTATACGCAAACAAGTGTCCAGATCCCCCCCCCCTAAATTTTCGAGTGAAATTACGAAAAAATCTTAAAAAACTTAAAACCTTTAATAAAGTTACGCAAATATTCATTTCTTATGTAATTTTCATTAAAAAACGATTGACATATATTTTAGAAAGTCAGCATGCACCGTTCTCGTGATATTGCACATTTTTCAAAAAAATTATATAAAATAAAAAATGTATTACCTATTGTAAACTTTCATAAGTGATATCACGCGATAAATTTGGTGACATCATTCTCGTGGATTCAGCTAGTTCCGTTCATGAGAAAATATTCTTTAGCTAATATTTTTTTATTTAGACGCTACTAGTCATTTATCTGCTACAAGGATCACTTATTTCTGAGTAAATACAGCTCGGCGAGATTTTGGCTCAAAGTCGCCAACTTAGCGACTTTTTTTAATGTTGCCAAATTAACAAAAATGTCGCCAAATTGATAAAAATGGCGGTAAATCAATGAAATGACGACTACTGACGAAAATTTAATATTTTGGAAGGAATATAAGTATCTACTATAAGAATAACCTATTTTTAGACCGCAAAACCAGTAAATTCATTGCATTATATAAGGAAAGTCATGTGCTGCCCATATCAGATTTTTAATATTGTATCAATATCGTCTTCAATTGTATCGATACTGTATCAATACTTTGTGTCAATACTACATCAATATTCTGGCTCGATATTAAATTTTCTACGCTTTTCAATATTAAATTTGGAATTTTCATAGATTAATTAAAAAATTATTTTAGATTTTTATTTTTATTTTGGTAGATTGTGTAAAAATTATATATAAAGTATGATTATATAATTATAACACAATTCGAATACATAGTGTTTATAATATGATGAAATAAATGAGATTAATATAAAAACAGGAGAAACTTGTTTAAAATGATCAAGCAGCATGACACCTTGTGAAATCACCCAAATCCAAATACGCTATAATATGCAAATTGAATACATTACTTATAGTCTCAAAAATTCATAAAACCAGCCAATTGACTTTGTATAAAATTTTATAACGCGTTTACTTAAATGTGTAAATTAGAAAACACACTTCTGAGCTACACATGCCTCCAAGGAATGTTTTTAAGCACCCCGATAATTTTGAAAGGAAAGGACCAAGAGTGTACACGTTATTGACCATTTGTAATAGAATAAAATTTACGGCAACGCCCCCATCGGAGAATTTAAAAATTTAGGATAACGGACTCGCAATAAAGCGATAAAGGCGAAAAATGCCAACCATAGAGTTGTAGAGAATTGTCTCAATTAGTAGAAATCGATACCAGGAGCTATGTCTATGGGAAATGTCGTATGTCTATGGGAAATGTCGTATCATCAGCACCTGTAACACGGTGACACCTCCAAAGCAATAACCGTTAAAGTACGCAATCATATTCCTTCCCGAATGTAAATGCGTCTTACTGCTGCTAGACTGAATTCTGAACAGAGTGTAGCGTAGTACACATGTATTTGTTATCTGTTTCTGCATCACACTGAATATGTCAGCAATTCACCAACAACCTTATTGTGCCAAATAAATGCCTTCGGTAATAGTTTTAGTGCAATTCATACTCATTAGAAAATGCTCTATTGCTTTGTATTTGGCTTTTTCATCTATTTCGATTTGTTTTCCAAAACGTAGTGTTACTTCTTAAATTCTACACTAGGGGCGTTGCAGTCGCTTTTATCCGGTCAGGAATGGTCACTTTACTTTAGATAGACTTAACGTTTGCCCTCAAGGGCATTTCCTTAGAATAGCATTGTGATGCTTAAGAACTTTCCTATGCACACTGTATATTAGTAATATGTTAAATCCGATGTGGGCAGCACATGACTTTCACTACAGACTCAAATCAATTTACTAATTTTTATTTCAGGTTGCTTTAAATTGAATTTAATTGCACAAAATAGTATGCATATTTTTCTGATATTGTATCCAATTTGAATTTTTAATACCTGTTCCTTTCATTTGGAAAATCAATGCACTTTAGAGACTTTAGCTCCTCAAAATTCCACAATACTAAAATATTTCGAAACCAGTTCATCTTAGAGTCGATCTTATTCGCTTTATTTGCAAAAAATTTTTGAAAAACAATTTAATTTCGTAGAAACTTTTATAATCATAGAAATGGCATGAATGACCATTCTGGTTGAAACAAGGACAAAAATGTCGACCGTCAATGGAAATTTCTCCTGACGAAGAATTTATTTCTCAAATCCGAAAAAAAGAAGGTAATTATCTCCTTCCTCACATTCTACTTCCAATAAAATATTCTCGTGCCTTACCAAAATTTCTACTTTTGAGAAAATCGTTCAAAATACAGTTGCATTTTACTTCTCCTTTAATACATGGTAATATATAGAGAAAGTATTGGAGTTATGTCGAAAATAGCCACTCGAGTTTTCGACTGATCTGCACGTTTTGGGACATCTAAAATTCGAATAAACTAGTTTTAGCATGACGTCTGTGTGTCTGTCTATCTAATGTATGTATCCACTCTAACTTAAAAACAAATTGAACAAATTTCATAAAAAATTATAGCAACTTACTTATGAGTGTCCCTGGTGCTGATTAGATTTTGGTACGTTTCAGGATAAAAAAAAACCTGCCTTTTTTGCGAAATGGCCCCCAAAAATCGCCAAAATCTTAAATGAAAGACAATGTATGCTCATATGCATTAATTAAATGCTTGTTTTATACGTAATTTTTTACTAGGAAAATAATAAACTTAACCCCATTACTCCAGAAGTCATTTTCGGGATATTTAATTAGTTTTGCAATTTTGTTACCCGGTTTCAAAAATACGTCTAGTTACCAAATGTAAACGAAATTGAAATGAAAGTGCAAATTCAGTGTCATTTCCAATAATTATGCTTGTTATATAGTACAATGAAACACAATGTAATGAAATATAAAAGAAATAAATAGTGAATGAATTTGAATCTGCTGGAAAAGTCACGTGCTGCCCACATCAGATTTTTTACATTTGCTGCATTATTACATTTGCCAATTTTTACATTCTCGTCGAAAACGGAAACGAAAATGGATTTCCATGATGTATTTTACCAGATTAACACCGCGATTTCTTGTCTCTAAAATATCCTACAAATTATTCCCTGTTTGATGAAATATTTTGACATTTTAAGGTGCTAAATGTAGTCAATATTTTCGATCGCAAAATCAATGCTTTATTAACATTTCACAACGTAGTTGGAAAGTGTTTATGACTTTGTTCATTCTGTCTGTCTATCTGTCTGCCCGTTAGCACGATAACTGCCGTAAAAATGACTTTATTAAAATGAAATTTGAGTACGTTTTTCGGATGGTCTATGGGACCTATGGGAACATAAATTAATAATATCACCCAATTAATTTTGGATTGAACCCGGTTGAAAAAATGAAATACACTAGACCCTATGGGATCTAATTTTTCAAACATTTTTCAAGCGAAATTAAAATTCACAAATTGCTTCGAAAGTTTTAGAAAAAATTTAAATTATCCCATAAAATATATAAAAAAAATTTCAGCAAAATATATTCAGTAGTTTTTAAATAAAAATTAAAATAATAATTACGTCCAAATGGTTACTCAAGTCCTCTGGATGAGTCGGACGATCTGGGGTTTTCACCCTGAATATGAAGAGATCACGTAACCATTTTATGAAGAGATCTCGTGACCCACTTCAAAATAAAATATGGTATCCATCTTGTGTCAAAATCGTGATTTTTAAAGTTCTTTTTAATTCATATGTAGTGTTGTATCCGTTCTAAAACCGCTTTATTTTTGTTTAAATTCTGCGCATCTACATACTGAAACAACGCAATTACAATGTTTTTGAGTTTAAATGATCATCAAACTTTCATTATTTCTACAACGAAGCCTAATTTTCACTTATGGATAATGCAAACAGCAAAAGATGTAGAATGAGTCGTATAAGAATTGTTGCATTTTTTTAACGCAAAATTATTTGGCTCACTTTTTTACCAAAATCACTCTATTTACCAAAATGTTTCACTGAAACACCTATTTCTCAAATACAGAAAATAGATGATGACTGACATTGACAAAGCTTCAAATTTTTGTGAATTTCGGTGGTTCACTAAGGATTTACACTTACCGTTCTAGGAGATTTTCACTTCCCGTTTTAACAAAAATTCGTCTGATATTACGTTAGAAGTGTCCCGAAGATCATAAAAATGCTTAACTGTTCCACCTAAAATGGACAGGTGTACAAACCACTTGACAACAATACACATCCCTACAATATATGGACATCCATCCCTTGACATCCCTACAATATATGGATCCTTCATAATAATATCACTTTCCCTACAATACATGGTAATGTATAAGGAAAGTATTGGAATCGTGTCGAAAATCGTAACTTGAGTTTTCGAACGATCATTTTGGAAACTCTAAAAAACAATTATTTTAGCAGAATGTGTGTGTGTGCAATTTTGTCTGTCTGTCTATGCAACGTATGTATCCACTCTGAATCAAAAACTATTTTCCAAATTTCATAACATTTTGTAGGTAGGACTCTTGTGGATGATCCTTGTGCTGTTTAGATTTTGGTACAATCCGAGATAAAGGAACCTGCTTTTTTTTTGTGAAATGGTCCGCAAAAATTGTAAGTATCCACTCTAGCTAAAGAACTAAATGACCAAATTTAACAAAATTTGGTAAATAAGTCACTTGTAGGTTTCCCTGGTGCTCATTAAATGGTTGTGCTCTCGTAAGGACTTACGGACCCACATGTTTATGAAAAGTGTTTGTGACTTTGTTCATTCTGTCTGTCTGTCTGTCTCTGTGTCCGTTAGCACGATAACTGCCGTAAAAATGACTTTATCAAAATTAAATTTTAGAATGTTTTTCAGACGGTCTGTGGGATCTATGGGAATATTAATTAATAATATCACCCAATTAGATTTTGATTGAACCTTGATTGTAAAAATGAAATACATTGAACCTTATGGGACCTAATTCTTCAAACATTTTTTAAGCAAATTTAAAATTCACAAATTGCTTCGAAAGTTTTAAGAAATATTCAAATTATCCCATAAAATATATAAAAAAAAAATTCAGCTAAATATGTTAGGTAGTTTTTTAAATAAAAATTATTTAATATAGGGAGAAAAACAAATTCAATTAAATTCTGACTTTCGTTATATCTTCCAGAAAGAAAAAATTGATATATTATACAAGAAAGATCAATCATGCTTAAAGCATTGATTATGAAACACTTTCCAACTTCAATGCAATTTTATTCAAAAAAGTTGAAAATGCAATACATTCCTCGGTAATATTTTAAAACTTATCACAAAACTACATTGATTTATTATATTTGAAAACTTAAACTTTCATTGAGAAAAATGAACTTCATTCAAATGACGGCATTGAAATATAAATTGCCTGGTTTAAATATCTCTAAAATGCAATACATTCCACGACAATATTTTTAAAACTATCATAACACTACGATAATTTATTATATTTGAAAACTTCATCGAAAACAACTGAAATAAATTCAAATGACGTCATAGAAAAAATAACACGCCTGGATCTCTCTATAAAAGCAGGATTTCATTCATAACTTTCTCCATTTCATTCATCACAATACTATAATAATTTATTTTATTTAAAAATTAAGACCATGGAGCTACAATTCATAAACTCTATGCTTAAAACTTCTTCGAAAAAAATCGTCCTTCTGTTTATAAAATCAATTAATATTTCATTCATATCAGCCTTGCAGACTCCATGGACTGAAATATTTTGTGTTAAAGAAATACAGTAATTCTAATACAACTCATTCTACATATTTTGATGTTTACATTTTACATAGGTGAAAAATAGGCTTAGTTGTAGAAATAATCAAATTTGAATCAGAATTTAAACTCAAATATAGTGTCATTGTGTTGTTTTAGTATGTAGATGCACAGAATTTAAGCAAAAATAAAGTAATTTTAGGACGGATACAACACTCAATATGAATTGAAAAGAACTTTAAAAAATCACGATTTCGAAACAAGATGGATGCCATATATCATTTTGAAGTGGGTCATGTGATCGTTTCATATCATGGTCACGTGATCGTTTCATATAAGATGTGTAATTATTATTTTAATTTTTATTTAAAAAACTACTGAATATATTCCGCTGAATTTTTTTAATATATTTTATGGAACAATTTGACTATTATCTAAAATTTTCGAAGCAATTTGTGAATTTTAAATCCGCTTAAAAAATATTTGAAAAATTAGGTCCCATAGGCTCAATGTATTTCATTTTTTCAACCCGGGTTCTATCCAAAACTAATTGGGTGATATTATTCATTTATATTCCCATAGGTCCTACAGACCGTCTGAACAACAAACTAAAATTTCATTTTGATTAAGTCATTTTTACGGCAGTTATCGTGCTAACGGACAGACAGACAGACAGAATGAATGAACAAAGTCATAAACACTTTTCAACTTTGTTGTAAAGTGTTAATAATAAATATCTCTAAGAGCTTAATTGCTTTATATATATGAGGGGTTTCACATTTTAAAATAAATATGGTAGATAACAATTTTTCAATTTTTTTTAAATTTTATATAACTCTTCATGATTAATGGTCGTCAGTCTGTCTGTCATTTTATACTTATTTGATGGCATTTTTAATGCACTTTCCACATTCGTCACTTTCCGCAATTCCCACATTCACTTCTATGAATCATTGTTGTAAGATTGTTAAAAATTCTGATGTAGGCAGCGCATGACTTTCCCTGCAGACTCATATTCACGTCCTCTTTATTTCTTCAATAAAAATTTAAGTTTATCTGCACAAAATAACAGCCATGAGTGTTTTAAATGACACTGAATTTGCACGTTAAACTTAAATTTGGTTCTCATTTAATAGCTGGACTTATTGTCAAAGGTGGCGTTGCGAAAACGCGAAAAAATTAAAATATTTCAAGAACGGCTAGTCCTTGAGTAATGGGGTTAGTCTTATTCTTTTTGTTGTCAAAAATCACGTAAAAATAAAAAGTTAATTGATATAATTGAGCACACGTAGTCTTTTAAATTTTATATTTAACGATTTTTGAGGACCATTTCGCAAAAACAGCCCGTTCTTTTTTCCCGAATCGTACCAGAATAACTTACAAGTGATTTATATATCAAATTTTGTTAAATTTGGTCCATTAGTTTTTAGCTAGAGTGGATAAAGGCAATTTTTGTCGGCCATTTCGCAAAGAAGGCAGATTCTTTTATTACGAACATAACACTATCATACTTATTACTATCATAACACTACGATAATTTATTATATTTGAAAACTTCATCGAAAACAACTGAAATTCATTCAAATGACGTCATAGAAAAAAATAACACGCCTGACTCTCTCTATAAAACCAGCATTTCATTCATCACAATACTATAATAATATATTTTATTTAAAAATTTTAAACCATGGAGGTACAAGTAATTAAACTCTATGCTTAAAACTTCATCGAAAAAAATCGTCCTTCTCACTATAAAATCGATGAATATTTCCTACATATCAACTATGCAGACTCCATGAGCTAAATAATTTTGCGTTAAAGAAATACAGCAATTCTTATACAACTCATTGTACATATTTTGCTGCTTACATTTTACATACGTGAACAAGAAAGATCAATCATGCATAAAGCATTGATTATGAAACACTTTCCAACTTCAATGCAATTTTATATAAAGATCTCTGAAACACGATACATTCCTAGCTAATATTTTTAAAATTATCACAATACTACATTAATTTATTATATTCGAAAACTTCATCGAAGAAAATGAACTTCATTCAAATAACTTCATCGACCTATAAATCGCCTCTATATAAAAGCAGCATTCCATTCATAAACATTTTTCTAATCGTTTTATTCATCACAATGCTATAAAAAAAATTTTTATTTAAAAATTTGAAAAACTGTTATCTACCATATTTATTTTAAAATGTGAAACCTTTCTCATATATAAAATAATTAAATTCTTAGAAAGATATTTATTATAAAATATATCACTTTTCGTTGATTTGACAACATTTCAAAAAGTCGCCAAGTTGGCGACATTCCGCCAAATTCGTCCCCAAAATATCGCCAAGCTTTACTGACTGAGAAATAAGTTATTCTTATAGCAGTTAAATGACTATACAAAAAAATCATGTCAAATACAAAAGTATTACTCGAAGTATCTTTTCTCATGAATGGAACGAGCTAGGTCCACGAGAATGATGTCACCCAATTTATTGCATAGTATTACATATGAAAATTGAACATGTTTCTCAATAGGAAATATACATTTTTTTATTTTATATGACTTTTTAATCATTTTTTGGAAAAATGTGCAATATCTCGAGAACGATTAAAATTTTAACGGTTAAAATAAAAAAAAAACGAGAGCCTTCTAAAATTTATGTTAATCGTTTTCTAATAAACAATTACATAAGAAATGTCTATTTGCGTAACTTTATTAGCGGTTTTGATTTTTTGACGATTTTTTCAAAATTTCACTCGAAAATTTAGGAAACACACACACACACACACAGACATCATTTCAAAAATCTTTGATTCGTGATCAGGGATGCTTGAAACGTGCTCTCCCGTCGAAAACTCGAATTCGAATTTTTGACGCCGTCACAATACTTTCCTTATACATTATATATATAAGGAAAGTAATAACATTAGTCGGAAAGTATATAAAGCGTTGCGTATATTTAAAAAAAAAAACCTCTCGAAACCTAGTTTTACTGAGATGTATAAGACAACTAGTTTTTATGGAAAATGTAAGTGGAAATTAGGATTTCAAATTTAATTTGGGATTTCACAAATGAGAATCGGAATTTCTAATTCTTACTAGGTAGAAAAAGTTTTCACCTAGTTGTAGGAGATTCTAGCTTTCTACTTTTCTTATAATGTATAAGGAAAGTATTGTGACAGTCTCGAAAATTCGAATTTGAGTTTTCGACGGGAGAGTACATTTCAAGAATGCGCTGATCACGAAGCGAACTTTTTTGAGGTGATGTCTGTGTGTGTGTGCGTGTGTGTGTGTGTGTGTCAGTGAGTCTGTGGAGACGATATCTAAAGAACGAATAAAGCGATTCGAATGAAATTTGGTACAAAAATCACAATCCGTGAATACTGGAAGCCTATAATTTTTAAACACAATAGAATGTTTGGAACCCCCCTAAATTTTCGAGTGAAATTTTGAAAAAATCAGCAAAAATTAAAACCTTTAATAAAATTAATAGACATTTCTTGTGTAATTGTCCTTAGAAAACGATTTACATAAACTTTAGAACGCTAGTATGAACTGTTCTCGAGATATTGTACATTTTTCAACTAAATTTATCAAAAAACTCCCATAAATTAAAAAATATTAGCTGTTGAGGAACGTGTTCACTTTTCATATGTAATATCATGCGATAAATTTGGGACATCATTCTCGTGGATCTAGCTCGTTCGATTCATGAGAAAAGCTACTTTTTATTTATTTATTTATTTATTTACAAAGACTGCAAGCAACAGGACGTAGTCCCAGTTACAGCATGCAGGAGCAAAACTACATTCAAAATACCATGACATACATTAAAAAAGTTAAAATACATTAAAAAGTTAAAACATTAAAATTAAAAAACACTTCACAAGAATACATGTAATAAAACACAAGATGTTCACAACAAATGCTCTTTAAAATCCTTCTCAGAAGAATAAAAAATATCAAGATGATCCGGGAAACCATTCTATAATTTAGAAAAGCAATTTATAGCACAATTATTGCCAATACTCGACCTAAACTTCCTAATGGCAAATAAATTCAAGCTTCTAGTTCTATACTGTGGGACATGAAAACCAATCCCACCCAAGACATGGGAACAGTCAACTTGGCCACGAAACAACCCCCTGAAAAAAGAACACAGAATAAAATCCCTTCTTCTCTGCAAGCTTACAACACCAAACAAACCACGCAAAAAAGCAGAAGACAATATAACAACTAATGCCAGTTTTCCCATAATAAAGATATCTCAAGAACCTATTCTGGATGACCTCAATCCTTCTAGAGTGAACGGCCTGAAAAGGCCTCCAAACCACAGACGCATACTCCAGCCCAGACCTGACCAAGGCATTGAAAAGAACTATTCTGGAATCCTCATTTACAAAATCATGCGTAATCCTCCTGATGTAGCCCAGATTTCTGTATGATTTAGCACAAATATTGGAGACATGTGTGGAAAAAGAAAAATCAGATGTATACGTGACCCCAAGATCCGCAATAGAAAACCTTCTAGTCAAAACAGAGTTGCTAATAGCATACGAAAATAAAATAGGCACTTTTTTACGAGTAAAAGATACCACACTACATTTACTGATATTGAGATGCAAACGATTTTTGCCACACCAATCAGAAAGGACAAGCAGCTCCGACTGAATATTATTACACGACACAGCATCAAAAATAGGACACAAAATCTTCAGATCGTCCGCATAAAAAAGGCAATTTCCAAAACAATCAGCAAGATCATTAATAAAAATAATAAATAAAAGGGGACCAAGAATAGAGCCCTGGGGTACACCAGATGTAGCCGAAAAGCTCCTACTCGATGACGAACCAAAATTTACACATGAAAACCTAGAACCCAAATATGACTTCAACAACATAACCAAATCAGGACAGAACCCAATACTATTCAATTTATGTATCAGAATACCGTGATCCACTGAATCAAAAGCCTTCGCAAAATCCGTATAAACAACATCTAATTGACTCCCAGCATCAATGGCATCAATTACATACGAATTAAAACAAAGAAGATTTGTAACAGTTGACCTGCCACTCATGAAACCATGCTGATTGACAGAAATAAAAGACCTAACTTGTCTGTATATATATCTATGCAACACAAACTCAAAAACCTTGGCAAAAGGAGAAATAATGGAGATGGGCCTATAGTTATCAATACGACATTTGTCACCTTTTTTAAAAATAGGAACAATTCTCGATCTCTTCCATTCCTCTGGAAAAACATTACACCTGATGGACAGGTTAAACATAATGAGTAAAGGATATACAAGATATTCAGAACACGCCTTAATAATATAAGCAGGAATATTGTCTAAACCCAACGAGCCAGAACCCTTAAGACCATTGATGCCATCAGAAACATCATTCAAAGTAACAAGACCAACACTCACAACACCAGAGATATCCGACTTGTAATGCCCAGCCGGAAACGAATCAGCATCGAACGGTGTACTGACAATATAATTAGCACAAAAAAAATCAGCGAAAGCATTAGCAATGGATTTATCAGTGGAATACAAAGTATTATTCAAATTCATAGTCGTGCACACAGTCTTATCTTTAGACTTACTATAGGACCAAAAACGCTTAGGATTGCTTTTAATAGACAATTCAACCAACCTAACATAAGATTTATAATCACTATTAATATCAGACTTAATATTAGCTCTAAGCACTTTATACTGAATAAGGTCATAAGTCAAACCTCGCTGTCTATATTTTTCACGAAACCTGTTCTTCAGCCTGATATTCCGTATAGTACCCCGACCAAACCAGGGAGGGTAGTCACTGACTCTAGCAACCGTCTTAGGAATACATGTATCAAAAATTTGAAAAAGATGAAGATAAAAAGCACTAACCACATAGTCAATATTATTAGACCAATTCAAGAAATCCCAATCAACATTACTCAATTTTTTATACAAGAGTTCAAAATCAGCCTTTTTAAAATCATATCGCACACAATCAGAAAGCGGCCTCCCAGTCACCTTGACTCTTGCAGTCTTAGTATAATTAAGAGTTATAATGATAGAGGGATGATGTACATCCTCAGGAAGCAAAATATCCTCAACACTAGCCCGTTTAATACTTAAAATACGTTCATCATATCTAGAGATAACCAGATCCAAAGCTCTGTCATTGATATTCAACACCTTGTTCAGTTGATTCATCTCATACAGGTTTAAAAAATTCATAAGTAACATTTCAGTATTCGTGTGATTAACTTCATTAGACATGACACAGGGCCAGACAATACCAGGTAGGTTAAAATCACCAACTATAATAATGTCATGATTAAAACAACCAAAATCAGCTTCAAACAGATTGAAAAATTTGTCATAGGCAATAAAATCAGAAGCAGGTTTAATATATACTACACATAAAAACAAATATTTGCCAACAGCTAGATCAATTTTAATCCACACCGATTCCCCCTGATCATCACCCATGAATAACTCTTTGAAATAAATATTAGACTTGAGTGCAATCAGCACCCCACCTCCACGTAAATCCCGATTATCCATATTTGACCTATCTCTACGTATAACAGTGTACCGGCCATCAAAAAGTTCAGAGCTTTTTATACTATCACATAGCCAAGTCTCAGTAAAACAGATTATATCATAGTCTTGGGCCAACGTAGATAAGAACACTTTGTTAGTTTTTGTCCGAAGACCCCTAACATTCTGGTAATACATCTTAATGTCCCGGATTGAAGAACAACCATCCTTGACCACTGGCCCAATATGTAGTCAATTCACATCATTATCCTCGAGGCCATCCGTCACACCCTCCCGGAAAACTTGTTTATCATTTAATTTGCCAAAAAATTTAGTTATAAAACAACCTTCTGGCCAAATATCACCCTTTAATAACTTCGCCATGTCATGTTGAAGGACCTCAATATGAAAAGAGGAGTATGAGTTAAACCTAGTAACAAGTCTGGTACATGTAAAACTATCAATAAGGCAGCTCTTTAAATGGGATTCGATATCAGACGCCCTCATATCAGGACTCAACCTTGACAGTAAAACCGCTCCCATTCTGGGGCGTTTCTGAGCCGCCACTAACTTTGAACTTCTACATGATCCATTTACAATAGTCTTTATTTTTGGCTCAGCACTATATCCCTTAGAGTAGTCATTGACTATCCCCACAGAACCAGATCCCACATTATTCAAAATCCTATCACTGTTTGCATGCATATGATCAATACCAGCTCGATTTCGAATTCGACGCAAATTTGGCCATTGTTCCTTATCTCTGATGTTCATTTCAACTCCATCATCAACACTTACCCTCAAGCATTCGCCCATACTATTACTTTGCACAGAATCCAAACGTTGATCAATTTCCTTCGAAACGATCCCACACTGTTTCAGATCACTGCCACTTGCCCTGTTCCTTATGAAACCATTTCTTGCATTACTATCCGAGTATACTTTATCTTCAATGCTGACCATTCTCCTAAGTAGGTCAGTATGATTATCTTGCACTTTTCTATTAAGTAGTTCAACCAGTGCAACAATTCTATCCGAGAAATCCAAGTTATTATCGGAACTGCTCTTACGCTCACCAGTTTTATCACCTACATCCAATGCCTGCTCAAAAATCTCTATCACCTTCTCTCTGTTGCACTCAAAACTGGCCCTATCCTGCTTGGAGGCCGATTTTCTTTCACAAACAGATAAAAATATCACATTTAAGTTATTGATACACTCAGAAAATGTTCTGCGCAACACAGATCCAACATCTTCCGACGTTGAAACATCAAGATTCGCCATTTCAGAACAAACACAAATTCACCGAATTCTTCCTAACTAGTCGATTATAATACTCAATATAATACTAAAACACTTAAATACTATTTATTAAAACACTTTACTTTAAAACCTCAGAATAAAAGAACTTGAGACCAGAGCACAAAAATGACCAACCTTCATAATCGCCCTCTACCGGCCGATATGTACCTTTGAGTAATACGTTTCTATTTGAACGCCAATAATCATTTATCTGCTATAAGAATGACTTATTTCTCCTTCCATAATACTTGGCGAGATCTTGGCGACAAATTTGTCGGAATTTCGCGACTTTTTAAATGTTGCCAAATTAACGAAAATCTCGCCAAATGGATAAAAATGACGCTAAATCAGTGAAAAAGACGGCTGATTGACGAACATTCAATATCTTGGAAATAATATAAGTATCTACTTTAAGAATAACCTTTTTACTTTCCTTATATACATAATGTATAAGGAAAGTATTGTGACGGGGTCGAAAATTCGAATTCGAGTTTTCGACGGGAGAGCACGTTTCAAGCATCCCTGATCACGAATCAAACATTTTTGAAGTGATGTCTGTGTGTGTGTGTGTGTGTGTGTGTGTGTGTGTGTGTGAAAGTATGTGTGTGTGTCAGTGAGTCTGTGGAGACGATAACTGACGAACGAATGGCCCGATTCGAACCAAATTTGGTACAAATATCACAATCCGTAAACACTGGAAGCCTATTGTTTTATACGTAATCGAATGTTCAGAACCCCCCAAAATTGTAGAATGAAATTTTGAAAAAATCGTCAAAAAATCAAAACCACTAATAAAGTTACGCAAATAGACATTTCTTATGTAATTTTTCATTAGAAAACGATTGGCATAAATTTTAGAACGCTAACATGAACCGTTCTCGAGATATTGTACATTTTTCAAAAAAATTATGAAAAAGTCACATAAAAAAAAATTCCTATTGAGAAACATGTTCACTTTTCTTATGTAATACCATGCGATAAATTGAGTGACATCATTCTCGTGGATCTAGCTCGTTCCATTCATGAAAAAATATACTTTGAATAATACTTTTGTATTTGAACGCCAATAGTCATTTATCTGCTGTAAGAATAACTTTTTTCTTAGTGCTTAACGCTTGGCGAGATTCTGGCGACGAATTTGGCGGAATGTCGCCAACTTGGCGACTCTTTTGAAATGTTGCTAAATTAATGAAAATCTCGCCAAATGGATAAAAATGATGCTAAATCAATGAAAATGACGACTAATTGTCGAAAATTCAATATATTGGAAAGAATATTAGTATCTGCTATAAGAAAAACCTATTTTTTTACTGTAAAAGTAGTAAATTCATTACATTATATAAGGAAAGTCATGTGTTGCCCACATCAGATTTTTTTTAATGTAAAAGTAGAAAAATCATTGCATAATTTATATAAGAAAAGTCATATGCTGCTCACATCAGATTTTTTAATTTTGAATACTTGGAATTGTATAACATGATCGTTACTCGACTTTGAAGAGATATAATCTGGCGAAATACACAGACGAAATTCAAACAAATTTTCTCTTTCTTTAACCCTTTTCTTTGCTTTTTCTAGGTGTTGTTAGAGTGTCGCAAAATCTCAAGGAACTGCTCCTTAACGAGGAATTCAGTGACGTGACCTTGAAAGTAAAGGGTCAGAAATTCAAGGCTCACAGAGCGAGCCTTGCATTTCAATCTCCTGTGTTTCACTGCATGTCCAAACCCGACACGTTGGAGAGAAAGAGCGGCGAAGTGGATATCCCCGACTGTAACCCAGAGGCTCTTCAACTCTTCCTCCATTACCTGTATTCAGGAAGATTGGAAACGATGGACACAAATAACGTCCTCTATCTGTACTCGATTGCACACAAGTACGATTCTGCAGATTTAAAGTCTGAGTGCGTAACAGTCATGATAAGAAAACTTTCAGTGGATAACTTTTGTGACTTTATTGCCTTAGCTCTACTGCGCTACGAGTCAAAGCTGTTGGAAGCTGGCACATCGTTTTTCTTGAAAAATACAAAAGCTGTGATTTTATCTGTAAATTGGCAATCTTTCATAGAGGATGATCCCTTCGCAGCTACTGAACTGTTCGTAAAGGTGATTGAAAAGCCGAAGATTAAATCAAACATAGTCAAACCCGTTTAACCAGGCAGTAGCCAAAAAGTTTCCTCGAATTTACAACTATACAGTGCGAACTCTTTTATTCCCTTATCATGAATATAGCAAAAGCTTTTTACAGTATATTAATATATATCCTACAGCAGAGTGAGATTAATACACTGAGGGATAATTACCCTGCCCAAACTGATTATTGTAGAAATGTGAAACTTCGCATACACGTCAGACTTGACCTATAACTAGTGACAAAGATCTAGAATATTGGAATTTTGTCCGAAAAAGTTATAAATCGCCGGACAATTTGTTCTAACATTCTTTTAAATATACCTCGTGAACAACTAGAAACACAAAATTCATTTTTATACAATCCTGAGTAAAAATAATATACTAAATTCCCTTAATTGGTATAAAATCAACCGTTGTTAAGCTATTTTAATTCATAATTATAGCAGCCGATTTGTTTATTATATTTACCAATGAATTTATTTATCTGTTTTGATTCCATTGTGGTAAAAATCAAGGCACTTTTCAAATATCGTAATCATTTATTGGTTAATTTGCAAATAAAACTATTAAGCAAAAATGCTATAATTAATTGGTTTTTAGTTTAAAGTGGCTGAAAATGTTGAAAATAAAATAACATAATTTTGATTAGTAATCAAAGAATTATCGTTTTGTATACCAAAATTTCCATATGAACATTAGTTTCTTTCTTTCGACCCAGACCGTCCGACCTACAGGCAGGTATAAAATATGTGGACACAGAAATTGCACCATTTTTGTGTTTCATTCTAAAACGGTTTTAAAACTTTTATAAATGAGTGGACTTCACATTTAGTGGCCACTAACCATTCAATTCAATTTGTAACAATTTCAAAACTTTTATAGAGTAGGCTTAACATTTAGAGGCCACTAGTCACTCACTTCAATTTAAAACACTTTAAAAACTTTTATTAAATAAGCGGGCTTCACATTCAGTGGCCATTAACAATTCACTACTTCAAATTAAAACAGTTTAAGAGCAAATAAATAATTTAGCATCACGTCTGATGTTATAATAGCAAAAATTAAGCACACATCCACAACAGAAGGTCTTTATTTTACTTTCTATAAGACGTGCAAAAATTTAAAAAAAGGGCCGGAGCGCTTTCGAGCATAAGTACGCTCTTAAGTAGCCACTGATGAAGAGCGTACTTATGCTCGAAAGCGCTCTGGCCTGTTTTTAAACTTTTGTACGTCTTATAGGAAGTAAAATAAAGACCTTCTGTTGTGGATGTGTGCTTAATTTTTGCAGTTTAAGAACTTTTATTTAAGTCGTGGGCTTCACATTTAGTGAAAACTAACCATTGACTTCAATTTGTAACAATTTTAGGACTTTAATTAAGTGAGTGGGCTTAAAATTTAGTGGTCACTAGTCATTGACTTCAGTTTGAAACAATTTCATAACTTTTATTACGTGTGTAGTGGGCTTCATATTTAGTGGCGACTAGACATTCACTTTAATTTGAAACAGTTTAAGGACTTTTATTAAACTCATGGGCTTCACATTCAGTGGCAACTCTAGCAGTTCACTTCAATTTGAAACAGTTTCAGAACTTTTATTAAACGAGTGGGCTTCACATTTAAGAACTTTGCTAAATGAGTGGGCTTCACGTTTAAGAACGTTTGTTAAATGAGTGGGCTTCACATTTAAGAACGTTTATTAAATGAGTGGGCTTCACATATGAGAAGCTCATGGGCTTCACATTCAATGGCAACTAGCCATTCACTTCAATCTGAAACAGTTTCAAACGTTGTATTAAGTGAGTGTGCTTCACATTTAAGAACGTTTGTTAAATGAGTGGGCTTCACATTCAGTGATCACTATCCATTCGCCCGTACGAAGTGATGATGCAAATGATTAATATAAAATATTGTGTAGCTAAAAATTACATTAAAAAATACCCGTAGAAACTATAGACAGATTCGAATAAAAGCCACAGTTTTATTCGAATCTTTAACATAAGTTTACCATGGTCAAAATTTTAATTTCCATACTTAGTAATCTAAAAAAGTAGAGTTACAGAAAACACGAGAATTTTGAAATGTTAGAAAATGTCCGGGAATTCTAGATCATAGTCCAGAAACTTTCGTAATTCTGATGGGAAGAACATATTTATGAGATTTATTTCTGCCTGCATTCTAAGCAGGCGTATTGAACAGCAAAATGCGTTGCAAGAAAATTTCTGTAGGATGTGTGTTTCCTTTGTAGATGATTTAGTAAATATTCATATTATATTTTAATTCAAATATAGTGTTAATTCATATCTAGTGTTCTAAATTGACATTTTCTTATTACATCTTATCTTAATCGTATCACAATATTATTACAATGCTATTGCAATTAATAAAAATTTCTTATTAATGTTAAATGTAAATGTGGGTATATTAATCTCTAAAAACCAGTATTTAATAATTCAAAGTACATTTTTATGTAAATTATGTTTATGTAAATTAAATGCACAGAATTTTTCTTTTTGTTTCTTTCGGTTTAATAAAATCTCAAAATTACCTATTTTCTCTTGGTTTCGGACATGTTCGGTTCTGCTGTCTTTAACTAATTCTTACTTTCCTTATATGCATAGCATAATGTATAAGGAAAGTATTGTGACGAGGTCGAAATTTTGAATTCGTCTTTTCAACGAGAGAGCACGTTTCAAGCATCCCTGAACACGAATCAGACGTTTTTGTGGTGATATCTGTGCGTGTGCGGGTGTCAGTGAGTCTGTGGAGACGATATCTCACGAACGAAGCAAGCGATCCGCAAAATTGTTTTTGCAAAATTCACAATCAGTGAAGACTGGAAGCCTATTGTTTTTACACGCAGTCGAATGTTCAGAACCCTCCAAAATTTTGAAATGAAATTTAAAAAAAATCGAATGAAATATTGAATAAATTGAATGAAATTTTAAAAAAATTGACATAAACTTTAGAACCAGCACGAACCGTTCTCGGGATATTGCACATAATTAAAATTAATGCATCAAAAAATCACATAAAATAAAAAAAAATATTAACTATTGAGAAACGTGTTTACTTTTCATATGTAATATTATGCAATATATTAATTGTCATCATTTTTGTAGATCTAGCTCTTTCCATTTACGAGAGATGTCACTTTGGGTAATAGCTTTGTAATTTGACGCCATTTGTCCTTTTTCTAACACAAGACTAATCTGTTTCTCCATAAACAATGTTTGGCTAAATTCTGGCTGCGAATTTGGCGAAATATCACCAATTTATGCGAATTTTTAAATATTGCCAAATTGACAAAATTAGCTTCAGCAGCGGGATTTCTGAAAACTCCATAGGCAGTTATGACTCCTCAAACTAAAAAAACGATGGAGGGACAGTTAAGCGACAAGATGAAATTTTTGACAGAAATGCAGGTCGGATAAGAATCGATGTCTGTAACGATGTTTTCCCCTTCTGGTTCTCAAAAGAGCTTCCAAGATCGCAACACTTTATTTTCAGGAATATCAAATATAAGTGAAACAGCGGTTTCAATCCCTCTATAATATGCTGTAATATATAGTAATTTATTCGTTAGAAAATTATGTAACAACTGCGTTTAAAACAGCATAATGTACAAAAGGGGGTATCAATCTGTTTTGAAGGCCGAAGAATAAAAAATTATCCTTCAGATCTTGCTAGGAGCATGATGAACCCTCACTAAAGCAAGACGAAGATTGCCATCTCGATATGCCGAACTTGTTCAGGTGGGATTTATCTTTCTCTAAAATTATATAAAAATACTATATTCTCAGGAAATTTGCAAATATATCGTCAGATTTTACTGGAAAACATTGATATCGAATTTCGATAATCAGTTTCGATATGTCGTCGTTCCCATTGTTCAACTCGTGACTGTGTATAATAATCAGCATAAAAAAGATAAAAGCAGGGCCAAATGATAAGTTTCAATAAACATTTCTCGGATTTTTAATTATATGCAACACTTCTATTCAGCGTTAAGAATACTGTTTGGTTCCAAAAGAAAAACTCTTTCGCAAGTTGAATACTACATTCTAAACGGTAAGGAAAATTCCGTCGCAATCATGTTAACTATGTAAATATTTCAGGATTGTTTGGGGCTCTGCTGCCCCTGTGTGGTTTAACATCCCATCATGGATACACATCAAAATTTCAAAATAAATATACGTTTTCTAATGTCATGGGCGCCCATAAGATAAAACAAGAAGGAGTCCCTACCCATTATGTTCAAGATCACAAAGGTGGGCATCCACATCAAGTTACTCGATGTTGTTCATCTTATCCTTCAGTTTGCCCCACTGACGTCAGTTAAGTTATCCTCCTCTTGAGAAAAGTTCTATGGGTGGCATGGTCACTCGATTCGTTTTATTGTCAGTTCCCATCAAACAAATTTATTTGAATTTTATTGCTACGAGACTTGCTGCGTAGCGTTTTAAATTGACATAAGTAGCAAACAAGCTTATGCGATGTATCGGTTAGTGATTTATGGATACTACATCAATATCTTTCCGCATTGTATCGATACTGTATCAATACTCTGAATCAATATACTGTATCAATAATCTGAATCAATACTACATCAATATTCTGACTAGATATAAATTTCATACGCTTTTCAATATTAAATTTGGAATTTTCATAGATTATTGAAAAAATTCTTTTGGACTGTTTTTTATTTTGGTAAACTGTGTAACAATTATATATAAATATAATTATATAATTGTCATAGCGGGTTCCGTGGGCATCAAAAGTCACCACGGATACCGGCCAGACACGGCAGACCGAGAGTCTAACTCTCCAAATTTTACAAAATACCCAGGTTCGAAACACTCCTCCCGTCAGATGGAAGAATTTCCAAATGATGACCTGTGAAAGAAACCCAACCAAAACCAAGGAATTACCTTTACCTTCGAGGATACACCAGGAGCTGAAAACACATAAATACAATTCAACTACAACTCAAATAAGAACACACTTTTAATTCAAATCCAATATTTATTAATTATTCAAGAAGTGGAGTTGCATATCAAATACAATTACAGATTTTCTAATTTAACCACTGGACCTCACTTTACCAAGAATCATCGGCTCTTTGCCGGAATTTAATATAAATTCAATAAATCAAATAATTTCATATTCCAATTAAGTAAAATAATGGTATGGTCAGAGAGAATGCACACACCCGGGGAACGTTAAAGGCCTACGTAATTACTGTATTTCAAACAATATAAAATCAATTTAGATTAATATGGCTTAGATAAAGCTTCAATATGAAGAAAGAAACTGTAGTTAGAATATATATATGTATAATGCTGCAGAAGATCCTATGGATGAAAAGTTCTGCAGAGGTCGATGCACAAGTCCAGACGACTGCCCATCGGCAGGTCTAAAGGTACAAGTCTTACCTCAAAATATTCTTGGAAGGACTCATGGCAGATAGAGCACAGGCATCCACTGATAATTTCCCTCGGGGCAACATTGCCCCGCTCCAGCAGGAACGGCCGAACCGCAGTTTCCGGCAAGGTGCCGGATCAGGTCAGCCGAAGGAACAGCTTCATATTTGCTTTCTCTGGTCCCGGTGCTCGACCAAGCGAGATGAGGCATCATCTCTACGTTTACACGGCGGTCGACGGTCGGCGAGGGCAAGACATCATCAGATCTCGGCAGTGGCGACGGTAACAGCAGTGGCGATGGTAACAGCAGTGGCGAGTGGCATCTCTCCCGACCCTCACAACACGGTAACTCCACCTGAGGGCTGAGTCCCGCGTCGACGTGAGTTCGAAGATGTTTCCAGGGAGAGAGCCCCGAGTTACAATTTACGCAGCTTATATACATTCCAGATGGATCCAGGAGCCGTCCAATAGAAAATCACATGGGCTCACAACTTCTCCTTTCCTCCAATCGAAAATTACTTCCAATTCAAAATCATCCACAGTTCTGCACCACGACGGACGATTCCAAGGGCACGCGTATCTGCCGCGTGACGACAAGGAGACATCTGTCTCCGCCAGCAAGCCAGACTAACAGGCGTCATTCCCAGAGTGTGCGAGAATTATATAACGAAATAAAAATGGCACAAATTACTACTGATTTCGATACTTCAACATCTGCTAAAATATATACATTGACAAGAGGGTTCCAGGACACAGATTAATTAAATATAAGTTTAAAAGTACTGAAGTTATGTAATTTACAAAGGAGTGACGAATTCCGTCACGACATAATTATAACACAATTCTTGTGCATAATGATTATAATATGATAAAATAAATGAGATTAATATAAAAATAGGAGAATCTTGTATAAAACGATCAAACAGCATGAGAGCCAGCAAAAACACCCAAATCTAGATGCGCTATAATATTCAAATTGCGTACTGAATATAATACATTACTTATGTATTCTCAAAAATTCATAAAACCAGTCGAAAACTTTAACGACCAGTTAACGACCAGTTAAATTTGTATAAAATTTTATACCGTGTTTATTTAAATATGTGTAAAAGAAAACATACTTCTGAGCTATACATACATTCAAGGAATGTTTTTAAGCACCCTGATAATTTTGCAAGGAAAAGACCATGAGCGTACACTAGGTTGGTCCAAAATATTCAACGTCTTTAATTTTTTAATCTAATCCCTTAAAATTGTTCTCTTTCAGGAGAAAATAATATCTGTAAAATTTTATTGCAATTGGACAATAATAACATGTGCCGACGGACATGCTTTTATAGGGACAGTGTACGTTTTCCCTCCACGTAAGCTGTTCTCCCTTCTTAAACTATTTCAGTGTTAGTTTAATGCAACATTTTTGCCATGATTAAAAAAAAACTAGTTGTAAAGCTACTATTGCAAAAGTTTTACATTAACACATGGCCATAACAGTGCCACAGTCGAAAAAAATATCTGGAGAGGTAGAGGATTTTTCAAATGTTCTGATTCTTAAAAACTTAATGTTTAATCTCAAGCGTAATTGCTTACGATAGTATTGGGATGCTTAAGAATTTTCCTATGAACACTGTATAGCAATAATACATTAAATCTAATGTGGGTATCACATGACTTTCTCTACATACTAAAACTCATTTACTTATTACTTCACTTATATACATATAAAATATAAGGAAAGTATTGTGACGGGGTCAAAAATTTGAATTCGAGTTTTCGACGGGAGAGCACATTTCAAGCATCTCTGAACACGAATCAGACGTTTTTGAGATGATCTCTGTGTGAAAGTGTGTGTGTGTGTGTGTGTGAAAGTGTGTGTGTGTGTGTGTGTGTGTCAGTGAGTCAGTCTTTGGAGACGAACGAATGGACCGATTCGAATGAAATTTGGTACAAAAATTACAATCTGTGAATACTGAAAGTCTATTGTTTTTATATGCAATCGCATGTTCAGAACCTCCCTAAATTTTCGAGTGAAATTTTGAAAAATTTCTCAAAAATCAACACCTTTAATGAAGTTAAGAAAATAGTCATTTCATATGTAATTTTTTATTAGAAAACGATTAAAACAAATTTTAGAAAGAATATGAACTGTTCTCGAGATATTATACATTTTTCAAAGAATTATCAAAAAATCATATGAAATTAAAAAAAATATTGCCTATTGATGAAATATGTTCACTTTTCATAAGTATTATCATGCGATAAATTTGGGTGAAATCATTCTCGTGGATCTAACTAGTTCCATTCATGAAAAAATATACTTTAGGTAATACTTTTGTATTTCGACGCCAATAGTCAGTTATCTGCTACAAGAATAACTTATTTCTCCGTCCCCGCTTGGCGAGATTTTGGTGGAATGTCACCAACTTGGCGACTTTTTTAAATAATGCCAAATTAAAGAAAATGTAGCCAGATAGATAAAAATTACGGTAAATCAATGAAAATGACGACTAGATGTTGAAGTAATTATTAAAGTATTTTAATATATGGACTATATTGCTTATTGAGGATGCTTTCAATATTGATGATTGTTTAGAGTTGCGCGAAGTATAAGTTAATTGAGTGGTTTGAAATAGTTTTACATGTTGTCATCCTGAAAATCGCCCATCGATAAAAACACGACGATAGAAACGCTTAACGATATAAACTCAGTGATAAAAACACAGCTGCGTGGATCTTATGCATTATTTTTATTGTAAAACTTGTAAATTCATTGCATTATATGAGGAAAGTCATGTGCTGCCCACATCAGATGTTTTTTTATTTCAGGTTGCATTAAATTGAAATTAATTACAGAAAATAATATGTTATACTTTTCTGACATTATATCCAATTTGCATTTTTAATGCCTCTTTCTTTCATTTGGCAAATTAATGTATTTTAAAGACTTTAGTTCCTCAAAATTTCCAAAAAAACTAAAATATTTCGAAACCGGGTCATCGCAGATTCGGTCTTATTCGCTTTATTTACAAAAAATGGATGAAGAACAATTTTATTTTGTAGAAACTTTAATAATCTAATAAACTTTAATAATAGAACGAATGACCATTGCGGTTAACACAAGAACAATAATGTTGACCAGCAATGGAAATTTCTCCTGACGAAAAATTTATTTCCCAAATCCGAAAAGAAGAAGGCAATTATCTCCTTCCTCATAGGCAACTTAAAATAAAATAATCTCGTGCCGTTCTTAGATTGCTACTTTTGAGAAAATCGTTCAAATTACAGTTGCATTTTACTTCCCCTTTAATACATGGTAATGTATAGGGGAAAGCATAGGAATTATGCCGAAAATCGCCTCTTGAGTTTTTAACGGATCTACACTTTTCGAGACCTCTAGAACACGAAATTTTAGAATGACGTCTGTGTGTATGTATGAGTGTATTGTACAATGTATGTATCCACTCTAACTTAAAAACTAATTGAACGAATTTCATAATATTTTATAGGCTTGTGAGTGACCCTGGAGCTGATTAGATTTTGGTACGAAACAGGATAAAAGAACCTACCTTTTTTTGCAAAACGGCCCGCAAAAATTGATTGTATTTATTTTAGCTAAAACGCCAATCGACAGAATTCCTCAAATTTGGTACATAACTCACTTGCCTGTTACCCTGGAACTGATTAGATTTTGATGCGATTCGAAAAAAAAGAACCTGGCTTTTTTACGAAATGGCCCAAAAAACCGTCAAAATCTAATATAAAAGACTACGTATGCTCATATGTATCCATTAAATACTTGTTTTATGCATAATTTTTGACGATGAAAATAATAAGATCGACTCCATTACTCTGGGACTAGCCATTTTCGAGATATTTAATTGTTTTGGCATTTTTGCTTTGCCGGTTTTTAAAATACGTCCAGTTACCAAATGAAAACGAAAATTGAATCAATAGTGCTAGTGCAAATTCAGTGCCATGTCAAATAATTATGCGTGTTATATAAATATGCGTGTCTTTTTAAAGAACAAACAGCGAATAATGGATTGTAAAAAATAGTGTTTGTGATATAAATACTGTTTGTGATATAAATACTGTTTGTGATATAAATACTGTTTGTGATATAAATAGTGTTTGTGATATAAATACTGTTTGTGATATAAATGCACGTAATAAATATTGAATAAGCATGCATGAAAAGGTCAAATAGAGATTCATAATTGAGATAATTCTAAGTATGTCAAGGGGGGGAATACTGTTTCGACGTATACTCTAGAATCGGAGGTTTACACTCAGGTTAAAAGTATAAATTTCTGGATAACTAGCACGTTTATTTACAAGCCCAGAGTAAGCAGGAACGATAAACAGCAAATAGATCGGTAACTATCTCGCAAGATAGCTAAACAACTGTCGCGTACAGTAAAAATGTAATTAAGTGATCCCGTAATTTCTCAAAACAGCCGATACTATTCACAAAAAGTTGACATATCCCTCAATTCAAAGTAGTTCGTATCACGTCTACGCTCTCCAACTGCGCAACAATTCATTTTATGGACTGTCCGTAGAAACTGGAAGGGGCTGGTATCTCCAAGAATGTTCCTCATTTCAGGAAAATTCAAGTGCCATCGAAAAATCGCCAAATTGGCAATAAAATCACCAAATATGGCAACCCTGACACACGGGGTTGAATATGGAAACCCTACAAATACGTAATAGGAATGGCTGCCTCTAAATGTGTTTTCCCTTCTGGTTTTCAAACGTGTATGCTATAAAGGCACTCTATATGTTCGTAGAATTATTATTTCCTAGAATAAAATCATAGCTTCGAAAAATCGGTTCGAGTCGAAAATAGTTTATGATTACTTTTTAAATTTAGATATGTGTGCATAGAAATCCTTTAGGTGTGTAGAAAGAACACATTTTTCTTACATAGAGAGAGACTTACTAATCCTAATTGCGTGCAAGATTCATTCGTTTTGAATGTATAAATTCAAAATGAATAATTCGAATATTTGTAACTACAGTAAGGTATATCACTGCAAAAATGAATTAATGAGTATTCTTCTATGAACACTATAGGAGGGTTAGAGCGGAAAGAGATACTTAGTGCGGTTACTTATATTTCAGTATGTCACCTACTCGTTTATGGTGCCATTGTACTCAAATGAAAACGTGTACGTTGAAGTTTTCATTTTTAAATATATTTTTACTGTGTAGGTAAGTCATGACCCTGGTGCTGTTTAGATTTTGTACAATTCGAGACAGAAGAAAATGCCATTTTTTTCGAAATGGCCCGTGAAAATTTAATGTATCCAATCTAGTTAAAAATCTAATCTACCAAATTTTACAAAATTTGGTAGATAAGTCACTTGTGGGTTACTCTGGTGCTGATTAAATTTTGGTACGATTTGGGTATAAAAGAACATGTCTTTTCTTGTGAAATGCCTGAAAATATCGTCAAAATCTAAAAGAAAAGATGACGTATGCTTAAATATATTAATAAAAGGTTTCTTTTGCACGTAATTTTTGATAATAAATAGAATAAGATCAATCTCATTGCAATAAGACTAGTCGTTTACGTTGATAATTATATTACGTAGTGTATGTAATTATATTACGTGGTGTATGTAATTTTTATAGTTTGCATTTTTTCTACGCCACCTTTGAAAATGCATCCAATTACCAAATGAAAACGAAAACTGAATAAAAAGTGCAAATTCAGTATGGTTTCCAATAATTATGTATGTTATTGTGTGCAATAAAACTCAAGTTAATGAATTATTAAAGAAATAAAGAGAAGATGTGTTTGAATCTGTAAAGTTATGTGTTGCCCACAGATATTTTTCTTGTTGTAAATGTAATCATAGTTCATCTTATTCTGTAATTCTTCTGGAACATATGAATTCAAAAATATCTAATATGACTTTTTTCACATTTTAGACTCAAAGATCAGACACCGGAAAAAATATTTCACAGTGATTTCCCCTCCAGTGTAGCAGCCGAAATACCAAGCACCGTACCTTATGCACTGAGAGTTCAGGGTTGTGTATGCCTTGTGTTACTGGCTATGTCTGTTAAGGAGAATTATGACGTTGGTGTGATCTTGGAAAAAGTCAGTTCTATCTTCGAATGGAAACTGGAAGATTTTTTCTCTATTTCAGCTAGGGAGAATGAATACCACATCAGTCCTCAATTTACATATAGGGATACAAGCTGCAACTTCGCGATATTTCACAGAGATCAAATTTCTTTAAGGGCCGGAAAATTGTCTCTTTCATTGTTTTATCGTAACAGTACAAATCTTGAAGATATTTACATGCTGAGTATAAAGGATATATATAATAGAGATTATATTAACCTTCGCGCACCCAAACCACAACTCAGAGAGGATACAGTTATTTTTACATGGTATGATTTTATAACGACATCCAAGCTCTTTTTAGACAAAGAGTTTATAGCACCGAAAGGTGCTCTGACTTTTTCCTGCTCTTTATACTGTAACCGAAATGAAGCAAAAGAAGTCCAGCAAATTGTTACAACCAGAAGTAAGTCAACAAAAGCTTTATAAAGTGTTGAACAAAAATCTACCTTTTAAAGGCGCTTATAGATATATCCTATTGTTAGTCGTAGTTTTACATTTGAATTGAGTAGAGAATGCTGCGTATCCACTATCTTCATTCTATGAAAAATATAATTGCACAGAAAATTTTTATCACGAGAACATCTATAGCATTATTTCCTATACTGAATATTTTTGTCATTTATTTTAATTGAATGCAGTTTGTAGGAACGGCTTCAAATATAGAAATAAAGTTTGTATCGTCTAAGTATCTCAATTGCAGAAGTGCTTTTGGGAGAACCTGGGGATTGAATAACAGGGCTATTCATTGGATTTATTCCATTATCATCTGTCCCATCATTACCTATGGCTCTATTGTCTGCTGGTCTAGGGTCAGGTGTGATACTGTCAATTTATATCTAATTAGGCTTCAAAAGTTAGTTTGTGTTGCAATTTCCGGCTGTATGAAACTACTACCACTGCAACTCTCGAACTCTTCCTCAGACTGCATCATCTTTACATGCGTATAGAGGAAGAGGCTCCCATAAGCCCGAAGCGACTTCAATATTTGGGCCACTTCAACTCTTACTCAAAATGATTGTCTTGGAGTAATCTAAACATAATGTTATAAATCACAAATATTGTTCTATGCCTCCTGATGGCATGCTTGTCAGGTATACTTTTGGCAATCTATATGGTATTCATGGGATGACTGGAGAAAGACTTCGACCAACAACAAGATGAAATGCGTTGTATGGTACACTGATGGCTCCAAGCAAAGTCTTAGAACTAGTGTTGGTGTATGCTATCTAGATGATGGTACTATACTTTTTGTACCAATGGTACAAAATTGATAAATTTATTATTAAAATATTTTAATATATGGACTATATTGCATATTGAAGATGTTATCAGTATTGATAATTGTTAAATTAGAGTTGCTTCAAATATAAGTGATTTCGGTACGATATACTTTTATGTGTGGTTATTCAGAAAAGGGTCCAATAGTCTATTTAACGTTATAAACACTTTGCCGTGGATCTTTCAGTGTGAATGAAGCCAATTCATTGCATTATAAAAGGAAAGTAATGTGCTACACACATCAGATTTTTTAAAAATCTAGGCATTTGATTAACGAATCATCCGTCGTAACAGACGGATTGTGAAACATTGTGGACGTTGCCCTGACGCTCCACTGGGATCTAATTAAATGTAAAAAGTAAGAAAGCAATACCTCTTAACATGCATCAAATCTGGAGAGCGAATCTAACATAAAAAATGTAAATATAAGCTTTCTACAATGAAAAAAGTTTTAAAATAGAAATGAAAAACTATTTATATTAGAATTAACAGCAGTTTCCAGTTATTTAATTCAATGCTCTAAAAACTGTCACAATTGTCAAATAACATTAGACGGAATGTGCTATATATAGCGTTGCGTACATTTTAAAAAAAACTTTGTCGAATCTAGTTTTACTGAGAGGTATGAGACAAATAGTTTTTATTGAAAATACAAGTAGACATTAGAGTTTCAAATTTCATTTGGGATTTCACAAATGAAAATCGGAATTTATATTTTTTACTAGGTAGAAAATATTTTCACATACAGTTATAGGAGTTTCCAGCCTTTCTTAGTTAGAACTATTAAAATATTTTAGGTTTCACAGTAAAATATGTTAAATATGCTTAACTCTATTAATTTAAATCTTGTTTTATGTGTAATATTTTCTACCAAACTGTATGAACTATTTTCATCGTGCTCCGATGTATCTCCTCTCATTATATGATTATACTTTAATTTCGAATACTTGGAGTTGATAGAGATACATGATCGCCACTCGATTTTGAACAGATATAATCTGGCTGAAGAAACAGATGAAATTCAAACGCATTATTAGATTTTCTCTTTTTTTAATCCTTTTTTTCTTTTTTTAGGTGTTGTTAGAGTGTCGCAAAATCTCAAGGAATTGCTCCTTAATAAGGAACTCAGTGACGTGACCTTGAAAGTAAAGGGCCAGAAATTCAAGGCCCACAGAGCGATCCTTGGATCTCAATCTCCTGTGTTTCACTCCATGTTCAAACACGACATGGTGGAGAGAAAGAGCGGCGAAGTGGATATCCCCGACTGTAACCCAGAGGCTTTTCATCTCTTCCTCCACTACCTGTATTCAGGAAGATTGGAAACGATCAGCATAAATAAAGTCCTCGATCTGTACTCGATTGCAGACAAGTACGATTCTGCAGATTTAAAGTCTGAGTGCGTAACATTCATGATAAGAGAACTCTCGGTGGACAACTTTTGTGACTTTATTGCCTTAGCATTGCTACACAACGAGTCAACGCTGTTGAAAGCTGGCGCATTGTTTTTCTTGAAAAATGCAAAAGCTATAATTTTATCTGTAAATTGGCAATCATTCATGATGGATAATCCTGCCGCAGCCAATGAACTGTTACTAAAGGTTTTTGAGAAAGCCGAAGATTGAATCATAGTCAAACCCGTTTATCGAGGTATTAGCCAAGATAGCACAAAAAGATTCATCTCTATTTATAACCATATTGTGCGAAATCTTTCTTTTCCTTATCATGAACTAGCAACAATTACGCGGCGTTGCTCGGGATTTACCATGCAGAACGGTGATAAAAATTACACCGGAGCATATAGGGCCGTGACTCTTATAAATTGTTTTTCACTGTGAAAGATGTAAATTCATTCCATTATGTAAGAAAAAAAAATCATTGCATTATATAAGTCATAACTGCATAAGAAAGATTCTTCCTCAGAAAATGCTGATAATTAAATAACATTTTTTAACACGTTACAACATAGTTGAAAAGTGTTTATGACTTTGTTCTTTCTGTCTGTCTGTCTGTCTATCTGTTAGCACGATAACTGCCGTAAAAATGACTTTATCAAAATGAAATTTTAATATGTTGTTCAGACGGTCTGTGGGGCCTATGGGAATATAAATGAATAATATCACCCAATTAGTTTTGGATTGAACCCGGGTTTAAAGAATGAAATCCATTGAACCCTATGGGACCTGGGACCTAATTTTTCAAACATTTTAAAGCGAATTTAAAATTCACAAACTGCTTCGAAAGTTTTAGGAAATATTCAAATCATCCCATAAAATATATAAAAAAATGTTCAGCAAAATATATTCAGTAGTATTTTAAATAACAATTAAAATAATAATTAAACCCTTTATATAAAGAGATCACGTGACCTTTATATGAAGAGATTACGTGACCTACTTCAAAATAAAATATAGCATCTATCTTGTATCGAAATTGTAATTTTTAAAATTATTTTCAATTTATATGTAGTGTCGTATCTGTCCTAAAACCGCTTTAATTTTGCTTAATTTCTGTGCATCTGTATTCTGAAACATCACATTTACAATATATTTGAGTTTATATGATCAATACCATCCATGTTGTGTGAAAATTGTGATTTTTGAAGTTCTTTGTAATTTATATTTAGTGTTGTATCCATCCTAAAACCGCTTTATTTTTGCTTAATTTCTGTGCATCTGTATTCTGAAACAACACAATTACAATATATGTGAGTTTAAATGATCATCAAACTTTGATTATTTCTACAAGGTGACCTAATTTTTACTTCTGGAGAATGTAAACTGATTAGACTATAAGATGAGTTGTTTAAGAATTGCTGAATTTTTTAACGCAAAAGTATTTTGCTCAGGAGTCTGCAATATAGGTTATATGAATGAAACATTCATTGCTTTTACATAGAGAAGCAGACGATTTAATGGCAGACTTCTTCGATGAAGTTTTATGCATAGTGTTAAATTACTTTGGCCTCCATGGTTTTAAGTTCTTAAATAGAATAAATTATTTTAATACTGTGATGAATGAAATAAAAATGTATGAATGAAATATTTACTACTTTTACACAGAGAGCCAAGCAGGGCGCAGTAGCCCAGTGGTTAGCGCGCTGGAATTGCACTCGGTAGGCCCGTGTTCGATTCCAGCCACTGCCAAAACTGCCGCCGTGTTCACGCGGTGTACGATCGCGTTAAACATGTGGCTACGTAAGTCCTTCCGAAATGTTGGTGGTATGGAAGGAGGGTACTGTCCCTGTGGATGCCTCCCCCATTGGGTTCCGGTCTAAATTGAATGGCACTTCCCGGCCGTACAAACAGTTACCTTACACGTTCTGGAAGGTCGGACTGTCTGGGTCTCAACAACAACAGAGAGAGTAAGCCTGTGAGAAATAAACCATGGTGATAGTTTCCATTTAAATTCATATTTCAAACCTGCGATTTTCAAAAGTGACTATTACGTTCAATAAACTCTCACAAAACTTGAACAGTCCCAGTGAGATTTAATTGACTTTTACGTTAAAACAAACGATTTCCAACCTTTTTCGTTGAGAATCATGAAGTTAAAGAGTAGAACTCCTAGGAACAAGTTTCGTTTTCCATCAATATTTCAACAACCCCTGGTTTTATAAACTCTAAACTTAGACTAAATTTTGGGGGGGCTGTTTCAAAGCTACTCACCACATTTCATTAAATTCGGTTCATCCGTTCTCCGGGGATGATGAGACAAACAAAAGTGTCGTATTTCATTAATATCTCAAAAACTACTGGTCGTAGAAACTCGAAACATGGACTAAATTTTAAGTGGGGCTATTTTAAGACTACCCACCGAATTTTATCAAATTCGGTTTAGTCGTACACTTCCGTGATGTTGGATCATACATACATACATACTTTTCTTCTTTATATATATAGATATAGCAAAAGCTTTTTATAGTATACTAATATATATCCTACAGCAGAGTGAGATTAATACACTAAGTAATAATTACCCTGCCCATACTGATTATTGTAGAAATTTAAAACTTTGCATACACATTAGACTTGGCCTCTAAATAGTGACAAAGGTCTAGAAAATTGGAATTTTGTCCGAAAAAGTTATAAATAGAGGGACTGTTTGTTCTAACATTCTTTCAGCTATAACTCGAGAACAACTAGAAACATAAAAATGCAATCTAGAAACACATACAATCCTTCATAGAAACAATATACTAAATTTTCTTAATAGGTATACAATCAACCGTTGTTAAGATATTTTAATTTATAATTACAGCAGCTGACTTGTTTGTTATATTTTATCAATGGATCTATTTATAGGTTTTGATTCCGCTGTGTTAAACACGAGGCACGTTTCAAATACCGTTGGCTAATTTTCAAATACAACTTTTAAACAATAATGGTATAATTTTATAGAGTAGGCTAAAATTTTTATAGAGAGGGCTTAAAATTTAGTGACCACAAGCATTTCACTTCAATTTTAAAGAGTTTAAAAACTTTTATTTAATTAGTGGACTTCATATTCAGTGGCCACTAGCCATTGACTTCAATTTGTAACAGTTTAAGAACTTTTATTTAATAAGTGGGCTTCACATTCAGTGACAACTATCCATTCGCCCGTAAGAAGTGATGATGCAAATGATTAGTATAAAACATTATGAGGCTAAAACTTACATTAAAAAATTCCTGTAGAAACTATAAACAGATTCGAATAAAAGTCACAGAGTTTTATTCGAATCATTAACATATGTTTACCGTGGCGAAAATTTTAATTTCCATACTCAGTTGTCTGAAAAAGTGGAGTTACAGAAAACTCGAGAATTTTGAAATGTTAGGAAATGTCTGGAAATTCTAGGTCATAGTCCAGAAATTTTAGAAACTTTCGGAATTCTTATGGGAAGAACATATTTATGAGATTTATTTTTGCCTGCATTCTAAGCAGGCGTATTGAACAGCAAAATGCTTTGTAAGAAAATTTCTGTATGGTGTGTGTTTCCTTTATAGATGATTTAATAAATCTTCATATTTCATTTTAATTTAAATATAGTGTTAATTCATATTTAGTGTTCTAAATTGATTTTTTCTTATTACTTCTTATCTTAGTCGTATTACAATATTATTACAATGTTATTTTAATTAATGAAAATTTCTTATTTATGTTAAATATAAATGTGGATATATTAATCTCTAAAAACCAGTATTTAATAATTCAAAATACATTGATGTTTATGCAAATTAAATGAATAGAATTTTTCTTTTTGTTTCTTTTGGTTTAATAAAATCTCAAAATTACCTATTTTCTCTTGGTTTCGGGCAAGTTCGGTTCTGCTGTCTTTAACTAATTCTTACTTTCCTTATGTACATAGTATAATGTATAAGGAAAGTATTGTGAATTCGGTCGAAATTGCAAATTCGCCCTTTCAACGGGAATGCACGTTTTAAGCATACCAGAACACGAATTAAACGTTTTTGTGGGGATGTCTTGTGTGTGTGCCAGTGATTCTGTGGAGACAATATCTCTGGAACGAATCAAGCTATTCGAAAAATGTGTTTTGCAAAATTCACAGTCAGTGAATAATGGAAGCCTATTGTTTTTACATGCAATCGAATGTTCAGAACCCTCCAAAATTTCGAAATGAAACTAAACAAATTCTTCAAAAAAGTAAAACATTCAATAAAGTTAAGTAAATAATAATTTCTGTTGTAATTTTTCATTAGAAAACAACTGACATAAACTTTGGAACTAGCATGAACAGTTCTCGAGATATTGCACATACTTGAAATTAATTTATCAAAAAATCATATAAAATTAAAAAAAAATATTAACTGTTGAGAAACGTGTTAACTTTTCATATGTAATATTATGCAATATATTAATTATCATCATTCTCGTAGATCTAGCTCTTTCCATTTACGAGAGATGTCACTTTGGGTAATAGCTTTGTAATTTGATGCCATTAGTCCTTTTTCTAACATACGACTAACCTGTTTCTCCATAAACAATGTTTGGCGAAATTCTGGCAGCGAATTTGGCGAAATATCACCAATTTTCGCGAAATTTTAAATGTTGCCAAATTGACGAAAATATCGTCAAATTGTTAAAAATGTCACCAAATTAATAACAAGAAAGATCAATCATGCTTAAAGCATTGATTATGAAACACTTTCCAACTCCAATGCAATTTTATTTAAACATCTCTAAAATGCAATACATTCCTAAGTAATATTTTAAAACTTATCACAATACTACATTAATTTATTATATTTGAAAACTTAAACCTTCATCGGAAAAAATGAACTTCATTCAAATAACGGCATTAAAATACAAATTGCCTGGTTTAAACATCTCTAAAATGCAATGCATTCCTCGGTAATATTTTTAAAACTATCATAATACTACGATAATTTATTATATTTGAAAAGTTCATCGAAAACAACTGAAATTCATTCAAATGACGTCATGGAAAAAATAACACGCCTGGATCTCTCTATAAAGACAGCATTTCATTCATAACATTTTCCCATTAATTTCATTCATCACAATACTATAATAATTTATTTTATTTAAAAATTATGACCATGGAACTACAAGTAATTAAACTCTATGCTTAAAACTTCTTCGGAAAAAATCGTCCTTCTCTGTATAAAATCAATGAATATTTCATTCATATCAGCTATGCAGACTTCATGATCTAAATACTTTTGCGTTAAAAAAATACAGCAATTCTAATACAACTCATCCTACATATTTTGCTGTTTACATTTCACATAAGTGAAAAATAGGCTTCGTTAGAGAAATAATCAAAGTTGGATGCTCATTTAAACTTAAATATATTGTCATTGCGTTGTTTCAGTATGTAGATGCACAGAATTTAAGCGAAAATAAAGAGGTTTTACGACGAATACAACACTCAATGTGAATTAAAAAGAACTTTAAAAATCACGATTTTGAGACAAGATGGATGCCGTATTATATTTTGAAGTTGGTCACGTGATCGTTTCATATCGTGATCACGTGATCGCTTCATATAAGAGGTGTAATTATTATTTTAATTTTTATTTAAAAAACTACTGAATATATTTTGCTGAATTTTTTTTTTATATATTTTATGGAATAATTTGAATGTTACCTAACATTTTCGAAGGAATTTGTGAATTTTAAATCCGCTTAAAAAATGTTTGAAGAATTAGGTCCCATAGGGTTCAATGTATTTCATTTTTTCAACCCGGTTTCAATCCAAAACTAATTGGGTGATATTATTTATTTATATTCCCATTGGTCCTACAGACCGTCTGAACAACATACTAAAATTTCATTTTGATTAAGTCATTTTTACGGCAGTTATCGTGCTAACGGACAGACAGACAGAATGAACAAAGTCATAAACACTTTTCAACTTTGTTGTAAAGTGTTAAAAATGACGCTAAATCCATGAAAATGAAGACAATTTGCCGACAATCCAATATCTTGGAAAGCATAAGAATCTACTATAAGTGAAAATACTTTGGGTAATATTTTTGTATTTGGACGCTATTAGTCGTTTGTTTGATATAAAAATAAGCTCCGACCATAATGCTTGACGAAATTTTAGCTATGAATTTTGCGGAATATCGCCAACATGGCGAGTTTCTGAAATGTTGCAAAATTGGTGATACAGTGACCGCCGCTTATAAGAAACACGTTCGTTTCGCTCGTTTTGTTTCTTATAAGCAGTTGTTTCTTAAATCCGGAAATTTTTTAAATATCGTTCTTCCATTGTAAATACTAACTATTGAACACAATTTTACAGAATTTTAAAGATAAATGTATATAAGTAAAATATTAGTACATACATAATACATTTGTAAATTGAGTTTTGCATTCAAAAATATTTCTTATTTTACGAATTAAGCCTTACAACTTAAAATATTATCTATATGTATGCATATACTAGTATGTAATTAAATAAGAATAAAAAGTAAAACTCATAGGTCGTTCATTTATGTATAAGAGCATAGTACATTTTCATACATACCGTAATCTATTACTGAGGAACAGCAAAAAATTTATCCAGTGTTGTTTGTGCTAATGAGTCTGTGATTAGTTTACGTACATCCATTTCTAAATCATAAAATAGTCCATAAACTTTTTCTGATGCCCCTCTATGTTCAAGAGTTTTTCTAATTATAGTTAGGGCTTCTCGCGACTGTTTGGCTGTAGGAAAATTTTCTTCTTGTGGAACGTCGTCTTCATTTTCTTCTTCATTGCAAACATTCTGAATTTCCGCCACTATGTCATCATCACTTTTTTCTTCAGATGTTTGTAAATTTTCATCGATGTGAATCCATTCTTCGAAATGTGCTTCTAATTCTTCTACATCTTCTGCTGGTATGTCAACATTATTTTTCAAAAATCCTGCTTTACGGAAGCAATTAAAAATGCATATGTCAGAAACATTTTTCCATGCGCCTGCGATCATATGGATAGCATCAAGCAAGGTTATTTTCTTGCTTATTTCGCAAGCCGATCCTTTCTCTTCATCAATTGCATCTACTATTTTCTGTCGCAAATTTGACCGATACAGGGTTTTAAATGCTTTAATAATTCCTTGGTCAAGAGGCTGTATGATGGAAGTTGTATTGGGTGGCAAAAAACAAAGTTCAATGTTTGTCAGCTGTACTACAGGATGAGCCGAACAGTTGTCAAGGATTAAAAGAATTTTTTCTCTTCCCATCAGTTCCCTGTCCCACTTTAACAAAAAGTCTTCAAAAATTCTACTTGTCATCCAGGCATTCTTTGAATTTTCGTAGATCACTGGCAATTTTTTTATTCCACTTAAACAGCGCGGACGTTTGCTTTTGCCAATAACTAAAGGGCTCTTTTTTACAGTTCCCGTCATATTTGTTGTTAACAGAACTGTAACTCGATCTTTTTGTTTTTTTCCAACGGAGGATAGATCATTTTTGAACATCATTGTATACTCGGGCATCGCTCTAAAATAGAGCCCAGTCTCGTCAGTGTTAAAAATTTGATGAGGAGCGTATTTTTCTAATAGAGGTGGTAAGCTTTGCGTAATCCATGAAGATGCCGACTCGGAGTCCGCGTCCTGCTTCTCTCCATAATTTTTTTTGTACACAATGTTATTTCGTTCTTTCCAGCGGCTTAACCAACCATCAGTCGCACGGAACTCTTTTTCTCCTAATTTTTCCCCAAAATTTTCTGCTTTTTTCAGTAAAATTGCCCTACTGATAGGAGCGTTCTTTAATCTGGAGTTAGAAAACCATTGTAAGAGTGCTTCCTCTATAGCAGCTGCCTTTCCTTCTCGTTTCCGTTTTCTTTGAAGATTACAATTTGGCGTCAAAATTTCATTTCTGCCTTTCAGGATTTTACATAATGTTGAGTGTGGAATTTCTAATGCAGAAGCAGCTTCTCTTTGACTACACAGAGGTAGAGAATCATACTTTTTAAGTAAACTTTGCTTTTCAAGCAAAGTAAGGGTTTTTCTCTTTTGCGACATGCTTCCACTAGCAAAACATAAAATGACTAACTAAAGCTGTACGAATCTTATTTGAGTGCATAAGCAGAGATGCCTTTCCTTATCAGTATGTTTCCTTAACTGCCAAAAGATTAAAACTCGTTTCTTACTGGTTTGGGGTTGTTCCCCCTAAGCCTTTCTACGGAGAAATTCTCTGTCATCCTTTGTTACATAGCAAACTCCCACCCCCTCCCCGTACGCCCAGAGACAAGAGATAACAACTCGTCCTTCAGTTAACCTTAAACAAATGGATTTTTTTCTTTTTTACACCCGCGTCGCAAGGAAATCAACAAATTTTCTGTAGAAAACTGTTTCTTATAAGCGAAATCGTGTTTCTTATAAGCGACACAATTTTAATGTTAAAATGAAGTTTGTATTTGTTTCTGTCGTTTTGGGTCTTATAAACGGCTGTTTCTTATAACCACTGAATCTTATAACCGGCGGTCACTGTAATGTCATTAAATTGATAAAAATGTCGCCAAATTCATAAAAATGATGTAAATCAATGAAAATGACAACTAATTGATTAAAATTCAGTATTTTAAGAAGAGTATAAGACTCTACCATAAGACTCCGTCTGTAGCGCTTGGCAAAATTCTGACAACGAATTTTGGCAACATATCGCCAACTTGGCGACTTATAAATGTTGCCAAATTGACGAAAATATTGCCAAATTGATAAAAAGGTTATTAAATTGGTGAAGATATAGACAAATTAATAACAAGAAAGATTAATCATGCATAAGCATTGATTATGAAACACTTTCCAACTGAAATGTAATTTCATTTAAAATTTTCTAAAATGTGATACATTCAGTGGTGATATCTTTTACATTATCACAGTACTACAGTAATTTATTATACTTAAATATTTAAAACTGTATCGAAATATAAATCATCTGATTCTTTATGCAAAATCAATGAATATTTCATTCATATAACTTGTATTCCAGACTCCAGAGCTAAATAATTTTGTGTGAAAAAAATTCAGCCATTCTTATGTAATTCATCTTACAATCGCTTGAGATATTTGCATTCCGCATATGTTAAAATTAGGCTTCGTTGAAGAAATAATAAAAGTTTAGGGATCATTTAAAATCACAACTATTGTAATTGCATAGTCATGGAATTTAGATACACAGATAATACACAGATAATATATGTGTGTATGTGAATGTACTCAAAGTATTGGAATCGTGCCGAAGATCGGAACACGAATTTTCAAAGGATCTACACGTTTTGGGACTTCTAGAACACGAAAAATCTATTTTTAGGAAGACGTCTGTGTGTGTAAGGGTATATGTGTGTATGTTTCTGTGTGTCTGTGTGGATATTACATCCACTCTAATTGAAAAACTAATGGACCGAATTTCATACAATTTGGTAAGTATGTTTTTTGAGGGAAATCCTGATGTTCATTAGATTATAGTAGGATTCGTAATAAAAGAATCTGCCTCCTTTGCGAAATGTCCGGCAGAAATTCCCATTATACACTCTAGCTAAAAACTAATGGAACAAATTTAACAAAATTTGGTGTATAATATTTCAATAACCTACAAGTGATTTATATACCAAATTTAACAAAATTTTGTATATAAATCATTTGTAGGTCATTCTAGTAGGATTCGGGAAAAAGGAACGGGCTATTTTTGCGAAATGGCCCGCAAAAATCGTTATATATAAAAATAAAAGACTACGTGTGCTCAATTATATCAATTAAATTCCTATTTTGTACGTGATTTTTGACAAAAAAAATAATAAGACTAACCCCATTACTCTAGGACTAGCCGTTGAGATATTCTAGTTTTTTCGCGTTTTCGCTACGCCACCTTTGACAATAAGTCCAGCTATCAAATAAAAACCAAATCTAAGTTTAACGTTTAAATTTAATGTCATTTAAAATACTTATGGTTGTTATTTTGTGCAGATAAACTCAAATTATTATTGAATAAAGAGAACGAATATGAGTCTGCAGGGAAAGACATGTGCTGTCCACATCAGAATTTTTAACAATATTACAACAATGATTTATAGAAGTGAACGGGGATTATTTTCAGGCCATTTCGAAAAAAATATATGATCTATATTTAAAGATCCATAAAATTTTTGTCGAATAAAATGTTCAACAAATTTAAGCTGTGTACCAAATTTTAACTGTCTAGGACGTAGGAAAGTGCATTAAAAATGCCATCAAATAAATTTATCATGAAGAGTTATATAAAATTTTTAAAAAAATGAAAAATTGTTATCTACCAAATTTATTTTTAAATGTGAAGCCCCTCCCATATGCAAAACGTTTAAACAAATGGAAAGATATTTATTATATAATATATCTTTCTTTTCTTTCTGGAAGTTATCCCAAAGTCAGAATTTAATTGAATTTGTTTTTTTCCTATATTAAAATAATTTTTAATTAAAAAACTACTTAACATATTATACTGAATTTTTTTATATATATTCTATGGGATAATGTGAATATTTCCTAAAAATTTCGAAGCAATTCGTGAATTTTAAATTTACTTAAAAAATGTTTGAAAAATTAGGTCCCATAGGGTTCAATGTATTTCATTTTTTCAACCCGGGTTCAATAAAAAACTAATTGGGTGATATTATTTATTTATATTCCCATAGGTCCTACAGACCGTCTGAACAACATACTAAAATTTCATTTTGATAAAGTCATTTTTACGGCAGTTATCGTGCTAACGGACAGACAGACAGACAGACAGACAGACAGACAGACAGAAACAGACAGACAGACAGACAGACAGAACAAAGTCATAAACACTTTTCAACTTTGTTGTAAAGTGTTAAAAATGACGCCGAATAGAATGCAATATTTTGGAAATTTTTAATTCCGTCATATGACGGCCATACCTTTTATTGTATACGAAACGCTCTTCTAAATATCGCCAATATGACGATATTTGGTCCCATATTGGCGTAAATATCGTTAAAATTGCAAAAATGACGCCAAATTAATGAAACTGATGACTAATTGATTAATTTATTATTAAAGTATTTAAATGTATGGACTATATTGCTTATTGAGGATGCTATTAATATTGATATTTGCTAATTTAATTTGATAATTTAAATTATTAAATTGATATTTAATAATTTTGCGTAACATAGAAGTTAATTGGTTGCGAAATAGTTTTAGATTTTAATATCCGGATATACAATTTACCGCACCAAATGTGCAATTTAATATTAGAAAGACTGTGTCATGGATCTTTTCATCACTTTTTCACCGTTGAAGAAGTAAATTCATTGCATTATATAAGGAAAGTCATGTGTTGCCCACATCAGATTTTTTAGATATCTAGCCATCACACAGATTGTATCCATATAATAAAACAAAATTTAATGCAAGTCTCTCGTATTTTTCTGTAAATTACTCATGTTCTCTTGACGTGCAGTACAGATACATATTTTTCCACTGTTTGGATATTGCAATTTTCAGACATAATAATATTTTTTTCTTAAATAGTGGTGTAATTGTTGGTTAATATCCCATCTAAGCGTTGTCGAAAAATCCACAAAGTTATAAATAAAACAACAGTGGTCCAAATAAAATGATTGAAGCTATCAAGTTTAGTGATAATTTAGCATAAATAAACCCTTTTATGAATGATTTTGTCAAATTTTGTCCTATGCTGCCATGTTAAAAAATCTGATGTAGACAGCACATGACTATCCCTGCAGACTTATCTCTACGTTCTTTATATTTTAATTAAATTTAATTCACTTTTAATTTAATTTTCGTTCTCATTTGGTAACTGGACTTATTTTCAAAGATGGCGTAGAGAAAATACAAAAAAAAATAAAATATCTCGAGAACGGATAGTCCTAGTATAATGGGGTTGGTCTTATTCTTTTCATCGTTACATATAAAATAAATTACATATAAAACCAGCATTTAATGGATATATTTGAGCATACGTAGTTTTTTATTATAGATTTTGACGATTTTTGAGGGCCATTTTGCAAAAAAAGGCAGGTTATTTTTTTCCAAATCGTACCAAAATCTAATCAACACCAGGGTGACTCACAAGCGACTTATCTACCGAATTTTGGGAAATTCGGTCCATTAGTTTTTCAGCTAGAGTGGATACAGGATTTCGCAAGCCACTTCGCAAGAAAGGCGGGTTTTTTTTATCCCGAATCGTACACAAAACTAATCGGCACCAGATGCGCCCACAAGTGACTTACCTACCAAATTTTATGAAATTCGGTCAATTAGTTTTTTAGTTAGAGTGGATACAAAATCTGCATAGTCAGACAGACAGACACACAGACGTCACGCTAAAAACATTTTTTTTTGATTCTAGAGGTCTCGAAACGCGTAGATCCGTCGAAAACAGAAGTTGCGATTTTCGGCATGATTCCAATACTTTCCCTATACAGTACCATGCATTGCAGAGAAAGTAAAAATATAAAATTTCGAATAAAATTCAAAGTTTTCGCTCGAATTTAAAAAATTTCTATCTATTTCTAGAATTTTTTATAACAAAGCCGGATATAAAGTTTCGTGAATATCCATTAATACTTGTGGCCGCTATTTTGTACACAAGCATTCGATCACAGACAGACGAACTTCACACCAAAAATAGTCAAACGTTTGTCAGAATGCTTTAAAACATATATTGGCATCAAAATATCGAATTCTGAAATTCTCGTAAAAACAATATTTTCTCTATAGTATATCACTATGTATGTGAGAGAAAAAATACCATTAGTGCGGTAACGTCCTAGAAAAAACACTTTAAAATGGCACTTTTTACAATTATCCATTCCTGCCTTTTCTTTCTTCAGTGTCGGCGAACCTACAGCCTTAATTACTGAACCAATTTTAATGCTAAAATTTGTTCAGTAGTTTTAAACTTGTGGCTCATTTTGCATGTTCTGGTAGGAGTCACATACTTTTCTTCATGGAGATAAATTTGATTTAGTACTTCTAAAATTTAAGAAACAGGAATAAATGGTTCTCTGCGTTAAAGTGCAATTTGCAATGCCTGCTGTAACATCGTACCATTACCATGTTGATAAATATTTCTCTCTATATTACAAAAACTAACTGGCGCCACTGTTTAACAAATCTCTCGTTCCTTGAGTTTCTCTGCTCCTTAAAGCAAAAAACTATAGCATGTAAAAATATAAAATTTGGTACATTTACAGAGAAAGTTTTCGGAAATACGCTGAAATAAACCGTTTTTAAACATACTGTGAGACCAGAAACAGTTCTCACATTTGATGAGACACTTTTATTCAGAAATTTATGGTGGCCAGAACGGCAGACAAATCTTGTAGTCTGGCTGGCACCAAAGTTTATTACGACCTGAACCTAAAGGTCAGAAGACTATAAATTTAGGGGTATAAATTTAGGTGCCATATCAGAGGGGCTGAGCTGGGTCTTGCTAAATGTGCAATGGTGCCATTGGGTATGATCTTATTGCAAATGATCAATCAGTACCTGTCATCAAGTGCAAGGGGTGTTGTTGTTGTTTACATACAATGCGTTGTAAGAAAAATTTTTTTAAAGGGAAGATGTCAATGTGTGTCAACCCCGTATGCAATTGTAAGGGGAATTACAGAATTCTGTGAAAAGTATATATATTTTCAATGGCTGATTTAAAAAAAAAAATGTGTGATTGTATTAATGATTATGTACCAATGTTTAAAGGTTAAGCAAAAATATTATATATGTGATGAAGTTATCAATTATGAAAATTGATGAAGTATGAAAAGAATTGTGTTAAAAATAGTATACTGTGTATTTTGTAAAAAAAAAATTGTGAATTGTGTTAAAAATATCAGAAGTTAAATAGTTAGTGTGTAACATTTCAAAGTGAATGTGCATATATTTTAAAAATCTTTTTAAATAGTCAAAATTTAATTTTGCTTCAATTGAAAGCTTGACCTGATAGAGTTCATGAGTACATAACTTATGTTTATTTAGTGTATAATGTGTGCTAAAAAACTTTTGTGTTACCACAAGACTGTGTTGAACTGCAATTCTGGACGAACTTTGTCCCAAAAGGAAAAATGCCAATTACAGAGTTGCAAGTGAATCGAACTTTCTTTCGAACTCTTTTGGTTTTGAATTTTTTTCTGTTTGTATTTTTGTCCGAGGGGGGAGATATGTGAGACCAGAAACAGTTCTCACATTTGATGAGACACTTTTATTCAGAAATTTATGGTGGCCAGAACGGCAGACAAAGCTTGTAGTCTGGCTGGCACCAAAGTTTATTATGACCTGAACCTAAAGGTCAGAAGACTATAAATTTAGGGGTGCCATACCAGAGGGGTTGAGCTGGGCCTTGCTAAATATGCAATGGTGCCATTGGGTAAAGGAGTAACCAATAAGCGTCAAAAAGAAGTAAAGGCGGAGTTACCCTCCCCACTCAGACACCGAAGGAACCACAGCCTGTGACCAGAGAGCGAGAAAAGAGAAAAAATGTTTGACTTGGAAGCATGCCAGCAGAGACAGAAATGGAATTTTGACTGAAGAACATATCAAGAAACTATCACGATTTTGATTTAAGAACACGACTAGAGAAGAATGAAAAACCCAACAGATTTGTAGAGTGTCCCGTAGAGGTTTCAAATTAATGGAGATAGATCAATGTGTGAGTGCATTCAGAGTACGAGGAGGAGCCACACGCCAAAGAGTTATGGCAGTACTAAGACTGATGCAAGCCTTTGAGATATGATAAAGCCCAAGACTAATTGGAAGGTATGTACTCAGCAATTATCACAGGTCCTCGACACGATAGTAATTTTAATAATTCTGATCGCATATGTCCCCTCCGCTGCAATAAGTAATGAAAATAAATGTTGTTAATAAATGTTTTATTATTTAAGTTTAAATGGTGTGATCAATTGAGCAATTTATTAATTAATTATTCCTTTACAGGGCTCGCACGAAAGTTAAAATAATTGGAGGGTTATATAGCGGCACAACAAGCAATGTACGATTCAATATTAATTACACTATATGAGAAATAACGGCCATGTCATCGTTAATGAATCTAATATTAAAATAATTATTCCTTAAATGAACTTAATATTTAAAAGTATAACTAAAAATTTACTTAAATGTGCCCCACACATACACTCGTCAAAAGTGAAATGCATTTATATATTTCTGTGTGTGCGTGTTTAGATGATCTGATCTGTGTAGTTACTACGAATTTAAACAATATCCAAATTTGATTTCTATCCGGATAATCTGGAATTGTTGAATAATGAACCTTCTATGAGTATAGTCGAAAGTGAAATTGCAAAACCATGAAGGAATGAACATAGCCATATGAAAATCACAGACCCGGTAGAAGGGAGTGTCATACGTATCGTGTCACGTGACACCCAGTTTCGGGTGATAATTCTAGCAGATGATCGTCCCGTAAATGCTATTAGCGACGATTTGCAGAAGCCGAAATTTCGAAAAATTGATGGAGCGATGGATGCCTCGGAGACGTCAGCGAGCTGTATACCAGCACTTAACGGCGGTAAACAAGACCGTATCCTGGATCTGCATGGCGTGTGTCTACCGATTCGTGCTATTGCCACACGTGTTGGGCACGACGTGAGTACCATCCAGCGATCTGTGATACGAAGGACGCAGGGACATCTGAGAATACGTTGAAGAGGAAATGGATCGAACAGGCTCACGACAGAACTCACAGGCAGGCAGATTCGCTGAACGGTTCGTCAATACCCGTTCGCAACGGTAAGTGACCAAAACAGCCTACCAGCATTAACGGTTGCACCTGCGTGCACCTAAACCAATCGTAATAGGTTGCGTGAAGTACAACTGCGCGCACGGCGGCTGGCTACTAGGGTGCCATTAAGCGCTCTATACAGGGATATACGTCTGGCGTTCGTGTCGTCGCCTTCGCAACTGGACTAATGAATGGCATCGGGTATGTTTACAGATGAATCTCGCTTCTGCATGTGGAGGAATGACAGCTGTGAACGGGTGTTGCGACTTCCTGGGATACGCCACTTGCCAGCCCATATCATCGAGCGTCACACATTTGCACATACACAGATTTTCTTTTTTAATGCAGCGTCTGTTGTCCTGTAAGACGTTTTTAACTTGAAAAAAGACTGTATGGCATCGAAACTGATTACCAGTACTGACAGATGGCGGATGGCGACTTTATGTAGCCAGGAAAATTACTATTATTTTTTTTCGTGTTTCAGAAATCTATCGAACCTTTGCTGACATAACATTCTTGCTTGAGCGAAAGAGAAAATAATTTTTCGTCATTTAAAAGGACCACAGACTTGGTATATATTCTATATCGCAAAAGATTCTGGTAAAAAGAACCATGAAATGTGTACTACGAAACAAAAATCTTGATAGAATTTAGGCAATAATAAGAAAAATCTCAAATTCGCGAATATATTCGATATTCGCTAAATTTCAGAAAAATACGCTAAAATTCGCGGGGAAAATCGTGGAAATTCGCGCCTCGAAATAATTACTGCTCTAGTTATGTCATGTTCCTTCGGTGCTGTAGACCTAAAGGTACAACTATGATCCTGCGGGGTCTTCAAGTGTAAGCCATTCTGAGATGCCACATCTGTTTGGAAACATGTTTTTACCTTCCCTGCAATATATGATAATGTATTTAGGGAAAGTATTGCAATCGTCTCGAAAATCGCAACTCAAATCTTCGACGGATCTACACGTTTCGAGAACAGGAGAAAAATATTTTTAGCGTGACGTCTGTGTCTGTCTGTTTTTCCACTTTATGTATCCAGTCTAACTCAAAAACTAATTGACCAAATTTCATAAAATGTGGTTGGTAAGTCACTTATGGATGACCTAAGTACTGATTAGGCTTTGGTACAAATCGTAGGAAAATAAATCTGTGCTTTTTATTTAGTTATTATTATTATTATTATTATTATTATTATTTATTATTTTTTGCTAAATAGCCCACAAAAGCCGTATGTATCTATTCTAACTGAAATACTAATTGGCCAAACATCACAAAATTTGGCTGACAAGTCACTTGAGGGTTACCCTGGTGCTAATTAAACTTTGGCACGATTTAGAGAGAAAAGAATTTGCCTTGCTTTGCGAAATGGCTAGCAAAAATCGTCAAAACTTAAAATAAAAGACTACATAAGCTCAAGTATAAATTAAAAGCTTGTTATTTATGTAATATTTGACGATGTCCAACTTTATTACAAAAAGACGGGCCCTTCTCGAGATATTGAGAGTATTTTCAATTTTGAGAACCTGAAGACCTTTTTTTACTATAATTAAAATTTTTTTTGATGAAATGTTTTCAAATTTAGCAGTTAAGTCCCTTGAGAGCTATTTTGATGTAGATTACATTTTGTCATCTTTCGAAAAATGGATAACCGACCCTTTTTTGTAACTGGCCCTAAAGATCGTAAAAATAAGGAATAAATTACTAAAATCGCTGAAATATATTAATTATATACTTATTCTACATTTAATATCTGACAAGAAAGAAAAAAGGGTAAGACTGATCCCATGATTCTAAGATTAACTCTTGTTCTCAAGATATTTTAGCTTTCTTAATTTCGAGGAGTGTTATACGTTTTAAAATGCATTAAATTGCCAAATGAAATTAAGATTCATTAAAATTACAAATTGGATATAATATCAGAAAAAATATTCATGTTACATTACATAATTAAACTTAATTTAGTGCATCATGAAATAAGAAATAGAAAAATGAATTTGAGTCGTCAGGAAAGGCATGTGCTACCCACATCATATTTTTTAGCTTGACGTCTGTGTGTGTTTGTCTGTCTGTGCAATGTATGTATCCACTGAACTCAAAAGGTAATTGACAAAAATTCATAAAGTTTTATAATTAAGTCACTTGTGGGGAAACCTGGCGCTGATTAGATTTTGATACGATTCGGGATAAAAGAACCTGCTTTTTTGTGCGAAATGGCCCGAAAAAATCGTCAAAATCTAAAATAAAAGACTATGTAGGCTTAGATGCTTCCATTAAATGCTTGTTTTATACATAATTTTTGGCGATGAAAAGAATAAGATCAACTCCGTTTCTGTAGGAGCCGTTCTCGATATATTTAATCTTTTTTTTCTAAACCTTTGCTACGCAAGTTTTGAAAATACTTCCAGTTACGAAATGAAAACGAAGCGAAAATTGAATTAAAAGTGTAAATTCTGTGTTATTTCAAATAATTATGCGTATTATTTAGTGCAATTTAACGAAATATTAAATAAATAAAGAAAAAATGGTTTTGAGTCTGTAGGCAAAGTAAGTCATGGGCTACCCACATCAGATTTTTAACACTTTACAACAAAGTTGAAAAGTGTTTATGACTTTGTTCATTCTGTCTGTCTGTCTGTCTGTCCGTTAGCACGATAACTGCCGTAAAAATGACTTAATCAAAATGAAATTTTAGTATGTTGTTCAGACGGTCTATAGGACCTATGGGAATATAAATGAATAATATCACCCAATTAGTTTTGGATTGAACCCGGGTTGAAAAAATGGAATACATTGAGCCCTATGGGACCTAATTTTTCAAGCATTTTTTAAGCGGATTTAAAATTCACAAATTGCTTCGAAAATTTTAGGCAATATTCAAATTGTTCCATAAAATATATAAAAAAAAATTCAGCGAAATATATTCAGTTGTTTTTTAAATAAAAATTAAAATAATAATAACACCTCTTATATTAAGCGATCACGTGTCCATGATATGAAACGATCACATGACCCACTTCAAAATGATATATGGCATCCATCTTGTGTCAAAATCGTGATTTTTAAAGTTCTTTTTAATTCATATTGAGTGTTGTATCCGTCCTAAAATTACTTTATTTTTGCCTAAATTCTGTGCATCTACATACTGAAACAACGCAATGACAATATATTTCAGTTTAAATGCTCTTCCAAATTTGATTATTTCTGCTATTAAGCCTATTTTTCACCTATGTAAAATGTAAACAGCAAAATATGTAGAATGAGTTGTATTAGAATCGCTGTAATTCTTTAACACAAAATCATTTAGTCCATGGAGTCTGCTTAGCTGATATGAATTCATTGATTTTAGAAAGAGAAGGACGATATTTTTCGATGAAGTTTTACGCATGGAGTTTACTTACTTGCAGCTCAATGGTCTTAATTTTTAAATAAAATAAATTGTTATAGTATTGTGATGAATGACATGAATGGGGGAATTATTTATGAATGAAATGTTGCTTTTATAGAGAGAGCCAGGCGTGTTATTTTTTTATGACGTCATTTGAATGGATTTCAGTTGTTTTCGATGAAGTTTTCAAATATAATAAATTATCGTAGTATTATGATAATTCTAAAATTATTACCGAGGAATGTATAACATTTAAGAGATGTTTAAACCAGGCAATTTATACTTTAATGCCGTCATTTGAATGAAGTTAATTTTTTTCGATGAAGGTTTAAGGTTTCAAATATAATAAATTAATGTAGTATTGTGATAAGTTTTAAAATATTACCGAGGAATGTATTGCATTTTAGACATGTTTAAATAAAATTGCATTGAAGTTGGAAAGTGTTTCATAATCAATGCTTTAAGCATGATTGATCTTTCTTGTTGTTTCTTGCATTTATCAGAGAATTATTTCACCATAAACTGCTTGCTATTTTTTTAAAGCACGATATATGTAGGGAAAGTTGTGCTGTAGTTTCAGGAACGGTATTTTATTCTAACAACAGACTTTATTTTAAAATGTTGACTTGAATTTTTCAAAACAGTCTTTGCCTTTTGATTGACCTCTCCTGTGACTTAATGTATACGACTTATCGATGTTGATAAGATAACTTGGAGTTAATCACAATGCTTTCGACCTTCAATACTTCGATTACTTTTATTGCATTTTAAGTATCTGCGGAGCTTGTAGGGTGCTTAGTCGCAGATGTCAATTTCCCTTCAAGTCGGATACTAATATATAAGCGGTAAGGAAAATTCATTTTCAAACAAATTTTGCAAAGACTGGGTGTTAGACCCGTCATTTGAACGGCGAGATAATAGCGTGCCTCATGGTGGAAAGCTTTCTTATTGTGACTGCTATGCCACGTTGAAAAGCGAATAAAAATATTACGAAAATTTCTAAACTCGAACTGAACGTTTCGAGGTCATGTATGTGTGTGCGGTCATGTATGTAGAAGGCCCAGGCCGCCCGACTCACCCGAGAGTATGAGCAGTAAAGTGAGCGGCTGGTTCCTAGAACACGAGTTCCTGAAAAAATCCTAAAACGCCACAATACATTTATCAGGACTTACTGACCTTTCACTATATATACCTGTATATATACATACATATATATATGTACACACACACACACACACATATATATATATAACTGAAGAATTTTTATTTTACTTGTATTATATATACCTGGGATAGATCATTAATATAAAATGTTCTGTATAACATAAGTGAGAGGAAGATGGACTGAAATGTAAATGTGACATCAAAAATACTATACGACAAGCCATTGAATATTTTAAAAAAACATGATAAGAGAAAATATTATAAGCAAAACAGGTACTAAATTGGTATTATATACCCTTTTTCCTGTTCCACATAAAAGTTAAGAAATGGAATAAGAATTACATGTGGTAAAAGAGAGTGAATACATTTTTGTACAACACATTAAGATGAAAGTATTGATATAAATCATATATGTAATGCAAGTACTTAAGGTACTAATCTCCTTGTTCCCTGTATAAACATACATGGTGTAAATGCAAGAAATGTGTTTAAAGATGAAAAGTTGCAAAACAGAATCATTGTTTTGCACGATGAGCTAGGCCTTTTCTAGCTCCCCAAATTTTTTTTAATTAAATAAATTGATTAAAGTGATTATTTATATAAGGTGTTTGACCTGTGATAGATTCCAGTAACATGACTGAAGGTAATAAATTATTCCCTTTTTAAAAATAACGAGCTTAAGCTGCTGATAATTTTTAAGGTACTATTTAATTGAAGAATTCTTATTTTACTTGTATTGTTTATACCTGAGATAGATCATTAACAGAAAATGTTCTGTATAGCAGAAGTGAAAGGAAGATGGACTGAAATGTAAATGTGACATCAAAAATACTATACGACAAATCATTGAATATTTTAAGAAGCATGATAAGAAAACTTTATAAGCAAAACAGGTACTAAATTGGTATTATGTACCCTTTTTTCTGTTCCACATAAAAGTTAAGAAATGGAATAAGAATTACATGTGGTAAAGAGAAGTGAATAAATTTTTGTACAACACATTAAGATGAAAGTATTGATACAAATCATATATGTAATGCAGGTACTTAAGGTACAAATCCTCTTGTTCCCTGCATAAACATACATGGTGTAAATGCAAGAAATGTGTTTAAGCATGAAAAGTTGCAAAACAGAAACATTGTTTTGCATATATATTAGAAATATAAAAATAATAATAACCAAATCAAGTAATCATGACATATTAACATCATCAAAGCAGCAAAACCACAGCCACAATGCCGATAATAGAGAAGAACAGCACCGGTTCAAATTCAAAGATTAACTAGAATTAAATTTCTATTCAGGTCTGGGTATTTAATTCTAATTAACCCAAACAAATGCCTGTTTCAAATTTGGCAATAGTAAGTTACTTTAAATGCCAAGTCTTAGACTACAGGCACCAAAGGAGGAAAAATTGAAAATAAGAAAAATTAGGAAAACTAGTCTTATCATGAGGCAGGAACCATCCATCGTACATCACGTGTAAGTGCGATCAACCGCAACAGAATGAAAGAAGTCGAGTTGCACCGGAATGAATATGACGAAATATAACTTGGGTGGTAGAATGAATGTTTAAAGTGACTTTCTTAGACCCGTCCAGTGAGTTAGAGTAGGAGACAGGACAATTACACATATAAGGAGAACCGAATATGAACATGAAGCATAGATGAAAATTCTTACTAAACAAGTGATTTACAGAAGAAATAAATAAACGAGAATGCCACTAAACACCATTAGAAGGGTGCTCTAATCGCAGTATCAAACTGGCTAAAGTTACATATTTTTAGCGAAAATAAAATTCAAAATATTACTATTAATGTATTTTATTTTCCGATTTGATTATTTTTCTAATTTTTTATTTATTTTATTAGTATTCATTATAATTTAATTATATAATTAATATTTTTTTTCCATATTATTAGCCGCCATATCTGGGAAAGTTGTCTTGGATGTTATCGAGTGGTAGTTGATACACTGAGTTGATAATTTTAATTACGAATTTTGGAGAATATGCATTATTAGTCGCTGTACTTAATAATTCTATAAAATGTGCTAATTTATAATTTTTCTCACAAATTTTATTGATTCTAAAAACCTGGTTTAATATAATATTTCTAGACACAGATATATGCAAGCAAGAGTCAAAATGTTGAATTTTTGATGTAATAAAATTAAAATCTTATCTTACAATTTTGTAAATCTAAATTTAAATCTAAAAATCTGATGTGGGCAGAACATGACTTTCCTTATATAATGCAATGAATTTACTACTTTTACAGTAAAAAAATAGGTTATTCTTACAGTATTCTTTTACACATATTCTTTTCAGGATACTGAATTTTCGTCAATTAGTCGTCATTTTCACTGATTTAGCGTCATTTTATACATTTGGCGAGATTTTCGTTAATTTTGTAACATTTTAAAAAGTCGCCAAGTTGGCGACATTCCGCCAAATTCCTTGTCAGATGATATCTCTAATAATTCTCATATTCTAAAAAACAATTTTGAATTAGTTAAGAAATTAAAAACTCTTACTAATTTCCATAATATTTATACATTTGATTTCAAAAACTTGTTCGATAATATTGATATAGAGGATCTGTATAGAATTATATTAGAAATTTATGAAAAATATATGATCACCCTAAACTAAACTTTTCTTTTTAAAAAATTACTTAATTTCACACTCTATGAGAATTATATTCTACATGGTGGTTCTTTTTATAAACAACAGTTTGATATCCCACAAGGGGATTGTTTCTCATCATTATTAGCTAATCTATATTTATTCTTCTATGAAAAGAACATTAATCTAGGGTTGCATAATATGCATATGTTTATATATTTAGATGACATATTATGTGTATCCCATAATAATATTCCTATAGTATTTAACTTTTATCCTAATAATTTACAAATAAATGCAAGTAATAATGACTCTAATGTTGTAAACTTTTTACTTTCCTTATATACATAATGTATAAGGAAAGGATTGTGACGGAGTCGAAAATTCTAATTCGAGTTTTCGACGGGAGAGTACGTTTCAAGCATCCCTGATCACGAATCAAACATTTTTGAGGTGATGTCTGTGTGTGTGTGTGTGTGTGTGTGTGTCGGTGAGTCTATGGAGACGATATCTCAACAACGAATGAAACGATTCGAATGAAATTTGGTACAAAAATCACAATCCGTGAATACTGGAAGTTTATTGTTTTTAAACGGAATCGAATGATCAGAACCCACCTAAATTTTCGAGTGAAATTTTGAAAAAATCTTTAAAAAATCAAAACCTTTAATAAACAACGAATGAAACGATTCGAATGAAATTTGGTACAAAAATCACAATCCGTGAATACTGGAAGTTTATTGTTTTTAAACGGAATCGAATGATCAGAACCCACCTAAATGTTCGAGTGAAATTTTGAAAAAATCTTCAAAAAATCAAAACCTTTAATAAACAACGAATGAAACGATTCGAATGAAATTTGGTACAAAAATCACAATCCGTGAATACTGGAAGTTTGTTGTTTTTAAACGGAATCGAATGCTCAGAACCCACCTAAATGTTCGAGTGAAATTTTGAAAAAATCATCAAAAAATCAAAACCTTTAATACAGTTACGCAAATAGACATTTCTTATGTAATCTTTCCTTAGAAAAGGATTGACATAAACTTTAGAACGATAGCATGCACCGTTCTCGAGATATTACACATTTTTCAAATAAATTTATCAAAAAATCCCATAAATTAAAAATATATATTAACTTTTGAGAAACATGTTCACTTTTCATATGTAATATTATGCGATAAATTTGATGATATCATTGTCGTGGATCTAGCTCGTTTCATTCATGAGAAAAAATACTTTGAGTAATACATTTGTATCTAAACATCAATAGTCATTTATCTGTTATAAGAATAACTTATTTCTCCGCCCATACCGATTGGCGAGATTTTGGCAACGAATTTGGCGGAATGTCGCCAACTTGGCGACTTTTTAAAATGTTACCAAATTAACGAAAATGTCACCAAATGGATAAAGATGACGCTAAATCAGTGAAAATGACGACTAATTGACGAAAATTCAGTATCTTGGAAAGAATATAAGTACTGTTAGAATAACCTATTTTTTTTACTGTAAAAGTAGTAAATTCATTGCATTATATAAGGAAAGTCATGTTCCGCCCACATCAGATTTTTAGATTTAAATTTAGATTTACAAAATTGTAATCTGGCTATAAACTTATATGACAAAAGATAAGATTTTAATTTTATTACATCAAAAATTCAACACTTTGACTCTTGCTTGCATATATCAGGGTCTAGAAATATTATATTAAACCATGTTCTTAGAATCAATAAAATTTGTGAGAAAAATTATAAATTAGCACATTTTATAGAATTATTAAGTACAGCGACTAATAATGCATATTCTCCAAAATTCGTAATTAAAATTATCAACTCAGTGTATCAACTACCACTCGATAACATCCAAGACAACTTTCCCAGTTATGGCGGCTAATAATATGGAAAAAAAATATTAATTATATAATTAAATTACAATGAATACTAATAAAATAAATTAAAAAATTAGAAAAATAATGAAATCGGAAAATAAAATACATTAACAGTGATATTTTGAATTTTATTTTCACTAAAAATATGTAACTTTAGCCAGTTTGATACTACGATTAGAGCGCCCTTATAATGGTGTTTAGTGGCATTCTCGTTTATTTATTTCTTATGTAAATCACTTGTTTAGTAAGAATTTTCATCTATGCTTCGTGTTCATATTCGGTTCTCCTTATATGAGTAATTGTCCTGTCTCCTACTCTAACTCACTGGACGGGTCTAGGAAGGTCACTTTAAACATTCGTTCTACCTCCCAAGTTTATATTTATATATATGTTATAGTATATGTTATAGTATATATATTATGTTTATAGTTATATATATATATATATATATATATGTATTTTCGTTTTTGCCGGGATAAACATTGTAAGACCTGTCCGTTAGTTTTACCCTCTCAGATTAATAATAATAACCCTAAATATTTAACTTTTTGTAAAGTGTATAACTGCTTTTACAAATTAACTCGTATCTCTTATAATATCTCATATATTGGGCAAACAAGCACCCCTCTTCACCTTCGTTTTAATGTTCATCGAAACCATATTAAAAAATGCAGTTCTCGAGCATCTTCCAATTCACAACTTCCTCCTCCTGCATATCATCACACTGGTAATAATTTTGAATATGCCCACTTTGACCATCATGGTATTGATAATATTTCAATTTCGATTCTAGATATTGTAAAGAATCCGGTTCATATATTATATTTTAAAAATTCACTCATCAAACAGCATAAAACTATTTTTCCATATGGATTAAATCAAATGTATAATAATAAAAATGTAGTAAAAACTACCTATAAAAATCCAAATGATGATTTCTCTATCTTTAACATCCTAAATTATAACTCTTTTAGTGCCTCATCAAAAAGATCTAAGCGAGGAAATTATAACAATAAAAAGTGTCAAAATCTGAACATAAAAGCTAAAATTACTGATCTAAGAAAAAACTTTAAATCTTCAAGTAACATAAATACTTTAAAAACCTGGGTATTCAATATCAAAAAACAAATATTAAATCAAATTTTTAATATTTTCTTAAAGTCATTTAATCATGATGAGCATTTTTCATCCGTTAATATGATCTTATTTTAACAAAAGCTTGTTTTATAAACCTCCATCTGTCCTTTCAACCCTTTTCTACCTCTAATTATCATCAAAATAAAACATATAATACTTATTGTGTAATTAATTACAAAAATGCACTTTACAATAATATAAATTTTAATTATTTATTTCAGCAGTATAAACACTGCTTTCCTGTTCCTAATACTCAAATTTTCAAAGCATTTAAATATAATACCCCCTTTATCTAGGCAAATTTTCAATTACAATGATATATCTAAATCTCTTATAAATCAAAATTCCTCTCCTAATTTACTACGTGTCTGTAACCAAACAAATTATTCTAAATATATAGTCAGCTATCATAAACACATAATTACTGGTGATCTCAACATTGTTCAAAATTTAGCATTTAAAAATCTTATGCTTTATGGTACCAAATTCCGAATCCAAAATACATTAAATCACTCTCTTTTAATTAAACACCTAAATATTGATCTAGAAAAATTCATATACAAAATTGCTTGTAGTAAAAACTATCCCATTGAAGCTTTCGATATGTGGAAGGTTAGCATTATTACAAACATCTTTTAGGTAACTCGCCTACAACGGAACCTACAATTAACTATACAAAGTTGAAGCAGGCAATAAATGAACTAAAATCACAATTTGTCATCACATATGTGGATAAAGCTGCCAACAATTACGTCATCATGTGTAAAAAATATTATGTGCAAATCTTAAACGATTTCCTAAATCATAATGATATATTTAAAAAAATTGATTCTTCAGCAACATCAATATCTAAGAAAATTATTGCATTTCATAAATTATTAAAATTACCTTGCAACAAACTAAGATTCCCTTATATTGTCATAATCCCAAAATTTCATAAAAATCCTATCTCTTTTAGATTTGTAACTATAGGACATAAATCATATGCAACTGTTGCTAGTAAATCTGTATTGGTAATTCTTAATAAAATCATTTCTAATATAATTGATAATTCAACTTCTCATATTATTAATAACAGTTATCAATTAATTCAAAAGTTGGATACGATAAATATTTTAGGATTTGAAACGTATGACTTTAAGGACCTTTTCAACAATATTGACATAAAAGATCTATATAAAGTAACTTGGGATATTAAATCTTTCTATAATAGACAAAATTTGGATATAGATCATTCTTACGTGCACCACCTTGTCAAGTGTTGTTGTTGAAACCCAGACCGTCCGACCTACCAGGAAGGTGTAAGGTAACTGTTTGGACGGTCGGGAAGTGCCACCCAATTTGGACCGGAACCCAGTGGGGGAGGCATCCACAGGGACCGTACCCTCCTTCCCCTACCACCAACCACTCGGAAGGACTTTCGGACCCACATGTTTAAAGTGATCGTACTCCGCATGAACACGGCGGCAGTTTTGGCAGTGGCTGGAATCGAACCCGGGCCTACCGAGTGCAACTCCAGCGCGCTAACCAATGGGCTACCGCGCCCACCTTCTCTGTGTAAGTTTTAATAAATATTTGATGCAAGGCAATAAAATTTATATGCAAATTAAGAGTGTTCCACAGGGTGGCTCTGCCAGTTCAGCTCTAGCAAATCTTTATCTACACTTCTACGAGTCAAATTTTATAAACTCTGCATATACTTTTTGCAGATATATTGACGATGTAATTCTTATTAAAATAGCTCCCTCCTGTAATGACATAGATTTTGATTTTTATCCTCCAAATTTATCTCTTATACCAAACAAAAACAACATCTCGTCTAGTGTTAATTTCTTAGATTTAACTCTAACTCTTGATAATGAATATTTATTTTTGTCAAACATTCTTGACAAAAGAAAAAGTATTCCATTTAAAATTCACGAGAAAATCAATTTTAACTCAAGTATGAGTAAACAGATATACAAAAATATTTTAATAAATCAATTTCATAGAATTTTTAGGTCATGTGAAAATACACAATACAGTAACCATCTAGCAGATTTATTTCAATAATGTAAGGCTGAATCATATCCTGTTAGTTTTGTTAAATATCACTTTAGAAATTTTGAATTCTATTTATAATATTTTATTTATTGTTTTAGTCAAATTTGAAATTGTTATTGTATACTTTAAACATTAAAATATTCTTTGAGATTTTATTGTCTTAGGAATAAGTTTTGGATACATATTATATAATTGTTAATTATCACTTAGTATATTTCGTAAACATATTTTTCTTTATATCTCTAATTTTTGGGATTGAAACATATAAATTTAAATGGTCCATTGGTTGAATATTCAGGAGTATTTCCTATAATTCACATCAGATGGTGCTCTCTAGTACTCTTTCCTAATACTTTGTTTAGAGCAACGAAATATGTGTCCGATATAATGGTGATGGAAGGTATCACTTTAATTCTATCTGAATCTTTGTGGATTGTCGGTTAGATTACTTTTTTGATTGCTTTACGCACTTTCATCATATTCTTTCCAATTTCCTTTTATTATTTTTGTTATTACTTTCCTTATATACATAATGTATAAGGAAAGTATTGTGACGGGGTCGAAAATTCCATTCGAGTTTTCGACGGTAGAACACGTTTCAAGCATCCCTGATCACAAATCAAACATTTTTGAAGTGATGTCTGTGTGTGTGTGTGTGTGTGTGTGTGTGTGTGTGAGTGAGTCTGTGGAGACGATAACTGGCGAACGAATGGATCGATTCGAACGAAATTTGGTACAAAAATCACAGTCCGTAAACACTGGAAGCCTTTTGTTTTTAAACGTAATCGAATATTCAGAACCCCTTAAATTTTCGAGTGAAATTTTGAAAAACTCGTCAAAAAATCAATACCGCTAATAAAGTTACGCAAATGGACATTTCTTATGTAATTTTTCATTAGAAGACGATTAACATAAATTTTAGAACGCTAACATGAACCGTTCTCGAGAAATTTGACATTTTTCAAAAAATTTTTAAAAAGTCATAAAATGAAAATATATATTTCCTATTGAGAAACATGTTCACTTTTCATATGTAATACCATGCGATAAATTGGGTGACATCATTCTCGTGGATCTAGCTCGTTCCATTCATGAGAAAAAATACTTCGAGTAATACTTTTGTATTTGAACGCCAATAGTCATTTATCTGCTATAAGAATAACTTATTTCTCCGTCAGTAAAGCTTGGCGACTTTTTGAAATGTTGTCAAATTAACGAAAATCTCGCCAAATGGATTAAAATGACGCTAAATCAATGAAAATGACGACTAATTTTCGAAAATTCGATATCTTGGAAAGAATATAAGTATCTACTATAAGAAAAACCTTTTTTTTTACTGTAAAAGTAGTAAATTTATTGCATTATATAAGGAAAGTCATGTGTTGCCCACATCAGATTTTTTTCATTTATGTTACTGTCTGGAAGTGTGTCGGATCTTTTGACAATGTTTCGGCCATGTGACTGTATCGTTGAGCGAAACACATTATGAACCTCTGTGTATGCAAAGATCCTTGAAAAGCTGGATCTACAGAGGGTCTATACAATTTCATATTTTCGGATTGTATCTTTTTTCTTATTTTTTGATATTTTAATATATTGAGCCTCCAGATTTTGATAATCCTTTGATGTTTGAACTTGATTTTTATGCATCGCTCTTGAATATTGATAAATTCATATGTATTACTAAAATTTAAAATTAAGATCATTTTGTCTTATATGGTAGCATTGTTTTCCTTTAGTCTGATATTTCCTTTCATATCCTCTTTACTTAAATTTCCCCCGTATTGTTTATGAACCAGTGTATGACACTGATCATGTTTTAAATTAGTCTTATTATTTTTTAATTTTATTTTTATTTTTAATTTTATCTTTTTTAATATATATATATATATATATATATATATATTTATATATTTATAAAATATATATATATATATATATATATATATATATTTATATATTTATAAAATATATATATATATATATATATATATATATATATATTTATATATTTATAAAATATATATATATATATATATATATATATATTTATATAATATATATAATATATATATATATATATAATATATATAATATATATAAGATATATATATAATCCATGAAAGAAACAATTGAAACAGATAGGAAAGTACCACAAGTTGGCCAGGGGGGTTGTGACCCCCACTCCCCGGTTATAGGAAGCTTTGCGTCATGACAACACTCCCGGTAGCCTATATCATTCCACATAAAGGAAGACAATCAAGCTTCAAAATATAGCAAAATGAAAATAAAATCAAAATGAAGTTGAAATGGAAAGCACACTATTACATCACAATTTAAACCAAATGCATCCTAATCTCATAAATAGGATCAAGTATCTAATAAAAACGTTTACAATAAAAAGGAATTCCAAAAATCAAATTTTCCAAATTTCGTAAAAACACTTTAAAAGCACTCTTAAAAACCCTAAAAACACAAACAGACACAAGTTGTTACCCATATCAAAGAAACAGACCTATCAACGCTCACAAACATCTCCGTTGACACAATCTATAATGTTAAATCTACATCTCTGTCTGAGATTTAGATTTAACATTATAGATACATATAACTATTTATCGATGTACCTATCCAGACCCATAGTTGCAGTTATTTTTAAAAAACTACAAACGATATCGATTAAAAATCCCACTTGATATCCCTGTCTCATTGCCAAGGTCATACATTTCCTGATACAGTTATAACGATCACTGTCATAAGTATTCGTTTTTTTACTGCGCCTTAAATAATTTATAACATTCCTAAAAACATTACGATGCAAAACTGATTTTCAATGTGTAATGTAATTAATAACAAAACCAAAAGCTCTTCTTTTGTCACATAAAGGATAAGAAACATCGCCATCCTTGTTTTTATTGATACACAAATCCAAAAATGTAAGACTTGTATCATTATTCGGTAACGTTTCAATCAATTTTAAGCTGGTGAGGTAAAAATTGAAATCTAAACTAATATCCCGATACTCACTGGCACACAAAATATCATCGACATATCTAATATAAAAAATATCATTCAGAATGTGTGTTCCTTCTTCGTATTTATGTAGCTATATGTCGGCTAAAATTGAAGAACAACCACAACCATGGGTACACCATGTATTTGCTTATAAAAATAATTACCATTCAACAGAATGGTTTCGAATAAAACCAACTCCACCAATGTCCGGCATTTGCATTTAGTTATCCTTGACATAATATCATATCGCTCGTATACGTCCATAATGATATCAAATAGACCATTAACGTTGATATTATTAAACAAGTCACAAACATCAAAACTTTCAAAATACAAGTTGTTTGATACTTTGTTTGGTACATTTTTTTTTCTTCATAGCTTCCTCGCTGTTCTTTACAAAGTATGCAACTTTTCACTTCATCTGTACAACCACTTTCTGTAGAATTTCCAGAAGTGTTTTATTTGAAATTGTCAAGTACGATTTAAATGCATTGGTTATTGGTCTACATTTTACAGGATCTTTATATAACTTAGGTATTAGAGTTAAATATGGAAAACGTATATTTTTAAAATTATAACCAATTTTCTTTATTTTTGGCCCTAATGCGATTTTCAATTTCCTTACGTGAAAAATACAGTTTTATGTAAGTGGTATTCCCATTATAACACTCATAAACCAATTTTTTGTACAAATCAATACAAGTGAAAGCATAATTTGTAGTTACTTTATAAACGTATGTGATTACATAGCGTTGTTGTAAGGATACTAATTCGTCACTATTAAAAATGTTATATTTTTCATATACATTGTCTTTTTTGGTAAATCCCACAATATATACTACTTTCTCTAACAATAGCCTCTTTCCACGTTTTAAAAACCTCAACTGGAACATTGTATTTAACAGCAGTTTTGTATCATGATATCTTAAAGAATGATATCTTAAAGATATATTCATGATATCTTAAAGAAAATTTCCGTATTCTAGAAATCGAAATTTAGTTCCTAATTCAAAGCAATCCTTAATATTTGTTCCACTTAATATTTCTAGATCTCCCGTTATTACATGACCATGTTTACAAAATACAGTATTGTTGACATGCACAGTAATTCATAGTTACATCCAGGGATTTGTATACGTTATTATAGTTGTATATTTTACGGCAATTTGGTTTATTATATTTATATGCGATTCTAACACCAATATTTCCCAAAGGCAACTTATCATGTTGATTTTTCTCAATAGTATTCAATTTAATATTATCATAACTACTTTTTTTTTGTATCTAATGATAAAATATTCTTTGACTAGTAAATTCTATTTACATTGTATCAGATCTATTTCCAAAATCTTTGCTCGCAATTTCATGTAATCCATAAAGACCACTTTAGTATCAATATATTTATTGTTATCATTATCAAATAAATCTCCCACACAATATTCCCAAAATCGAGATGCAAATATTTTTCTAATTCCGAAAACAAAGTTCTTGATCCATGTATGTGGGATTAAATCCTTATTAGCATTATTCAAAAAGTCCTGCAATAATGCTATAGTAAGTTGTAAATTTAATTTCCGTGTTCTTCCACCATTATATCCTCGTCTGCCATTAGCACTACTCTTTTTATCATGTACTTTATAGGCAATAGCAAAATTGTGTTTCATAAGATGTTCAGTATTGTACGTGATACCGTATTTTATTGTATTTAAACCATATGGGTAAATTGTATTCCGAAAATGTGTTGATTTTTCCACCAAAGATCTTTCCCAAAGTCAACGACGATGTCTAAAATCTCTAGTTGAATAAGGTTGATTCCATGATCCCTAAAGTGTCTTATTTCTAAAAATGCGTCATTATTATTGCATTGTTGAAGTTTATACACCTAGCTTCGATGTAAGTTAATCCTTAAGTTTAGACAATTCTTAATTTGACCAACATATTTACTGTTACATTTTATACATTCTATGCAATATATGCAATTGTATGTCGTGCAAAACACACAATTACCAGATTTGTTTTCAATTTGTTTTGGGTTAGCAATAGGGCACAACTTACATCGTTTTGAACCGCATTTATAGTATTTGAATATTTCCATGCTATAGTAATTACAATCAGAAGCACAAAAATTCCTTGAAACTTTCACTAGTTTTTCTTCACGACATGAAATTACAATTTTTTTTTGCATTTTTCCTCAGGACTTGGACGCAATTTTGGACGCTTCCATTTGTTAGGTCTTAAGTAACGAAATTTGTTTAGGTCTAAAATAACGATCGATAGTATGTAAATTGTTTGATGTAAATAGTTTTCGAAGAACTTTCTATATAACTATGCAAAATTTCAGCAATTTCTTCTCTGTAAGTTTCTTCGATCAAAGCTAATAGTTGAGAAAATAGCAGAATTGCATTAGTTTTAATATTATCTACATTATAATACTACACTTTTAATGCAAATTTTCAAAATGGCTATGTGATTCAAAATGTCAAATGTCAAAATGATTTCCCTTCGTCAAGAGAGAACTATCGAGTGTAAATTTTGAACCCTGATATAGACATTATGATTCTAATTCCAAATCTTACAATTGCAGGAATTGATGAGGTTGGCGGGTCCCAAGTCTGGTTCGAACTTGGGACCAAGAGCTTACAAGACCGACATTATAAGGTTAGATCTAAAGCTAGCTTCGGATCATTATTTATAATTCCTGTACTGATTCCTAGCATCGTGCAGAAGCAGAGTCAGCTGATGTCACCGCCCCCCTAATGAGAAGGCAGGTCGAATTTCGGTGCGGAGGGGCCACCCAGAAAACTTCTGCCGCGTCCCCAGCCTGAAACTCAGTCGGGGGCTAAATAGTCGGGAGGCGTCGAAAACCCAGACAACCCGACTCGCCCTAGGGAACGAGCAGCAATTTGAGTGGCCGGGAACGTAGCCGGGAGGCGTTGTTGTTGTTGAGACCCAGACCGTCCGACCTACCAGAAAGGTGTAAGGTAACTGTTTGAACGGCCGGGAAGTGTAGCCGGGAGGCGTGTCGTACCTCAACGTGCGGCTACGTGACGGCAGTTGCAGTCATCCTGGAGAGAGGAGGAGTAGTCGGCGACCCTCGCTCAGTGTGGTGCTACCATTTCGTGTTGACTGGGTGCATTCATTATCAAGCTCACCATTGTAGGAATTGATGATGTTGGTGGGTCATGAGCTAGATTCGAACTCGGAACCTAGAACTTACAAGACCGATATTATAAGGTTAGATCAAAAGAAGCTAGCTTCGGATCCTTACTTATAATTCGTGTACTGATTTCTAACATCGTGCAGGAGCAGAGTCTGCTGATGGCACAACACCCCCCCTGACGAGAAGCCCGGTCGAATATCGGTGAGGAGGTGGCCACCCACAAAACTTCTGCATCGTCTCCAGCTCGAAACTAAGTCGCGGGCTGAATAGCCGGGAAACGCCGAGACCCAGACCGTTCGATCTACCAAAGAGGTGTAAGGTAACAGTTTGGACGACCGGGAAGTGCCACCCATTTCAGACCGGAACCCAGTGGGGGAGGTATCCACAGGGACCGTACCCTCCTTCTCCTACCACCTACCTCTCGGAAAGACATACGACCCACAAGTTTAACGCGATCGTACTCCGCGTGAACACGGAGGTCGTTTTAGCAGCGGAGGGAATCGAACTCGGGCTTACCGAGTGAAATTCCTGCGCGTCAACCACTGGACTACCGCTCCCCTAGCCGGGAAGCGTCAAAAATCCAGACCACTCGACTCGTCCTGAGACATAAGCAGCTCATTCAGTGGCCGGGTACCCGGGAAGCGTGAAAGACCCAGGTCACCTGACTCACCCTAGGGTATAAACAGCTGGTTGAGTGGCCGGGGTAGCCGGGACGCGTTGTTGTTGTTGAAACCCAGACCGTCCGACCTACCAGAAAGGTGTAAGGTAACTGTTTGGACGGTCGGGAAGTGCCACCCAATTTAGACCTGAACCCAGTGGGGGAGGGGGTAGCCAGGACGCGTGTCGTACCTCAACGTGCGGCTACTTGACGGCAGTCGTAGTCATCCTGGAGAGAGAAGGAGTATTCGTCGTCCCTCGCTCAGTGTGATGCTGCCATCTCGTGTTGATTGCGTGCATTCATTGTCTAGCTCACCATTGTAGGAATTGAAGATATTGGTAAGTCCAGAGCCAGGTTCGAACTCGGGACCTACTGCTTACAAGACTGACATTATAAGGTTAGATCAAAAGCTAGCTTCGGATCCTTACTTATAATTCGTTTACTGCTTCCTAGCATTTTGCAGGAGCAGTGTCGATTTGCAGGAGCAGAGTTGGCTGATGCCACAACACCCTCCTTGATGAGAACCCCGGTCAAATTTCGGAAGGATGGGGCCACCCAGAAAACCCCTGCCGCGTCCCCAGTCCGAAACTTAGTCGGGGGCTAAATAGCCGGGAGGCGTGAAAGATCCAGACCATCCGACTCACCCTAGGATATGAGCAGCAGGATGAGCAGCCGAGCCGGAACACGTTGTTGTTGTTGTTGAGATTCAGGCCATCCGACCTACCAGAAAGGTGTAAGGTAACTGTCTGGACGGCCGGGAAGTGCCACACAATTTAGACCGGAATCCAGTAAGGGAGGCATCCACAGGGACCGTACCCTCCTTCTCCTACCACCAACCTCTCGGAAGGAGTTGTGGCAGCGTGCAAATCCAGCGCGTAAACCACCGGGCTATCGCTCCCGAAATGTGCCAACAGCACGCGGTGTTCCCAGGTGGTCACCCACCCAAGAACTAACCGCGCCCAATGCTGCTTGACTTCGGTGATCTAACGAGAACGGGTGTTTTCAGCACGCTAGGGCCGTTGGTTAGCCGGGAGGCGTCAAAGACCCAGGGCACCCGACTCACTCTAGGGTATGAGCAACTGGTTGAGTGGCCGGTAGCCGGGAGGCGTTGAAGACCCAGACCGTCCGACTCATCCGAGGACATAGAGCATCTATTTGGACGACCGGAGCCAGGAGGCGTTGTTGTTGTTGTTGAGACCCAGACCGTCCGACCTACCAGAAAGGTGCAAGGTAACTGTTTGGACGGCCGAGAAGTGCCACCCAATTTAGACCAGAACCCAGTGGGGGAGGCATCCACAGGGACCGTATCCTCCTTCCCCTACCACCAACCTCTCGGAAGGACTTGCGGACCCACATGTTTAACGTGATGGTACTCCGCATGAACACGACGGCAGTTGTGGCAGCGTGCAGAGCCAGTGCGCAAACTAGGAGCCGGGAGGCGTCGAAAGCCCAGACCACCCGACTCGTCCTAGGACATAGAGCAATTTAATGGATGGGCGGTGTAGCCGGGAGGCGTGAAAAAACCCAGGCCGTCCGACTCATCCAAAGGACTTGGAGGTGGAGCCGGGAGGCGTTGTTGAGACCCAGACTGTCCGACCTACCAGAAAGGTGTAAGGTAACTGTTTGGACAGTCGGGAAGTGCCACCCAATTGAGACCGGAACATAGTGGGGGAGGCATCCACAGGTACCGTACCCTCCTTCCCCTACCACCAACCTCTCGGAAGGACTTACGGACCCACATGTTTAACGTGATCGTAATCCGCGTGAACACGGCGGCAGTTTTGGCAGTGGCTGGAATCGAACCCGGGCCTACCGAGTGCAACTACAGCGCGCTAACCAATGGGCTACCGCGCCCGAGCCGGGAGGCGTGTCCTCAACGTGTGGCAACTTGACGGCAGTCGTAGTTATCCTGGAGAGAGACGAAGTGGTCGGCGTTCGTCGCTCATTGTGGTGCTACCATCTCGTGTTGATTGCGTGCATTCTTTGTCAAGCTCACCATTGTAGGAATTGATGATGTCGGTGGGTACCGAACCAGGTTCCTACTCGGAACCTAGAGCTTACAAGACCGGCGTTATAAGGTTAGATCGAAAGCTAGCTTCGGATCCGAACTTATAATTCGGGTACTGATTCCTGGCATTTCCGATCGATGTGCAGGAGCAGAGTCGGCTGTTGCCACACAACGCAGAATTAAGCATATGATAAAAACTTGTGAAACAATTTTTAACTTGAAATAATATATATTAATTTTTTTTTAATTTCTTAACTTCCTCTCTTGGTTTTGTGTGAAACATTTACCATATATTATTTTAATATAATTGTTTATGACAAAATGTTTTTTTTCCCTTTATTACCTAGACCGCCAAGTTCAACTAAAGGGCATAGAGCAGTTATAAGGGACGACCGGGAAAAACACAGAAAAATAATACACATATACATATAAGGGCAATATACATAGACGTACAAGGACAATATGTATATACATACATAGTCAATATACAAAAATACTTTCAATAATTGATGAGATTTTCAGTAATGCGAGTCAGATAAATCAGAAAATGTTTGAACAATATTATGAGACTTTCATATGGACGGTTGCATTTGTTACATATTTCTTTCATAAGGGCAATATGATTATTTTTTAGATAATCCATTACAATTCTACAAAGTAAAAAATATTGTTTACCTCTTATGAATTGTGTTTCGAATTCCAAAAATGCTAATCCTCCACGTGTGCACCGGCCAAGATGAAAGAACTCGTGAAATGAGATCCCGGGATTGGTGACGGACAGCTAACAAGGGATTGCGCACAATAGGCGTATAATGTATGCATAGCTGGTGAAATGAAAGATCCGGCGAGACGAGATACGTTGGTTGACGAGCGTTAAAAAACAATGGACGAAGCCCCTACTGGTGCAATATGACTGTGTAATGTATTACAAACAAACGGCAAGACGTATAGTTCCGGAATTTCACATCTACGCCCGCAAGATGGGTTTCGAATTTTGATTAACTAATTATTAAATAATTAATTTTCGCATTTATAGTATTAGCAAAGGTTTTACTGGTGGAGCCAATTTCCAACTTCTCTGTGATTGGTTTATATCGAAAACATCATATCTACGTTGAAACGGTAGACTACAACGTTTGTTAGTACATTTGGACCAATATTGACTTATTGACCTTACTAATATTTACACTTTACGCGTGGTGGAATGAGAGTTCGCGAAGCAGAAATCGGTAGTTGTTGTTGTTGAAACCCAGACCGTCCGACCTACCAGAAAGGTGTAAGGTAACTGTTTGGACGGTCGGGAAGTGCCACCCAATTTAGACCGGAACCCAGTGGGGGAGGCATCCACAGGGACCGTACCCTCCTTCCCCTACCACCAACCTCTCGGAAGGACTTTCGGACCCACATGTTTAACGTGATCGTACTCCGCATGAACACGGCGGCAGTTTTGGCAGCGGCTGGAATCGAACCCGGGCCTACCGAGTGCAACTCCAGCGCGCTAACCAATGGGCTACCGCGCCCCGCAGTAAAGATAGTGGCAATGTTCTAGTATGTAGGCTGTAATGTTATGTGCAAAAGAACGTTTACAACTTCCTACAAAATGCCTCAGTCAATTTGCAGTGCAACAAAGCAAAATTCACTTTTCAATGATTCAATACATTGAATCATTGAATTGAAAAAAGTCAACGGAAAAGAGGCAGAGCGAAATTCGCGAATTCAACGAAATTCGAGAAAGAGTTCGTGAATCGAGCTCCGGCGGATAGTGAGCGGCTACGAACGGGGGGCGAGGTTGAATCCCCCCAGCCCCCCGGGAACATAAACATATATAGTATAGACTCAGCTATGGACGTGTAAAGCGTTAACAACATCTCAGGCCTGGGAGGAAGAGCTTAACCTATTGTCTATTGTTCACTGACCTTCCCGGGAAGTAAGACACATTTCTCCCGCAGAGGGATCAGAGAGGGAACGTTTGGTCAGTCAAAAAAAAAAACCCATTTATTTTCAATACATGCATAACCCGGAAATTCTAAACTTTTGACCGAATTATACACGTTTTTAAGCACTTCTGATCTTCAAACTTGAATTCAATTGGAATCATGTCATGAAGCACATGTGAAAACATCAGTCTGTGAAAAGTAAAATGCACTTATAACTATAAATTTTAATATTTAGAAAGTTGGTAAAAACTAGAACTAGATAAAAAGAAACTTGTAATTTTCGTAATTGAACGCACGTTTACGAAATTAAAAATTCTCATAATTTCCGTGTGGACGACAATAACAATGATAAAAGCATAATACAGGAAAATGAAAGACAGACCTTGTAACCACTCGATTCAAGTTCAGGTATGCTTGAAACGTGCTCCTTCTTCGAAATTTCAACCCCATCACAGTATTTTCCCATTACATTATATTGTGTATAAAAGGAAAGTAAAAATGAAGGAATCAACCTGTTTCAGATGCCATAGGAGCGAATTTCTCAACTAAAATTGAATAATACTTGAACAAACTAATTTTAAAAATACTAGTAAAAGACTGCAGAATTAAGAACACTATAACAAACATTGGATGAAAACAACTGGTTTCGGAAGTTATATCAGCGAAATTCAACAATTACCTTCAGATATATTTGTACAAAAGATACCGATAAATTATTCTACAAAATTGTGTAGTGTATTTAAAAACAAATATGCAGAAAACAAACGGTTTTGGAAGGTTAAGGGGGTAACTTCGTCAGAATAAATACCAGAAAAAAAAACGGTTTTATATTCTAAATTAATTACCATTGTCTGGACTTTTTACTTTCCTTACAATACATGGTAATGCACAGGGAAAGTATTGGAATCTTACCGAAAATCGCAACTCGAGTTTTCGACGGATCTACACGTTTCGAGACCTCTAGAATGCAAAAAAACTATTTTTAGCGTGATGTCTGTGTGTGTGTGTCTGTTCGTCTGTCTGTGTAATGTATGTATCCACTCTAACTAAAAAAAACTAATGGGCCGTATTTCATAAAATTTGGTATGTAAGTCACTTGGGTGCTGAATAGTTTTTGGTAGGATTCCTAAAAACAGAACCCGCCTTTTTTTGCGAAATGGCCAGTAAGAAAGTCATATATCCACTCTAGCTAAAATACTAATTGGCCAAATTTTACAAAATTTGGTAGATAAGTTACTTGTGGGATACTCTGTTGGTGATTAGATTTTGGTACGATTTGGAAAAGCACAACTTGCCTTTTTTTACGAAATGGCCGCAGAAATTGTCAAAATCTAAATAAAAAGACTACGTATGTTCAAATGTATCAATTAAATGCTTGTTCTATACTTAATTTTTGACGAGGAAAAGAATAAGAACATCTGAATTACTCTAGAACTAACCGTTCTCGAGATATGTGAGATTTTTCGCATTTTTGTTATGCCGCGTTTGGAAAAATCTCCAATTACCAAATAAAAACAGAAATAGAATTAAAAATGCAAATTTAGTGTTATTTTATGCAATTAAACTTAATTTAATCGAATGATTAAAGAAAAAAAAATGAATGAGATTGCGGGGAAAGTCATGTGCTGCCCAAATCAGATTTTTCTTACACGGTTTTACAAAAATGGTTAAGTAAAATGTTTCTTTTTAAATACCATGAAATTTCATTGTGCACATTATTTTTCCTTATAAGCAGACATGGAATTATAGTGCTTCATATATCATAACACATCTGTTGTTAATTTTTTCCTTTATCTTAATTCTGATAAAATCACCATTAAATATAAATTAATCAACTTTAATTATTTAAAATAGTACACAGTTCTAAGCGCAACATTCATCAAGAAAGATCAATCATGCATATAGTATGAAACACTTTCTAACTGAAATGCAACTTTATTTAAACATCTTAAAAATGCGATACATTCAGCGGTGATATTTTTTTAATTATTACAGAAATACAATAATTTATTTTAATTGGAAACTTAAAACTTCATCGACAAAAATGAACTTTATTCAAATGACGTCATCGAATTCTAAATCGCCTGGCTCTCTATGTAAAATCAATATTTCATTCCTACACTTTTATCCAGAGTTAACTCCAGAGTTACATAATTTTGCATTAAAAAAATCAGCAATTCTTATGCAACTCATCTAACAGTGACTTGTTTACATTCGGCATCCATTAAAATTAAGCTTCGTTGTAGAACTAATCAAAGTTTGATAATCACTTAAACTGAAAAATATCGTAATTGCGTTGGCGCAGAGTACAGATGCACAGAAAATACTCAGGAATAAAGAGGTTTTAGGATAAATGCAACACTAAATATAAATTTAAAAGAACTGTAAAATTCACGATTTTTACACTGGGACAAAAAGATGGATACCATATTTTATTTTGAAGTGGGTTACGTGATTTCTTCATATTATATGGTATGTAATTATTATTTTAATTTTTAAAAAACTGCCTAAGATATTTTGCTAAATTTTTATTTTGAATATTTTATGTGATAATTTAAATATTTCCTAAAATTTTCGAAGAAATTTGTGAATTTTAACTTTGCTTAAAAAAAGTTTGAGAAACTAGGTCCCATAGGGTTCAATATATTTTATTGTTTTCAACCCGGGTTCAGTCCAAAACTGATTGGGTGATATTATTAATTTACATTCCCATATGTCCCACAGGCCAACAACGTACTAAAATTTCATTTGGCAAAATCATTTCTACGGCGGTTATTGCGTGAACGATTGACAGACAGAATGAACAAAGTCATAAACACTTTTCAACTATGTTGCAAAGTGTTAAAAATTCGTAAAAAAAATCATAAGAAGATTCGAAACAAAAATCTGCTTTCACTGTCATTTTTTTCGATTCACATAAATCGTCTGTGTTTACTGAGGTCAGGGACCCTTCTCTAAAACCACAAAAAGGAGTCTGGTGAATTTGAAGACAGACGCACACCTGATCCTTCACTTTTCATAGACGTCATATCCCCGTGATCATTGTCTTGAACAGTGAGGGCCCATTACGGCCCCTTAAGATTAAAGGATTCAAGGACTATCCAACTATCCAATTACGGAGGACCCAGGCAGCCGAAGGCTGCCTTTAAACTTCAATCTAAAGGGGGTTGGGAAATAGAGAAAAAAGATAATCAACCCCTTAAGATCCATAAATATATCAAATACCGAGTACCAGAGATCTTGTTAACAAAAACTTTCAATGCTAAGATCCGAAGAAGGGTTTGTCTATCTTTTACGTCTATGCCCGGGAGTTGGGAGTCAGCGATCTAGGAGCATGGGGCTAGAAGGGGTGAAAAAGCACGTGAGGCGAGTTCACGGTGTCGATAAGTATCAGCGAACATAAGACAAAGCCTCAATGTTTGTAATACGCTTGCTTAGCGGACGTAGCGAAAGGGCTGGCGAAGCAAGTTTCGGCGATTAATAAGCCGAAGAGAACAGGTAGCCCTAGCTCTAGGAGTTGGCAAACAAGGGATACTCAGCCAGTGCCAGCGAATAGGAAGCGAAGCCCCTACCCCCTCCGACTCACGAAGTTAGTTACGGGAGCTGACAGCGCCAGCAGGCAGAGGGCGGAGCCCCTTAGTAATGATAAAATAAAATTTGAAAAATATCAAATGTTAACAAAATATTTTTTTTTATGAATGTGATATTTGTCTTGTAGTTTTCAACCTATCAACTAAAATATTCTTACTTAGTACGGCATTTCTATTTCAGATTTAAAGATTGTACACTTAAAAAATCACCCACACAGTGAAATTGTGTGTTTGCAGCAACCAAACTTTGCAGTGGACCTTTGCAACAACCAAATTTCCAAGTGCTGGCACCTCTGTACTGTAAGTTCAGGGTTGCTGTATACCTCGCTTTGTCACTTGTCATTATACAAATATGTCCTGGATGCTATTGGGTAGCGTTGGTGAGATCTTGGGAAAAGACAATTCCACATTCGATTGGAAAATACAAAATTTTGCCTTAAAGTGTGGTCAAGAGTTGGGGAAATATAAGAGCTGTCCGTTTAAGTTTGGAGGCACAACATGGAATATGTGTATTCATTCAAACAGCTATAGTACCTCAACCACCGGGTGGGTTTCTATTGGTGTGTATCAGGCATTTCCATTTAAGTCGAAATGTACAAATATAGAAACCTTTAATTGTAGGCTGAGCATAAAGGATAAAGATAATGGAGATTACATGTTTAGAATATTTCCTAAACCAGATCTATCTGCAGGAAATCGACTGTATTTCTTCTGGAATAAAGTAACGAAGATCTCATATCTCCTTGGAGTCATGAGAAATATCGCACCTGATGATATTCTGACGATCTCCTGCAAGTTAAGCTGTAAACAAAATGACATGAAAGAAATCCAAGAGACGGCTACCACCAAAAGTAAGGACAACCGTGAAAATGCCATTTTTAAAAAATTTATTTCAAATTTTCTTTCTTCATTTTGCTTATCCTTTTAGTTTCCCTACAATACATGGTAATGTATCGGGAAAAGTATTGGAATCATGTCGAAAATCGCAACTGGAGGACGGACAGATTCGATGGATTTACACATTTGGGGACCTCCACACGAAAAAGTATTTTAGTATGAAGCCCGTGTGTATTTCTCTCTCTTTCTCTGTGTGCGCGCGTGTGTGTGTGTGTGTGTGTGCAATGTATATATCCACTCTGACTCAAAAACTAAATAGCTAAATTTCATAAAATTTTATAGGCAAATCAGTTGTGGGTGACCCTGGTGCCAATTACATTTTGGTACGATTCCGGATAAAAGAACCCGCCTTTTTTTGCGAAATGGCCCGCAAAAATTGTCTGTATGCATACTCTATCTGAAAAACTAACAGAGCAAATTTCACAAAATTTGGTAGATAAGTCACTCATGTTTTATTATGGTGCTGATTAGATTTAGTATGATTCGGAATAAAAGAATCTGCCTCTTTTTCCGAATTGTCCCGCAAAAATCGTCCAAATTTAAAATAAAAGACCACGTGTGTCCAAATGTATCCATTAAATGCTTGTTTCATACGTAATTTTTGAGAATGAAAATAATAAGACAAATGCCATTACTCTAGAACTAGCCGTTCTGGAGATATTTTACTTTTTTCGCATTTTTGTTACGACACTTAGTTGCCAAATGAAAACGAAAATTGAATTAAAAGTGCAAATCCAGTATCATTTCAAATAATTATGTATTTTATTTTGTGCAATAGAACTCAATTTAATGAATTATTAAAGAAATAAAATGGCAGGAATTTGAGTCTGTAGGGAAATTCATTTGCTGCCCACATCAATTTTTAACACTTTACAACAAAGTTGAAAAGTGTTTATGACTTTGTTCATTCTGTCTGTCTGCCTGTCTGTCCGTAAGCACGATAACTGTCGTAAAAATGACTTTATCAAATGAAATTTTAGTATGTTTTTCAGACGGTCTGTGAGACCTATGGGAATATAAATAAATAATATCACCCAATTAGTTTTTTATTGAGCCCGGGTTTAAAAAATGAAATACATTGAACCCTATGGGACCTAATTTTTCAAACATTTTTTAAGTAAACTTAAAATTCACGAATTGCTTTGAAATTTTTAGAAAATATTCACATTATCCCATAGAATATATATAAAAAAATTTAGTAAAATATGTTAAGTAGTTTTTTAATTAAAAATTATTTAATATAGGGAAAAAAACAAATTCAATTAAATTCTGACTTTGGGATACCCTCCAGAAAGAAAAGAGAGATATATTATATAATAAATATCTTTCCAAGTGTTTAATCATTTTGCATATAAGAGAGGCTTTACATTTAAAAATAAATTTGGTAGATAATAATTTTTCATTTTTTTAAAATTTTATATAACTCTTCATGATATACTTATTTGATAGCATTTTTAATGCACTTTCCTACGTCCTAGAGAGTTAAAATTTGGTACACAGCTTAAATTTGTTGAACATTTTATTCGACAAAAATTTGATGGATCTTTAAATATAGATCATACATTTTTTTCGAAATGGCCTGAAAATAATCCCCGTTCACTTCTATAAATCATTGTTGTAATATAGTTAAAAATTCTGATGTGGACAGCACATGTCTTTCCCTGCAGACTCATATTCGTTCTCTTCATTTCTTCAATAATAATTTGAGTTTATCTGCACAAAATAACAACCATAAGTATTTTAAATGACATTGAATTTACACGTTAAACTTAAATTTGGTTCTCATTTGATAGCTGGACTTATTGTCAACGGTGGCGTAGCGAAAACGCAAAAAAACTAGAATATCTCAAGAACGGCTACTCCTAGAGTAATGGGGTTAGTCTTATTCTTTTTGTTATCAAAAATCACGTATAAAATAGGAATTTAATTGATATAATTGAGCACACGTAGTCTTTTATTTTTATATATAACGATTTTTGCGGGCCATTTCGCAAAAATAGCCCGTTCCTTTTTCTCGAATCGTACTAGAATAACCTACAAATGATTTATATACAAAATTTTGTTAAATTTGGTATATAAATCACTTGTAGGTTATTGAAATATCATACACCAAATTTTGTTAAATTTGCTCCATTAGTTTTTAGCTAGAGTGGATAAAGGCAATTTCTGCGGCCATTTCGCAAAGAAGGCAGATTTTTTTATTACGAATCGTACTATAATCTAATGAACATCAGGATTTCCCACAACAAACATATCCGGTCCATACGGTCCATTAGTTTTTCAATTAGAGTGGATGTAATATCCACACAGACACACAGAAACATACACAGATACACCCTTACACACACAGACGTCTTCCTAAAAATAGTTTTTTCGTGTTCTAGAAGTCCCAAAACGTGTAGATCCTTTGAAAATTCGAGTTCCGATCTTCGGCACGATTCCAGTACTTTGAGTACATACACATACACACATATATTATCTGTGCATCTGTGTATTATCTGTGTATCTAAATTCCGCGCCTATGCAATTACAATAGTTGTGATTTTAAATGATCCCTAAACTTTTATTATTTCTTCAACGAAGCCTAATTTTAACATATGCAGAATGCAAATAACTCAAGCGATTGTAAGATGAATTACATAAGAGTTGCTGAATTTTTTTCACACAAAATTATTTAGCTCTGGAGTCTGGAATACAAGTTATATGAATGAAATATTCATTGATTTTGCATAAAGAATAAGATGATTTATATTTCCATACAGTTTTAAATATTTAAGTATAATAAATTACTGTAATACTGTGATAATGTAAAAATATCACCACTGAATGTATCATATTTTAGAAATTTTTAAATGAAATTACATTTCAGTTGGAAAGTGTTTCATAATCAATGCTTATGCATGATTGATCTTTCTTGTTTTTTTCATATGAACTATCTTAATGCAAAGGAGTCAGGTAGTCTGTGTCGAAAAAAAATGTCTTCACTGACGCAAATGATCGAACGGGGTATAGAAGATCCCAATCCAATAAGTGTATCTGTTTCAATAAAAAGCGTTAGTCAATAAAACATTAACGCAATACCTTAAGCCCATGTAGTGTATAAATATTTAATAGTCATTAAATGTCAGCATTTTTTGTAGTGATTGCGAGGGGGTAAAATTATGCAAAAATGCAGATATTTCGGTACTAAAATGTTGTAAATAAATCTAGCAAGAAACACAGCAGTGAGAATCCAATATAAACAGCAAAATTCATATACATCGACTATTTAAAGCAAAATACGTTCTTTCGCAGCAGCGGGACATTCAAAATGACATGATTACTTGGTTCTTCTATTCATGAAAACCCTTCCATAAGTCTGAATGAAATAATAGGGAAAATCCCATTTATACGTCATTTGACAAAGGACAACAATAAACTTAACAACACAAAAACAACATAGGACAGGATTGTTACAAGTTCTTAAAAAACTGAAATTGCCAGAGCTAGGGAACACGGTGCTTCATGAGCGTTCTTCCGGGTTCTTTTGACCCAAACCGTCGATCTACACACACCCTTTACATTTCATCACCTAGGTCGAGCGACTTGACAATAAGATTTGGAACAACTTAATTCCCGGCCGAGAGAGAAATGACTCCCAACACGGAAGGAGACAACGGGCCGTCAGATCCCAGCTGACAGAAGCCCCGTCAGCTTCAAGGAGTACTAAGGGGATAACAGAACACGCCCAGCTGAACGCGGTCAGGCGCCAACCGTCCCCGCAAGGAATACCGGCCGAAACGACGGACCTCCCACCCAGCATCCTTTAGGTTGTATTATAAAACAATTCTGATAACGTTTAACGGAGTTAAATCTTAGAACTGCAACATCTGCCACCTTTTAGGCTGTATTATAAGACAATTCTGGGTAAATGTATTAAGGAATTAAATTTTAGATATGAAATTAAATTTTGGATGTACGCAGTAAGCGCTTCTCGTATGCGGCGATTGCACACAAACGAGTAACTGTAAACATTACGTCCAAACATTTCATAGTCGACAACATCGTCGTTTAGGTGGTCCGATTCGAACAAAATAAACTGCGTTGTATTTATGTAACAAGACTGCATAATATAGAAAATTAAAATAAATTAAATATATAAATATATTTTTTTAAATATCAAAACTATTCTTAAAGTACATTGTAGCTTCGTCACACAAAACACGCATCAATATTTTAGTATTCAAAATATGCGAAAGAAGACATGCTTCACATCAATCTATAACGGGCGCGGTAGCCCATTGGTTAGAGCGCTGGAGTTGCACTCGGTAGGCCCGGGTTCGATTCCAGGCACTGCCAAAACTGCCGCCGTGTTCATGCGGAGTACGATCACGTTAAACATGTGGGTCCGAAAGTCCTTCCGAGCGGTTGGTGGTAGGGGAAGTAGGGTACGGTCCCTGTGGATGCCTCCCCACTGGGTTCCGGTCTAAATTAGGTGGCACTTCCCGACCGTCCAAACAGTTACCTTACACCTTTCTGGTAGCGGCCGTCCAAATAGTTGCTCTTAGTCCTCTGGACGAGTCGGACGGTCTGGGTCTTCAACACCTTTCTGGTAGGTCGGACGGTCTGGATTTCAACAACAACATCAATCTATAACGACTAACAGAGTTGCTATCGAGTCGCAGAGGTTCTGCATCCAAAAATGGCGTTGAGAATTACAACGAGGCTAAACGCAAGCTTGGAAGCTTCGATTAAAATCCGCAATACTACGTCATCCAGAATAATCCCAAGCCTTTGCGGGGCCTGATTAATTTTGGATTTAACACCGCAACCGAATGTATAGGAACTTTGAGTACACCTCAGTGACAGTATTGCAACAGGAATGAGTATCCCGGAGTATCCCAAACTTTATTGACTCGCGAACCTATTCAATAGAATATTTTTATTGTCCGATCCTCTTTCCATTAATTCGCTTATTAAGAGTATAAAATGATGCTTTAAAATCAAATATAACCAAAAAATAGGTTTAAAAGACTTTTATTAAGGGGACAGTGGACATTGAAAAGAGCAAAAATCGACTAAAGTAAGTTTTTTTTAATATATTACTTTGTTTTACACATTTAACCCTTTGCTTACGGATGGGACAGCATCCATCCCAAACGAAGAACCTCCCAAAAAAGACAGGTATTTGACATACCCTATCCCAAACAGTTCGATCTGCCTTTGCAGGCATTGGGGTCCATGGAAATCGCCGACAGAAACATTGCACCTGTAGGAATAAATAGAAAGTTTGCAGAATGGTTTTTTCAATGATCGCAAATGAGAAATATTCCTTTTATACTTAGAAGGACATTGTGTAATTTCTCTACTTTGAAAAAACGTAGAAAGTTTATGTAATTTTATATACTTTATACACATAAACAATGTGTGTGGGGGAAATGTTTCATCTTTGGAAAATATATAACGTAAATAAACCTTCCCATGCACTTGGAGCAAATTGCATAATTTTCTTTTAACTTTTGAATGGGTAAACTTAATTTTCTCTAGCATTTAGAACAATTTGTCTAACTTTTCATATTCATTAATTGCAAAATGAAATTTTCTTCAGCACTTAGAAAAATATACACCCAATATTTCAACCTCAGAAATCGCAAACAAATGTCTTATATTATTTAGATAATGTTCATGTTAACTTTCCTCATCACGAAAGCATGAGAATAGATATTTTCTTCTGAAAATTCAATAAAAAGTTATTTTCTTTATCTATATGAAAATATACGCATAAAAGATATAGTTTGGACCAACTCTTAAAAGCATGTCTGCACGATCTTTTCTTTTATAACTTTAGTGAGTTGCTTCAGTAGACATTAAAAATAGCATCCACATTTTTATGACTTTAACTTTTACATTTAAGAAAAATATTAGTAAATAATGGTATTTAAGAAAAATAATTTGCATTAACTAAAAATATTTTCTGCATTTACAAAACATTTCTGCATTTACCAAAAATTTTCTACATTAACTAAAAACACTTTTTCATTTACGAAAAATTTTCTGCATCTACCAAACATTTTCTGCATTTACCAAAAATTTTCTGCATTAACTAAAAGCATTTTTGCATTTACGAAAAATTTTCTGCATTTACTAAAATCTTTCTGCATCCTTAAATTTATCTGAAAGAATACGAATAAATAATGTAGTAACGGTAGAAAAGGGCGGGATTAAACTTAAATCCATGGCAAAAATGAATACGAGGACGAAAAATCGCAGGGTGATACGGAAGACCGAATTTATACGGCATAAGATCAGAAACGGGAACAAAGTTAGTATTAGGATGAATAAAATTATAGGGAATACGTGTCAATTGCATTTTGTCAATTACATTCAGTATCTGTATAATAATGCAATGGACTGATTTTGGGGCTGGGTGATACATCAGAATTATCGAGCACTGGTACTATAGTTAGAATCTCCATTTATTGTATGTTCATCCATTTAAGTTTCAAAACTATACGGAAAGCATCGAAAATACGAATTAGGAGTGACATTTCAAAGCGTGAATCAAAACACTCAAACCTACTCTATTTAATAATCGAATAGTTCCACTTTAACTAAAATTTCAGATTTGATCTCATTAGATCCGTCTCATCTTTTAGGCAAGAAACAAAATTGAAAATTTTGAAAGATGTGATTATGCAAAAGATGAATAAGCAAGAAAGATTAATCATGCATAAAGTATTGATTATGAAACACTTTCCAACTGCAATGCAATTTTATTTAAACATCTCTGAAATGCGATATATTCAGCGGTAATATTTTTAAAATTATCACATTACTACAATAATTTATTATACTTGAAAACTTAAAACTTCATCGAAAAAAATGAACTTCATTCAAATAACATCATCGAAATATAAATCATCTAGCTGTCTAAGTAAAAGCTGTTAATGTTTCATTCATACACTTTTATTCTAGAGTCCAGAGTTAAATAATTTTGCGTGAAAAAAATCAGCAATTCTTATGCCGTTGTAAAAATAATCAAAGTTTGATGATTATTTAAACTAAAAACTATTGTAATGGCGTTGGCGCAGAATATAGATGCACAGAAAATACGCAAAAATAAAATGGTTTTAGGACGGATGCAACTTTCAATATAAAGTTAAAAGAATTTTAAAAATCACAATTTTTATACTGGGAAAAAATATAGATGCCATATTTTATTTTGAAAAGGGTCACGTGATCTCTTCATATTATATGGGAGTAATTATTATTTTAATTTTTATTTAAAAAAAGAACTGCCGAACATATTTTGCTGAAATTTCTTTTACATATTTTATGAGATAATTTGAATATTTTCTGAAATTTTCGAAGCAATTTGTGAATTTTAACTTTGCTTAAAATTTTTTGAAAAATTAGGTCCCATAGGGTTCAATGTATTTGGATTTTTTTAACCCGGGTTCAATCCAAAAGTAATTAGGTGGTATTATTCATTTACATTCCCATATGTTCCGCAGACCTTCTCAACAACATACTAAAATTTCATTTTGATAAAAGTCATCTTTACAGCAGTTATCCTGTGAACGGACAGACAGACAAACATACAGAATGAATGAAGAAAGTCATAAACACTTTTCAACTATGTTGTAAAGTGTCAAAAACGGAAAATTTTGAAAGAGGTGACTATACAAAAGATGAATAAACAAGAAAGATCAATCATGCATAAAGCATTGATTATGAAACACTTTCCAACTCTAATGTTATTTAAACATCTTTACAGTGCGATACATTCAGTAGTAATATTTTTAAAATTATCACAATACTGCAATAATTAATTATATTTGAAAATTTAAAACTTCATCGAAAAAAACGAACTTGATTCAAATGTCGTCATCGAAATATAAATCGCCTGGCTCTCTGTTGTTGTTGTTGTTGTTAAGACCCAGACCATCCGACCTACCAGAAAGGTGTAAAGTAACTGGCCTGGTTCTGTGTTGTTGTTGAAACCCAGACCGTCCGACCTACCAGAAAGGTGTAAGGTAACTGTTTGGAGGGTCGGGAAGTGCCACCCTATTTAGACCGGAACCCAGTGGGGGAGGCATCCACAGGGACCGTACCCTCCTTCCCCTACCACCAACCTCTCGGAAGGACTTTCGGACCCACATGTTTAACGTGATCGTACTCCGCATGAACACGGCGGCAGTTTTGGCAGTGGCTGGAATCGAACCCGGGCCTACCGAGTGCAACTCCAGCGCGCTAACCAATGGGCTACCGCGCCCCGGCCTGGTTCTGTGTGTAAAAGCAGTAAATATTTCATTCATACATTTTTATTTCATTCATCACAGTACTACAATAATTTATTCTACTTAAAATCTTAAAATTATGGAGGTAAAAGTAATTTAACTCTATGCATAAAACTTCATCGAAAAAGTCTGCCATTAAATCGCCTGCTTTTCTATATGTAAAATCAATGAATGTTTCATTCATATCATCTATATTACAGACTCCAGAGAAAAATAATTTTGCGTTAAAGAAATTCAGCAATTCTTATACAACTCATCTTACAACCTAATTTGTTTACATTCTACATAAGTCAACATTATGTTTCGTTGTAGAAATAATCAAAGTTTGATGATCATTTAAACTTAAATATATTGTAATTGTGTTGTTTCAGAATACAGATGCACAGAAAATAAGCAAAAATAAAGCAGTTTTAGGACGGATAAAACACAAAATATAAATTAAAAAGAACTTTAAAAATCATAATTTTGACACAAGATTAATGGCATTGATCATTTAAACTCAAATATATTGTAATTACGGTATTTCAGAAGACAGATGCACAGAAATTAAGTAAAAACAAAGCGGTTTTAGGACGGATAAAACACTAAATATAAATAAAAATAATTTTAAAAATCACGAGTTTGACACAAGATGGATGCCATGTTTTATTTTGAAGTGGGTCACGTGATCGCTTCATATAATGGTCACGTAATCTCTTCATATAATGGTCACGTGATCTCTTCATATAAAGGGTGTAATTAGTATTTTAATTTTTATTTAAAGAACTACCGAATGTATTTTGCTGGAAATTTTTTATATTTTTTATGGGATAATTTGTACATTTCTAAAACTTTAGAAACAAGTTGTGAATTTTCAATTCGCTTAAGAAATGTTTGAAAAAGTAGGAATCATAGGGTTTAATGTATTTTATTTTTTTAACCCGGGTTCAATCCAAAACTAATTGGGTGATATCATTTATTTATATTCCCATGGGTCCCACAGTAGTCCAGTCAGTAGATACATTGTACCTTGCAAAAGGTGGAGTAGAAGATTTTCTTTTTTGCATTTGTATATACTGATGCCAACATGAAAAAAACCAAGTTATCCAACATGGCCGACCCCGGGAGAACTTTTGGCGGCCGAAAAACCACGAAATTTTATGACTTTTTTTGGTTTTTTCAAAATATCTCAGAAACGATCGACTTTTGCGATTCTTTCTCGATATAAAATTTAAAGATAATTAAATTTCCTACAATTTTTACTATTACAACTATTTTATAGCACAAATAGTAAGCGCACTACAGCTTCTTAAAATCTGACATTTTTTCTCTACTTAGTAAAAAAACGCATTAACACCCCTTGCCCACCTGACCCCACAGTCACAATTCTCCCCCTCACATTTCGCAGACGACTCGATCAGATCCCAATAACAGCACATGTTCATATTGTACAACTGCAACATATATTATAATTCACACTATATTTTATTCTGATGTTCTACCTACACAGAAGCGATATTTGAATGTGAATGAATAAATATGGGGCTGATAATAAGCGAAATAATAATAAAGCATTAATAAGCAAAAATTCATGATGTGTGTGTTGTAATTCAACTAATTTTCTAGGTATAATACATTAACATAATGAATAATAATACCAATGCACCAAATTAAATTTAAATAATCTCCAGAAATGGCCAAACTTGTTTAAAATACAAAGACAAATAATTATCTTCAAAAACACAAATTGCAGAAATTTAACATTTATATACAAATTACAAGAAGATTCAAACAGGTTTGAAACAATTAAAGAAAGGAAATTAATAAGTAAAACTGAAAACATACATATTTATCTTCTTCGAAGACGTTTTGAAGATGTGTGTTCTTCTTCGGGTTCAGCAACCGTCGGAGGTGGAAGGAAGTTGTCATCCTCAAGTTGTTCATCCACGTGTTGCAGTGGTTCCAAGAGCTGGTGGAGTAAGTCATCTTCCTCTTCAGTATCATCCAAAGAAGAAATTGGTACGACATTGTCACACCCCATGTCACTGCAGTGCTTGCACTTGCTGGAGCATTTCAAACCTGCCTTGCGACAAGAGCAGGGTCCACTGCACCCTTTCTTACAAGCGCAAGACACACTCTTCAGAAGATTCTCAGATGCTGAATTTCTTTTTGTGTCAACAGGCAATAGACCTTCTATGCTGCACGCCAACCCCATTCCTCCGGGTTGGTGCCATTGCCTAACCAGCTTTGAACTTGATAGTAGCACCTGTAGGAATGGTAGAGTGCAGCATCGCACGTAGGTGGTAGTCGTGCGAGATTTATTTTTCTGTTGGAGACTGATTTTGCAAACAGATTAAATCGCAAAGTATTCAAGGATTGGTCGGAATGGATGTCGCCTATGTATAATGTTTTCAGAATTTCTTCTCCAACTGCAGCTATGTCATCGTGACTTCTGAGTGGATCCATGAATATTTTAGTGACTTTCTTCACTTCAGGCGATTTGTTGATAATCTTGCACAATTTAATTTTGCCTTGACTAAAGATGGCTGATGTGGAATCACATCCACTAAATGCATGTATGAACAGGATATTGCCTGGGTCGAACTTAAATGATATAGTTGAAAATAACACATTGCCAGCACTCCCTCTCCTAGGCTTAAGAAAGAATAAGTTGCTGAATGACTGGTCTAACCCTGTCATCAGAACTAGCATATCGATATCCTTCCCAACTACGATCACATTTTCAAGTTCTTTTGCCTTCGAAATGGCAGTGTTGACGATCAGTAAGTCAGCGTCCTCTTGAGCATGCTTGACTTCAATATCACACTCTTCAAAATTGGCTTTCAGAAGTTCGATCAGACGACTCTTGTTTTGATTATTTGCCAAAAAATTTTCTTGGGCGACTTGGTTGATCGTATTCACTTCAAAGATTACTTCAGGGGAATGGTACATCCTCATACGCCGCAATCGCTCAGATCTTTTGGTGCAAGTACGTGCAGGATACCCATCGAATACAACCACAACTTGCAATCCATAATGCCTCTTAGGAAATTAAGAATAATGTTTAGTTATGGTAGCAAAGGAAGCATTTTGAGGCCAAATAACTTTGTGTAGGAGGTATCCTCAATCTATAACAGCAAACTGTTTCTTCCCTGCAATTTCTTTGCAATCGACTGGGGTGAAAGCCATGTATAATGAAGACTTTGTACCTTTCCGTATGCCTTCTTCGGAGAAAAGTGATATCGGGTAGGGTGCAAGTTCATAAGTAAAAAACATTTTTAAGTCTTCATCAGACTGTTTCAAAAGACACAATCTTTGGAAAAGTGTCAGCGGATCAATAGTAATTACTTTGAGGGTTCCTGCTTTAATACTGCTGACAACCGATGCAAGGGTTACAACCTTGTCTTTCCTCTTGAAGGTCACATTTTTAAAATTTCCCATGAGCGACTATTGTCATAACCCTTTCCATGCCAACCTCTTGAGCCAAATGACAGTTTACATTTGCTCCTCCAACAATACCACTGCTTAATGACATTATGGCATCAATGTCTGAAAAGGGGGGATGTTGAGAAAGCAACTCTCGCAGTCTAATTGAGTCACTTCTGTCTCTGTCGATACGAGAACTTCGCATGTCCACATGCTGCTCTGATGTTTCATGATGTACATCCCAGAATTGCTCAATTTCATCACAAACATTTTGCATGAATATCATTGCCAAAGTCCATTTTGCCAAAACACCGTCTGAAAATCCTCTCCCACGTGTGACCCCTCCACAGGCTTTCATACTCCTCATAAGTGTCTGTTCAATGGTTTGGTCAGACGAAATTCCACACCAGCACTATTGGAGCGTCTTATGGTGAACTTCCTTTTAGTGGAGAAGTCGTGAAATTCAGTTGGGTCCATTAATTGTTCTAGTTTCAACATGTCTTGAAGGTAGAGATGCGCACTTTTGGCGTATAAGAAATGGCCAGCTTCATGGAAAATGGTAGTGCTTTTTGAATGGAGTCAAGATGAAGCTTCCAGTTGCCTGTACGCTCAGCCTCGGTGAACTGTTTGAGGAGTGTTGTTATACGAAAATATTGAACCCATAATTTTGCTGTGGGTCCCTTACATTCGAGCACACACAAGGCTTGTCTAAATTGTGCAGCAATACCCATTAGACAGGCATTATTGGTGCAGGTTGTGAGTAATATGGCTTATCTCGCTTTCAGCTGTGAAGCAGCCGCCATTCCTCAAGGCCACCCCCAACTGGCTACGTTTCCCATCTCCCTCCCCATCCTCCGACACCTTTTCATGCATCCAATATTTTACGCATCAACAATATAAGCAAAAGAAGTGTTGTGCATTTGGAGGAGAAGTAAATAGAAATTAAGAGTAAAATAAAACCGATTTTTATTTTGAGTTTTATCAAATTGAGAAAAAAATGTTAACTTTCAAAAATCTGTAGCACACTTACTATTCGTGTTATAAAAAAGTTGTAATTGAAAAAATTGTAGAAAATTTAATTATCTTTAAATTTTATATTGAAAAAGAATCGCAAAAGTCGAGCGTTTCTGAGATATTTCGAAAAAATAAAAAAAAGTCGTAAAATTTCATAGTTTTTTGGCTGCCAAAATTTCTCCCGAGGTCGGCCATGTTGGATAACTTGGTTTTTTCATGTTGGCAGCAATACATACAAATACAAAAAATAAAATCTTCTACTCCACCTTTTGCACGGCAAACCCCTTTTTCCATACCTACTGACTGTACTACAGACCGTCTGAACAACACTAAAATTTCATTTTGATAATGTCATTTTTACGACAGTTATCGTGCTAACGTACAGACAGACAGACAGAATGAGCAAAGTCATAAACACTTTTCAACTATGTTGTAAAGTGTTAAAATGTCGGCAGTGACTCCAGTTTGATAGAGCCGACATGGATTTGAGTTAATAACTTCTTTCTTTGTGAGTGATTTGTCTTCTTTAGAGATTTTTAAAACAGTCCAAAAGGCGGGACAGCTCAATGCTAAGGCACAGGAAGGATTCATTGCACTCGGAGTACTCCTGGTTCGATTAAAGGATCTTCCAAAATTATCCCCGTGTTCATGCGGAGTACAGGCAGGTTAAATATGTGGATTTGTAAGTCTTTCCGAAAGGTTGGTGGTAGGGGAAGGGGGGTACGGTCCCTGTGGATGTCGTCCCCACTGGCTTCTGGTCTAACTTGAGTAGCACTGTCTCGGCTGTTCAGACATATACTTTACAGCTACTGGTGTGTCGGACCATATGTGGATCAAAAGAGTAATGTATTGAAATAAAGTATTGAAATATCGAAATCAGACCCACCTTTTCAAAATAGTTTAGTATTTAAATTATCAAAATTATAACCACAATGTTTCGAAAATTGATTAGCTGATCCAAATTCTAGTTACCTACGATTTATAGAAAATAGCAATAACTTTGTCAAAACAAATAATTCATCTGCAAACTGGATTTTGTACAACACAACTTTGTCGCTTATTGTTTATACTTATATTTTATAGTTTAGAAGACATTACGATTAGAAAAAAAAACAGAGCACTTCTGGACTCGTTTTGTAAGCGCCAGAGATCCGAAGCAAAAACGAACGTTGCAAGGAGCAGAGTTCTCCTTCTCCTGCAAACGAGTTCTGGGAAGGACTTTTGGATCCACAGATTTAAAGTGCCTTTACTCCTCGTAAACAGGAGAATAGTTTAAGAAGTGCTAAGAATAGAACTTGAGTTCTCCAGGTGCAATCCCCGTGCTTTAATTCCTGGGCAATCCCGGCCCCCGAACGAGAAAGCTTAAACTTTGTACACTAGTATCGCCCACGGGGGAAAAACCTGATTAAGTTAATTTTCATTTTATTACTATTTTCAGAGCTAAGTTCCATATATTGTAAAAAAAAACTTAACAGAAGAGTTTGCAACTTATGTTTTTAAGAATATTAGAATATCAGACTTTGACAGGCATGTATACTAGTATTTTGTAATTACTTTTAGGTGTGGAAGAATTAAAATCCGAAGCAGACGACGCAAGACATGTGCTTCCTAATCCTGAAGGTAAGATATTTTAAGTCAGACTTATGTGCATAAAAGAAAGTGCTTTTTAAATCACGTACCCGCATGGCCTGTAGAATGAAGAATATCAGCTCTCTACTGAGTTGAAGAAAGGCATTTTGCTGTTTTTTCCAACCAGATTCCAATATATCTCTCTACACGTTGATAAAATATTCATCACGTACCAAGATGGCATGTAGAATGAAAACTATCAGCTATCTACTAGACAGAAGAACGTTATCTTATTGAATAATATCATGTTAAATAATTATCCAATATATACTCACAGAACCCTCCTATAAGGTCGTTCCAAAGTAAATATCACGCTCCCACTGCATATCCACCAGTCCTTCATGGTGTGATTTAAAAAGTTTGTGAATTTTTTTTTGTATTGTCTTTTCACCACAATTTTCACAAACAATAGTTAATAGCATCTATGGTCCAGTGTGAAACTCATTTTTCACTTGCCAGCGTGGTATAATTGATATCTTCGTGGTATAATTAATATCTTTAATGGTAGCAAGAGAACTTGCCCAAATTATGCGAATCATGCAGAATTCCGGTATGTAGCAAATTGCGGTGCATGTCCCGTTTCGTTTCTAATATTGAAAAAGTAAACTGTCATCCTTGTAGAGTTGCTGTAACTGTAGATAATGCTACGAAAGCTCAATTAGCGCAAAACCGGTCAATGGGTCTTATAAGTTTGCTGTGAGAATGTGATATTAACTATAGGATCCTCCATCTCCATACAAGTACGTTCTGTCAGGGGGTGGGATAGCTCAGTGGTTAAGGAACGGGGATTGCATTCGGAGGACACGAGTTCGATTCCCCGTGTCTACGCGGGCGCATAAGGGGGCACATTAAATCTGTGGATTTGAAAGTCCTTCCGAGAAGTTGGTGGTAGGGGAAAGACGGTAAGGTCCCTATGGATGTCGCTATCACTGACATTCGATCTAAATTGGATAGCACTGTCCTGGCCGTCCAAACAAATATCTTACATTTTCGAATAGGTCGGACGGCTTGGGTCAAAAGAAAAAAGTGGTTTCTGTCAGAACGCATATAATTATTTTGATGCCTTTCTATTCAAAAACATACAACATTTGACCAAACAGACGAGTCAATATTATCAAAGGGATATATAGAGTGATATTCTTAACTTTATTTGTTTCCAATACTACCAATTTTTCTTGTTTCAAATTTTTTACTACAGGTACCAGATAACTGTATGTCAAGTACTACATTTTTAATTATTTTGGTTAACAACATTAGGTACAACAGTCCAATGCAGATCACAATACCAATGGTCCGGTTTTTACTCTCAATTTTATTTCTCTGTATGGCAATGGTATTCTTCATCGGTTGCGTATAACTTTTTGATTGGAAACGTCTCTTGGTTTGACAGCGGTGGCTGCACTCTCCTTTGACACTGAATAATACCATTATTTTGCCTCTGTAACTGGTTGTTACTAACATCAACTACAGTAGAATCCCAGTTATCCGAACCCTGTTATCCGTAAATATTTTTCAAACGAGTTTTTTTTTAATATATATATGCTAAATTATTTTATCTACACTTATTTTTTGTAATATTTTTAATATTGAATTATTGTTGGGCGTTCATTGGTTACATTCTGATTGACGTAAATGTCAGAAATATTAATATGTGTTACGGTAGTGATTTTAATAAAATACGTGAGATACATAGTACGTAGTTAAAGAATAAACAGAGGCTGTTTACTTTAACTATTGTGTATACACAACCAATTGATTACTTTACAAATTTTATAATGATTTTCTCTTGCTGCTCAATTTAGAATTGCTTCAAAACTACCCTGCAACGCCACCTCTTAAACAATGGCATATCAGAAACTATTGCATAATTTCGTACTTCAATTTATGGGAGTGCTGCATCTAGCATCTTTACAGCTTAGCTTCAGAGCGCGCAGCCAGTCTCATGGTGCTTTTTCTCAACAACAGCACCTCCTTTATTCACACCCACTATTATCGCATCTGTTAAATCCTGCTCTTCAGTGTTTAGGGCAAGCCTGATCTCAATTCTGAATGTCCTTGGAAGTCGCTTGCATACGATATTTGAACATATCCGAAAAAACTTCGATTTTAAAAATTGCATTTCTGCCTACAGCACATCCCCCAGAAGAGTGGGCGGAGGTGCGGACAGGGCTCTAGCCTGGGGATCCTCCGTGTCCAGTAGGCCAGCTAAGTGATAGAAGAGAATTGAGCGACTTTATACAATATTGACAATTGTTTAGTTCATCCAACTAATATTAGTTATTTTACTTTAACAAATGTGTCGGCGTGGTGGCCGAACTGTCAAGGCGAGCGTTCCCAAACGATCGATCTGCCGTCGCGTTGTGGGTTCGAGTCCCACGTAAGACATGGATGCTGTGTGATGTGGGCGCAGTGTGTTCCGCCCCCTCTGGTGCGCCTGGGGCAACGTCCTAGGATGGAGAAATGGTTCTCGATTCCGGTCGAATATCGGGCGAATGACGAATATTCTAGTATCTGGTCATTTGAAAAAAAAACTTTAACAGATGTGATGATGTTGATGTATAGAAAAACTGTTTATATTGGGGGATAGCTTTAGGATATGAATAACTATGGAATCCACAGTTCCAACCAAATAAGCTTCCGCACACTCGAAGTCAACCACAACGCCTGAAGCAACTGAACCGCACACCATAATGTAAGCCCTCCCGGTAATCCAAAAACTGCCGCGAAACTTCAGTCAACCAAAAAAGCTTTGGATAACCCCAGGATAAAGCTGAATAAACGAAGAATAATTTCACATATTTTCTATTTATTTGACTGTTTTTTTAACTTTTCTAGGTGTTGATAGAGTATCACACAATTTGAAACAATTACTCCTCAGCGAGGAATTCAGCGACGTAACTTTGAAAGTGAAAGACCGTGAATTCAAGGCCCACAGACAGATCCTCGTGTCTCAATCCTCTGTGTTTCACTCCATGTTCAAACACGACACGGTGGAAAGAAGCAGTGGCATCGTGAACATACCGGACTGCGACCCCGATGCTTTTAAACCCTTTCTCCACTACTTGTATTCCGGGAGATTGGAGAAAATGAGTACAAATAACGTATTCCACCTGTACTCCATAGCCGATAAGTATGACACGGAAGATTTAAAAGCTGAATGTGTGACGTTTATGATAAGAGAACTGTCAGTGGCAACTCTTTGTGACTTTATTGCCTTAGCTCTGCTCTACAACGAGACAACGCTGTTAAAATGCTGTACAGAGTTCTTTTCCAAAAATACGAAAACGATAATTGTGACCGCAGAGTGGCAGTTCTTTGTGAAGGAGAATCCCGTCGCAGCCAATGAACTGTTCATAAAAGCATTCGAGAAAAACACGAATTAATAAGTGAACTCATTAAAACCCGTAGAATCCACAAATACCACCTGCAGAATTCACCAATGCCACAAAATATGAAACAATTACTCCTCAGTGAGGAATTCAGCGACGTGACCTTGAAAGTGAAGGATCGTGAACTCAAGATTCACAGATTGACCTTCGGATCTCATTCCTCTGTGTTTCACTCCATGTTAATTACTGTTGAGTTGCTTTTGAATGTATGTGATTTGGGAGTTTACAATTTACTTTTATTTACTTTTTTCCTGACTCAATATTCTCAATTTGGTAATATTTAAATAATATTTATTTGTTTTTTTATTTATTCGTTAATTATAATAATACCGCGATAATCTTCTTCAAAGGATCAGCCGCCAACTAAACGGATGTTCCAATCTCATATGCCTACTCTCAAAGCAATTTTTATGGTGTCGACATCTATATGTCAAGCGTTTAACGATTTCTCTAAGCAAATATCGCATCTCCATTATATACTGTTCATTGCCCATTGAAGATCGAAACAGAAATGTTTGGTTGCAAAATATTTGATGTATATTTACAGTTCAGCAATACAGTAATATATAGCAGAGTTGGCAACCGGCGATGACAAATGAGCCCGCGAAAGCCATCTGTCAACTAGACGGATTCTGCAATCTCACGTGGCTATGTTCAAAGCAGTTATTATGGTGGCGACATGTACACGTCAAAAATTGAACTATATCTCTAATCAAATATAGCATCTCGCTTACATGCAGTTTATTGTACATTGAAAACAATGTCGAAAAGGAAATATTTTATTACAAAATGCTAGATATAAATTAATGTTCAGCAATAAAATACTATAATGCAGCCTGAGCAATTGAAGATTGGAGGGCAACTCGCGAAAGTCTTCTTTAGAGGCTAGAGTCCCGATAGCTACAATGATTACAAAGGGAAATTTGATCGTAGATTTTATAAATTAAAGTGTAATAATTATTATTACTTTACGTGAGTGTCACTATTTTTACCAGTAAAATATATGGAATATTGCTCACTTCGTAACTCCTTTCAGCTTTATTATTAATATTCTACATTATTTAATTTATTTCTTATTAATATTCTTCTTATTTAATTTATCAATATCGGAATCGAAAAATTATCTAGAATGTCAGTTTTACTTATACGTAACAGCAATGCGAAAAAAGAGATAATATACAATCTAGAGGGGTAATAATAGAACGGATAAAGAGTAAGTGGATGTAAAAAAAAATATAATAAGAGTGATGTCCGGCTAATATATAAAACACCATAAAAGAATTCATGGAAATCCAGCTAATCTAAATTTTTTAACAATACCATTTACAAAATAAGTGGGATATTTATATAATCTGCTAGTAATTTTTAGATTATCAAAATGTAAAGCATGAAATTTTTTATCAGATAATCTATATATTCTAAAAAGCTGATTAAGAATAATATTTCTAAATAATAGAAAAGAGTTGCAGGAATTAAATGGTAAGATTTTATTAATGTTAAAATTAAAAGAGTCTTTTTTATCATGTAAATTAGTAACAATTCTATTAGAAGGTTCAATAAAAAGATTTAAATCTAAGAAATTAATATTTTTACTAATAGTAGCTTCATTAGGAATTAATTCCAAATTATCAGGATAGAAATCTATATTAATAACACAATTTTCAGTATATAATATGCAAATCAGATCATCAACATATCTATATAATGTATAATCTATAGAAGTAAAAGACTGTTCATAATGATAAAGATATAAATTAGCTAACATACTTCTACTGCAGCCACCCTGTGGAACTCCTGAGGTAGGTATAATTTATTTCCTTGAAAAATATAATTATTGAAAATAACAAAGTGAAGAAGTTTAGGAAAATTTACAAAACTGGTATGAGTTGAATGATTAGTAATATAAGCATTGTATAGAGTTAAAATTACATCATACAGGTCTGAGATCTTGATATTATTGAAAAGGTCTTTAAAATCAAAAGTTTGAAATCCTATTATTTTTTAAAGGGATGTTAATCTATTCTTTAATTCTTTACTATTATTTAGAATAAGGTAATTATTGCTAGACTGACGTAAACTATCATTTATTTGATTTAAAGAATTTAGAAGTGATTTACTCGCAGTAATAGAGTAAGTATTATGCACAACTGCTCTAAATTTAATGGGATTTTTTTTTATGAAATTTTGGAATAGGTACAAAATATGGAAACTTAAGAGATTTATATTTAATATTTAAAGCACTATACATATTGATAATTTTCAATTTAATACTCTTAATGGAATGTAAATCAAGTTTAAAAAGACTATTATTTTTTAAATAATCTAACAGATATTGTATATAAAATATTTTACAGGTAATACCATAATTATTAGAGGCTTTATCAACATAGGTGATAACAAAAAATTTTTGTAAATCAATAATAGGGGGTTTAATATTATCAAAATTATATATGGATCTAGACAATTTAACACTACTAGTAGCATTTTTAATAGATTCTAATAAAGTAAATTTCCACATATTAAATGACTCTAAAGGTATAGAATATTTGGAAGCTAATTGATATATATATTTATCAAGATCAAGATTAATGGATTTTAAAACTTTAATAGAATAATCACAAGAGGGTAACCTGACTTTTGTGCCAAAAGACATAATGGTTCATAACGACATGTCTTTAACAATACCTTAGTCTCCTGTAACTATATGCCCCAGGTCTGGATTGGGAAATTTAGCATAATCTTTACTGTATAATTACATTTATTTTCTAAATTTGATTTTGAATTCTGATCTAAAGAGAGAGATTGTGAAATTTCATTATAATTAAATATTGGTCTACCAATAGGTCTGTTGTATTTAAAAGTATTTGATACACTCAAATCTCCAATAGGCATTAAATGCTTGAATTTGTTAAAAAGATGATTATATATATATATATATATATATATATATATATATATATATATATATATATTAGATAGGAGTAATAATAAAAATAATTAATTCAAGTAACCGTGAAATACTAACATCACCATAGAAGAAAGACGACTGCCATAATGCCGATAATACAAAATATCAGCACCGGCTCAAATTCGAAGATTAAAAAGAATTAAATTCATCTTCAGGTCTGAGTATTTAATTCTATTTAACCCAAACAAATGCCTGTATTAGATTGGACAATAGTACATTACTATAAATGTCCAAACTCAGATTACAGACACCAAAAGATGAGAAAATGAAGATAAGAAACATTAGGAAATTTGTTTTACCATGTAGCAGGTAGCAGGAACCCTTCTTCTTTCACCACGTGTATGTGCGACCAATATCGACATTATAATAAATATCTAGAAGCGCTGGAATGAACATGACGAAATACAATCTAGAAGACTGTACGAACGTTCACCGTGACACTCCCAGACCCGTCCAGTGACTCAGAGCAGGAGACAGGTTATTCTATTATTTTTCATTTTTATTTATTTATATAATTAATATATATATATATATATATATATATATATATATATATATATATATGTTAGTCACTATAATTGGGAAGGTTGTCTTGGATGTTATCAAGTGGAAGTTGATACACTGTATTGATAATTTTAATAACAAATTTGGGAGGATATGCATTATTAGTCGCTGTACTCAATAATTCCATAAAATGTGCTAATTTATAATTTTCATCACAAATTTTATTGATTCTAAGCACCTGGTTTATTATAATATTTCTAAAAACTTATATATGCAAACATGAGTCAGAATGTTGAATTTTTGATGTATTAAATTTAAAATCTTCTCTTTTATCATACAAGTTTATAGCCATATTACAATTTTTTAATTCTAAATTTATATCTAAAAAGTTTGCAACATTAGAGTCATTGTTACTTGCATTTAATTGTACATTATTAGGGTAAAAGTTAAATGATATAAGGATATTATTAAGCAATACCCATGATATGTCATCTAGTTATATAAACATGTGCATATTATGTAAGCTTGCCTTAATGTTCTGTTCATAGAAGAATAAATATAGATCAGCTGACAATTATGAGGCACACACCTATTGTGGGATACCAAACTGTTGCTTAAAAACAGTACCACCATGTTGAATATAATTCTCGTAGAGAGTGAAATTAAGTAATTTTTTAAAAAGAAATTTTGAATATTTTAGATTTATATTATATTTTTCAAAAATTCCAAAAATAATTCGATACAGAGCATTTATATCAATATTATTAAGCGAATCTTTGAAAGCAAAAGTATAAATACTATGTATATTAGTAAGAGTTTTTAATTTTTTAACTAATTCGAAACTGTTTTTCACAATATGAAAATTACTTGATACATATATAAAAACACACACACACAGACATCACTTCAAAAATGTTTGATTCGTGATCAGGGATGCTTGAAACGGGCTCTCCCGTCGAAAACTCGAATTCGAATTTTCGACCCCGTCACAATACTTTCCTTATACATTATGTATATAAGGAAAGTAATAAAGAGAAAATGGATTTGAGTCTTTTGCGAATGTCATGTGCTATCCACATCAGATTTTTGCTTCTTGCACTTATCAGAGAATTCTTTCTCCGTAAAGTGTATTTTTGAGACACTATGTAGGGTAAGTTATGCTGTAACTTCAGGAACGTTATCTTATTCCAACAACAGACTTCATTTTAACACTAGATCGATGGCGGAATTTTTGGAGAAATCGTTTCTCAATGTAGTTATGCGCTTCGGTCGTTCTAGTGTATATAATCTTACCCTGGATGTATATAATCTAGTGTACATAATCTCTCACCATGGATTTTTCAATTCAGTCTTTGCGTTTCGATTGTCATACCTTGTGACTTAAAGAATATGACTTATCTTTAGATAAGATAACAGAGCTAATCGCACTGCTTTCGATCGTCAAAATTTCGATTACTTTTATTGAGTGTTACGTATCTGGGGAGCTTGTGGGGTGTTTTTTAGTTCCAGATGGCAATTTCCCTTCAAGTCGGATACTAATATATAAACGGTAAGGAAAATTCATTTCCAAACATATTATGCGAAGACTAGGTGTTAGACCCATCATTTGAACGGCAAAATAATGGCGTGCCTCATGGTGGCAAGCTTTCTTATTGTACCTGTTATGCCACGTAGAAGAACGCATAAAAATATTCTGAAAATTTCTGAATTTGAACAGAACGTTTCGAAGTCACATATGTATGTATAGTCGTGTATATATATATATATATGCATATACATATATATATATTTATATATATATATATATATATATATATATATATTAAAATAAGATATAAATAGGATACAAATGGACTAAAAATGGATGGGAAGGGTAACGGGCAATATGCTAAAAAAGCCTAAGGGGGGATTGTGACCCCTTAAATCCCCAGTTTCAGCATGCTGCTAGGCCGCGGCACACTCCCGGTATGGCAACAATTCCCGTAGCACTTCTCCAGTGTAAGTACTTCGAAAGAATAGATCTTGATATTCAAAGGAAAAAAGAATACCTAATTCCTATAGAACGTTGTCATAATCCAAAGAACAATATGGAATAAGAATCCATCCTTCCTCTTCGTTATTTTAAACAGTCATAATCCATACTGTGTTTCGCGTACACATATATCAAATCATTCAACATTCAGTTGTTTCTTCTTTCACCATGAGTGAAAGTAGTTGTTATAAAATCGTGATCCAGATCATTATTCCTTTTTGTTGCCATTTCGTCATTACCTATCATATATATTATATATATATATATATATATATATAAGCCAAAAGGCAGTAACCACGATGACAAGAGTGACTAATAAAGCAGGTAATAAAATGACAATCAGGCGCGATGCAGCTCATAAGTGTCAAATATACATAAAAGTTTCATAAAGTACAATACGTGGAAAGAAGCCAACAGGGATATACGAATAGGCCTAGGGGAATTGTGACCCCTAGTTCCCGGTTAAAAGTCGACTTTTACTCCAATGGAAACGCTCCCGGAGCCGGTATATGCCTGTGGCCATATTTCCAGGAAGCATCAGAACAAAAAACGCACGCCGCTCGAAGATACGCGGACAATGTGGAACCAATCAAGAAACGGTTTGCAACCGACATCGAATAAGTTGAAAAGCACGAGAGCAATATTGGAATGAAAGCAAAACGCGCCACACGCCATGTCTATCTATCCAGTCGAAATAGAAAAAGGAAGATACGCACGCAGTCGTTAAATGCGTTGCCAGCTTAAATTATATATCGAAGGTGTTGCCAGAATCGGTTCGAAAAGCATTCTCTTCCTTCTTATACAATGTATTATATTCATTAATGTTTGATGAATCCCAATGGATAATTCCGTCTCAAAGCCTCCCCGATGAAGACTGCGTCGCTCTGTACTTTATCTCTTGTATGAGAATGTATACGTGCGTTGCGTAAGAAATGATTTACCATGACGTTACGAAAAACTGCATGACTCAGATTGGATTTCCAATTTATGATGTAATTGATTTCCATGTCAAAGTGCTTACGTTTGTCGTATAGTCGTGTGTACGTGGGTTCGTTCTCCTTGAATTTGATATTAATATCAAGATAATTAATCTCATTCTCTTGATCCTCGTTGGTTTCGATAAGTTCCAGATTTGATGGGTAAAAACCGAAGTCGAATTTATTGCTATTTTTATTTAGTCCAATCAGCACATCGTCAATGAAACGAAAATATGGCATTTCGTTTAAAATATGTACACCCTCTTCGTATTTATTGAGGTATAGGTTCGCCAGCATGGAGGAACAACCTCCCCCCATAGGTATACCCTTCGTTTGCTGATAGTATTCCATGCCGTTAAATAAAATATTTTCGAAAAGAACAATATCCAGAATTGCTTTGAATTTATGCAATGCAATGTATTTTTGCATGCGTTTAAGAGTTTTTAATTTCTTAACTAATTCAAAACTGTTTTTCACAATATGAAAATTACTTGATACATATATACAAACACACACACACACACACATATATATATATATATATATATGTATATATATACATACATACTATATATATATACATATATATACACACACACACACACACACATATATATATATAGCACATAAAACAAAAATTATTTCATAAGTACCGTAGCTTACTAAAAATATGAAGGATACTATGCAAATCTGAATATGTAAAGAAATTAAAAGATATTAAGTAAAAGGAATGACAATGCAAAATACATTTAATTTATTTCGTAAATGCAACTTATAAATAAAATTATTTCAATAATAATAATAATTTGAAAGCCCAATGAAAGAAAAGTGAGAAGCTGCAACTCGATAAACCTAACTTTCTAAAACACCCACAAAATAAAAGTATAAAACAGCAGATCATCAATCAAATGGAAAAAAAAAACAAATTACGAGTCATCAAGTTAAAGAAAATCACCAAATTTCAATGATATGGAAACGAATATAGAAAAACATAAAAAATCAAGTATTATTGCTATACACGTGGACAAGGGCTAGGCCTTAAAAATGGAAGTGTTCACTTCGCAAAACTCTTTTTCTGGTCCAAGTATTTTGACGAAGCAAACACAAAAAATGTATGTTTCTGAAGAAAAAGATAGATTATATCTATAAAATATTTCTACTTGGACAACATACATAAAGAAGAAAAAATAAAAGAAAACATAAATACCTGGAAAATGCACAGCATATGCCCGAACCAGTCGAACCCTGGAACCCTGAATGAAGAGACCAGTGTTGCCATTCGCAAAGAAAAAATAAATGATCTACTGTTGCCATTCGTAAAAAATGAAAAACAGTAATGCGAAAATGTAAGGAAAAGTAAAAATATACAAAAAGAGCTACAAAAAAGTGGGGATAATAATATTAAGGCTGACGTTGAAGAGGAAGTAAAAATAAAAGTATTAATAATACAAGAGAAAGGAGATGTCTGGCTAATATAAGATACTATAAATAGAATTCCAGGGTTTGAAGGCTTCTACAGGGATTTAATATTTTTATAGCTGATTTTATAAATAAATTTATTTAAGTCAATAATTAAATCTTTACCAATTAATTTATGTTTAAATTTAGTAGATATACGGTACTTAGTACCTAATAACATCAGTGACCTCAGTACATCATAATTAATAATATTTAGATTTCCCGTTATAACATACCCATGGTGTTTATCTACGTATTCTTTGTATTTACCTAAATGACAGTGGGTGAATGACTCTTTATCCAGTTCATAATTTTGATTAATATCTATGGATTTGGCTATTTGATTATAATTGAAAATATAACGTCCTAACGGTTTATAATATTTATATGCAATTTTAGGATTTACATGTTTTCTGGAAAGTAAATGGAAACCGATTTTAAAAAATTATTTATCTTCAGATTTTTTCAAGACAGAATTAGTGAAATTCCTTGTACAATATTCGTTTATTTTAGTATATTGTTTTGATTCGCCATTTAAATTTAAGTCCGTGACGTGTAAATAAACATTAAGAATTTTATTTCTGGTAATGAGCAAATCATGGAATAGATATTTAAAATGAATGTTATCAAATGCGGTAGTTATGTATATATAGTTTATAACCTTTTTATAACAAATTTTTAAATTAATCAAAGAGTGAAAAGTATTTAAATATTAATGAAGAGCCATTCTTAAGAGGCAATCTGCATGAATTAAAATTAGTTATAATTCATACAGATTTTTTTTTACCCCGTATAATATTCATCTTACTAACTTGCAACCCATTAAATTCTTTATGAAGTAATCAATTGGATTCTTTTAATTAGTTATGGGTGCTTTACTGTGCCTCTTCAAGTTGTTCATTAAATCTTATACTTAAATTATATATATATATATAATACATAATTAATAAAGATGAATTAAAGTAGAATATTTGAAGATAAATAATAAAGCATCCATAATAAACAAAAGAATTCAATTTCTAACTGGAAAAATCTCAAGAGAATGTTACTGTCGTATCGGTCTTTGGAACCCAATCTCAATATCCTGTATTTCTGAGCCATTTTGCCAAAACACTTTCTGTTTTCGTAGGCAAACGTGGAGAAGTGGGATTTCGTTCGAAGTCTTGGTTTTTCACGAGGATGGCTCTCGCCAGGTTCTCGTTTGGAAATGACGTTTGTTGCGGTTTTAATTACGATACGTCACTGATGTAGGGGTCGTTTAGCCAATGTGAACTTTATTGATGGGTGACGTAGGAGCTGTTCCAATGATGCTCGTGGCATTTGACCCTGAATTACGATGGAGTGGTGACGCCCGTATGGAGACGGCGATTTTAGATGAATTATGAAGTTTGCGTCGAGTTCTATTAAAAATGAGTTTATTAAATTCGGAAGGTTGAGTTGGAGTGATAAAAGAGCAACTATGATCCATACTTGCCTCCAAACGAAAATTAATCGCCTTCGCGATGGGATTTAAAATGTTTCGATTTTAAAGATGGAATTTATGCCTAGAGTGCAGCATACGGGAAATTGAAGTGCTGCACTTGATTTTGAATGTATGTCTAGCGCAGCAAAATTTAGCACCGGGATTTTGTTGTGTCACAGTATGAAATACCAAACTTTAAGCCTATGACCATCCAGGGCCCATCGAAAGTGAAAATAGCAGCCGGAGTCAGAACGTTCGGTCCTTCTTTCTCCTCGGATGTATGAGAAAGGTATTTTGATGTCTACTGCATCTGTAAATACATTTTTACTTTCCTTATATACATAATGTATAAGGAAAGTATTGTGACGGGGTCGAAAATTCGAATTCGAGTTTTCGACAGAAGAGCACGTTTCAAGCATCCCTGATCACGAATCAAACATTTAAAGGTGATGTCTGTGTGTGTGTGTGAAAGTATGTGTGTGTGTGTGTGTGTGTGTGTCAGAGGGTCTGTGGAGACGATAACTGACGAACGAATGGGCCGATTTGTACCAAATTTGGTACAAAAATCACAATCCGTAAACACTGGAAGCCTATTGTTTTTATACGCAATCGAATGTTCAGAACCCCCCCCCCCTAAATTTTCGAATGAAATTTTGAAAAAATCGTCAAAAAATCAAAACCACTAATAAAGTTACGCAAATAGACATTTCTTATGTAGTTTTTTATTAGAAAACGATTGACATAAATTTTAGAACGCTAACACGAACCGTTCTCGAGATATTGTACATTTTTCAAAAAAATATCAAAAAGTCATATAAAATAAAAAAAAATATTTCCTATTGATACACATGTTCACTTTTCATATGTAATACCATGCGATAAATTGGGTGACATCATTCTCGTGGATCTAGCTCGTTCCATTCATGAAAAAAGATACTCTGAGTAACACTTTTGTATTTGGACGCCAATAGTCATTTATCGGCTATAAGAATAACTTATTTCTAAGTGCATAACGCTTGGCGAGATTTTGGCGACGAATTTGGCGGAATGTCGCCAACTTGGCGACTTTTTGAAATGTTGTCAAATTAACGAAAATCTCGCCAAATGGATAAAAATGACGCTAAATCAATGAAAATGACGACTAATTGTCGAAAATTCAATGTCTTGGAAAGAATATTCGTATCTACTATAAGAAAAACCTATAAAAATAATCTGTTTTTTTTACTGTAAAAGTAGTAAATTCATTACATTATATAAGGAAAGTCATGTGTTGCCCACATCAGATTTTCTTATAATTTGATACAGTGACAGCCTAATTCTCAGGCTCGATACTACACTAGTCAGCAATATGAAAAACCAAGAAACAACCCTGATAATTTAAAACGAATATTTTAAAATGGAGTGACGAACAATGGATTGAAGGTGGTGCAATTGTAAAATCGCCAGGGCGTGAGTACAATACATCATCTTCAAATAACACATTTCATCTAATAGTCTTGTTACTATGAACATAAGGTCATAGGTCACCCCAATGTGCTACAAATTGAAACAGAGTGGGACCATTAAAAACTAAAAAGAATTCACTTACACGTGAGTAGATGATCAATCACCAAATACCAACTTAACATGATGTGCAAAGAAGGTATTTCCACTCATAAAGAATAATGTCCATGTTGCCAATCTTAAAAATTGTATAAAAAAATTCATTCTAAAGTGTAAGAAGAGATGACCACCAGATAAACTGCATTCAAAATACATCAAGTGCTAATTAATGCATATAGATAAAAATGATGATTATTATAAACCGTGTAAAATAATTTAAAAAAATTATAATAAATAATGAATCGTATAGACAATCTAAAGTTTTAATAGACAGACATACCACTGACACATTGCATCTATCTCCTGGCAAAATGCTCTGTCAGATGATGCAAGTGTAACAATATGCGTAATAATAAAATCAATTACTATAAGTAAGAGGAATAAATAAAATTCTTAAATGTATTTATCATGGCAAAATCACTATAACAATGCTGAGTTACCCTAAAAGTTTTTACTATACTATTAGCCAAACATAATGTATAAAAATATGATTTGCTAGTTTGAATAAGGTTTTTTATATGTAATTGGTGAAATTTTTTATTTGATAATTTATAAATTTGAAACAATTGATTTTTAACGATGTTACGAAATATTTGAACAAAAGTACAAGAAGTAAAAGGTAATAATGTATTAATAATAAAATGAAAATAACCTTTTTTATCATATAAATGATAAATAGTTCTATTAGAAGATTCAATACATAGATTCAGAAAGTTAACATTAACACTAATACACTCGTCAAAAGTGAAATTGCAACACCATGACGGAATGCAGGTAGCCATACACAAATCCCAGAATCGATAAAAAGGAGAGTCATATGCAAATAATTAAAAGAATAAAGATATGCAACAAAAACCTGTTCATTTAGTAAAGAATGTGGTCCCCACTGGTAGCTATACAGGCCGCTAAAAGGCGAGACATACTATCAATGAGGCTATTAAGGGTTTACCTTAGGTATTCCTTGCCAAATAGCTTCCACTGAGGCACGCAGTTAGTATACGGTATGTACCGGTGATCCCCGGTGCACCTGACGTTCGATGAGGGCCCGCACGTGGTCAATGGGAAATGGATGATATTCAGTGAGGCTGCAGGCCAGGATGTGATGAGATTTCCATTCAGGCTGTTCAGAGTTCACCGTGCGGTATGCATTATCTTTCTGGAACACGGTGCCCGAGACAGCCTGCACCAGTGGCCGAAACACATGCATCACAACTTGTGTGACATACCGGTCAGCTGTCAGATTACCTGCAATGTGCACCAAAGCTGTCCACTGATCGAACATGTTACCTCCTTAAACCATGATGCCCGGTGTGAAGCCGGTGTAACGCTCGGTAATAGGAGCTGGCAAGTGGCGTTCCTCGGTAAGTCGCCAAACCCGTCTACGGCTGTCATTTCTCCACAGGCAGAAGCGAGATTCATCCGTAAGTGATACCAGTTGACATTCATTGATCTAGTTGCGATGACGACGACACCACGTCAGACGTAGACCCCTGTGTCGAGCGCTGAATGCCACCTCTGCGCCATGGACGCAGATGTACTTCATGCAACCTATTGTGAAGAGTTTGGGAGCACGCAGGTGCAACCGTTGATGGGGGCAGGCTGTTTTGGATATCACTTGCCGTTGAGAACGCGTGACTGCCGGTCTGTGCGCTCTGTCGTGCACACGTTTGATCCACTCCCTCTTCGGCGTGTTCTCTGATGCTCCAGCGTCCATCACGTCACACACCGCTGGATGGTACTCACGTCGTGCCCAACATGCTTGAAAATTGCCGACATCGACAAACCCAAGTCACGCAGCTCCAGGATACGGTCTCGTCCCCCAGTTGTTAACTGCTGGTGTACAGCTGGCTGACGTCTTCGAAGCATCGCTATCGCTTCTTCACTTTTTCGAAAGTTCAGCTACTGCAAATCATCGCTGATTGCATTGACGAATTTATCTTGCTGGACTTATCACCCGAAACTGGGTGTCAAGTGACCCGATATGTGCGAAAATTTAATCATTTGCATATTAATGTATCTTTTATCGGTACTGTGATTTGCATATGGCTACGTGCATTCCTTCATGGTGTTGCAATTTCACTTTTCACGAGTGTAGAAGGTTCATTATTCAAAAATTCCAGATTATCTGGATAGAAATCGAATTTAATAATATTTATATCCGTAGCAACTACACAGATCGGATACATATATATATATATATATATATATATATATATATTCAAACCAGGGTTGTCAGGTTTTTGACGCATGACGGTTTTATACGGTTTAATCCCCGGGTTTAATCGTCACGTCAAACCTGAATGTCAAAAACTGTCAAGTGTCGAAAACTGTCAAGTGAGAACGAAACAAACAATATTGCCAATTAAAATCCTGTTACCCTCAATCAGTACCTTAACTAGTTTTCATGTGCCCTGTGAAAGTTTTTACTTTTGGGTCGATTGTACTTTTAAGGATGGGGGGAATTAATAAAACCAATACAATAAAACAATATAGTATAGTTATAGAAAGAGAACACAACTCTATTTGTACATTGTATATTTAATTGATTTGAATAAATTTATTGTTATTTTTATTATATTGGTAAAAATAAATGGATAGCCCCTTGGAAATAAATTTTTGGAAGAAAAAATCTTTTTACTACCTAAAATGTAGACCTATATAATATTCTCTTTTTCCTAACTTGTACATGTTTTCTGGTCTGGAAGGCAATGAATGACATTCCTTATCTTGAATGCACAATACTGGGGACAATAAGTTTTAACCACAGGCCATGGTCCACAGCATACCTTCCCCACACCCCCTTATCTATAGACATTCCTGAATTTTGAACAATTATAACTGATAAGATGAAACAATGTAAACCCATCCCCTCTTCTCTGCCCAAATTCTAGGCTAAGTTCAACTAACATCAGTCTGAATCATTCTTACTAAAAAAATTCTTGTTCCATTCCATTACACCTAAGGGGTAGGGTAGAGATAAAAGTGTTCCTCCCTTACCCCTTTACTTTAAATGAAAGCACCCAAATCCCTAAAGGAAGGAAGACAAATATAACAGTAGCTTAGATTTCCTACTAGTTTCATATCATTTGAAGTCTAGTTGTGGCTTGTCTGCTTTATTTTTGTTTTTTTTTAAAACAATTTCATGTTGTGTTAGTACTGAAAAGATATTTGTGTGTAATTGAAGTTTAAGCTGAATAAAGTGATAATGAATCGTGGTGGAAGGCCGACAGATTTGATTTGACAACATTATTATAAAGTGGAAAGGGATGGGAAACAATGTGCAAAGTGTAAAAATTGTGGAAGTATTCGAGCAAACCGTGTAGAAAGGATGAAAACTCATTTATCACAGTGCTTGCAAAAAAGAACTTTATAGATGGAGAAGTGCAGCCTGAGTCTCCACGCACTCCAAAGAGATACAGCAACATTGGGCGATGAATGCCACATTTGGCTAAGTCTTATGAAAGAAGATTCCCTGAAACTACACATTAAAATTGTTCAGAAAAGACTAGAACAGGCATTAATGCCAATCCATTTCCTCACTTACATCATGCTTCCGAAATATATGGATAAAGATTGAACAGATAGCCAAATGGAAACTGCTCGTTTTTATACTACAGAAAAAATTGAAGACTGTTTATCACTTCTGATTGCAGTTGAAGTGGCTAATGGCCTGATTATCTTTAGTGATTGTAAGGCTGCCATTGAGGCAATCCAATTGGGATGCTCAAGACTTGCTGGTGATATTCTCCTCCTTGACAGGATCAAACATCTAGAGAAAAGTTGCACCTTGCAATGGATTCCTGCACATGTTTATATCGAGACAGAAAAAATTGAAGACTGTTTATCACTTCTGATTGCACTTGAAGTGGCTAATGGCCTGGTTATCTTTAGTGATTGTAAGGCTGCCATTGAGGCAATCCAATTGGGATGCTCAAGACTTGCTGGTGATATACATCTCCTCCTTGACGGGATCAAACATCTAGAGAAAAGTTGCACCTTGCAATGGATTCCTGCACATGTTTATATCGAGGGAAATGAGATTTATGACAATCTGGCCAAAGAAGCGAGATACCTAAAGAGTGGTCACGTAAATTGCGCTACCTTTGATGATGCGAATGCAATGGCAAGATTCAGACTTAGGGAATGCTCAATTCGAGAAAGTGACCAAATCTGTGAAATAAATGAAGAAAGAATCATCCCAAAAACAATTGTAAGGCTTCGTACACGTCACTACAGGGGTATGAAAATCGATGAAAATGGAGTTAGGGTCTACAGGGACTGTAGAAACTGTCCCGAAACTGAACTCTCTCCTGAACATGTCCTGCCATTTTCGAAGCACTTCAAAACATCAAGAAACTTCCACAGCAGATGCTCTACTCCCATAGCGTCATTGCGATCACCAGGGCCGTGGTCTTCGCACATGGATTTATTTAAGCGATTGACACCACCATTACCCATTGCACTTGAAGCCCAAGAAAGCCCATTCCCAACATCTTACTTCAGTACTAGTGCAAAACTCACCAATCCGATAACGTGGTGGAAATGTATTTCGAATTGTGAAAGTTTTCAGGATGAAAACAGTGCAGCTTTTAAATTAGCTGAGGTTTGGCTTCTATAGAAAGAATATTTTCAAACTTTGGAATCATCCATTCTAAACTGCAAAATCGTTTAGAACTAGAGAGAAGTTCTGAACTCGATATGTGTTATCCAATGCTAAGTGGGTGTAATAAACACGAATATTAAAAACAAATTGTGCTATCTCTAAAATATTAAAATAATAAAATTTCAAAAAAGTTATAAATATTGCTTTTAATTTGAAACGAAATCAGAATACCTTGATATTTAAATTCAAATAATTGAAAAATTATTTTTAATTGCTGCTAGTATTCCAACATTTGAAAGGTATTTATGTACTTGTATTGTTGTAAGGATAATGTTTTAAAATTTCTTACATATTTTTTTTATTATAATATTGTTCGAATTTATATGGGTGATCAATCTTATAATGATTGACAAAGTGATTTTATTGTTTTTAAATCAAATTCTCCTTTTGTTCGTAGCTTTTGGGTTTTTGACGGTTTTATCCGGTTAAAATACGGATTAAACCAATATCACGTGAAAAACAAGTTTTTGACGTCAAAAACCCAACCCTGATTCAAAGTATTTCTATTTTTCAAACCGGGCTTAATCCAAAACTAATTGGGTGATATACATTTACATTCCCATATATCACACAGACCGTCTCAAAAACATACTAAATTTAATTTTAATAATGTCATTTTTACGGTAGTCATCGTGCGAACGGACAGACACATAGACAGACAGACATACCGACAGAATGAACAAAGTCATAAGCACTTTTCAAATATGTTTTAATGTGTTACAAAATCGTAAAAAATCATCGGAAGATTCGAAAAATAAAACTACTTTCAATGTTTGGAGTCAGCGATCTGGGAGCATGGGGCCTGGACTGGTGTAAGAGTTCTCGAAACAAGTTCAGGGTGCCGATGAACATCAGCGAAGATAAGACGAAGCCTCAATGGTTGTAATACGTTTGCTTAGAGGACATAGCGAAAGCTCTGACGAATCAAGTTTCGGCGATTAATGAGCGACAGAAAACAGGTAGTCAAAGCTCTGGTAGTTGGCAAACTAGGGATACAAAGCCGATCGTGTGCACTGGCTAGTTGAAAGTGCTGACGAAGATCTACGGGGATTGGTAAGTGCCATCGAGCAAGTGGTGGTTTCCAACGAACGTATTACGTCTGCGTAGCAAACAGAACGAAAAAATTGGCTGGAAAAAAACGAGCGCCAGTGAATAGGAAGCAAAGCACTGCCCCCACCCCTAATTTCACGAATTTAGTTACTGGAGTTGACGAGCGGCAGCAAGCAGAGGGCGAAGTCTCAGTAATGATTAAATAAAATTTGAAAAATATCAAATGTTAACGAAATAATTTTTTATTAATGTGAAATTTGTCTTATAGTTTATAACCTATCAAATAAAATATTCTTAGTACGGTATTTCTATTTCAGATTTCAAGATTGTACACTTAAAAAATCACCCACACAGTGAACTTGAATTTTTGCAGCAACCAATCTTTGCAGTGGACCTTTGCAACAACCAACCTTTGCAGTGGAACTTTGCAACAACCAACCTTTGCAGTGGACCTTTGCAGCAATCAAATTTCCAAGTTCTCGCACCTCTGTACTGTAAGTTCAGCGTTGCTGTATACTTCACTTTGTCACTTGTCATTATACAAAGATGTCCTGGATGCTATTGGGTAGCGTTGGTGAGATCTTGGGAAACGCCAACTCTACATTCGATTGGAAAATACAAAATTTTGCCGTAAAGTGTGGTCAAATGTTGGGGAAATATAAGAGCTCTCCGTTTATGTTTGGAGGCACAACATGGAATATGTTTATTCTCTCAAACAGCTATAGTACCCCGACCACCGGGTGGGTAGGTATTGGTGTGAGTGAGCAATTTTCATATCAGTCGAAATGTACAAATATAGTATCCTTTAATTGTAGGCTGAGCATAAAAGATAAAGATAATAGAGATTACATGTTTAGAATACTTCCTAAACCAGAACTATCTATAGCAAATCGACTGTATTTCTTCTGGGATGAAGTAACGATCTCGGATCTCCTTGATGTCATGGGAAATATCGCACCTGATGGTATTCTGACGATCTCCTGCACGTTAAGCTGTAAATCAAATGACACGAAAGAAACACAAGAGACGGTTGCCACCAAAAGTAAGTACAAACATAAAAATGCCATTTTCAGAAAATTTATTTCAAATTTTCTTTCTTTATTTTGTTTATTCTTTTACTTTCCTTACAATACATGGTAATGTATCGGGGAAAGTATTGGAATCATGTCGAAAATCGCAACTTGAGTTTTCGACGGATCTACACGTTTTGAGACCTCCACACGAAAAAAAAATATTTTAGCGTGACGCCCGAGTCTCTCTCTCTCTCTCTTTGTCTCTCTCTGTGTGTGTGTGTGTACAATGTATATATCCACTCTAACTCAAAAACTAAATATCCAAATTTCATAAAATTTTATAGGTAAGTTACATGTGGGTTACCCTGGTACCAATTACATTTTGGAATGATTCCGGATAAGAGAATCTGTCTTTTCTTACGGAATGGCCCACAAAAATTACCTGTATCCACTGTAGCTGAAGAACTAAAGAGAAAATTTCATAAAATTTGGTAAATAAGTCACTCGTGTTTTATTCTGGTGCTGATTAGATTTTAGTACGATTCGAAATGAAAGAATCTGCCTCTTTTTCCGAAGTGTCCCGCAAAAATCGGCCAAATCTGAAATAAAAGACTACGCGAGCCCAAATGCATCCATTAAATGCTTGTTTTATACGTAATTTTTGAGAATGAAAAGAATAAGACTAATACCGTTACTCTAGAACTAGCCATTCTGGAAATATTTCAGTTTTTTTGCATTTTTGCTACGACACTTTTGAAAATACGCGCAATTGCCAAATGAAAACGAAAATTGAATTAAAAGTGCAAAATCAGTATCATTTCAAGTAGTTATGTATTTTATTTTGTGCAATTAAACTCAATTTAATGAATTATTAAAAAAATAAAGAAAGCAGGAATTTGAGTATGTAGAGAAAGTCATGTTCTGCCCACATCAATATTTTTTAGATGAACTATCTTAATGCAAGAGGTAGGGAAGAAATCATGAAAGAAATGCGACCGAGATGAAAAGAAATTACGTAGTGTAACTACACATGTATTGTCAAACTCAATACAGGCCCCCATCTACGCGGAGTATGAGCACTTTAAGTCTGTAGGTCCGAATGTACTTCCGTGAGATGATGAGTAAGCGGAAGGAGGGTACGGTCTCTGTGGTTTCCTCTTACGCTGCGTTCCAGTCTAATTTGGGCGGATCTCCCTGCCACCCGCACAGTTATCTTCACTTTCGGCTACGGGTAGACTGCGTCAAATAAAAATGTTTTAACTGACGTAAATCATCGAACGGGGTATAGAGGCACCCAATCCAATAAGTGTATCTGTTTCAATAAAAAGCATTAGTTAATAAAATATTAACGCAATACATTAAGTCCATGTAGTGTATAAATATATGCAATAGTCATTAAATGTCAGCATTTTTACTTTCCTTATATACATAATGTATAAGGAAAGTATTGTGACGGGGTCGAAAATTCGAATTCGAGTTTTCGACGGGAGAGCACGTTTCAAGCATCCCTGATTACGAATCAAGCATTTTTGAAGTGATGTCTGTGTGTGTGTGTGAAAGTATGTGTGTGTGTGTGTCAGTGAGTCTGTGGAGACGATAACTGACGAACGAATGGACCGATTCGAACCAAATTTGGTACAAAAATCACAATCCGTAAACACTGGAAGCCTATTGCTTCTATATGCAATCGAATGTTAAGAACCCCCCCAAATTTTCGAATGAAATTTTGAAAAAATCGTCAAAAGATCAAAACCACTAATAAAGTTACGCAAATAGACATTTCTTATGTAATTTTTCATTAGAAAACGATTGACATAAATTTTAGAACGCTAACATGAACCGTTCTCGAGATCTTGTTCATTTTTTTAAAAAAATTATCAAAAAGTCATATAAAAAAAAAAATTCCTATTGAGAAACATGTTCACTTTTCGTATGTAATACCATGCGATAAATTGGGTTACATCATTCTCGTGGAACTAGCTCGTTTCATTCATGAAAAAATATACTTTTAGTAATACTTTTGTGTTTGAACGCCAATAGTCATTTATCTGCTGTAAGAACAACTTATTTCTTAGTGCATAACGCTTGGCGAGATTTTGGCGACAAATTTGGCGGAATGTCGCCAACTTGGCGACTTTTTAAAATGTTGCCATATTAACGAAAATCTCGCCAAATGGATAAAAATGACGACTAATTGTCGAAAATTTAATATCTTGGAAAGAATATTAGTATCTACTATAAGAAAAACCTACTTTTTTTTACTGTAAAAGTAGTAAATTTATTACATTATATAAGGAAAGTCATGTGTTGCCCACATCAGATTTTTTGTAGTAATTTCGAGGTGCCAAATTATGTAAAAATGCAGATATTTCTGTAGTAAAATGTTGTAAATAAATCTACCTTGACTCATAGCAGTGAGAATCCAACATAAACTGCAAAAATCATAGACATCGACTATTTACAGCAAAATAAGTTCTTTCGCAGCAGCGGGACATTAAGAATGACATGATTACTTGGTTCTCCTATTTATGAAAACCCTTCCATAAGTCAGAATGAAATAATACGAAAAATCCCATTCATACGTCATCTGACAAAGGACAACAATAAACTTAACAACACAAAATTAACCTAGGATAGGATTGTTACAAGTTCTTAAAAAACTGCAATTGCCAATTTCTTAAAAAACTGCAAAATGAACACGGTGCCTCAAAAGCGTCCTTTCGGGTTCTTTCGGCCCAGACCGTTGATCTACACACACCCTTTAGGCTTCATCACCCAGGTCGAACGACTTGACAATAAGACTTGGAGCAACTTAATTCCCGGCCGAGAGAGAAAAGACTCCCAACACCGAAAAAACTAATTGGGTGATATCATTCATTTATATTCCTAAAGGTCCCACAGACGGTCTGAACAACATACTAAAATTTCATTTTGATAAAGTCATTTTTACGGCAATTATCGTGCTAACGGACAGACAGACAGAATGAACAAAGTCATAAACACTTTTCAACTATGTTGTAAAGTGTTAAAAAGTCGGCAGTGACTCCAGTTTGATAGAGCCGAAATAGTTTTGAGTTAATAACATCTTTCTTAGTGAGTGATTTGTCGTCTTTAGAGATTTTTAAAACAGTCCACAAGGTGGGACAGCCCAATGGGTAAGGTACAGGGAGGACACATTGCACTCGGAGGACTCCAGTTCGATTAACGTCTCTGCCAAAATTTTCCCCGTGTTCACGCAGAGTACAGGCACGTTTAATGTGTGGGTCTGTAAGTTTTTCCGAAAGGTTGGTGGTATGGGAGGAAGGGTACGGCCACTGTGGATGTCGTCCCAACTGGTTTCTGGTTTAAATTGATTGGCACTGTCTCGGCTGTTCAGACAGATACTTTACATCTGCGGGTAGGTCGGATCGTATGTGGATCAAAAGAGTAAACTATTCTAATAAAGTATTGAAATATCGAAATTAAAACCACCCTTTGAAAATAGTTTAATTTTTAAAATAACAAAATTATAACCACAATGTTTCGAAAATTGATAACCTGATCCAAATTCCAGTTACCTACGATTTATAGAAAATAACAATAACTTTGTAAAAACAAATAATTCATCTGGAAACTGATTTTGTACAACACAACTTTGTCGCTTATTGTTTATATTTATATTTTATAGTTTAGAAGACAATACGAGTAAAATGAACAGAACACTTCCTGGACTAATTTTGTACACGCCAGAGATCCAAAGCAAAATGAACTTGGAGCAGAATACTCTTTCTTCAGCCACCAACTTTTGGGCAGTACTTTCGGATCCACAGATTTTACTCCGCGTAAACACGAGAATAGTTTAAGAAGTGCTAGGAATCAAATTTGGGTTCTCCGGGTGCAATCCCCCTGCCTTAATCCCAGGACTATCCCACTCCGAACGAGAAAGCTTAAACTTCATACACTAGTATCGACCACGGGGGAAAAACCTGATTAAGTCAATTTTCATTTTATTACTATTTTCAGAGCTAAGTTTCATGTATTGTAATAAAAATTTAACAGAAGAAGTTGCAACTTATTTTTTTAATATTCGAATATCAGACTTTGACAGGCATATATACTAGTATTTTATAATTACTTTTAGGTGGAGAAGAATTAAAAGCCAAAGCGGAGGACATAAGATATGTGCTTTCTAATCCTAAAGGTAAGATATTTTTAGTCACCCTTATGTGCATAAAGAAAGTACATTTTAAATCACGTACCCAGATGACATGTAAAATGAAGAATTCCAGCCCTCTACTGGATTGAAGAAAGTTATTTTGCTGTTTTTTCCAAACAGATTCCAATATATCTCTCTACAAGTTGGTACAATATTTATCACGTACAAAGATGGCCTGTAGAATGAAAAAGATCAGCTGCCAACACGAGAATAGTTTAAGAAGTGCTAAGAATCAAAGTTGGGATCTCCGGGTGCAAGCCCCGTGCTTTAATCCCTGAGCTATTCCGCCACGAACGAGATGGATTAAACTTTTTTACACTAGTATCGACCACGCGGGTAAAACGTAATTAAGTCAATTTTCATTTTATTACTATTTTCAGAGACTGAAGAAGTTGCAACTTATTTTTTTTATTTTTGTTTTTGTTTTTGTTTTTAAAGAATATTAGAATATCAGTCTTTGGCAGGCATATATACTAGTATTTTATAATTACTTTTAGGTGTGGAAGAATTAACAGCCGAAGAGGACGACGTAAGCGATGTGCTTTCTAATCCTAAAGGTAAGATATATTTAGTCACCCTAATGTGTATAAAAAAAAGTGCATTTTAAATCACGTACCCAGGTGGTCTGTAGAATGAAGAACATCAGCTCTTGTTCGTAAGAGATGTGCTTCCTAAGGCGACGTAAGAGATGTGCTTTCTAATCTTAAAGGTAAGATATTTTTAGTCACCCTAATGCGTATAAAAGAAAATACATTTTAAATCACGTACTTGTGCTTGTAATAAAAATTTAACAGAAGAAGTTTCAACTTCTTTTTCTAAGAATATTAGTATATCAGACTTTGACAGGCATATATACTAGTATTTCATAATTACTTTTAGGTGTGGAAGAATTAAAAGCCGAAGCTGACGACGTAAGAGATGTTTTTTCTAATCCTGAAGGTAAGCTATTTTTAGTCACCCTAATGTGTATAAAAGAAAGTACATTTTAAATCATGTACCCAGATGGTCTGTAGAAAGAAGAACATTAGTTCTCTTCTGGGTTGAAGAAAGTTATTTTGCTGTTTTTTTTCAACCAGATTCCAATATATCTCTCTACACGTAGGTACAATATTCATCACGTGCCAAGATGGCCTGCAGGATTAAAATTATCAGCTGTCTACTAGAGTGAAGAACGTTATCTTATAGAATATCATGTTAAATAATTATCCAGAATATATACGCAGAACTCTCCCATAGGGTCATTCCCAAGTAAATATCACGCTCCCACTGCACATCCATCAGTCATTCATGGTGTGATTTTAAAAGTTTGTGAAGACTTTTTTTCAGAGCTAAGTTCCATTGTAATAAAAACTCAACAAAAGAAGTTGCAACTTATTTATTTTTTGTTTTTGTTTTTAAAGAATATTAGAATGTCAGTCTTTGGCAGGCATATATACTAGTATTTTATAATTACTTTTAGGTGTGGAAGAATTAACAGCCGAAGAGGATGACGTAAGCGACGTGCTTTCTAATCCTACAGGTAAGATATTTTTAGTCACCCTTATGTGCATAAAAGAAAGTGCATTTTAAATCACGTACCCAAATGGTCTGTAGAATGAAGAATATCAGCTGTCTACTAGGGTGAAGGAAGTTATTTTGCTGTTTCTTCCAACCAGGCTCCAATATATCTCTCCACACATTGGTGCAATTTTAATCACTTACCAAGATGGTCTGTAGATTAAAAAATCTCAGTTGTCTACTAGAGTGAAGGGCGTTAGCTTATTGAATAATATTATGTTAAATAATAATCATCCAGTATATACTCACAGAACTCGCCCATAAGGTCATACCCAAGTAAATATCACGCTCGCACTGCGTATCGACCAGTCCTTCATGGTGTGATTTCAAAAATTTGTGAAGACTTTTTTTCATTTTCAAATTGTCTTTTCACAGCAATTTTCGCAAACAGCAGTTTAATAGCATCTATGGTCCAGTGTGAAAATCATTTTTCACTTGCCAGAATGGTATAATTTATATCTTCAATGGTAGCAAGAGAACTTGCCCCAATTATGCAAATCATGCAGAATTGCGGCATGTAGCAAATTGCGGTGTATGTCCCGTTTCGTTTCTGCTATTGCAAATGCAAATTGCCATCATTGTAGAGTTGCTGTCACTGTAGATTATGCTACGAAAGCTAAATTAGCGCAAAACCGGTCAATGGGTCTTATTTGTTTGCTGTGGGAATGTGATATTAACTTTATGATCCTCCATCTCCATACATGTAAGTTCTCTTAGGGGGTGGGATTGCTCAGTGATTAAGGCAAAAGGATTGCATTCGGAGGACACGAGTTCTATTCCCCGTGTCTACGCGGGCGCACAAGGGGGGGAAATTAAATCAGTGGGTTTGAAAGTCCTTCCGAGATGTTGGTGGTAGGGGAAGGATGGTGCTATCCCTATGGATGTTGCTATCACTGAGATTCGATCTAAATTGGGTAGCACTCTCCTGGCCGTCCAAACAGATATCTTACATCTTTGAATAGGTCGGACAGTTTGGGTCAAAAGAAAAAAAGTGGTTTCTGTCAGAACGCATATAATTATGTCGATGCTTTTCTATTCAAAAACATACAACAACTGACCAAGCAGACGAGTCAATATTATCAAAGAGATGTATAGAATGATATTCTTAACTTTACTTGTTTTTAATACCATCAATTTCACTAGTTTTTAATTTTTTACTACAGGTACCAGATAATTGTATGTCAGGTACTACATTTTTAATTATTTTGGTTAACAGCATTAGGTACAGCAGCCCAATGCAGATAACAATATCTGTGGTCCGGTTTTTACTCTCAATTTTATTTCCCTGTATGGCAATGGTATTCTTAATAGGTTACGTATAACTGTTGGATTGGATACATCTCTCGGTTTGACAGCGGTGGCTGCACTTTCCTTTCACACTGAAGAATACCATTATTTTGCCTCTGTGTGGTGTGCAAAAGTAATTGAAGGAACTACTATTATTAATTATAATAATATTGTTAAATTAAACTTAATATACATGGTCGTAAATTACTCGTATAATGGTACTCATTTATTATTATTTAATTAGTACATTGCATTTGTTGTGCCGCTATATAAAACCCTCCAATTATTTAACTTTCACGCGAGTTCTGTAAAGGAATATTAATTAATTTAGTACTAAATGGATCACACCATTTTAACTTTAACAATAAAACAGTTATTAAAAACATAAACACTTAATTACTTAATTACAACAATTAATCATATTATTTCGGCGGAGGGACCATGTGAGACCAGTATAGAAATGCCTAACATATATTTAGACCTAGATATATTTTTGAGGAACACATACCTTCAAGTCTGTCTTGCACTTTGTTAGCAGTACGTGGTTGATGTCGTCTTTATTACTCGCATTAACTCGTAGTGTAATGTATCCACTCGTAACTTCGTCGATCATATTGTACTGCTGACTCAAACACTCACACTTATTTCATTTTCTAAGACTGTTCTCTTCACATATCTAGTCGTCGTGCTATATTTTCTAAGTCATCGTTCTTATGTCGAACTCGAACTGTTATTCCACAAGTGTTGTTATTAAGTCATCGTCTCCAAGATATCTGCCCAAGTGTCGTTTTTAAGTCACAGATTGTGGCTTTTTTTCCCTCGGGGGTTGTCACTCCCCCTTTGCTTTCATTTGCAGCATCCAGCGTGACGTAACACGCACTTTCTCCATTGGTTAATCATTTATCCAATGTCGCTACTTGGCATCCTCATATGGACACGTTCGGCCCCCTCTGTCTTGACACTCCTGGTTTATGGTTTTATCTGACATTTAGATTCACATGCTGTAAAACCTGGCGTCATCCAGACTAGAAGTATTGTTCGATGTTTCGGACACAATAAATATGCACATAAAACTATCTCACTAAAGTGTGAGATCTATTTTTGGTCTCACACTCTGTAACTGGTTGATACTTAACATCAACTACAGTAGAATCCCTGTTATCCGTAAATATTTTTCAAATGAGTTTTTTTTAATATATAAATGCTAAATTATTTTATCTACACTTATTTTTCGTAATATTTTTAAAACTGAAATATTGTTGGGCGTGCATTGGTTATATTCTGATTCACGTTGCAAATTTTATAGTGATTTTCTCTTGCTGCTCAATTTAGCATTGCTTCAAAACTAGCCTACAACGCCACCTTTTAAACAATCGCACATCAGAAACTATTGCATAATTTTGTACTTCAGTATATGGAAGTACTGCATCTAGTACCTTTACAGTGACGTGCTCTTTTTCAACAACAGTAACTATTATCGCATCTGTTAAATCCTGCTCTTCAGTGTTTGAGGCAAGCCTGACCTCAATCCTGAATGTCCTTGGAAGCCGCTTGAATATGACATTTGAACATATCTGAGAAAACTTCGGCATTAAAAATTGCATTGCTGCCCCCACAGCACATCCCCCCAGAAGAGTGTGTGTGTGGGGGGGGGGGGGCTCTGACAGACTCTAGCCTTGAGGTCCTCCGTGTGCGGTAAGCCAGCTAATTGATAGTACACAAATAAGCGACTTTATAAAATATTGACTATTGACTGTTGTCCATCCGACTAAAATTAGTTATTTTACTTTAATAGATGTGATGATGTTGATGTAAAGAAAAAATGTTTTTTTTTTTGGGGGGGGGAGGGGTAGCTTCAGGATATGCAGAACTATGGACTCTACAGTTCCAACGAAACCAACTTCCGCACATTCAAATTTAACCACACCGCCTCAAGCAACTCAACCACACATCATAATTCACACCCTCCCGGTCATCCAAAACTTCCCGCGAAACTTCAATCAACCGAAAATGCTTTGAATAACCCCGTGATAAAACTGCATAAACGAAGAATAACTTCACATATCTTCTGTTTATTTAACTGTTTTTTTTTTTACTTTTCTAGGTGTTGATAGAGTATTACACAATTTGAAACAATTACTCCTCAGCGAGGAATTCAGCGACGTAACTTTGAAAGTGAAAGACCGTGAATTCAAGGCCCACAGACAGATCCTCGTGTCTCAATCCTCTGTGTTTCACTCCATGTTCAAGCACGACACGGTGGAAAAAAGCAGCGGCATCGTGGACATCCCGGACTGCGACCCTGATGCTTTTAAACCCTTTCTCCACTACTTGTATTCCGGGAGATTGGAGGAAATGAGTACAAGTAACGTGTGCGACCTGTACTCCATAGCCGATAAGTACGACACGGAAGATTTAAAAGCTGAATGTGTGGCGTTTATGATGAAAGAACTGTCAGTGGCAACTCTTTGTGACTTTATTGCCTTAGCTCTGCTCTACAACGAGCCAACGCTATTAGAAGCTTGTACAGAGTTCTTCTCCAAAAATACTAAAACGATTATTGTGACCGCAGATTGGCAGTTATTTGTGAAGGAGAATCCCGTCGCAGCCAATGAACTGTTCATAAAAGCATTCGAGAGAAGCACAAATTAATAAGTGAACTCGTTAAAACCTGTAGAATTCACAAATACCACCTGTAGAATCCACCAATGCTACAAAATATGAAACAATTACTCCTCAACGAGGAATTCAGGGTCGTGACCCTGAAAGTGAAGGATCGTGAAGTCAAGGCTCACAGATTAACCCTCGGATCTCATTCCTCTGTGTTTCACCCCAAAGTTCATAACTGGTGGGTTGCTTTAGAATTTATGTAATTTGGAGGCTTACAATTTACTTTTATTTATTTTTTCCCTGGCTCAATATTCTTAATTCGGTAATATTCAAATAATATTTATTTGTTTTCTCATTTTTTCCTTAATTATAATTTTTTTAATCTTCTAAATTAATTTTCTTAAAAATATTCCTAATTAAAAATGTTCCATTTCCTAAATTAATATTACTTTTGATTTGTAAATTTGTAAAAATGATTATATATTTGATTCCCCTTAAAATTCGCTTTAATTTGATGCCTAATTTTCTCGTTTTGGTTAGAAATTCCATTTGTTCCAAAGTTCCCAGTTATTTCCGTGTTCTTGTCTGCGGCCATTTTGGAATTCTTGGCTTAGCGCGTTTTTGAAAGCGATTGATGCGACGCCTAAGTGTTTTTGCGCCTTTTCGGAATTCGTGAATTGTTTTTATTGGCGCGCTTTTTTCCAGATCGTCTACTGTAGCGGAGTTTTGAGCTTAATTTTGGCAACTCTAAGTTCTGTAAGCTGATTTTAATTGCTGCCGTTTTTCTAAACTTCTCTGGATTTTCACTCATATAAATACACTTCCGGAATTTTTCAGTGTCAATTTTGCTGTTTATGTTTTTGCGTATTTGCCCAAAAAGCGCACTGCTCAATTTTCTGTGGAACTTACGTTCCACGCGATGTTTTCTTTGGAATTTTTTGTTCCACGCGAAGTGTTTCCTTTTTATTTAATCTAGTTGTTAAATGGTGTTTCTTTGTCTTTTGGTTCCTTTTTTAATACCGCATGATCATTGCGGTAATGCGTCTTTGAAATTTACCGAGTGCTATGCGGAAAGCACAGTGCTTCTTTTGGCATACATCCGAGGCGCGACACTCCCCCCTCCCCCCCCCCCCGCAGACGAGTATTCGCCCCCTCCCCCGGTGACATTTTGTGTTAACCTAGTTTCTATTTATGTGACACACATTGATATATTTATATAGAGCAAATAGAATACTTCCCCCCCCCCTAGCCAAAAAGTTCTGAAAGAAACACTGGGAAATAAGCGTCGTTAACGTACTTGACATGTTTACTTTTTAGTGTTCTTGTAATTTGTGTTCTCCACTTTTATGCTTTGTGGTTAGTGCAATTTGATATTATATGTATTTGCCACGTAAATTAAATAAATAAATGAATTTACGAATTTCTCAGTCACCTACCCTACACCTCTTGAATCCCGTTCTCAATCCTTAACAGTCATCATCTAAGTTCTGTTTATAGCCAATCCATAGAAATTGATGCTTCGAGAAATTGTTTCAAAACCGGAAGCGAAAAAAATTCGAAAGGAGGAATGGAATCTTAAGAGAAACCCTCGACCTCCTTTAGAATTGAATGCTGAATTTACGCTATCTATATAGCCAATATTGAGAAGTAGACGTGTCAAGAAAATACTCGGACTGAACATGGGGTAAAACAGGAAGCGTAAATCCTTAGTAAGCCCTATAATCCATCCAGAATTCAATACGAATTCATATATGTCACCATCTAAGATACATCTATAGTAAAGGAAAGAAAAAATTGAGAGAAGTATGTAAATGTTTCTACTTTGGGGGTGCCATTGTACAGTAACTTTTACTTCAATCTTAACCCTAATGACTAGTGTTCGACAAATGAACTGCAATATAAACAAACAACATACTTTATTCCAGCTAACTTCGCTGACAACTCAAAATACAATTACACATGCAGAATATTTACAAAGCTAGCATGATCATATCTTAAACTGCTGACATAATAATCCATACCGAAACTAAACCTTAACATTTTTTTAACTGAATCTATACTGATCAAACTATTATACCATAGATATATTCTCACAACTTGTAGAGGCTATAACTTAACTGCGTACTTCCATGAATGAACAGAACCACAACACCCGCGCACTCTCGGTGTAAAGATATCAGCCGAAGCTGAACGGCGACGATTCACGATTTCATGCTGGAGACCTGACTTCATATCTCTTCTGAATATGAATACGAATCCCCTTTTTATAGTCCTGGCCATTCGTGAGTACGTGATTCTCGAAATCAGAGTTAAGGAATATCGTACATAAGTTATAGCAGAATGAAAGTAAAATCAGCATACAATAATCATGAATAATAGAATCCTCATAAGTATATAATCACAAATAACACAATAATGCAGCATACGGCTATTATGGGGATACGCTGAATCCCCTTCATCAGTGCAAGAGAACCAACAAAACTGATGCGAGCTGCACACGGCTTTCCCTGCAGACTCATATTCACGTTCTCTTTACTTCTTCAATAATTCATTATATTGAGTTCATTTTGCCCAAAATAACACCCATAATTATTTTAAAATTACGCTGAAATTGCTCTTTTAATTCAATTTTCGTTTCATTTGGTAACTGGGCTTATTTTCAAAGGCGGTGTATTGAAAATGCGAAAATAGTCAAATATCTCGAGAAAAACTAGCCCCAGAGTAATAGGGTTGATCTTATTATTTTCGTCGTCAAAAGTTACGTATAAAATAAGCATTTAATTGATATATTTGAGAATAGCCAGACTTTTAATTTTAGATTTAACGAGTTTTGCAAACGATATCGTAAAAGAAAGCAGGTTATTTTTTTCGAATCGAACCAAAATCAAATCAGCCCCATGTTAACCTGCAAGTAATTTATCTACCAAATTTTGTAAATTGGTCCATTAGTTTTAAGCTAGAGTGGATACAAGCAATTTTTGTGGGCCATTTTGCAAAAAAGGCAAGTTACTTTATCTCAAATCGTACCAAAATCTAATCAGCTCCAGGGCCAACTACAAGACGTACCCATCAAATTTTAGGAATTTCGGTCAATTGGTTTTTCAGTTAGAGTGGATACAAAATCTGCATAGACACGCACACAGACGTCACGCTAAAAAATTTTTTTCGTGTTCATTTACACTAAATATGCACTTTTAATTCAATTTTCACTCTCATTTGGTTGCAAAATTTCATCTATTAGTTTATTAGCTAGAGTGCATACATGCAATTTTTGTCATTATCTAAGCTGTGTCTTTAACTAATTTTGAGAAATAGATGTTTTAAGGAAGCGCTTTAAACCAGCAGTGGAAAATAAACTGGGTGAAAAAATGCTTAGAGAATCAATCTTCCTCCTTCAGAATATGAACCTGAATCCATATCAGTTGTTATTTCTTTATAGCCAATCTTGAGGAAGATATATTTCAAGTAATACGAATTATTTTAAACCAGAAAACCAAAAGGAACCGGGGTGAAATCTCTTAGTGACACCTCAATGCCCCCAACTTCCTCCAGAATTTGATGATGAATCGACTACATCAGTCATCATCTATGCTCTATGTATAGCAAATCTTGAAAAATAGATCTTTCATGGCAAACTTCTTTCAATAAACAATGGTAGATTTTTGCCACCAATAAAAACTTAAAAATCCTCTAGGAGGCGAACACTCCTTAAATCTTGAACCAATTTGTATGGTGGCGTCATCTACATGTCATATGTGCAACTATTTCGTCACATCAGGATTACATACAGATCTTTGCACATTATAGCCCACGTCGAAAGAAAGTATTTTATCGTAAAATGTTAGATGTAAATTGAAGTTCAGTAATAAGTTACTATATATAGCTGTCGGCAATCGGCGGTAGCAAGGGAGCCTGCGATAATCTTCTTTAAAGGATCAGCCACCAACTAAACGGATGTTCCAAACTCATTTGCCTACTCTCAAAGCAATTTTTATAGTGGCGACGTCTACACGTCAAAGGTTGAACTATTTCTCTAAGCAGATATCGCATCTCATTTATATGCAGTTCATTGTCCATTGAAGATTATATCGAAAAAAAAAATGTTTTGTTGCAAAATATTTGATGTAAATTTACGGTTCAGCAATAAGATACTACATAGCAGTGTTGGCAGTAAACGATAACAAATGAGCCCGCGAAAGCTTTCCGTCAACTAGACGGATTCTCTAATCTCACGTAGCTATGCTTAAAGCAGTTTTTATGGTGGCGACGTCTACATGTCAAACATTGAACTATATCTCAAAGCAAATATGGCATCTGGATTACATGCAGTTTATTGTACACTGAAAACCATGTCGAAAAGAAAATATTTTATTACAAAATGTTAGATATAAATTAATGTTTAACAATAAAATACTATAACGCAGTCTCAGCAATCGACGATGGCAGGGAACTTTTTTAGAGGCTCGGTCCGACAGCTACAATGATTACAAAGGGAAATTTGATCGTAGAATTTATAAAATAAAGTGTAACAATTATTATTACTTTACGCGAGTGTCACTATTTTAACTGTAAAATATATGGAATATTGCTCAATTCATAACTCCATTCAGATTTATTATTAATATACTACATTATTTAATTTATTTCTTAATCAATATCGGAATTGAAAAATTATCTAGATTGTCAGTTTTACTTTACCATCTACCTTTTTGACCCTAAATTCTTTTGGACATCACACTTGAACGAAGTGAAAAATAAAGTGTTAAATTTTCACGGAAAATTAAACAGAATCGTAAGAGCAACATGGGGTCTTAAACCTGAAATTAGAAAAGAAATATACTTGAAGGCGGTTGAAAAATTCATTACATATGGAGCCGAAATCTGGTATAGAGATATAAGGAGGATAAACGACAAATTGATTCAAATCCAGAGAATAACGTTGTTGTCAATAACAAAGTCCTACAAAACTACATCCAATATGGATCTTCAAGTATTAGCGGGATGCTTGCCGCTAGATTTGAAAGTAAAAAGAGAAACAACTCTTTACAGAGGATTTCATTGGGAGGAAAACATCTTGATAGGAGATGAAATTATAGAATACAAAGACATAGAACAAGTGAGGTATTCGAAGAAACCTCCTTGGAAAGAGCAAACATTGAATTGGGATGAGGAAATCCCAAACAAGGAACATAGGATCATCGGTACAGACGGTTCCAAAATTAATGGAAAAGTGGGATGTGCATTTGTAGAGTATAAAGAAGGTAGAAACCAATACGAAGAACAATATAGGTTAAATGATACCACAACTGTCTATAATGCAGAACTTTACGCTATAATCAAAGCAGTAGAATATATTTTGAACCAGAAATTTGAAAGAACACATATTTGCACAGACTCAAGGTCTGTGTTACAGTCTCTAAGCTCTTATGAAAATAATAATGACTATGAAGTGGACTATGACTATTTGACTATGAAGTGGTTAAGTGGAAACGGTGTACATCTTTTACATTCTCCTCTAAACAGTCTCCAGATCTCAACCCCATTCAACTGCTGTAGACTTTTCTCAAAAACAAGATCAGGAAGCATTCCATTACTTCAAAACAACCTTAAAATTCATATTGCAAGTAGAATGGGAGAAGATACTGAGAGAGAAATGTAGTAGGTTAGTACGCTCTATGCCTAAAAGAAATAACGCTGTCATAAAGGTGAAAGGAAGTTCAACCAAATATTGATAACTTTCAATAAAAAATGATTATCTTGAATCTCTGCATTTTTATTTTATCCCAACACATTAGCAGGTTAAAATAAATGGATTTCAGTAGGGTGCCTAATACTTTTGATCAAGGTTGTAGAATAATTTTTGTCGGAACATGGTATTGGGACAATGGCGGCGGATAGGATTGGTCAAAAAAGGGGCGAGACCTTGAAGAATTGCAGCTCGGCGTGCAATAGTCGGACAGGGACGGTAGTGGTGTCAAGTGTTATGAGGGCTAACTCAACGGGGTGAACTTTCGAGAGAAGAATGCAACTGATCGCGAAATAAGATAAAAAATTACCAAGCATTAATCAAATTGCCAAGTTTTATTTGTTTTTTAATTCTGGTACTTATTAACATTTCGTAATAATCAACTTTGCAACTTATTTCTTCTGTCATGGACCACTGTTGGCAGTTTGTAGAACTAAATGAAATTTTTATACAAACCGCTGTTTCCTTTTGGAAGCACCGTGTATCAAGACGCATTCTTCATTGCAGATGCGCTTCCAGTAGAGCACCTCGAGTATTTTTACAAGTATTTATTGCCTTCCGTATACGCGTTTCGTTTGTTCCGGGTGCCGATTTCTACTCATCAGTCAATATTCTACAACTTTGTAATTGGATTTTACCGACTACCTTGATTGGTTGCCGATTTCATTATTCAAACTTTTTAAATTCTTTACCAGCGGCACTGAAATCGATTATTTTTGATGGGGCAAGGTAATTTTACTAAACATAGACGTAACGTATACGTGTACATATCTTTACAGAATTATTGGTGTACTTAAGGACGTTCCTAGAAACCACATATCTGTTCATTAGGCAGTTGAATAAAGCAAAAAAAATACATAGTTTCTTCTGCCTTTGTTAGCACGGGTGTTCTTCTTATATAGTGAAGAAGGCCTTTTGTTACATTTGAAACGGACTGGTGATTTTATTCTACTATTGTATGCTGCGTCTAACGAAAAACAAAAATTAGAATTTTTTAGACAATAGTCCGAGTGATTTTCTTTTACTTTCCCTACATATATTGTAAATATATGAGGAAAGTATTGTGTTGGGGTCAAAAATTCGAATTCGAGTTTTTAGAAGAGCACATTTCTAGCATCCCTGAACTCGAATCGAACGTATTTGAGATTATGTCTGTTCGTACGTATGTATGTGTGTGTGTGTGTTACTGTATGTGTACGTTAGTGTGTGTATGCATGTTAGTGTGTGTGTATGTATGTTAGTGTGTATGTATGTTAGTGTATATGTATGTCAGTGTGTGTGTATATATATATATATACTATAGTGCATGTATGTATATGTGTGTATATATATTAATGTGTGTATGTATGTTAGTATGTGTATGCATGTTAGTGTGTGTGAATGTATGTTAGTGTGTGCATGTATGTCAGTGTGTGTGTATGTATATCAGTGTGTGTGTATGTATATTATAGTGCGTGTATGTATGTTTATGTGTATATATATGTTAAGGTGTGTATGTATGTTAGTGCGTTAGTGTGCGTGTATTTTTGTATGTTAGTGTGTGTATATGAATGTTTGTGTATGTATGCATGTTAATGTGTGTATGTATATTAGTGTGCGTGTATGCATGTTAGTGTGTGTGTATGCATGTTAGTGTGTGTATATTTATTAGTGTGTGTGTGTATGCATGTTAGTGCGAATGTGTATATATGTTAGTGTGTGCTCCAAAAATTCGTACTATTATTACAGCTAGTTATTGGTGAAACTCTATTGATTTTAAATACAATTGAATGTTCAGAAGAGCCCCCCCCCCTCCATTTCCGAATTAAGTTTTAGAAAAAAATCATAAAAAAATCAATGGTAGCTCAAGTCCGATGGAGCCGAAATGGTTTTGAGTAAGTAACATTTCGTAAAATAAAACTTCAATAAAGTTCAATAAATTTATTTGATTTTTTCAGACCAATTTATTTTGTTTACAGGCTTTCAAAGAGCTACAAATTACTTGTTAACTGTTTATAGTGAGCAAATACTTTTAGTTTTTGCCCCGATTTCATCTAGATACTCTAACCATAGATTGTTCGTCAAAATATCAAATAATTTTACTAACTTGATTTTCGATATATACATTAAACTTATACAATAATATATCACAGTATATTTGGCGAGATTTTATATTCAAGTAATTCTATAAACTTGCCTGTCGGCACAAAAATACGTACTTGAATGCATATATTGCCATCTATTCTCTTCCAACCTCACTAATCTTTAAACATTTTTAAAATTCTCAAGTTCATTAAACCATTAAAAATAAATAAATAAAATACCTCTTATTCATGCATCGGTATTTCACTAAGGAGTAAGTGAACATATTGAATTGCAACAATCGTCACATTTTAAATATTACAGCTTACCTACCCACTTTGAAAACTCAGATTAAAATATTACAATATCGAAATTATAAACATTATATATACTTCAAATATTGAAATCTAGAATCAAAAGCTAATTGAATACACTTGTAGGGCTTTCAAAGTGCTACAAATTCTTGATTTTTATCCATAGCACTTTTAGTTGTTGAGATAGAAGCCTTGAGATAAAAAACTTCAAAAATCGGAAATTTTCAATCAAACTTCACAAGACGATTACTCGAAAACTATAAGACCTTTTTTAATAAATAAATATAGATTTAAAACTAAATTTATTTGCATATTTATAATATGCATATTTTTGTCGTTTACTATTTATATATATATATTTCATAGTATCATAGATATTTCGAATGAAAATAAAAAAAAATATGAAATAATAAAACACTCGTTCGGATAGGTACTTGATCTTTCGAAAAAAAAGTTCAAAATATTAAAATATTGAAATTATTTTTATATATTCATAATCTAGGCCATATTGGCGACAAAATATGAAAATTGTTTACATTTTTTCTATTAGGTTCGGAGGTATAAACGTACAGCTTTCGTAAAGCTCAGATTTCTACCACAAAAACCTTAAGCACAGATATTAATTGCATCAAAAATCAGACCTTTAATAATAATAAATATATAATCTTGTCATGCGTAATTTTTCATGTTAAAAAGAATGATATAAACTTCAGAATGCTAGCATGAACAAACAGTTCTAGAGATATTGCAAGTCCTTGAAATAAATTTATAAAAAATTAAGATTGAATACTGTTGAATAAATAATTGTTTCATACAGGAATTTTAATTAAATAGTGTTTGGTTCAAACAACTTTGAAATGCTTGAATGATCCGTTCTCTAAACAATGTATTAAAAATTTATATAAAATAAATAAAATTTTGAGTACAGTCAAATACGTTCGCTTTTCATATTTAATATTTTGCAACAAATCTGTTAGAATCTTTCTCGTGGATCTAGTTCGTTCCATTCAGGAGGAAAGATACTTTTTGCAATAGTTTTCTGCTTTGGCATCGCAGAATTCGCCCATAGTCATTTATTTAACGACATGTTAATTAAATATCAATTGAATTTTGATGAATTTTCATATGAACCAAGTTAAAACAAGTCATTCTATGACTAATAATAAATTGCCAAAAGCGCCAATTATGTGATGCTAATTTAATGCAGGAAAACATTGTACTGTAGATCTTTTAAGCTGTTATTTTGCGGTGAAAAATTAACTAGAGTGTGAATGAACACGACTTTCTCATAAAAGATTTTTTTTTTTCAAACTTTACAAGAAAAATTTTCAAAACTCGGTATCGTTGATCCAAATGATTGCAACTACAGAGTATTACCCTTCACATTAAAGGGCTGAAAAAAATCTTCCGGCTGATACTATACTTGATAATGTACCACCTTTTCCGAGGGTGTAACTTGTCCATTATCCCCAAGGGGGGATAATTACGTCACGAACAAAAAAAATCTGATGTGGGCAGCACATGACTTTCCTTATATAATGCAATGAATTTACTACTGTTACAGTAAAAAAAATAGATTATTTTTATAGTAGATATTTATATTCTTTTCAAGATATTGAATTTTCGTCAATGAGTCGTCACTTTCATTGATTTAGCGCCATTTTTATCCATCTCACGAGTTTTTCGTTAATTTAGCAACATTTAAAAAAGTCGCCAAGTTGGCGACATTCCACCAAATTCGTCGCCAAAATCTCGCCAAGCGTTATGGACGGAGAAATAAGTTATTCTTACAGCAGATAAATGACTATTGGCGTTCAAATACAAAAGTATTACACAAAGTATCTTTTTCATGAATGGAAAGAGCTAGATCCACGAGAATGATGTCACCAATTGTATCGCATGGTATTACATATGAAAAGTGAACATGTTTCTCAATAGGAAATATTTTTTTTTCTTATTTTATATGATATTTTGATAATTTTTTTGAAAAATGTGCAAGATCTCGAGAACGGTTCATGTTAGCGATCTAAAATCTATGTCAATCGTTTTCTAATGAAACATTACATACGAAATGTCTATTAGCGTAACTTTATCAGAGGTTTTGATTTTTTGACGATTTTGTCAAAAATTCACTCGAAAATTTAGGAGGGTTCTAAGCATTCGATTGCGTATAAAAACGATAGGCTTCCAGTGTTTACGGATTGTAATTTCTGTACCAAATTTCGATCGATTTGGTCCATTTGTTCGTCAGTTATCGTAAGCCGCCCCCCCCCCCCACACACACATCACTTCAAAAATGTTCGATTCGCGATCAGGGATGCTTGAAACGTGTTCTCCCGTCGAAAACTCGAATTCGAATTTTCGACCCCGTCGCAATACTTTCCTTATATACCTTATTGTATATAAGGAAAGTAAAAAATTGTATCGCAGCTATTTCTGACAACAATGATTGAAACTATTAAGTCAATTAACTTGAAACTATTAAGTCTATTAACTTGAGCCATAAATAAGCCATTTTAAGCATGATTATGTCAAATTTTGTCTTATGCTGCCATGTTAAAAAAAATGCATTTCGAATAAATTTCGAAGTTTTCCCTCAATTTAAATAAAATATTTTTATCTAGTTCCAGATTTTTTATAATAAAGCCGGATATAAAGTTTCGTGAAAATGCATTAATAAATTGTTGAAATATTGAATTGTCAATAATTGAAATATTACTGTTTACGCAATGGCAACAGCGTTTGCAACAATGAAAGATTGCATTTTGAAGATACAATAAGAATAAAATTTTCATACAAAAGTAGTGTAAAAAAATATTTCACTTCAAAATTGTATAAAAAAAGGCGACACATGACAACATATTCTTAATTATCATCATGCCGAATTGCAAATCATTTGATACCATGGTCCTGCGCTAGCCTTGACAGAAAATCTTTCTATTTTAAAAGAATTTGGTCAGCGACTACACCGAGCTTTTTATAATATAGAGATATTTTTGCAGGCAGCAATCTGGACAAGTTTTTCATTTTCATATTTAAATTTTACTTACAATCTTTTCCGAGAGTGATAAAAACTTCTGCATAAACACATCAACAAACAAATTTATACACACCAAAACGCCATTCGATAAATAGTCTATGCATGTTTCAATATGCTCAAAACTTATAAATTTATTTGAAATTCGAATTTGAATTTCGATCCAAAATTGGATTTCGATCCTATGTGATAACACATCAACAAACAAATTTATACACACCAAAACGCCATTCGATAAATAGTCTATGCATGTTTCAATATGCTCAAAACTTATAAATTTATTTGAAATTCGAATTTGAATTTCGATCCAAAATTGGATTTCGATCCTATGCATATAAAAAGTAAGATTACCCCCCACCCTTAAAAACAGCAATTTTAATTAAATAAATATAACAGTAAGTCGATTACATTAAGCATTTCAGGGTATTTATAAAATATGTTTATGGTTAATTTTCCAATTTCGAAGTAATTTTCAAGAAATTGAATGAACAGAAAAGAAGCAATTATATCCCATAATTCCAGGAATTTAATTGAGCTGAATTCGTTTAAATGATACACTTCTGTATACCGCAAATTTCGGGGTATTATTTGCCTGTTTATTTATCAAGAAGTAGCTGTACCGATCAGGTGGGTAGTCGAGTGACGTCACGCAACTCCTCCTTTTCTGCGGCTGTCATTCAGTTTACCAGGAGCGTTGCCATGGCAATGCTCCCGAGCAGATCTCCTTCGATCCCGATTCGAAGGAGCAGACATGTTGGCCGGAGCGTCCCCCTCGGCTGATGTCGCAGTCTCCGGATTCGAAGGAACCAACGATGAGATCCTGAAAGTGCTTTCTGCACCGGAATCTTAGGTTCCGGAAGTATTTTATGTTCAATCGGTTATAAACTGAGAATACCATGATGTAAAAGGAGCCATCTATTCATCACATCGTCATAGTGACCTTCAAGGTCGATTGGGTTAACTGAAACTTTTCCTTTGAACGAATGGATTAATGTTTGCATCAAATCGTCATGGATGAAGTGGCAGTGGTGATGAGGGAACGTCGATGTAAGTACATCAACACATATCGGACTTTATAGATTCTTTGAGTGCATCTTTTTATTGATAGCGCAGATTGACTAACGCTCATTATGGGGACAGTTTTGAGTATATCTCCTCGTGACCGAAAGCCATCGTACTCGGAGTACACCCTCAACGGCTTCACCTACGAGCAGCTCAGTAACTCCAAAATGAAAGAGAAGAATGGTAACATCGTGGCTAACATCAATCATAACCACAACTTCAAGAAACACTCACTTTTTATCAATGCACTGAGCTGGAAAACACTGACGTCTTCTACACGTCGGAAGTTGGACAGGAACAAAAACGCACAGAGGCAACCTCTAGACAACCTAAACAATCTTGTTGTCGATAACAAAAACAATATTCAAAAGTCAGCATCGTGCTATAACCTTAAAACCACATCGGCATTGGATGTTGTAGTGCGTGGTTGCAGTGGCAGTGGTCCCCGGTCTCGACCTTCTCTGCTTCAAAGTCACAACATGGTGGCTCCAGCGGTTGCTAAAGGCCCTCAGCAACCACGAAAGACAGTGCTTCAGGCTTCCACCTCTGAACTCCTGAGGTGTCTGGGAGAGTTCCTCTGCCGTCGGTGCTGGCGTTGTGGTGTGAGACCGGCTGAACCAGTCTTGTGGCTTCGGTCTGTTGACAGAAGTCTCTTGCTTCAGGGCTGGCAAGATGTAGCCTTCATCAGTCCAGCGAATGTCGTCTTCCTCTACCTGCTGCTGCGAGAGCTGGTAAACGATGAGATCGTGGAGGAGCGTGAGCTGCAATCGGTGCTTCTTACATGCCTCTACCTCTCATACTCATACATGGGCAGTGAGATATCGTATCCACTGAAACCGTTCCTTGTTGACGATGCACGAGATCAGTTCTGGGACAGGTGTCTACTCATAGTCAACCTCCTTAGTGACAAGATGCTTAAAATCAACAGCGAGCCTGCATTTTTCACGGAGGTCTTCACCGAACTGAAAGGTTGTTGCTCAACAAACTCTGGCACGTGAGTAAATGCAAAAATCATGAATGGGAAGAATATTACATTAGCCGAATACCGGTGATATCCAAGCACACACTCGTTTTACAGATAGAATGGCCATTCAATGCAAAAATGGCTGCAGTCAGGCGATTGCCTGAGTACCTCTAATGCCAATGCTTTTAGGGTTATTTTTTAACTTTTCATAGATTTTCGTTTGTTGATGGTAGAGCATTGGTTTTGGCATGACCCTTACTCATTAGGCATGTTTTATAACGCACAGATGTTTTAGAAATTTGATTTTTACTCCTAAAATGTGTGTTCAAGCATAGTTCATAGAATCATTTGATTTTAAATATATCAACAGTCTAGTGATTAATACAAATACAAAGAACATTAGCAATGTTTTCTCTAGCAAAATATTTCAAATGTTTTTTAGATTGGTATAAATATTTAATTTTTCTTCCTTCAGTGATGTGGTTTATAGGCAGAAAGAACTACATTTATCAACAGGTGCTTCATCCATGACAGATTATAATATTTTGCAGGAGCAGTTAACTGAATACAGCGAGCGGCAACTGATATATATGTCTTATTTGCCAGTACAGCTGTTTTGCTGGCACGGCTAAGTAAAAACAACATACAGGGTTGTGAATAATTTGTCTGAAACTGGAATTTCTCGATAAAATGTTGTAGGAATCAGGGATAATAATCAGCAAACATGTCCTTAACATATGAGAAACTGGTGCTATCACTTATGACTATTTATAAACAAAGGAATACACGATTTTCGTTATATAAAGGACGTTCTGTGTTTCATAGTGGGGTATTTTATATAATCTATGAAAATGAAAAGGTATTTGATTTTTCTTTTATTTTAAATGAGGTACTTTCCACATAACAGAAAATACAGTCTCTCTCCCGTATTTAGATACATTTCTGCCTTTTTAAATCTAAGAGATTAATTTTCAAAATATTAATTTCACCAATGAAGAAAACTGTGATTATAGAAAGATTTTACATATGCATCTAGAATTATATTTTTTCATTTTAAAAACAGTTAATTTTAGAGTTATTTTATTAAAAAAAGATATGACTTTGCTCATTTAAATATTTGAATTAAAATCTGGTATTGAAATACAAAGTAGATTTAAAAATGTTCATACAGATTAAACATTTAAAAAATATTCCTAAATAACTTTTGATGCTTGGATATTTTCAGAATGTTTATATTTAAAGACAGTTAAGGGATTTAAAACGACATTTATAAAGACAGTTTATATTTAATGATAGTTAATTAACCCAGAATCTTAGAACTTTGCATATTATTGTTCTTAGAACTTTACATACTATTGTCCTTTGAACTTTGCATACTATTGTTCTTAAAACATTGCATGTTCTTAGGACTTTACATACTATTATTCTTAAAAGGTTGCATATTATTGTTCTTAAAACTTTGCTTACTATTGTTCTTAGAACTTTGCTTATTATTGTTCTTAGAACTTTGCATGCTATTATATATTATGTGAAATACACATATCCCACTTAAATTTAAATAAATAATTTGTCAAGAAATATTAAACATTAATTTATTTTTTATTTTTTGCATTTAATCACAAAACTTCCTCAAAATTTATTTATTCATTTTTTTAAAATTTCAATATAATTTGAAGTGGAGGTTATAAAATTTCACTTTTTAAGATAATGTATTAACGGAATAAGGAATGAATGTGCTACGGATTATTATGGATCCTGCGCATAGCAATTGTATCACACTTTCAAATAATGACACACTTTCAAAAAATTATCAATTAATCTATTATAAAATCAAAAATGTTCTAACAAACTGTTATTAAATGTCTTTTCAGTAGAAATAGTTAAAGAGTAAGATAAAAAACGTTCAAATTTTTATATTATTTTAAGAAATTATAACAAGTCCATGAAATTACAGTACAGGCAGCAAAATGTTTAATTTATGTCTTAAAGCAAATATAACAGTTTAATTAAAGCATTATTACTCAATTCTTTGACATCGAAATTTTCAGTTGAGATTTTTTTATTTGTTCTCAACTTATACGGAAAAAAAAAACGGGTTTAGTGTTAAAAGTTGTCAAATTTCCGACATAAGAGCATCAAAACCATAGATATAGATTTCATTTTTAAATATAGTAGTTTTTAATTTTCACAACAATCGGTTTTCACATTTAATTTAAAGAAATGTATTATATTTTAAAGATTGATTTTAATCAAACCGCATCAAAATCGAATGCAAATTAAGCATACAGCATTAAAAATATGTAAAGCATTAAAAGTAAGTATTAAAAGTATGTATGCATTGTAATTTTCCCTAGTTCGGCGCTTCTTCAAATCTCTTTTTCTCGGTTTGAAATTTTTTTTGTCTGTCCGCATGATCACAAAACATTAATTATCCTATTTGACCAAAAATTAATATACACAATGAACTATTAAACATGCATACACTAACAATAATTTTTTTAAATACATTTATTATAAAACATATTTCGATCTGATTTGAGAAAGATATTATCAAAATTTTCATATATTTTTTAAGTACTTTTTTGGAAAATATTTTCAAATGTTTTGAATTTAGTGCATCAAAGCATTAAATAGCTTCACATTAATAAAAAACTGTTTCTGTTTATTTTAATTGAAAAGTAATCTCGTAGAACGTGTATTTATTTATTTTTTATTATTTATTTTTTAAGTTTGACTTATCTTCAAAATCAAATATCTAAAAATCAGCCAAGCATTAATATAAAATAATGTTTTCATATTGATAATATGCAAATATTTAAACATGAAAATTTCCAATTTAAAAACATGAAAAACATATTCCTTCATTCAAAATCATGGTCATGGTGAGATATATATAATTTCCACACTCAAAAACTACTACTTCCCATTAAAAATACATTATGATAGACTGGCATAGTATAAAATACTTGGAATCAATATTTTTAGAATTTATTAAGAAATTTAAATTAAAACTAGAAAATACGTTATATTATAAATTAAAAACTTTAAGGTATACTATTCCCTTAACAGTCTTTTTTTAATTTTGAACATTTTTAAACATTTAGATGCTATGAAACTAAATAAGTTTTCAATATATAATTGGTAAAACGCGAACTGCTGCATTTCTTATGACGCCAAAAAATATTTCAATCGTCCAAATTTGTTGAAATCGGGATTGGATTTTCAGTTATCAGGAAAGTACGTAAATTGTATTACTTAGAAAACTTAACCCCAGTGATTGGTTGTTACTTAGGGTTAACTAATTTATAAATAACTATCAAACATAATTTGCGCCAACATTATTATTTATTATCATCCACTTTCTAAAGGTCTCAGACGTGTTGCCAAAACATAAATCGATAAAATATAATTTTAAAATAAATCCACACATTCAGATTCCACAATCGCTATTGTTCACAGGTAAAGAGTATAATTTTACTCGCTTTGAAATACTTTGTAGATTTCTAAATTGATATTAGAAACTTTGGAAAAAAAATCAGAACAGAAGGGCCACACTAGACTTTCTTATACATTCATATTCCATATTGTTCAGGATCATGTATATCAAAATAAATCCAGTCATACTTAATGCAAATTTTCAGTTTTATGACAGAAAATGTCAATTTTGTTGAAAATGTTTTATACAACCCATTTAGAATTTAAAGATATTTGGCATGGACTGTAACTTTATTTAAATTATTTTTATTCTTTCTACTACATATAAATTTGAATTCTTTCATGTTAAATACCCTATTAAAGGGATGCATATTTGAAATTTATTTAGAAACTAGAAATTAGATATAATTTTTTTTTCATATGGCGACTTGGCGCACTTTTAAATCTTGCCAAATCACTACAAATTTCAGAAGAACTTAAATATCTCGAGAACGGTTTACCCAAGCATAGTGGGAGTAGTTTCTATTCTTTTGTCACCAAATATTACAAGCTTTTTAATTAGTCAATCATATATATTATTTTATTTCATGCGAGTTGAGTTGTACCAAAATCTAATCGGCATTATAACACATGATTTACTTAAATGATAAATTTTAGGATACTCAGTCAAATACGTGTTTGGAGCTACACTGTGAAACACTTCCTTGAAATTTCTGTATAGATAAAGAAAAAATCAGGAAAGTTAGTAGTTTTCTTTTAGGAAACAATGATTTTGAGACTAAGAAAGCTCTTAACATCAGATCATAGTTTTTCAAAGATAAAGTTTGTACTGCACAAACGAACAGCATTAGCAACATACCAAATTCAGGGAGTTAGGGAATTTCGGGTATTTCTTAGCCAGAAAATTTTGGTAGGTTTAAAGTTAAAAATATAGCTATGTTAGTTATTTTATAAAATATTCTAAATTTTGTATCTCCGGATAGGTGTGATACCATCTTTATTTAGATAATTCGGTCTTGAAATCTGAACTCAAAGGCAGAATTGGGCAATGAGCTGCCTCCGAACTAAAATAATAAACAAATTGAAACAGTTAAATTTAATCATTAAAAAAATATATCTGCTAAATCCCAATAGCAATGCAGAACAAAATTTAATAAAAGGTCGTTTTATCATACTACAAAAATTGCAATTTCGTACTGCAAAAATTATTTTAGTACTGCACAGATTATGCACTACTGCGGGTTAGAAAACCCTGCAAGAGATTCCATAAAATCGGAAACACAGACATTTCACGAATAGAAGACTTTCAGCAATCTGCAAGTTCCAAAGGTGATCCAACGGACTCTCTCGAAGGTCACTCTTTGGACTTATTTCTGTAACTGTGACTGAATAATGGCTTCTCACATAATATTCATTAGGAAGGACTATGCAACTTAAAATTACACCTCATTGCATTGTTAGAAGAATCAGAATTGGAAAAAAAAAACATTCAATAATAAATTCTAAGAATTTTATTTCCCTCGAATACACAGGGGGATAAATCCAAAATTCGTTTCACGTAAGAAATCAATTCTCTCCTTGAAAATCCAAATTCACCTTCTGCCGTTGAAAACTTCCATCTCGCCATTTTGTGCTGTCAATAACAGTCAAGTGCTCCGCTGAAACTCTTTGGGCGTTGTAGGCAGCACAGAATACAAAATGATTTAGGAAACCGTGAACTTTAAATTGGTCATTCCGCTGATTTAAGTCTACTTTTAAATAGCTACAGTCAAATGTGGTTAATGAGAAAGCTTTTGCTGCAAAGAAATGATTCTTTAAGTACCATATTCTATTGCAAGAAATTTATTTGTAATTATTCAAGGAACCATTCATGAAAACGTTCATAAAAATGTTTCATTTCGCCATTTTGTGCCGTAAATGACAGTCAAATGCTCTACTAAAACTTTGTGGGCGATGTAGATACAACACACAAAATGATTTAGGAAACCGTGAACTTTAAATTAGCCGTTCTGTTAATTCAAGTCTAATTTTAAATAACTGTAGTCTAATGCGTTAATGAGAAACCTTTTGTTGGAAAGAAATAGATTTTTAAGTGCGATATTTAATTAAAAAGGATTTATTGTTGATTATTCGTGAAAACATTTAATATAACGTTCCATCTCGCCATTTTTTACTGTCAGTAACAATCAAACGCTTTGCTAAAACTCTTTGGGCTTTATAGATACAAAATTATCTAGGAAACAGTGAGCTTTAAGTTGAACGTTCTGTTGATTTCAGTCTACTTTTAAATAACTACAGTAAAATGCGGTTAATGAGAAAACTTCTGTTGCAAAGAAATAGTTCCTTAAGTTCTGTATTTAATTAAATGGGATTTATTTGTTATAATTTGTAAAAGCATGTGATATAACACTGAAAACATTTCATCTCGCCATTTTGTACCATCAGTAAAAATCAAACGCTTTGCTAAAATTTTTTGAGCGATGATTTAAAAAACCATGAAGGCCTGATTGGGAGTTCTGTTAAATTAAGTCCACATTTAAATAACTACAGAAAAATGTTGTTAATGAGAAAACTTTTACAGCAAAGATATATTTCTTTAATCGAATATTCTATTATAAGAAATTTATATGTGATTATTCGTATAAACATCCATATAAACGTTCATGATAATGTTCATTTCGCCATTTTGTGTTAGAAATGACAGCCAAATGCTCTACTAAAACTCTTTGGGTGATGTAGATACAAAATGCTTTACAAAACCGTGAGCTTAAACTAGAGTACCCCATTGATTGAAGTCTACATCTAAATAGCTACGCTCAAATATTATTAATTAACCAACTATCTATCAATAATATTCTTTTAAATTTATTTATTTATTAAATTAAAAATAACTTATTCATAATCTTGAAAATAATATCAGAAAGAAAAAAATATATATAAAAAACTAAAATTAGTATCGGAATGAATTTTTTACATAAATTATTCTTATAAAATATTCATGAAAAATACTTTTAAAAATGATGTAAATATTTTTTACAAGATGACAACAATTTAGTGATGTCGAATGCGTTTGGCTGATTTGTGTTAAAATATATTACTGCTTATCCGTCAAAATCTCGAAATCAAAATTTTGGGTGGAAAAATACCTTCTCTGTACATTGGTTTAAGAAAGTAAAAATTTTATTACAACATCGAGAACAATCTTTCTCGCCGTATGCTATTCAGCCGAAAACAATCTAATTAAACGTTTTAAATTATTAAATTTCTTCAACTTTTACCATAAAACATAGTATACAGATAAATTCTTGTGATGTCTTCAAAAAACAGGACGCTCGAATTTTGATGGATCAACACTTTTGCAATTGTTTGAATACGAATAAAATATGAGTGTCCACTGTTATCGGTGAACAATGGCTATTTCATCAACCGTTTGTCACAGAAATATACTTCCAATTTCAAAAGCGTTTTAAATTTTAAAATCTATTATCTTAAAAACAGTTTAAATCAATAAATGCATTGCTAGAAGAAATACGACATATAGATTTTATACGATCCCCTGGTCCTACAAGTTATATTTAAGAAAATCATCCTTATACAGTTTCATGCAAAATAAAAAAAATCATCCTTTTACGACCGAAATTCATCGACTTATATCTGCTAAAAGGTGGAGCACTTTTTGTGCTGAGAAATGGGGTTATGCACAAAATAATTGGAGTGACAAATATTTCGCAGCAATTTCATTATTTTTTGCAGCAATATATATATTACACTAAACAATATTAAAGTTATAATTATTTGTAACACATAAAAAATATAAAAAATATTCGATAAAAAACTTTGCTTCATTCTCGACATTATGTCAGCGAAGTATAATATTTGAATACGGAATTTCAGTATTTATAAGGCCCCTTAAAGGTTGCCGCCAGAAGCGGGTCATTTTTACGCGCGGAAAAATAGCTTAAGTCATAAAGTTTAATGCTTCATAACTCGGTGAATTTTGGTCGTAGAAGGTTATTATTATTTTTTTTTATTTTGTATGAAATTGTATGAGGATGATTTTCCTAAATATAACTAGTAGGACCGGAGGACCGTATAAAAATTTATATTTCGTATTTCTTTCAGCAATGCATTTATTGATTTAAACTGTTTCTAAGATAATAGATTTTAAAATTTAAAGCATTTTTGCGATTGGAAGTATATCTGTGCGATTAACAGTTAAGGAAATAGCCATTGGCCACCTATAGCGCAGGACATCCTGTATATATTCCAATCTAACTGTGATTTCATAGACGGGAAATCTGTTAAAACTAATAGAGTAATTCAAATAAAATTTTGTACGATTATTTGAATTTCTAAACGTAAGGTAAAATGCCTATTATTTTTTGAAACTTAATTTTTGCGAATATTTTCCCCCAAAACCTTTGACGTTATATAAACAATTATACTAAAACATGTTGAAAATAATATTTTCATATACGTTTCTTATTTAAAAGCGAGTGATATTTTTGTAGATTGCGAACATGCCCTGTCGTTGAGGTATAGCACATATTATTTTTAAATCTGAGAATAGCATAGCATACTATATATGCTCACTAATGTCAAATGATTCAATACTTTTTAAGGGCTATAATCAAAAATAAAGGAACGTCATTGTTTGGGAACTATGACAAACCTTTCTCGAGATATTAAGAATTTTACATTCCCCTCACAAAATTCCACACACCTCAAAAGAAATAAATGAATTACATGAAATGTGCGTTCTTATTTTAATAGACAACTAGAATAAACCTGCAATAAATGTATTTCATCAGTAACAACATAAAAGGTGCTTAAAAGTAAGAACCAGTTACGGAGTTACAAAACAGCCTCTTTCTTCAGGATAAAAGAACATTGGCAACCACACTAGTAAATGCAAAAACGCACCAGTTTTTCTTTGATGGTGAGGTTGCTCTGTCTTTTCATCCGCAAGAAGGAGCCTGTTTTTTGCCTCCCAAACCGGATGATACATTCAATACATTTATTATGTTGTTACATACAAAATATCTGTATTGTAGATTAATTTAGACAGCAGTCTGAGTCAATTTTTATAGAACAAGTCTATCGGAATGAATTGCAAGAATTTTTTTTTCTTACTAAATCAAAATTCCTTAGATTGTGGAGAAAGTTATGTATTGGGCACATCAGCTTGTTACAATATCTACAACAATAGTATTTTAGCCCTGGCATTTAAAAATTGCGTCGACTTCTCACACAACATCATTCTTTTCTGCTTCATTTTCTGTCTACTCTCAAGAAAGTCATCACCTTCCGACGTCAGTTTTGCTCTTTTAGTAAGCTTCACAGCGCATGCGTATATATATTGGGAGAAAGCCAGTAGGTCAGCGTTCTAGTAGTACTAAATAAACGAGAAAACACATCCTATACCTTTCGTCCTAGAAATACACTGTGCTAGTGCCAATATTTTCATGTGATAACTTCTGACTAAGCTCAATACTGTGTTCTAACTTGCTAGATATTTATACACCTTTCCAAGTGTGAATGAATTGTTTTACGCTATGAAGAGTTGTATTTAAAAAAAAAAGTTTCAAAAAATTTTCAAAGCATTTAAAAAATATGTAGTATTTTTGTTGTCGAGTTTACGAGGAATGTGGATGCATTACTAATTAATAGGTTAAGCCATTTACAGGCGAATGTTCCCAATTGGGAACATTTATAAAAAGTTAATTAAATTAATTATTTATTACATTTTGCTTAATAACTTATTTTATTTATTTCAAGCGCTACTTGAGTGGAATTGATTTTTAAAATAATATGTAAAAAATTGTTATATTATTATTTATTGTAAATAGCCTATTTTGAGCATTTATGATTTCTAAATTTCTTGATGTGAAAATCACAAAAATTAGAAACACAAAATAATTATTCGGTAATAAATTAATACCATTCTATAGATTAAATTTATGAATGTGTAGTACACATTAATCTCCATTAATTTTAATCTATTTTTAAACTTTTTATTACTTTTTTCCTCATAATAGATATATTTTTCATCTAACTAGTTAGTAATAGAATAGAAAACACAAAAAAAATAATAAAATTTCAACTTTAATTGAATTTAGCTGATAAATGGTTTAAATTAGAAAATATACTTCCATGGTATTTTATTTATTAATTTTTAACCTTTTCGCTACCAGTACCCGAATTAGTAATGAGTACTCTATTGCAGTATATCAATACGCCGTATCGATTGAGTATCGGTCAGTGATGCATCGATACTGCAATTAATAATTTTAATCGGGAAAGGTGTAATACCCGCAGGGTATTAGGTGCGCCGAGCTTCAAGCAGGTGCAACACATTAACTACATTCATTTTGTTTTTTAAAAAATCCTTAAAAACATTGAATTTAATTTCCCTATAAAAATGTATATGAATATCTGTTCTCTTTCTGCAAAATAACCTGGACAGGTAAATGTGAAGAATAAAACAGTCTGGTCCCATTTAAAAACCAAAAGTCAGGGAAACATACTCCAAAATTGAAGACGTCGAAATGGTAGCAAAACATATTCCCTTGTCATTTTTTATCCTGTTACAACAATTACTTCAACATTCGGAAATATATGAATGCAAATAAACCTTTTCTAAAATATTAACATAATTTCCTTTACCACAATTTTATGTCCTTTGTCGCAAATGATAAAACCATGGAGTTTGAAAGAAGGAGATAAAATTCCTATGGATGAAACCCTGGAAAGTACCATAATGCTTTGAAAATTATACCTTGGTGCTGCTATTGTTAGTGGACGCAACAGAAAGGCGTAGTATTTAGTATGTGTATTTTTGATAATTTTTAAATTAAGGGTTCCCTAATTATGAGTATAATAAATCAGTATTTTTTCATAATTGTAGGATAGAGTACAGAATATATGAAGTTAAAAACAAACTAAAAGGTACAATAATTTTTAATACGTAGGAATATTCTTTGTTGTTTCAGTTTCATTGCTCTAATAATTTATTTTTACAAAATTGATAGTTTAAATAAATATTTCAGGCCTTTCGCCTTAGAAATACATAGCATGCTGGACTACTGATCTTATCCCAGCGCCACCAGAATGATTGTCTCAAATGATATTGGCGTTTTCTTAATATGAAATTTTAACTCCTTACTTTTACCTCCATATCGTTTATTAAATTTATTTTATATCAATCAATTTTTTATCATTTAAATAGGGTTCCCTAATTATGAGTATAATATATCAGTATTTCTTCATAATTGTAGGATAGAGTACTGAATATATAGAGTTAAAAACAAAGTGAAAAGTACAATAATTTCGAATACGTAGGAATATTCTTTATTGCTTCAGCTCTAATGTGCATTGCTCTAATAATTTATTTTTACAAAATTGATAGTTTAAATAAATATTTCAAGCCTTTTGCCTTAGAAATACATAGCATGCTGGACTACTGATCTTATCCCAGCGCCACCTGAATGATTGTTTCAAATGATATTCGGCGTTTTCTTAAAATGAAATTTTAACATCTTACTTTTACCCCCATATCGTTTATTAAATTTATTTTATATCAATTCCTTTATCATTTAAATAGGGTTCCCTAATTATGAGTATAATAAATCAGTATTTCTTCATAATTGTAGGATAGAGTACAGAATATATGGAGTTAAAAACAAAGTGAAAGGTACAGTAATTTTGAATACGTAGGAATATTTTTTGTTGTTTCAGTTCTAACATGCATCTAACAGCTCTAATAATTTGTTTTTACAAAATTGATAGTTTAAATAAATATTTCAGGCCTTTCGCCTTAGAAATACATAGCATGCTGGACTACTGATCTTATCCCAGCGCCACCTAAATGATTGTTTCAAATGATATTGACGTTTTCTTATTGACGTTTTCTTTTATTTCCTCCATATCGTTTATTTATTAAATTTACTTTTATATCAATTTCTTTATTATTGAAATGCAGGATAAATTGAGTAAAAATCGTCTGTCGCATAAACATATTTAATTTAGTTCCACTACTATACTTGCGGCAAGGCTAACATGAATATGATGTGTACTAATCACTCAATTTTGTATCCATACACATATTATGCTTACATGGACTAACTATATAACTTAGTGGTGGTTTACAATTTTTTCGAGTACCCCTCTGTTGCCAAGTTAACTTTAAATACAGTATAAGCAACGTGATATCATATTCTTCAAATTAAAGTTCCGTCTACATAATGCTATTTCTAGAAAAGAGTTTTCATTAATATCCCCGCGACTCCTGGCCCTTTACAAGATCGAAATATATGCAAAGTTACTCGAAGTGACATAGAGAATAATCATTTCAAATTTGAAAAAATATAGTCAAAAACTTTGAATTAGGAATTTGTTTGCGAAAGGGCAAACAAATAAGTATATATATATATATATATATATACTCGTATATATATATACAGGGTGTCCCAAAACATTGACCTCGGCTTTTATTCCTTAAATGTTGATCTTAGAGATATATAATAAATAATTACAAAGTTGCATAAAAAGGTACAGAATTTTATAAAATCAGTAAAGATTTTCAGGTGATAAAATTTGAAGAAGTACGAAATTTAAATTTTTATACGGCCCCGTACAAAAACATTTCCAATGAGTAAAATGTGTTCCATACACCAATAAAGTGATGTACAAAATTTCAGCATTTTATCTTAAAAGTCCCAGAGCTATGTTTAAACAAAGTTGGTGAGGGATTAAATAAAAATTAAAATGTAAATGTTTACAGCAAGAGTGCGAACTCTTGCTGTGAAATGACGCTCTGCAAATAGCTGTGCAAATGACGCAGCACAGAAATGCATCTTAGGCAAATAATATCAGCCTCTTATCTTTAATGGATCTTTGGCATGGATGGAAAACATTTTGAACAAACTTTGTAATATTTGTGTAAAGTTATTATTTCTACACGGTGTAGATACTTTTGTACTAATAAATAGCAAAATTATTATTTATTTATGTAATCATTGTTTTCTTTCATAATTTGTGTATGATCCCCTGAAACGTGATCTACCGACATGAATTTTCCCCTCTGAGAACCCATGTCGATGCATCGAAAAGTTGTTTAAGTCAGCATTTTTGTCTTTTTATATCTTTGGAACTTTTTATGATAAATTGCTGAAATTTTGTACATCACCTTATTAGTGTATGGGGCACGTTTTACTTATTGGAAATGTTTTTATGCGGGGGCCGTATAAAAATTTAAATTTTGTATTTTTTAAAATTTAATTCCCTTGAAAATTTTAATTGATTTCATAAAATTCTGTACCTTTTTTACGCAACTTTGTAATTTATTATATATGTCTAAGATCAATATTTAAAGGAATAAAAGCCGAAGTCAATGATTTTGGGACACCCTATATATATATATATATATATATATATATATATATATATATATATATATATATATATATATATATATATATATATATATATATATATATATATATTTCTTTGAATTTTCATAAACTGTTTTTATTTTGTGTGTATATATATATATATATATATATATATATATATATATATATATATATATATATTATACAAAAAAGTCATACCGAGAAGATAAAAACACCTGAAATCTCATTTATATGGGGCAATGCTGCTCAACAAAGAAGATTAAAATATTAATCCCCGGCCATCTTTTGAAACCCTTACTTTCATTTCCTTTTTATTCCTTTGTGGTTAAATATAGTATATACATTATATATATATATATATATATATATATATATATATACACATATATATATATACCTAGCGAGTACAAGGCAGAGATCAATAATCAATAAATTGTTTGAGGGAAATGCATGAGAGAGATTTATACTCTTGCCGAGTTAAATATAAAATTCAATAAAATAAATGTCCCTCAATGCATCTACTGTTCAATAACACTCTAATATTATGTAACGAAGCGCATTTATTTCGGGATTCTTCCAGGTATTTAAAAATAGCACGGACGTCCTCATAAGTTAAATATTCCTTGTTTTCCTTTCCTATCTGATGTTTCCTTCTTTATTTTCTTACTTGCTCTATTTCCATTGCTTTATTTATTACAACAGATATACCTGCCGTTGCTCACGATTTTAAATATGTGCACATTTCAGTAGTGTATTCAAAATATTATTCTGAAAAATATTCTGTCAGAATATTTAATCTAGCCAAATTAGCTACTGCTCGCGATTTTAAGTATGTGCAAATTTCAGTAGTGTATTCTAAATGATATCGTTTTTTAAAATACTCTATCAAGATATTTAATTTAATTGCCCTATAAAGAAATAGTCCTGTTCTCGCTATATAAAATTATCAAAGTTTAGTTCCAACGAAAACTCCGATTGATCAGAAATTCCCCCTTCCCCACAATAAATCGCTCAAAATTGCCTCATATTTGAAATCCCACCATAAACTTCCTCATTTCTTAGGTATTTAAGTTGGTCTTCAAATGTCATTAGACGACCACTGTGTTACCCTTTACACAACATAGGAAAAGTATTTTAAATAGTTATATTAAAACATTAAAGCCCACATTTAATATCCATGTGTGCTCAATCGACTATGATTATCATTGAATCTGAATGTGATTTTTCTTTTCAGTAAGGAATGTGCATTGCTGTAACCTTCTTCCTATCCGGCCCTTGCGGGAACTGACCCGTCGGGTAACCCTATGGCAGATTAAGCCAATTGTGGCAGGATATAAGTAAAACTGACTAAAAAACACAATCATTTAAGTTGAAATAAAAGTGCCTAGAAACTTTAAAAATTTCTGCCGAAGAAAAATTTGAAAATTATCTCGCCTCGGCAAAGGGTTTGTCTGATTTCTTTGTAATTTCCTACTTCTCCCGGCACGCACATACGGTCAGTTTGAACCTTGACCGGTTGAACTGAAAAAGCATAATAGAAAGAATAATATATAACTGAGTTCGCCAAATGTATTTTTTTACATCGTAGCCATCTAAGAGAATAGTAAAAACGTTGAAATCGATAGCCATTTGTTAATGTAGTCACCAAAGCCGTAATCTTGATCGCACAGAATTGCAGCAGGGTCAAGTCAGACTCGGAATCATAGAGGAGACTCGACCGAGATCCATTGGGGAATCGGGAAGATCGACAGTTGGCCTCACCGTAAACCGTTATTTAGAAAGCACCTTAACACTAAATTTGTAATATTTTAACTTTTAAAAGAACCATTTAACAATTTTAACTGTTCAATTTCTTGAAATATTTTAAATTAAATATGTAAAGACATTTATATAAATCTACGGCTGTTACCTGCAAAATAGCCGTTTGAAAGCATATTTCTCCTTTTCACATACAATTCTAGTTTCTTTTTGTATATTTTTATTATTTCTTAATTTTTATTTTATTATCTATAAGTTTATATTAAAAATATATTTATACTCGGAGGTATAGATCAATATATAATCATTAAAACCATTTATTTATCTATTCACTAATTGCAGCTCTGTTTAATCATTTAATAAAACCTAAAAAACCCTTTCATTTAAAGATTTTGCTTTTGTATTGAATTTTGAATTTGTGAAGATCTCGGCTGCATAGAAATATAGGATACATATTAGTCTAACGGTAAATAAAATGCAAATGTAAAATATTGGAAAATTTTTCGGGAATGTGTTTAAGAAAGAGTCAATTATAATTATACTGCCATAGGGAATAGCTCCTTAGAATGTGTATAAAGTTTTGAGTGCATCTAGAGATTATAGATTTTTTCTTCTTCTAGCTATATTAGCATATATTAGTTGCTTGCGCAATCGCGATTCAACTGCAAGCTTTCAAGCTGCAACTCGGACGTTGCCCACCGCAAATAATTAGCACTAGTTTGTATATTGCGAAAACTGTATAGCAATGGCTCTCAATACTTTGCATATTGCGAAAACTGTATAGCAATGGCTCTCAATACTTTGCATATTGCGAAAACTGTGTAGCAATGGTTCTCAATACTTTGCATATTGCGAAAACTGTATAGCAATGGCTCGCAACGCTACTTTGCATATTGCGGAAACTGTATAGCAATGGTTCTTGGTAAGTTGATTTATGAATAAAACGACTTACAACACCCTGGCCAAAAGGCGCTTAACTTTATTATAAAAGGCCCATATTACACTAATGAGCGAACATACTTGCCACTCTATGAATGCACATTTAAACCACAGTGGAAACCGGTTACAGCGAACATTGGATATAACGAACCTTCGTTTATAACGCACTAAATTTAGTCCCAGCAAAATCTCTATATACATGTAGTGTAATTAAACTCTTTATAACGAACACCTATATATGGAACCTTCGTCTATAGTCTTGGACGAACTTGTGATTTTACAGTCTCCAGAAATTAACATATATGTCAACTTTTTAAAATTACATGCACATCACGTCTAAATAGATATAAATACACACATTGTTAATATATTTACTAATATATTTGTCACCCTTACACAGGGTTTCCCATAGGAGGGAGGATGTAGGAAGGCCCGGGCTCCAGAGGGAGCCTAGAACCCCAATAATTTTTCTAGGAAGAAAACATGAAAAATTCACAAAGGAGAAAATCAAACATAAAGTGAATGGGCCTCTCGATAAATATTTGTAGGGGGGCCGTGAATTACATAATATTTCTATTCCTATGTTTGTGACTATAAATAGAGCTACGGTTTACCAATGTTCAGCGTAACAAGTAAACCGTTACTTGCAAGGGTAAATGTTTTGCCAATAACGAACTTTGATTATAACGGATGTTTTGGGCTTTCTATAGGGTTTTCTATAACCGGTTCCCATTGATGTTCGTTAAATTGAATAAAAATGTAAGTTTATTTATTTATTTTTTTTTAGATTTTTATTTTTTTCTCCTGTAAATATATAGGGATATTTAAAACAAACATTTTTTAATGTTATATTTATTTTTTTAGTTTTTCTTCCCCCTGTAAATATGTTTATTTATTTATTTGTTTAGATTTTTAGTTTTTTTCCCCCTGTAAATATTTAGGAATATTTAAAAAACATTTTTAATGTTACGTTTACATATTTATTTTTTTCGATTTTTAGTTTATCTTTCCCCTGTAAATATATAGGAAATGGACTCTATGAGATGGTCGAAATTTTGCATTTAAGTTTAGGATGGATTTGCTCGTTTTGGGTATTTCAGAATTAAAATCGAACTTTAAGAATATCGAAGACTTCAATCAATTTTACAGTTAACAAAGTGAAATTATTGTAAATATTTTCATATTGTTCAATTCTTTGAACTAATAGTTTCTCAAAATCAAAGTCAATTTATATTAAAAAATGCTTGTTTTAAATATTTAAATGTATTTTTAAATAATTATAATATTTAATAAAATACTACATATATTTTTAAATGTTTCATCATTTAAACATTTGCTTTTAAAAGCATTAAATATTTTTCATCCTGTTTATAAATATTCTAACCTTTTAAAATGCTTCGAGTTACTTCAATTTTAGATATTTGTAATAAATTAATTTTTAACGGTTAGAAAGCTGCACCATACAAAGGAATTGTATGTCCCAAAAGAAAAGTCAGTCTGCAAAACAGCATAATAATAATAATAATTATAATAATAATAATAGTAATAATAACAATTTCTTTTATTAGGACAGTACCTATATGACTTGTTCTGTCTTTCATATTTCCTATCTTTTATATATCCTGTCTTTTCCATCTTTTGTATTTAGTTCTGTGTCATTTTCCTGCTTTGTATTATTGTGAAAACTGAGATGTAAATATGTATATTTTGATGTTGTCGCGACAAGCACTTGTCAAGGTAACACACAGAGAGAGAGAATGAAGTTTTAACTGCAAGAAGTGTAAAAATATTTGTAAAATCACTTTCTTTGAAATTAAAGTGCTCATTTTGCGTATTGAGTCATTATTTGTACAGTGAGTTAGTTATATTTTTTCAAATATATCGCTATTCTATTACTTTCCCTACATACAAAGTACAATGCATAGGGAAATTATTGTGACAAAATGGAAAATTCGATCTGACGGAACTGCACGTTTCCAACATCCCTAAACTCAAATTGAACGCTTCTGAGATGATATTTGCATGTGTCTGCCTCCTGTAAGTCTATGGAAACAATATCTCACGAAAGTTTCTTTGTGTGTGTGTGTGTGTATGTGTGTGTGTGTATGTATGTGTGTGTATGTGTGTATATATGTGTGTGTGTGTATGTGTATGTTTGTGTGTGGATATGTGTGTATATATGTGTGTGTATATATATGTGTGTGTGTGTGTATATATATATGTGTGTGTGTGTGTGTATATATATATGTGTGTGTGTAAATACTATATTTCCAGAACGAATGGAACGTTTCTATTGTAATTTGGTATAATTTTTGCAGTCGGTGAATACTAGAACCCGATTGCTTTTAACCTCAATCATATGTTCGGAAGAAACCACACATTTTCAAATGAAATCTTGAAAACAAGATCCCTAAATCAGATCAATCAATAACGTTACAGAAATAATTTTTTCGAATGCAATTTCTCATCAAAAAGAGAATGGCACATACTTTAGAACGACGATGCTAACATGAGCCGTTCTCGAGATATTAAAATCACTCATATTGATTTTTATAAAAATTACATTGCAAAAAATATTTAGTATTGTGAAATACTTTTACTTCCCATAAGCAATATTATGCCCCGAATTTTTTAATATCATTTTCGTATATCTAGTGCATCTCATTCACTACGGGAGATACTTTTTGTTAACAGTCTAGTTTTGTGTGTTTGCCGAAAAAGTTTCAATTGAAAATATGTATTTCAAAGAACAATAAATGTCAATTAAACTTCAATGAGGATTTCGCCGGTGAGTATGAATAACTCATGTTGTTTGGATTAGAAAATTGCGAAAAAACGCATAATTTCAATTGGTGTTGTTAATTCAATGCCAAAATCGTTACAACTTGGATCTTCTGCCCCATTATTACTCTGTGAAAAAAGTAAATGCATTGCATTATGAAGAAAGTCATGTGCTGCCTACATCAGATTATTTTTCATATTGTATGTGATAATCAAGTTGGTGTTGACTAAAGAGAAATTCTCTGTACAAAACTTCATAAATGTGTCAAAATTCGAAAATTTTTGTATGCGCTTTTCTTGACGGGTTGAGAAATAAAAAAGATAATTGAAATAATCGAATATAATAATCGAATGACTGATATTACACAATTAATGTATTCACTGAAAGGTGTAAAGAACTTTGCTGTTCCAACCCCTTGAATCAGACAACGGATCTTTGCACTGACCAGCCGATGCTCTACCGTTGAGCTACCGGGAAGGAATTGGAGGCTCTATCGTCGAAGTGTATTCTTTGCAGAGATGAGCAGTAAAAGATACTTAATAATTGGGTAACATTTTAACCCAAATCTAATTAGGTTATTGAAAGTGTTATATGCAACATTATAACCAAATCAAATTAAAGGATTTTCAATAATAGTGTTATGTCACATTTTAGACAAATAAATTAATCAATTTTGGCTTATTGTATTTCACCACACTTTAACAAAATCAAATTAAAGGGTTTTACGGCAGAGTGTCATTATAACCAAAAGAAATTAAAGGGTTTTATTTGAGATAGTCTTATGTAACATTTGGATCACAATCAAATTATATTTCTAGATTGAAAGATTGTGCTTTCCTTCAAGGGTGAGTGTCAGTAAATTTTCTGCCCTATCCGCGTTTTGTTAACTTTCGCGGCACACATATTTCGCCGAAATTCTGCTCAAACAGTTGCGAAATATTTTCTGAAAGATAAAATGCAATGCTTAGATTATATTAAAACTAAATTTAATGCCCCCCAAAACATAGAATATATATTTTATTTTAATCCAAAATATTTTTGGTGCTGCCATCTGTTGTCGTAATTTAATTCATACCGATTATTTTTATTTTTTAATGAACATTTTTAAATATCTATTCCTTCTAATACAGTGTTAAATACAACAACAGACCATATATAATAATACCACAATCACGGAAAGGTAATTTATCATTCTATAAATTTGATAAGGGATCTGAATGTACATCACTGAGGACTGCAGTTTTGTCTTCAAGTTCCTTTGTCTTCAAGTCCAAGTTCAATTACGTTTCCGTGATTATGGCATTATATATGATCTTTTGTTGTATTTAATAGCGTATTAGAAGGAATAGATATTTAAAAATGTTCATTAAAAAATAAAAATAGTCGGTATGAATTAAATTACGACAACAGATGGCAGCACCAAAAATATTTTAAATTAAGATAAAACTTATTTTCTATGTTTTATTGGGTATTAAATTTAGTTTTAATATAATCTAAGCATAGCATTTTATCTATAAGAAAATATTTTGCAACTGTTTGAACAGAATTTCGGCGAAATATGTGTGCCACGAAAGTTAACAAAGCGCGGATAGGGCAGAAAATTTACTGACGCTCACCCTTAATAACAATAAAATTATACAGTTTAATGATATAATATTATAGTATCATATTTTAACAAAACATTTATTTGGTTAGATGAAGTTAATAAAGCGCGGATAGGGCAGAAAATTTACTGACGCTCACCCTTAATAACAATAAAATTATACAGTTGAATGATATAATATTATAGTATCATATTTTAACAAAACATTTATTTGGTTAGATTTATTAGGTTAAGGTTTTATTTTAAATGACATTAAATTAGGTTGTTAGATGGAGGTGTTATGCAGTATTTTAAGAAATATTATCTTAGGGTGTTATGCAGGTTGTACCACATTGCAACCAAGATAAAATTATATAGTTGAACTAGCAGTATACCAGTTATTCGCACGGAAAATATAATATAAAGTAATTTAACATTCACAATCATGTGTAAATTCCTATAGTATTCTACATGACTATGTTTTTAAAAATATTCTATTAAAATATTTAAATGAATTCTTCTAAAAAATGTATAAGAATCTCTGGGTTCAATATACAAAATTATCTTCACAGGCAGATCTGAAGAATAAAGCATCCTGGTCCAGTTTGTAAACAAATTTAGAAAAAAAAATTTAATTCCCACAAAACGACAGATATTATTTAGAAAATCGCACTTAATTATGCAAAATATTGAATTTTCATCGATTCGGTGTCATTTTGATAAATTCAGCGTCATTTTATCAATTTGGCGATATTTTCGTCAATTACTGACATTTTAGAAAATCGACAAATTTATCGCCAAGTAGGACTGTAGAATTGACAGTCCCACTTGGAGACGAATTGACGAAACATCATCACAATACTATCCCCCAACAAAACGTAATTTCACTTATTTAGGGCAATTTTATCAATTTCAAGATATTTTTATGGATTTACAAGCATTTTTATCAATTTGGCGACATTTTAAAAATCCGCTAAATGTGTTACTAAGTCGGATGGTTGGACTGACAGACAAATACTACCGACACATCATTTCAGCAATCTCTTCTAACAAAACAAAATTAATTTCAGTGATTTAGTGCCATTTTTATCAATTTGGCTATATTTCCATCAATTTGGCAACGTTTAAGCAAAGTTGGTAAGTTAGCGATATCCCGCCAAATTCGTAGATCTGAATTTGCATCCTGATCCCTCTGTACATACTAAATGGAAACTCTAAAATTGTATTAGAAGATATACCCGTTCTACTCTTATTCTGTTTCAAGAATCGGCTAAATGAGTTTATTGGCTAAACACAATATATGAGTTTATTGGGTAAACACAATATATGAGTTTATTGGCAAAACGCAATATTTGAGTTTAGTAGCTAAACACAATATGTAATTTTGAAAACTTTTTTGCCAAAATAAATGAAAGTGATGTACACAGTCCGCAATTAATATAAAAGAAAAATCAGACCTTTCATTTATGATATATTTTTATATCCATTTATTTATTATTCAAATCGAAAAAAAAAGTAATAAAATTAACAAACACATTTGATTCAATTGTGTTGCTGAGCAACGTGATATAAGATAGAATCTTCCTCATAAAATGCTGATAATTAAATAACCATTTTAATTTCTTAATACTTTTCTCATTGTTGAGCAAGAGCCTGTGAAAAATAAACCTTGGTGATAGCGTTTCCATTTAAATTCATGTTTAAAACCTGCGATTTTCAAATGTGACTGATTAGCGCAATAAACTCCCACCAAACTCAAAGATAGAGTTTTAATTCACTTTCACGTTTTACACTCGCGATTTCCAATCTTTTTCGTTTGGAGTAACCAGAGAGTTAGAGAGTAGAACTCCTAGGAAAAAAGTTTAGTTTTCAATTAATATCTAGACAACTCCTGGTCTTAGAAACTCGAAACATTGACTAAATTTTAAGTGGGGCTATTTCAAGGCTACCCACAAAATTTCATCAACTTCTGTTCAACCGTTCTCGCATGATAATGAGACAGACAGACATACAGACAGACGATTTTCAATTTTATTTATATGTAGCATTTATCTATGTAACATTTCAACCAAATCAAATTATATATGGTTGGATACAGGAGTTATACCATACTTTAAACAGATATTGCTTCAAAATTTAACGATTTTTGAAATAACAATTTATTTATACAAATGTTTTCGCAAAAATTGCTTGATTTTCTCAAAGTGTTATGCTACATCGCAAACAAAGTCAAATTTATCGTTGAATGTAAGCATTGCATAAAACCAAGAAAATGCTCAAATGATCAATCGTCACCATTCGTGGACCATGATTTCACGTTCAATGCCACTCATCAGGTCGGGGCAGGCGATAAGGTAATAAGTAAACACAAAACTCCTATAGATTTTAGAATTTTTCGTGTATAAATATTTACTCTGAACCTAGTAACAATGCAGGATATTATTTCAACTCCGTCCATTGTTAACAATCATCTAAGCACTCAGGATTATAGTCAAGCGATTTATACCCAATAACAGGGTGTTATGTATCAGCAGAAAGTGCTCAACTGCATCACCACATGTTGATTGTAGTTCAGCGGTCATTACCCCTCGTCAGTACGGTACAGTTGATGAGATGATAATTAGACCAGGCTGATAAGACTGTTTTTATTAATTTCAATTTAGGGCAGTATGGAAACGCTACCTTATGAACCGACCATATATATCGTAGAAAAAAATTATCAAAATAGTCGAAAAATTTTCCAAGCCCTTGGAAGAAAATAGGGGTAAAATTTTAGAATAATCCTTAAAAACTATGATTGAAACGAAAATTTGATAGAAAAATTAACTCGGCTTTGGATTTCAGTTTGTATGTAAAACTTACTTTATAGACCCATCATAACATGAAGAAGAAAAACCAATCAGATCACAAAATTTTCTGTTTCGTCCAATGAGGCTCAAATTGGGAAGATAAATAGAAAAGAAGATATATGATTGAAGCGATATATTGTGAAAAATACATTACTTTAATTTTAGATTTGGGATAGTGTGACAAAACTGTGTTACACATACTATATAATGCGCAAGAATATCACTCGAACTTGTCTACTACTAGTTTTTTACAAGTTCTTGAAAATGTTTATTTAAATCAGCTCTTTGCAGAAGCTGCAGACGGTAAACATAATTTCTCGTTACATGCGTCGCTCAGATTGCAACCACTGTTACTAAGATGTAAATTTTATTTATGTTGATAATCAGTGAATTTGTGATAGGTAAAAACAAAATTAGAAGATGAATAAGTGAAAATTGATCAATAGAAACTGAAGAGAATGAATATTTCATAGTAGCTTTGTTTTAAATTCATGGAAGGCAAAATTTTGAAATTAGAAAGTCAGGACAATAAAATATTGCGTTTAGAAGTTATCAGAGAACACGTGTTACTGCAAGGTTTATAAATACTAGTATCTATAAATTTATAAATAGATACTAGAAACAAATAGATACTAGTATCTATCAAATTTGGTTTTACTGTAAAAGGAATCCAGAAATATTTCTATCGTTCACATATCCCCCATTTTAAACACAGCAAGGAGCATAGCATTTGGAATTTTAGACACTTTGAAAGATTATGATATAAATACTAGCAAACTTACTGTCATTAGAAGTGGAACAAATGCCAACACAATTATCGAAGCAACGTTATTAGACTAATTGGACTTGAACTTCACAGGCCATTGCAATGGAGCTTTTCGCCCCCATGCTAATGAACAAGGCCGTAGCTAAGGGGGTTCAACAACCGCCCCTCCGAAAATTTAAATCAGAATAAATTTATATAAATTATTTTGTTTAATTATAATATAAAGTTTTTGTATAATTATAATTATAAAGTTTTTATATAATCATAGGGTCAAATAATCAAAATTTGCTGAGTTTCATATTTTTGGCCTCATTGTCACCCATCTCCCCTATGTAACGAAATCTAGAAAAACTTAAATCGTACTATTAACAAGCTAACTGAAACGAGAATTAACTGGAGCTTGGTTTAACTCTACTTTCTTATACCGTAATCTATTTTTTTTTTCAAGTTTTATAAGAAAAATGTTGAAAAATTAGTAACATTGGTCCAAATGATTACAATTATAGCGTGTTATCCTCCACTTTAAAAGATTTGAAAAAATATTTCAATTGACACCATACTTGAAAATGTACCCCCGGGGGGTACATTGCCTTCCCCCGAGGGGCTAATGACGTTACAAACACAAAAATTGTACCGCTGCTATTTTTCACAATAATGATTGAAACTATTGATTCTCGCTATCATTAAGCCATAAATAATCCCTTTTATGCATAATTATGCCAAATTTTGTCCTATGCTACCATGTTAAAAACATATATAATTACGCGCGAAATTAGAAAATTCTATCTAATTCTTGATTTTTCTATAACAAAGCAGGATATAAAGTTTCGTGATAATCTTTTAACATTTGTGGCAGCTATCGACCACAGACATACGGACAGACATCATTCCAAAAACAGTCAAAACGTGTTCAGGAGGTCTTAAAACATATATTGGCATCAAAATCTCGAATTTGAAAACCTTCCCGAAAATAATACTTTCTCTATACTATAATACATAGTATAAAAAAGTAAAAATCAGCCTCTCCCACACCATTCTAAAAATAATTAAATTAAAAAATATTTCTATCTATGGCAATGCTAACCCTTCGATTCATGCATTGCAATTTTTGGATTGCTATACATCAGTTCCTCCATTTTGTAAATCTATTGTCAAATCTTCGAAACATTTTGAAACTATCAACTGTGCATTTTAAGTTAATTCCTTCAGATAAAACTTTCATAGATTTCTTTTTCCTCTCCATAAGGGACTAATCTAAAACATTTTGTGAAATTTGGTCCATTAGTTTTGGTGCTAGAGTAGATGCATACATACATGTACAGACACACACACACACACATGCCATGCTAAAAATGGTTTTTTCGTATTCTAGAAGACTCAGAACGTGTAGATCTGTTGAAAACTTTCCGATTTTTGACATGACTTTTTATTACCATGTATTGTAAGGAAAGTAATAAGAAGCAGACGACATTTCAATTTCATATGTATTAAGCAATCTATAACAAAAAACTATAATACAAATATATAAATATTTATAACAATATTAATTCTTTACAACTATTCTGTTTTAACATTAACAGTCTCTAAAAAATTCATCATATTTTACAATTCCTGTAAATTTTTTTTTTATATTAACCACTCATGCCACCCAGACTGTCAATTTCAAGTTTTCTTTTTGCCAGTGCTTTGGATAAGATCATTAAGAAATTGAAAAACTTGCCTAGCTTCTCTTTTCATTAAATTACTGCATACTATACATTCTAACCTCATTGTAAACTTAATTATCACATCTGCAGTTAATAAAGGTTTCTGAACGAAGAGCACTAGTAAATCACATTTATCCTGAAAGGAAGAACAATACCAAATTCCATTTATTATTTTCAATGACTCACGTATCTTTTACAAAGGCTACAATCATCTCCAACTTTTTTCTTTTACTTGTCGCAGCTTTGGATAAGATCATCAAAAAGGAGTATATTTGTACTACTTCTTTTTCCTCTCAAATGTGTTCCTTGAACTACGGCGTACTATATGGTCTGTGCATTCATTTAAAAACCTAATCATGCCTTTATATGATCAACATTCCTGACGGGAAAACACTTGTAAATTTCATTTATTATTTTACTCATGTATCTCATGTATGTTATGTATATTTTACTTAATTATTATCACCTCTTCAAGTTTTCACTTTTTCCCTTTACATTGGATAAGAACATGAAGAAGCTGTAAAATCTTGCCCCACTTTATATTTCTTTTAGATGTGTACATTGGTACTATATGCTCTGTTAATTTGCTTTTAAACTTAAGCGATAAGTCTTTGGATAATAAACATTCGTGAACGAAGATAACAATAAATTCAAGTTATTATTTTCAGTGGCTTATGTGTATTTTGCTAAAACTACCATCACCTACTTGCAGTTGATTTTTGCCTTATCTTTGGATAAGACCATCAAGAAATGATAAACTTGTAAATCTTCTTTTTCCTCCCATGTATGTTCGTTGACATATGACATACTATAAGGTCTGTACATTCATTTTAAAACTTAATCATCAAGTCTTTGTATAATAAACATTCCTAGTATAAAGCAATTATAAATCTTATTTATTATTTTAATTCAACAACTCATGTGGCTGATCTTACTCAATTATCACCACCTCTTCGAGTTTTCTCTTTTTGCCTTTGCTTTGGATAAGTTTATGAAGAAGCTGTAGATACTTATCCCACTTCTTCTTCCCCTCAAGTGTGTACATTGAGCGACGTTGTACTATACGCTCTATAAATTTATTCTTAAACTTAATCGACAGATCTTTGGAAAATAAACATTCCTCCACGAAGAACATTAGTAATTCCCATTTATCTCGAAACATCAAATCTTCACAAATAAATGTCCCTACATCGGAAGAAATTATCTTTTCATTCTCTTCGGAAATTGCATCGCGCAGGATAAGTTGAATAATTTCTCTATTTTCAGCCTGAAACAGCTGGACCAATAAACGTCCTTTGGTGCACCTATATATGACGTATCTCTTGTCAGGTACAGAAGCCTGCTGCCAAAGTTCTCGCAGGAGTGTCTGGTAATCATAATCTGCATGACCTTCTCTTATTTTATCTGTCACTGCACTTAGAAGATCATAATATTCCACTTTAGCACAGGTGTGCCTTTCGAACTTCACCATTTCCATGAAGAGATTTTGCCAGGGCCAGTCCAAAAAACACTGCAGTACGGAATTCGAAGGATATTTGAACACTTGAGTTCTTTGACCTTCATCCATGCTACGCAGAAGAAAGCATAAGACATCGGTGTAATGACTCTTGGGGAAATCTGTAAGCTCACTGTTTGAGCAACAGCGGTTTTGTGCTACTATGGCTGCCATTCGCGCCAAATTACCCTTTCTTTCTTCAGTTATTTTCTGAAAGAAATACCTAGTTGCCTCTTCGTTACCACTAAGAGCAGAGTTCTTAAGCATGTATTCATAAGGAATATCATATTCTTTTCTACAACCTAGCATATGCTTTAGCTCACATACTTTACCTTCCATATAATGAGACCAGAACGACACCAGATGCGTTTCTTTCTTCATTATCACTCGCAGATTCTTTCTGAAAAGACTCCTACCACTTAACTGATCCCAAAGCGGCCGAATATAATCTTCTAGGCAATAGGTGCAAGCTAATTTATAGCGCTGAGCTACATCTAAACTTCCGTCTCTGACAATTTTCTCCGCCGTTTTCTTTTTATCAATTGTCCCCCGTGGCGTCCAGCAGATTCTGCTCAGGTTCTTTTTAGTACAGCAAGTAGTGATTACATTTTCGTGATAAATTAGCCACGTAAATATCTGCCAACCGATTGCTTTCACAAAACCCGACAGTTGATCTTTTAATAGTTCTGGTATTGCCAGTGATGACGGTATTTTTAGTATTTGATTCTCAATTCGTACCCACTTTTTATTCATATTTTCATCATATGTTCCTCTTGTGATTCTTATAAATGAAGAGGAGTACAACTTTGAAATCAAATCATGAGATTTTTCCTGGCTCCATAATACAATAGCTATTCTTATAAGAGAAATTCGTTTAAGAGATCCGATTAAAAAATAATTCATTTCTTTTCCTCTTTTTTTTTGAAAAGTAACGTTATCCAAAAAAGAAGTTTAAAAAATAGTTTTATTTACTCTATTTTAATTCTTTTTTTGCTTCAAATCCATATTAAACTCTTCTTTTTTCTTCCATAAAATTGTATTAACAGTTTATACATCATATAAACATTGAAAAAATAGCTATTTTACGTATTTAAAATCAGGCATATGAGTTACTTTTATATGGCAGAATAAACCATAGAATAGCTAGAACACACTTTTGTGTTAAGTGTCTGGTAGAATTCTTTAAATTTGGATAAAAAATATTATTTAATAACATATATTTTATCGTATATCTTACAAAGTTTGTTATGCACCAATAAACTTTTATTGCAAACTGTTTTAATTTACACAATGTAATTTTTATAAAAATTACTCTACATATGTAGACATGTGTATGTTCACGAAAATAAATAATCAAAGTTGTGGTGCTAAATAGAAAGAATATTATTTTTTTTTATTCCCACACTGAATTTCTTCTAACGCGTAATTTTATGATTTCTTTCTACTCATATTTAATTTCTTGTAATACTTATTCTTAAAAACTTTTGCTCTGATTGTTTTCTTCTGTAAGCTGTAAGTGATGTGTATAAACATATACGTTCTAAGTTTTTATTAAACAGTGCACTTGAGGGAACATAATAATACCTTCTTTATTTTTGTTTATATCATCCAACACCGAATAGTTTCTTCAGAACTTCTCAAGAAGTGTTTGTCTCGCTGCTTTTATACACATCAATCACTTCAGCAGCACTGAAGTTTTAATATAATTTGTTATCTGGAAAAGCTTCCTATATTGCATTATAATTGTTTTTGTAGTAGATATATCCTATCACACAATTGAAATATTTTATTTCTTCACATTATAATATTTCTTACATGACAGTATTTTATTTTATTTTTCTTTAACACAAAATATTTTTTTCTTTCGTGCTGCAGACTTTTTGTTTTTGAAGATTCTTCTTTCAAGCTAAAATGTTTTTGATTTTTAAAATTATTTCCTATTTTGTATTAATTTTTCCTTTCACTATTACTTTTCCACACTTTAAAACTTAAAAGATAAACCTTTACCTAGCCAATTTTCAGCAAAGATTCCACAACTCTGGACAATATATCTTTTGCTCCTCTTCTTCACTTATGCCATTTCGCTGCAGTTGCAATATTCAAGCCTATTCTTCCTTTATACAACGCTGAAAAAAAATAGACAATTATCAGCATCTGGATGTTAAATCTGTCATGACGGAGTCATTAAGGTTACGTAAAAGTCTCCTTCTCATCTGCCGGCCAGCAGCTCTTCCGCTCCTAAAATCTACAAACGCACGCATCTCTAACGATGAATATGTTTTTACTTTAGGACTCTCTAATAATAAAATTACTATACGACTCTTTAAGAATGAAATTACTATAAGACACTCTAACAATAAAATTACTATGCAACACATTAACAATAAAATTACTATACAACCCTCTAACAAGAAATTTACTATACGATACTTTAACAATAAAATTACTATATAACATTCTAGCAATAAAACTACTATACGACTCTCTAACAATAAAATTACTATACGACTTGTTAACAATAAAATTTCTATACGGCTCTCTAAAAAGAAAATTACTATACAACCCTCTAACAGGAAAATTACTATACGGTCCTCAAACAAGAAAATTATTATACAATCCCCTAACAAATAATTACTATAAGACTCTCTAAGAATAAAATTACTATACGACCTTCTAACAATAAAATTGCTGTATGACCCTCTAACAATAAAATTATTATACGACCCTCTAACAAAACGCAATTGCGATACTTTCTAGACCCATTAACAAAATGTACTTATCCCACGAACAATAAAAGTATCTATATTTTTAATTAATAATACTAAATAAAAAATTCCCACAAAGCGACAAGTATTATCAAAGAAATTAATTGCAATTGAGAAATATTGAATTATTGACAAATTGACGATAGTTCCAAGAAGTTGGGAGATATTGCCCCAAATGTGTTACTATTAAGTACGAAATTAGGTTCCAGATATAGTTATTAAAATAAATTTAAATAAACACAAATTTTGAACCACCCTTCGGGTGGGGAGAGTATTTGATTTGACTGACCACCTTTATGGCTCCTGGTTATTCATTTATGGAAAAATAATTTATTAATATACACGTCATCACTTATTACGTAGAATGCAATAAAATAACAGTCCTCCTCTCTTTCTCTGTCCGAGTCTATCCAACTTGGCGACAAAGTTAACAAAAAGTCGCCAACACTGCGCATTTTTTTAGAATATCATCAAATTAACGAAAACCCCGCTGAATTGACGTAACTTCAATAGCTCGAAATATAAAGTTTAATTTCTTTGACGAACCGTTGATCCCGGTCTCTTTGTGAGAAGTATTAATTTCATAATTTTGATTCAAAATATAGATAGTTTCGCCGTTTGTGGGACAGTAAATTACGTTTCTAAAGGGGGGGGAGTCGAATGTGGTGAATAATATTGATCGGAAGAGATACGTGGTCCACATGTGTTCGAACTATTAGGAGCACAAGTACTGCAGGAGGGCAGATGGAAGAACGTTTTTATAGCTTTATACAGACCGTCATATGATGGTATAAATATAATCAACATTTATTTGGCTGTCACCATAAATTTTGAAATCTAAATTTAAAAAAATATAGTAAACATTTCGTACATATATTCACGGATTAAAAAAACATTCCGTAGTCAAAAGAAGTTTGGGGACCATTTTCCTTTTGTATCAAGAATTTGGTATCAAACAATAATTTCAAGGTCACGTTATATAAATATACTGGCACAAATACCCGGCGTTTCCGGGATTTAAGATGCAAATTCTCAAAAACGTTAAACATTGCTTTAATGAAACACGCGCTTAGTACATGAATAAATGATCTACTGCGTGGACGAAATGTTTAAACACACTTTGCCCGCTGTACGGGTGTAATACGCCCAAAATATGCACGCGGAGCGCATGCAATTTAGGTGCATGTCCTTTGCTAGCTGAAACTAAAAACAGCATAGTCTTAAAACAAAGTTCTAGTATAATTAGAAGCTGAGATATTATCAAATTGGGGAAATGCCTACAACTGGTATCAACCGCAGTGATACTCTGTCTTGTGGGTGAAACAGCAAAAATTGCTTGGCCAGAAATTTTACTGTGTCGCATATCAACCATCATGCATGCTCCGCCTTGCGGAAAAAGAAGGGCTTTTTACTGGGGAGATTGGGAAAATCGACTTTTATAGGCCCATTTAAAAATTAATTGAAAAATCCAAAAAATAATTTTCTTTTGACTAGAATACAAAATATTACCCCATATTTATACCAAAGATTAGAATCGTGTAAATGTTCAATTCTCCTATGCGATAAAATAAAAAAAGTCTTTTGAGACCCCTTATTTCCCGTGGTGGCCTAGCGAAGGTTGAATCTTCGCATATTTATAATATCGACCATCGAACAGAACCTAATGTCGTCGGATTTTCGATGTACCCCTTGGGTCGAAATTAAGAGTCTTTTTTAATGTTTTTCTGACCCTCATGCAGCCCTCCAGTGTCATAAAAGGCTAAATCTGTGCACATGTATAGTATCGACCACTAGACAGTGGTTAGATCACGGGGTTATCTCGGTGATCACGGGGATTGCACTCAGAAGACCAGTTTTCGAGTTCCAACACTGCACAAACTATCCCCGTGTCTAAGCGGAGGCGGAGTACTGGCATGTTAAATCTGTCAGTCTGAACACCCTTCCGAGAGTTTGGTAGATAGGTGGTATGTCGTGATAGGTGGTCACGTGATAGGTGGTATGTCGAAAGAAAAATGTTTCGACCACTGGATTGAACTAACAGAGCCTGATTCTTTTATTTTTCTTCTGTAGTCAAAATAGGGCAGGGAGAGTGTTAAGCATCTCAGAGCCTCCACCCCCCATCTAAAGCCCTCATTAGGGATATAAAAAGCTGAAATCCGATCACGAAACAGACCCTCACTATGCCTATTTTCAGCTATTTTCAACGCTAAGCATCATACATTGTTAAACAAAATAAAACTTTACAAAATTTGCAGCCTAAATTTTGGGGAAAGTTAGTTTGCATACTTTTAAGAAACTTAAATAATAGATCTAAGTATATTTCGATAAGGGGTGGTATAAGTAGTACTAATATTGATCGGAGGAGGTACATGGCTTGTATCTACACGTCGATAATAGAAGAACAAGTGCTGCAGGCAGGCGTATGTTAGGTGATATTTTACATCTTTATATATCACTTTACATAAGAGGTTTTCCCGTCTAGTGCAAGATTAAGTTAAGTCGTTTCACATCGCTGCGTCCACTCAATTCTTTACCAGACGTAGATTGAAAGCCAAATGTCACATATGTCCCTTTTCTAAAAGCGGAAAACAACAGCTGACTGCATCAAAGGCTTAACAGCGTGTCCGCTGAATCTCAAATACGCGAGGCAAACAAGAGGCTAATGAGATTAGCGGCCGAGGCAATTTAGAGTCCAATATCCTGCCGAGCTGTTGTTTTCATCATTCATGATGTCGCCAACACACAAAGGATATGTCAACCTGCGAGTTATTACAGTCGGAAAAGTTTAAATTCCTTTTTGTTCATGGACGGGGATAATTTTTCTAACATCACGTAAGGACTGGAAAATTCAATTCGGTTGCTTTTGTGTTGCAGTAAAATTTCCATGCACGGTGTAATCGTCCGGCCACCTAAACTGCTGTTGTAAACTTTTGAGGCAGTCGTGTGGCCTGGGTTTTCGTCACTGTATAATCGCAGTGAAAATGATTCCCAGACAATTTAATCCTTTACTCTTTATTTATTTAATACTATTGTACAGCCATGAAGATAAAATTGAGAAGATAGAAGTAAGGAGGTAAAAGTAAGGAGTTAAATCAAGGAGGTAAAAGTAAGGAGGTAAAAGAGGTAAATGTAAGGACTTAAAAGAGGTAAATGTAAGAAGTTAAAATAGGTAAATGTAAGGAGGTAAAAGAGGTAAATGTAAGGAGATAAAGAGGTAAATGTAAGGAGGTAAAAATGGTAAATGTAAGGAGGTAAAAGAAGTAAATGTAAGGAGGTAAAAGAGTTAAATGTAAGGAGGTAAAAGAGTTAAATGTAAGGAGGTAAATGTAAGGATGTAAATGTAAGGAGGTAAAAGTAAGGGAGTAAAAGTAAGGGAGTAAAAGTAAGGAGGTAAAAGTAAGGAGGTAAAAGTAAGGAGGTAAAAGTAAGGAGGTAAAAGTAAGGAGGTAAAAGTAAGGAGGTAAAAGTGGTAAATGTAAGGAGGTAAAAGAGGTAAATGTAAGGAGGTAAAAGAGGTAAATGTAAAGAGGTAAAATAGGTAAATGTAAGGAGGTAAAAGTAAGGAGGTAAAAATAAGGAGGTAAAAATAAGGAGGTAAAAGTGAGGAGGTAAAAGTAAAGAGGTAAAAGTAAGGAGGTAAAAGTGAGGAGGTAAAAGAGGTAAATGTGAGGAGGTAAAAGATCTCAAGGACGGAGTCAGTGAAGTGCCCAGGAGAGGATAGAATCATCCCTTTAAACTTCAGGCGAAAAGGAAAAAGTCGGAATAGGAATTACCTAAATTAAAGAGTTTACAACTAAGAGGTGCTTGGGGGGATTCATAGTTTACCAGGTCGAAAACGAAACGGGAAGGCGCCAGTGTGCGCTTAATGATAAAACCAATGAGGTGCGGCGAAAACACAAGATTGACTTAGAAGTTATAAAAAAACATTTAATAAACAATAATTACAGTAATGGCTCAAAAGAGCGACCGCCAACCTGAATGCACGTCTCACAGCCGCAATGGGGAGATTGGCGAACTCTCTCGAGCAGCCCAGGCATTTCGCGCACTTTGGCAGCAGCGGCCGGAATTCTGGCGAAGAGTTCCGCTTCAGATTCAAGGGAGTGTCATAGACGAGACTCTTGAGATATCCCCACAAAAAAAAGTCAAGACACGACGACAAATCGGGCGTTCGGATTCTCAAAAGTTGGAGCCGCGAGTTACTGCTGCAAACTGATAAGGCCGTACGTTCGGTGTTACGAAAGTTTGTATAAGGGTCCTTTTTCTTCCCCAGATGAAATGTGCATAAGTGGTTATTTCTTCAACCAGAATGACGCTTTTAAGTTTGAGGAGCGGCAGCTTCTCAACGTTTAAACTCCCTATAACGCCTTTACGTTTCGTTTTCGACCCGGGAAACTATGACAAAAAATGCTTGGATTGGTGTTTTACTACCACCTCATAAAGTTTGACCCATCTTTTCTGTATACATCATTTTTTTTCACTGTAAAAGAAATAATTTCATTTCGCTAAACAGAGAAAGTCATGTGTTGCCCACATCAGATTTTTGCGTATATCTTGCTTTTCTCCCTTACTCGCTATCCCAATTTTTAAAAGTTCTCCACTCAAAGCATTGCAACCATTATTATTTGATCAGGCATTGTCACTTTATATATAGACCTAACGTATACACTCATGAATCTTTCTTTACAAAGTTATTGGAGTTTTTAAAGACTTTCCTATGAGCCACTCATAGTATAACACACACCAAACTAATGCAATTCCTATATACAAGGTTCCTAAGAAACCCCTTAAGCACCCCAATAACTTTGCAAAGAAAGGTCAATGAGTGAACACGTTAGGTCTATCTATGAAAAGTAACTATTCCCGATCGAATAAAATTGAATGAAGCGCCCCTGCCGGAGAATTTAAAAAGTTAGGATAATGAATTTAATAACAAAGCGGGATAGATGGATATAGTGAAATGCAAAATTGTAGAGTAATGATTTCTAAAGTTGGATAGGCGAACTCCTTGGGCTACATGACAAACTCTAGAAAGTCCGCGAATAACACAAATATATGTTCTAACTAATAAACACTTTAAAATCCTGTTTTCTTTGTACTGTTATTGAAAAACCATTCAAATAATTTTGAAATCATTAAGCTGCAACCCTATTTAAAAATTATTTTTGCCGCATCTTATCAATCCGAGAGGAGAGCTAATGGGCATATACGGCACAGATTGCATTTGCTAGCGATTATAGTACTAGAGCGACAACCATAGTGGGAAGAAATATGAAATGCTGAATGACAACAAAGAGAGATGAAAAGGGCAATTATAGAATTGTAGAACAATTCCCAATGAGTAAGAATTGACAACTGGAATAAACGAAACGCGACTGAGGAAGATAGTAAATACCGATCAAGGAATCGTATCACCAGGGAGCGTAACACGTTGATACCTGCAATTCCTACAAAAGTAAGGGAGAATTATAATGTACATTTCTGATTGGCCGTGGGCATTTTGATGGGCCGTGGGCATTTTGTGGTCTGTACATGTACATTATATTCCTGTGCATGCAAGTGCTGTCTATAGAGCATGGGTACGTAACGTTACACGGAGAATTTTACCTTTACATTTTCAAAACAAAATACTAGCATGCTTATTAGTATGGAAATTTTCATCATTTCTGTATTCAAAATGGCTACTTTAGAAATTTACAATCGTTTAGCCTCCTATTTTAGTAGGATATATCTAAATTTATCTTCTTTGATGGATGTTTTTAATTTACCGAAAAATAAAATATTCACTTTCAATAAACTCTATATACGAGTTTTTAAAAGAAAAATCGTTAGATACCTTTCCCTTATCACTCGCATATACACTGCAGAATTTTCTAGTAAATGTATATATCTTCAGAACGATAACTAGTGACAACAGTAAAAATAAGTGATAGTGTACATTCATTTAAAATCACTTAAAGTGCACTTTAGCAAATGCAATCTTAAATATATATTGTCACTCAAGTTTTTTAAATAACTCTTTTTCAGTACAAAAGTAAATGTCGATATTTAATGGGTTTAGTTTCAATTTTTATTTGCCATCATAGTCAGTTTACCAGTAAACGCTATGGTAAAAATAATGCCCATTTGCCCTTACGTTTCTACGCATTGTACTATCCAGGCTGTTTATTTACGCTGGTGCCTATGCTCTATTATAGTACTAGCAGTATACCTCCGTTCTTCGTCCGGAATATATAATATAAATAAGATTAAAATTCGCAATTATGTGCAAATTCCTATAGTATTCTAAATGACATAGTTATTCAAAGCATGCTGTTAAATATTTAATTTAATGTTCCTAAAAAGAAGTTTAAGAATCTCTGTTCTCGTTATACAAAATTATTTTCACAGGTAGATTCGAAGAATAAAACATCCTGGTCCCGTTTGTAATTACAAAAAGATATGAAATTGAATCGATATGCCAAAATAAAATTGCTAAAATTGAAAGAGAAGATATAACCGTATTATTTAAATTCTCGTATATTAGAATATATATCCGCGAATCAGTAGAAGATTATCCGTACTGCAATATATGAGTTTAAAAAAATTTTGTCAACATAAAACAGATGACGTAATAAATTAAAAATATCAATAATACTCCCAATCTTTAATCTGAAGGCCGTACTAGATACAATCCAGTCGAAAATGGAAAAAAAAATCTTTCATGTTACATAGCATTACTGGAACACAATTTTGTAAATATTTTACAATTGTCTAAAATAGATATTTATTCGTGTTGAATTTTAAGTTCAACTTTTATCTTTATATATTTGTTGATAAAATTTACGTATACTTTTCATTAAACATAATTCTATCTTTGAATAATGAAAAAATTGTTCAATATTTGTCCGAGGAATTTGTCGAGAAACAAAATTCAAGAAATTATCTGATACATTTTTCACCAAAGAACTAATATAAAATGAAAGCTGCATATCAAGAGGTACAAATATATTTTTATTTGCAGGAAAATATTTCCAATTTCATAAGTTTTTGCATTCAATACCATCTCCTGAAAGAGTGAAAATATTTTGGAGAAAAAGGGAAAAATTAATCCGCTAGATGGCGACACTCAAGACAAATTGAACGATTTCGGTCAGTTTTGCTTCCATATAATGAAGCACAAAATCAAATAAAGTCCATCCATTGCGCTAAAACGAATTGTTTATAATATGTGTTATTACTTTCCTTATATACATAATGTATAAGGAAAGTATTGTGACGGGGTCGAAAATTCGAATTCGAGTTTTCGACGGGAGAGCACGTTTCAAGCATCCCTGATCACGAATCAAACATTTTTGAAGTGATGTCTCTCTCTGTGTGTGTGTGTGTGTGTGTGTGTGTGTGTGTGTGTGTGTGTGTGTGTGTGTGTGCGTGTGTGAAAGTATGTGTGTGTGTGTGCGTGTGTGAAAGTATGTGTGTGTGTGTGTGTCAGTGGGTCTGTGGAGACGATAACTGACGAACGAATGGACCGATTCGAACCAAATTTGGTACAAAAATCACAATCTGTAAACACTGGAAGCCTATTGTTTTTATACGCAATCGAATGTTCAGAACCCCCCTAAATTTTGAAAAAATCGTCAAAAAATCAAAACCAATATTAAAGTTACGCAAATAGACATTTCTTATGTAATTTTTCATTAGAAAACGATTGACATAAATTTTAGAACGCTGACATGAACCGTTCTCGAGATATTGCACATTTTTCAAAAACATTATCAAAAAGTCATATAAAATAGAAAAAAAAATTTCCTATTGAGAAACATGTTCACTTTTCATATATAATATCATGCGATAAATTGGGTGACATCATTCTCGTGGATCTAGCTCGTTCCATTTATGAAAAAAGATACTTTGAGTAATACTTTTGCATTTGAACGCCAATTTATCTGCTGTAAGTACAACTTATTTCTTCGTCCATAACGCTTGGCGAGATTTTGGGGACGAAATTGGCTGAATGTCGCCAACTTGGCGACTTTTTGAAATGTTGCCAAATTAACGAAAATCTCGCCAAATGGGTAAAAATGACGCTAAATCAATGAAAATGACGACTAATTGTCGAAACTTCAATATCTTGGATAGGATATTAGTATCTACTAGAAGAAAAACCTATTTATTTTACTCTAAAAGTAGTAAATTCATTTCATTATATAAGGAAAGTCATGTGTTGCCCACATCAGATTTTTTCTGTTTACGTGACGGGTGGTTCAGCTTTATTTTTTTTCCCTTCTTTTTTAAATGTGTGTGTGTGTGGGGGGGGGGGGATAGGGAAACAGATAGAAACTGAAAGCTGAGTAATACTGACCAGCAGACTACGACAGCGTTTTTCAAAATGTTCTGCAGAACCCTGGGGTTCCGCAACAGTATTCCAGTGGTTCCGCAATAGTATTCCAGGAGTCCTGCAACAGTATGCCAGGGGTTTCGCTACGTGATAATATCGTGGAAAACCCAGGCCATCCGACTCGTCCAGAGGACTTGAGCTCGTGATAATATCGTGTACATTTTCTTAAAAGTTAAAAAATGCGTAAAATTTTAGAATTGCATAATTTTGATCTTTTTTATTAATTTTTTTTTTAATTTTTAATTTTTTAATTTTTATTTTTTTTATTTCCCATTTTGGGGGTTTCAGAAGTGTTGCTCGAACAAAAAAGTTGAAAAAAAAAATTGGACTAAGGGATGGATTTCACAAAATCCCCAAGTTACTGAAGATAGAAATTTAAAACTTTGCATACACGTGGAACTTGAACTGTAAGTAATGAGAAAAAATTTAAAAGTTCGGAAATTTTGTTCTAAAAATATATACATCCCCGAATTTTGTCTTTCAGCTGCTTCTCAAAAACAGTGAGACACACAAAATTCGTTTTTATACCAATAAGTGTAGAACAAAATATCCAGAATTTTATTAATTGACTCCTCTGGTGTACAACAAAGCGTTCTTCACATATTTCCTATCTACAGCAGACGCTTTTATTGTATTTCATAATTGCCTTTTTCAAAGATTTTAATACCGTTTGTAATCATATTAAAAAATTATGCTTCAAATTCCGAAACTGTCTGCTAGGTTTTCTTCTCAGTAAACTAGAAAATATTTTTATTAATGACTAGCACTATACCCGTTCTTCGTACGGTATAAACATTATAATTTTAAAATTCATAATCATGTGCAAATTTATATAGTATTCTAAATGATGTAGTTATTTAAAACATTCTATTAAAATATTTAAATTAATGCTTCGAAAAAAAGTTCAAGAATCTCTGTTCTCACTTTACAAAATTGCCTTCACATACAGATCTGAAGAAGGAAACATCCTGGTCCCGTTTTCAAATAAATTTACAAAAAATATGAAATTAAGTCAATATATGCTAAAATGCAAGCTCTACAGTTGTATGGGAAGATATAATCGTACTACTTATATTCCCGTAAATTGAAAGATCTAACTGTGTATTAGTAAAAGATTGATTACCCATACTTCAATATATGAATTTCAAAAATCTTTGCAAGAATAAAACAGATGGCGTAGTAAATATCAATAATTCCCTTAATTGTTAAACCTGAAGGCCGTAATAATCCAGTTAAAACTTCAATTTCAATAAGATTTATTTCATATACATTTCTTTGTTATTTAAATCGGAAAAGATTTAATAAAAATTGTCTGCCGCATACACGCATTGGATTTAAATCCGTTGCTATGCGGCATAAATTTTTCTTCAAATAAATTGGCGGAACAAATATCATCTGCATAATGCTACCACGATACCTGCCATAGAAATGATTTTATCAAAATGAAATTTAAGTATGTTGTTGAGGCCATCCGTGGGACATATGAGAATGTAAAAGAATACTATTACCCAATTAGTTTTAGATTGAACCCGGGTTGAAAGTGAAATATACTGAACTCTATAGGACCTAATTTTTCAAGCATTTTTTAAGCGAAGTTAAAAATCACAAATTGCTTCGAAAATTTTAGGAAATATTCAAATTATCCAATAAAATATATAAGAAAAATTCAGCACAATATGTTCGATAGTTTTTTTAAATTAAAATTAAAATAATAGTTGCATCCGTATTATATGAAGAGATCATGCGACCCACTTCAAAATGAAATATGACATCCATCTTTTTTTCCCTAGTGCAAAAATCGTGATTTTTAAAGCTCTTTTAAATTTATATTTAGTGTTTCATCCGTCCTAAAACCGCTTTATTGTTTGCCTATTTTCTGTGCATCTATATTCTGTGCCAAAGTAATTACAATATTGAGTTTAAATGATCATCAAACGTTGATTATTTCTACAACAAAACCTAATTTTAATGGATGCAGAATGTAAACAGGTAATTGTAAGATGAGTTACATAAAAATTTCTGAATTTTTTTCAAGCGAAATTATTTAGCACTGGAGTCTGGGATAAAAGTGATATGAATGAAATAGTCATTGCTTTTCGTAGACAGCCAGACGATTTATTTTTCGATAACGTCATTTGAATAAAGTTCAGTTTTTTCGATGAAGTTTTATGTTTTCAAATACAATAGTCTGATTTGGGCAGCACATGACTTTCCCTGCAGACTCAAATTCATATTTCCTTTATTTCTTTAATAATTCGTTAGATTGAGTTTAATTGCACCAAATAACAATAAATTTGCATTTTAATACAATTTTTGTTTTTATTTGGTAATTGGACATTTTTCAGAAATCGGCGTAACAAAAATGCAAGAAATCTGAAATATCTTGAGAACGGTTAGTCCTATAGGATAATGGAGTGTGTTATATTATTTTCCTCGTCAAAAATTGAGTATAAAACAAGAATTTATTTGATACATTTGAGCATACGTAGACTTTTTTTTCAGATTTCGGCGATTTTGGAGGTCCATTACGTAAAAAGGGCAGATTGTTCTTCTTTGAAATAAAAATAAATTGTACCAAAATGTAATCAGCACTAGAGTAGCCCACAAGTAACTTATCTACCAAATTTTGTGAAATTTTGTTAGTTAGTATTTTATCTAGGGTGGATACATGAAATTTTTACGGGCCATTCCGCAAAAAAAAGGCAGGTTCAGTTTTTACGAATCCTACCAAAATATAATCAGCACCAGGGATCGGATTTGACTTACCTACCAAACTTAACTTACCTGATCCAAGTGACTTACCTACCAAATTTAATTAAATTCGGTCCAGTAGTTTTTTAGTTAGAGTGGATACATACATTGCACAGACACACAGACAGACACACACACATAGACATCATGCTAAAAATAGTTTTGTAGTACTCTAGAGATCTCGAAACGTGTAGTTCCGTCGAAAACTCGAGTTGTGATTTTCGGCATGATTCCAATGCTTTCCTGCAATACATGATAATGCATAGGGAAAGTAAAAATATTAGTCAAGAATTATTTTTCTAATTTAATTTCCCTTTCAAACGAAGCATCAAAATATATGATCTGGCTTTAAAAATTACTTCAGGCTTGATCATGGCTTTAAAAATTAATTCACAGGCAAATATATCTTGCAGTAAGAGAAAAAATCTGATGTGGGCAACACATGACTTTCCTTATATAATGTAATGAATTTACTACTTTTACAGTAAAAAAATAGGTTTTTCTTATAGTAGATACTAATATTCTTTCCAAGATATTGAATTTTCGACAATGAGTCGTCATTTTCATTGATTTAGCGTCATTTTTATCGATTTAGCGAGATTTTCGTTAATTTGGCAACATTTCAAAAAGTCGCCAAGTTGGCGACATTCCGCCAAATTCGTCGCTAAAATCTCGACAAGCGTTATGGACGAAGAAATAAGTTGTTCTTACAGCAGATAAATGACTATTGGCGTTCAAATACAAAAGTATTACTCAAAGTATCTTTTTTCATGAATGGAACGAGCTAGATCCACGAGAATGATGTCACATAATTTATCGTACGGTATTACATATGAAAAGTGAACATGTTTCTCAATAGGAAATATTTTTTTTTTCATATTAAATGACTTTTTAATAATTCTTTTGAAAAATGTGTAATATCTCGAGAACGGTTCATGTTAGCGTTCTAAAATTTAAGTCAATCGTTTTCTAATGAAAAATTACATAGGAAATATCTATTTGCGTAACTTTATTAGTGGTTTTGATTTTTTGACGATTTTTTCAAAATTTTATTCAAAAATTTAGGGGGGTTCTGAACATTCGATTACGTATAAAAACAATAGGCTTCCAGTGTTTACGGATTGTGATTTTTGTACCAAATTTGGTTTGAATCGGTCCATTCGTTCGTCAGTTATCGTCTCCACAGACTCACTGACACACACACACACACACACACACACACACACACACACACACACACAGACATCACTTCAAAAATGTTTGATTCGTGATCAGGGATGCTTGAAACGTGCTCTTCCGTCGAAAACTCTTTTTCGAATTTTCGACCCCGTCACAATACTTTCCTTATACATTATGTATATAAGGAAAGTAAAAAATCTGATGTGAGCAGCACATGATTTTCACTGCAGACTCAAACTCATTGTCTCTTTATTTCATTAATTTTCCTTTAAATTTAGTTTAATTGCACTAAATAACACGCATAAATAATGGACTCAAAATCGGCAAAGTAAAAATGCGAGAAAACTAAAATATCTTGAGAACGGCTTGCACAACGATTTAATTGCTGAAAATAACGTCCACAATTATTTAAAATGACACTAAATTGGCACTTTTAATACAATTTTTGTTTTCAGTTGGTAACTGGATGTTTTTTCAACGGTGGCGTAGCGTAAATGAAAAAAAAAAAAAAAAAAAAAAAAAAACTAAAATATCTCGAGAACGGCTAGCCCTAGTGTAATGGGATTGGTCTTATTCTTTTCATTGTTAAACATTTTGTATAAAACAGGCATTTAATAGATATATTTGAGTATACGTAGTATTTTATTTTAGATTTTGACGATTTTTGCGAGACATTTCGCAAGAAAAAGGCAGGTTACTTATTCAGAATCATACCAAAATCCACTCAACACCAGGGTAACCCACTAGTGACTTACCTACCAAATTTTATGAAATTCGGTCCATTAGTTTTTGAGTTAGAGTGGATACATACACATTTCACAGACCGACACACAGACACATACGTCAGGCTAAAAATAGTGTCTTCGTGTTCTAGAGGTCCCAAAACATGTAGATCCCTCGAAAACTCTAGTTGCAATTTTCGGCATGATTCCAATACTTTACCATGCTCATTTCCCTGCAATACATTACCATGTATCGCAGGGAAAGTAAAATATATACCTGCACATTTTTATTTATTTTCAACATTCGCTTAAACACGATAAAAAATATGAAGTTCAAAAATCTGTGCCAAAAAGTAAATAAATAAATAACAAAAAAGATCAATCATGCATAAAGCATTGATTCTGAAACACTTTCCAACTGAAATGCAAAATGCGACACATTCAGTGGTGATATTTTGTTTATTTACCTCAACAACATACTAAAATGTCATTTTGATAAAATCATTTTATGGAAGTTATCGTGCGAACGGACAGACAGACAGACAGAATGAACAAAGTAATACACACTTTCAACTTTTTTCTTTCTCTTCCGGCCACACAATCTGCTACCATAAGCCTTCGGGCTGGTCGTGTGGTCTGGGTTTTCTACACTTCTACACTTTCAACTTTGTACACTTTTCTAGTACACTTTTTAATGTTTTTTGTCTGTTGGTAATTTACTATGAAATATCTGAAGTGCATGTTACCACTAGACCTCATACATTATTATTCCATAGTATTTAGTTCTTCCTGTCTCATAATCATTAACAGGATGAATGTTGAAAAATATCATATAAAATATTCCTTCATATCTGCCGCTTTGACATTCCCAAACTCCCCTGAGCCAACGGCCCTACCGTGCTGAAAACGCAGGTTCTCGTTAGATCACCGAAGTCAAGCAGCATCGAGCGCAGACACAGCGTGCTGTTGGCGCATTTCGGCCGCGGTAGCCCGGTGGTTTGGCGCGCTGGATTTGTACGCTGTCACAACTGCCGGCGTGTTCATGCGGAGTACGATCACATTAAACATGTGGGTCCGTAAGTCCTTCCGAGAGGTTGGTGGTAGGGGAAGGAGGGTACTGTCCCTGTGAATGTCTCCCCCACTGGGTTCCGGTCTAAATTGAGTGGCATTTCTCGACCGTCCAAACAGTTACCTTACACCTTTCTGGCAGGTCGGACGGTCTGGGTCTCAACAACAACAACACTTTCAACTTTGGTGTAAAATGTTAAAAACAGATGAATGAAAGCATCAATTAGAAATATCAAAAATTCCCGTAATTCGATATCCATGGAGTTAGAAGGACGCTTCTACCTGCACACTTACATCCCAAGACCGTAGCTGAATCCAATCGAAATGGAAATACGGTTCATTCATAAAATGTATTTCTGTATCCATGTCTAAGTTAATTAAAAATCGTCTGCGGTATAAATACATTTGAATTAATTCATTTTCTAAGCAAGATCATATCATTTCCCTCAATTGAATTTTCTAAAAATATATCACCTGTATAATGTTATTTATATGGAAGATTTAATTGTGCGGTTTTTATAATAATACCTAAACAACCTTTGGTCCTAGAAACTCAAAATAGGGATGGCGTTACGCGTTGTGATATAGAGTATAACCATACCAAACTTTTAAAAAATCAGTCAAAAAATGTGACTTTGTATAAGGAACAGACAGAAAGACATACTTCCCACTTTATATATATATATATATTACATTTTTTTATTATTGGAAATTGTGTTCATTCATATCATGCCGATAATGGCAGTACAATCCATTTCTGATGAATCATTAAGATGATGGCATTTTATTAAATTACGGTAAAAATATCCGCAAAGTCAGCGCTGAGAACTTCGCCCAAACTAAAATTGCGTTGCGCAGAAAAGACCTCTTCCGAAACTATCGGCAATCTTAGCCTCGAGCAAGGAGCAAAATAAAACGACTGTCCTTAAAAATTGTTTAACTCGGAAATACTTCACTAATTACCCTTTTAATGGCACTTGTAATCTTCAGGGGGTTGGGGGGTGTAGACTCGAACAGTAATTGGGCTGTAAAAAAGAGGTGATGGAGGGTTAACCCTTTGCAGCCCTGTGTCAGGAGATTTACGACATTGAAAATTATTTCTTTTAGTCAGATGTTGTATGTGATACTCGAAAATATAGCTCATTAGTTTGTCTCAGATGTCGGGTGAGACAGAACAATGAAAATTATTTGTTTCACTCAGATGTCGGGTGAGACCTTGCATTGAAAATAAATTATTTCACTCAGATGTCGGGGTGACCTCGGACATTGAAAATTATTAGTATCACTCAGATGTTGAGCAAAACTCGATATTGAAGATTAATTATTTCGGATTCGGATATTTTATATTCGGATGTCGGAAGAACCCCAGCATTGAAAATTATTAATTTCAGTCACATATCGGGTGATCCCTATGAAAATAAATTATTTCAGTCAAATGTCCGGTGACCCTCGACATTGAAAATTATTAGCTTAAATTATTGGTTACAAAAGTAAAGTTTCACTCTGTTTGTTGTTGGGTGAGACACGACACTGAATATTATTAGTTTCAGTCAGATGTTGGGTGATACACGACATTGAAATTTTTTTGATCCAGTCATATATCAAGTGAACCTTCTTTTCACTTTCTTAATCAAATTACTTTATTACAGTGCTGGAAATGTAATCTAAGGACTAAATATCACACTTACCAATCTTTGGCTTTCGAAATGATGTCTATGAGAAAAAGGTTGTGACTAAATTAAATTGGTAATGATTTAGTTGATTGTGAAAGTGATAGCCGGATAAGTGATAGCAAAATTGATGATTTGGAATAGGATAAAATGTGCAAAACCGATAAAAAAAAATGTAAATTAATCATCATTTTCATTTTATATACATCCTGCATAGGAAATAGGAAAAATATTGAAAATTCGAAATCGAGTTTTCGACAAAATAGCACGTTTCAAGCACCCCTGAACCCAAATCGAAAGTGAGGTGATTTTTGAGTTAATGTGTGTGTGTGTGTGTGTGCTTGTGTGCGTGCGACTCTGAGGGGACGACTGGACGTTTGACTGGACGAGACATCACAAACGAATGAAGTGCTTTCTAAACTATTTAGTACAACTATTACAATCATAGAATACTGCGACTCGTCTGATATTAGGAGCTTTCAAAAGTCCGGAAGACATGATACGATTTTCTTCAATTTCCAAATGAATTTTTTAAAAAAATCAAAAAATCAGAGTATCCAATTATGTAAAATAGATAACCATATAATGTGTAATTGTTCAGCAGAAAACGAATGGCGCCAATAGAAAAACCATTTAGTTTAAAATTGTTCGTTTCACTGACGGACTTGCAGTGTTTTATTCAGGTCTTTTTGCCCGGGGCGCAAATGGAACCATACAGAGAAGAGGGGGGGGGGATTTCCAATATAATTTTAACTACTATACTTACATATATAGAAATAACATATTACATTTAGATCAATGATGTAAAATATATCCCGGGGGGGGGAGCGAATTGTCGTGGCGAATGCATACCTGAAAAGAACACTGGAATTCTGTGAAAAAATAAAATCAAAAATAAATTTAATTTGCGAGTATTTGAGGGCCCCAAAGTTGTTAGGCTCATGGTAAATGCTCACATGTGCATACCATAATATGGGTCTGGCCATGGATGCTCCAGTACATCTATAAAGTTATAGACCTCGTATCCTTCTTAGGAAACAACAACCCCCACTCGCAGTTCATACGTCGATAACATGAACGTGAACCCTTTTACGACACGCAATAAAGATTAATGAGCAGACCATCCCATAATTCATTACAGAGGCGAACTTCCGAAATTTTCCCCGAGAACGAAAACTTGACAAAAATATCTCTTCCAGAACTATCGGCAAGCTGTTAGTTTCGAGCAGAAGCAAAATGGCGCGGCCGCGTCCTCAAAAATTGTTCTACTCGGGAAAACTCTTCACTAATTACGTTGTTAATGGCATTTTTAATCTTCGGGGAACAAACTCGAACAAAAGTTGGGAAGGGGGTGTAAGGGGGGGGGGGGGGGTCCGATGAAAAAGATTCTGAGGAGTTGTTTTTGGAGGAAGGCTTATGTAAAAATCAGGACAAAGTTTCCCCTGTTGTTTTCATATCCCATTAAAGGAAAGTTGCAGCTTTTTTTTATTCCTCTGATGTTACAAGTACTTTAATATAGATGGAATAAACATAGTTATCGGATAATATGTTTATTGAAAAACTATTTTTAAAAAGCTGATGTGGGTAGTATATGTCCTTCCCTACATACTGCAAACTGAACTTACTTTTAACACATTTATATTCATGTTTAACATTTGAGTTTATGAACCGCTCCTAAAGCTAGCAATGGCAGTTTCAGTGTAATGACAAATATTCCTTGACCAGTTTTATGCTTTTTAACACTCTTCAGCACAGAATCTATATAACGATTGTCTAAAGTATTTGTCTCTTTTCAGATAGCCCCCACCTTCCCCAGAAGCTTCCTAATGACTTGAAAGGCTAAATCTCTGCACATTTGAGTATCGACTAAGGGACAAAGCTTAACGAAGCTTACAACAAAGCATAACGAAGCCAGAATTTGGATTTCTTCCAGGTTAGAGGCCTGTAGGACAAGGAAATGGGGGGGGGGGGCGAAAAGTCTTTACAGCTCTTCCAAAAGACCTCCGGAGACAGACAGACAGACAGACGGACGGACGGATCGACAGACCGACAGATAGAGAGAGAGAGTGCGCATGTAAGTGCGTGTGTGTGCGTGTGCATGCGCGTGAGGCGTGAGCACTATGATGCAAGAACAAATGCACTGAACCTACTGCTGCAAATCTTTGTTTATATATACACTCTATAGAAAAAGTAGTATATGCAGCCATAAAAAACACTAGTTACAGCCACGAAACTCGGCGTGCAAATATTGCTTTAATAGTGATGCAAATGATCAAACTGTCAGTATCAATGATGTTATAGGGGTCATGCAACGCACATGAGAACAACGCATCGTGCAGCATTTAAAACGACCAGTGTTCTCAGTCACTTGCAACTGGATTTTTTTACTTTGATGCTGAAAGTTGTATACAAAGATGTTTTTGAGACGTACTCGACGGCGCTACGAATAACTGTGGGATTTAAAGAGAGGTCGCACCATAGGCCTAAGGGAAGCCAATTAGTCCAACTGGCGTATTAGTCTCCATTTTGGTCGGCGTGATTTGGTAGTTGTTGGGTGTTGGCAACAGTGAATCAGAGAAGTCATTTGCCATCCTCTATGCATCTTGTAGTAAGAGAACTATTCGGAGGTGACTGGCAGAAAGTGGGATTAGGTGCCAAGGTCTATTACGGCACCTACCACTGACCCCTCAACATAAGCAGAGCCGTCTGGATTGGTGCCAAGCTCCGCCAACCTGGACAGCTTCCGATTGGAGACATTTTGTCTTTAACACGAATCTCCCTTCTCTCTCAGTATTGATGACCGAAAAAAGATATTTTTTATAATAGTTTTATATTTTGAACTCAAAGAATGAATTAAATGTCAATTGAATATAATTGAGGATTTTGGATGTGATGCGTATTTTGGATGCAATGAGGATTTTGAATGTGATGAGGATTTTGGATGTGAGCGGGATTTTGAATGTGAGCATGAATGCGGATTATGAATGTGAGCATGAATGTGGATTATGAATGTGAGCATAAGTATGTTTGGAGTAAGTAGCCAAAATCACCTAATTTCTATTTACGCGATGTTACTTCAATCTCAACCGCATTGTGCCATAAATTTTATGCACCATTATTTCGATGCGAAAGAAGTAAAATCAATGCATTATGTAGTAAAAGTCATTTCCTGACCACATTAGATTTTTTTTTGTTGTTGTTGTTATATGACTTTTGAAGTTAAGATTCGATACATCAATGTTCGAAAGATTTAAGTTATCAACATTAGGCAAACATTCTTCTTTCAAGCCCCTTTGATATACGCATTTTTTTTTCACTTCCAAACAAAAAAAAATATTTTTATAGATATTTTTAGATGCAATAGAGGGAACTTTTCGTAAGATATCGGAGAACACGTTTAGACTGACGATTATTCCCGCTGCGTATATATGAAAAATAACAAAAATGTATAAAAATAAATTGAAAGAAGTTTTTCCATTCTGGTTTTAAAACTTCCAAGATTTTTACAGATATTTTGTTTGATATTGATGCGGTTGAAATCTTCAAGTTCCATAACATATATTTCGACTGATGTAAAATGTTTGAGGGAAATATCTGAATTTAAATGTTAAGGATTGTGCTCCTAGTCCTTATGCTCCCAGTTGTAAAATTAATGGTGGTAATGATTCCATATATTTAATCAATAGTTCCATACATTTAATGTTGATATTGTGGTATTAGCTTTACAAAAGTGTCTGTCAGTCCACTTTTAATGTATGCAATGTTAGTGTATATGTATGTTAGTGTGTGTGTATGCATTTTAGTGTGTGTACGTATGTATGCGAATGTGTGCGTGTGTGTTAGTGTGTATGTGTAAGTCAGTGTGTGTGTATGTGTAAGTTAGTGTGTGTATGTATGTTAATGTGTGTGTGAGTGTGTGTGTGTATGCTAGTGTGTGTATTTATGAGCTTGTGGAGTCGCTACACGAAATTGGGAGTTTGAAATGAAATTTGAAAAGATTATTACAATTAGTGAAAACTGGAACCCTATAGATTTTAAACGTGATCGAACATTCGAAAGATGCCTCAATTTTCGATCGAATTTTTGAAAAAAAAAAATTTAAAATTAGGGCTTTTGATAATGTTAAATTATTATTTTACGTAATTTATAAAGCTCTTGACACCCTCTTTAGAACGCTAACAGGAACCATTTTTGAGATATAGCATGTTTTCAGACAAATTTATCAAAAAAATTGCATAAAATTAAATGAAGCACAAGTATCCTTGAATAGGTTCAACATGATCATAAATTTAACGAAATATCGCTAACTTGGCGACTTTTGAAAACATTACTACATTGATGAAGTGTCACCAAATTGACAAAAACGAGACTTATGTAACGAAAATGCACCAAAATTTATGAAAATTCTATTTTGTCTAATAATTGAAATCGTTTAATATATGAACTATATATTGCTGAGCAGATATTTTTGTAGTATTTATAATTGTCAAGTTAGACTTGCGCGGAATATAAGTCAATTGGGTACTTTGAAAGCGTTTCATACATTGTCATTCGCAGTTTATTGCACTGTATATTCTACGCCGTATATTCTACGAAAATCGCCGTGTATTCTAATAAGTTAAAGCATGTGTCGTAGATCTTGTACATCAATCTACTGAGAAAGAAACAAGTCATTTCATTTTCTAGGGAAAGTTATGTGCTGCACGCATAACATTTTTTTATATACAGAAGGAAAACTTTTCCTGTAGATATTAGATGCGAAATATGTTTATTTGACGATCATTCATTTGGCTGAATACCGTAGCCAGGGATAGGTGTTGCCACCACGAATCTAATAAAATATATAAATTGCCCAACGGAAAATTACAGTTAGTTTCTTATTTTAGACATTTAATGTAACATTTCTTCCTATTTTTATCTTAATCTGATCCCGATTACAGAAAAGTTGAGGGGGTGATAGAGGGGTGATATGAGGCCAAATTGAAACATTTCCTTTCTGGAAAATTACGATTTTCGCCTTTTTCCTTCCACGCAATTCGATTTAAATTACGCCAGATATTTTAAGGGCGCAGATAAATCTATTGAGTCTTTACGGCAATTTGAGTGGGCATTAGAAGCAAATAACAAAGTTTTACATTAGAAAATAAAATTATGTAATTGCTTTGTTAAATGTTGGGGAGAGTACAATTTTCAACCGCTGAGTAAGCAAGAAATAAGTGGTCAACTGAGTAAATACTCAACTGGTACGCTGAGTAAATACTAAACTGGTACGCCGAGTTATTACGCAACTAGTACGCTGAGTAAATACGCAACTAGTACGGTGAGTAAGTACTCAACTGATACATTGATAAGTGTTCAACTGGTACGTTGAATAAGTGCTCAACTGATACGCTGAATCAACTGGTACGCTGAATAAGAGCTCAACCGGTACGCCGAATAAGTGCTCAACTGGTACGTTGACTTAGTATCCAAATGGCAGCAGCGTAATTAGAAATTTGGTCCTCTAAGCAAAATATGTGAAAAATGCTCCCCCTCCCCCAGAAAAAGATAAAATTTCTAGTTTTCCAAATTAAAATTTTATCCTCCAAGAAAAGGAAAAACATTTAGAAAATGTTTTAAAAACAGTATTTATAATCCTATGACCATTGAGCATGCAACAACTAACTTAAAGTAAAGATATTAGATCTTTCTTGGCAAAAATATTTACTTTGAATCCAAAACTATTCAATACAAAAAATTCGTTTTTATACCATAAAATGCTGAAAAAAAAGCCTATATTTTCTTAATTATATATATCTGGGTACAATGTGAGATATTTTAATTTATAGCAGACGATTTTTTATTATATTGCATAATTCAATTTGTTATATATATTTGCATTCCAATTTTAACCATAGAAAGAGTGCTACGAGTAAAAAACCAAAATTGTTTACTGTTTATTCCTGTATATCACCATTACCAACATTATTTTGAGAATTATACTTTGAAAGGGCCTCTCATTTCCCGAATATTGATTAAACAATATGTACCACTGTTTACCTTCTCCTCCTTTTACAAGACTTTCTTCACTCCTGTTTCATGCTGAAGTTTCGCCAAACTTTCAAAGTAAAAAAGATTGGCGAGCAAAGCTTTAAAATGCAGAGAAAGTTCCCAATTAATTTCTTATCTTCGGCATTTAATTTGACATCATTTTTGGTTTATACTTCAATCAGCGCCCAATTTGAGGAACAGAAGAGGAAGGTAGAAAGAAAACAAAACGAACACGTTTTTTTCTCTTCCTGGAAAATTCTATTTTAGTCATTTCCTTCAGAACAATTCGACTCAAATTACAATTCGTTTGAGACGCTGATAAAACTTTTACGGTTCTATGGCATTTTCGGTGAACATTGAAAGCACATTTAGACCAAACTTTTAGCTTTGAAAAAAGCTTAACCACTAAATCTTGCAAAAACAATTTATTATGATGGCGCTGAAGATAAAATTATTGTTTAGGGTTATTTTTATAGAGGTATCCAGCGTTACTCGAGAATTGAAGATATGTAAATTGAAAAACTATTCTAAATCGGATTGTCCTTAAAGAAAATTCTCCTCTCTAGTCTAATTCTTCCATCTAACATAATAAGGGAAGATGTATGTTTGTTCCCTTATGCACTTTGTTGGTTCCTTACGGAAAAATCTAAACGACCCACAGCTCTAAAATTCGATACAATGATACTTCAGGTCAGGTCCCAAGAGACCTAGATGAATGTATTTTTAATTAGAATTATTATTTTAGTTATTTTATGTTGAAGCGCACTTTTGAACAATTGTCACACAAATCGTTTCTTTAGTGATCTGAAATATTAGAGTTTTCATCTTGATATCATCGGAAAGATCTAAGAACGACATCTTTGATGAGATTTAAACCAAATCAGTAGAGCATTCCCTTGCACATTTTAATCGATTTCATAAACTTCTGTACCTTTTTTTACGCAACTTTGTAATTTATTATATATGTCTAAGATCAATATTTAAGGAATAAAAGCCGAAGTCAATGTTTTTGGGACACCCTGTATATATATATATATATATATATATATATATATATATATATATATATATATATATATATATATATATATATATATATATATATATATATAAATTGCTTCATTTCTGAATTCTTACAGGAAGTCTATAAAAGTGGCGATTCTTAATTTCAACTGCTATTGGAGAAAACAAGTGGGGCGGGTTCCTGGACAAATTCACAACTAGGAGAGTAAACAGATTCAATGAAAAAGGGGGTACATGTGAAATTCGTGAAATCACAACATGTATTTTTTAATTTATATTTTCTAAACGGTGGGGGCATTTTTTAAAGATTTTGTTGATTTTCGATAGAATTTTAATCATTTTTTAATTCATTTTAATCATTTTTTAATTCATTTTAATCATTTTTGAATTCATTTTTTCTTCATTTAAATAAATAATTTTCCTTTTTATCGTACAAAATAGCACACGAAATTATTCTTGTAAAGAATATGTTCTATGTAATAATTTAGTCTAGTAAATTCTAATATGGGCATCATATGATTTTCCCTATAAAGTTAAATTCATTTTTCCTTCATTAAAATAAATAAATTTAATTTTTATCGTACAAAATAGCGCACGAAATTATTACTCCTGTGAAATGATATTGAAATCGTAGTTCTGAAACCATTTCCTTTCGATTTCAACGCCATGGCGCATATTAAACTTACGCCAAGTCGCCAAAATTCTTCAAAAGACTGAAATGTCTGAAGAGCGGGAATCCCAGCATAATGAAAGTGGTAAAAAAATCCCGTAAAACATTTATTTAATGCATTTGAGAACATGTAATTTTTGTTTTAAATTTTTGTCGATTTTTGTGCGGTATTTTGTAAATTAGAGGACGTTCTAGTTTTTAGAATTGAATATTTAGTGGGATAGTTTCTTGAGCTACAGTGAGTATTTGCATTACACGGGCGTCACATTAAAAATATTTCTATTTTTAGGGCTTAAATCCATTAAAAACTCTTGTTGTGTTCGACCTCATTTCTATACTTTCCTTGCATGTATAGAATATGTATTGTCGGGAAAATGTATGAGTAAATGCATTCCGTTAAAAACAAAAGTTAACACTTTTTCTTAAAATGTAAGAATCTCTATAGAACATTAACATTTTTATTTACATATATATACCATCTAAATAATGAAACATTTTAGTTCTTTTCGCCAATACTTTACACAAAATTTGTCCTACTAAAATGGAAAAGATATGTCTACTTTCTTTCAAGGAAGTATTAAAAAGTTATAAGATATTTTGTATATGGAAAAACCAAATTGTTATATATATACAAAATACAAGAAAATCCAACAGGCTTTCCTTTACAAAGAGAGAAATATATTTTTGTAAGGTTTTGTATAAATTGATAATTTTGTGAAATTTAGCAGTCAAATAAGTCCTGCGTTACCTTAGTTCTGATCAGTTTTAAATCAAATCGAAAGTAAAATTCCTTAAATAAATTACCCACAAAAGGCTAAATAAAATAAATATGTTTAACTTAGGCAGATAAGTTTTCGCGTAATTTTTCAAGCCAAAGTGATTGGGATAGATCGTTCAGGACTTTTACAGTTTTTGGAACTTTGGTGACTTATTTAAAAAAAACCTAAAAATGTTTAAAAAAATGTAAAACTGCGAATTTTATATATTTTTAAATAAACATACATTTCTTGTTCTGTTTTATGCTATAAAATTAAATTTGATGGATGTAACAAATATATTTAACTCTGTAAGGTACTCCATGTAGTCTAAATAAGATATTTTGTCACAATAAATATAAGTGCTGCTTGTGAGAATATAACTTTATAATACATTCTTAAATAAAGCGGGCGTAGGTCAATTAGATGACTATAACTGAAAGCGTTCGAAAGCGTTTTTAGTTTTCTTCCTTAGGTCAGAAGCAGTAGCATCTTAACAACCCTTTGTAATACTTCCTTAAAAAAAATATAGGTATAGAAAAATTAGGTAACTGTAACTATTTTGCGGGCGATTTCTGCTCTCTTCCCCAGGCCACATAAACAGTGTATTTTCTTCACAACCGTTAATAAGACAGTGATAAGGCACCACTAAAAAAGAACCACGGCTCTTTCTTAGTGGTGTCTTATCACTGTCTTATTAACGTAGTGGTATTATCAGTGTCTTATTAACGTAAGGCACCACTAAGAAAGAACCACGGTTCTTTCTTAGTGGTGCCTTATTACTGTCTTATTAACGGTTGCGAAGAAAATACACTGTTTATGACCTGGGGAAGCGAGCTGAAATTGCCCTCAAAATAGTTGCAATTGCCTAATCTTTCTATACCTATACTTTCTTTAAGGAAGTTGTAATGCCAGAAATGTAAAGTAATAAATATTTGGAAGGATTAAAAAATAATGGAACCAGGAATGCGGGCGGATTATCCCCACGCTAAGCAGATGGGCGATAATATACAGGTGGCCCCATATCTTACATACCACGCCCATGTTTACATACCACGCTAAGCCGTTTGGCGGCAACCGAGACGGCGACGCCATGTCTACGGATTAGCCATCAGCTCTACATTTCAGCACGTGGACCGCCGACCGAAAAAGGGATATAAGTGAGAGTTGCTCGAAGTGGGGGTCAGAATTGGTCAAGGCAGGCTGTTGGAGTTAGACTAGTCAAGAAGAAGCGACGGTAGCAGAGTTAAGAGTTGTGTGTGCGTCTCTGATATAGGAATTCGAAGGAGAGCTCATGTTCATCTGGTATTGCAAGTGTAAAGTGTGACAAAGCATCGGTGTTACCCAAGTTATATGAAAGAAGATCAGGTACCGTACAATTAAACTATATGAGGATAACCTCTTTGTCTAAATTTGTGTTTTTAAGGAAAGCTAATTATGCATCCCACCACGTGCTCCAACCAAATATCAATTCATCTGGCATTACACCCCCCGAACTACCATTGAGATGTATTCCACTATTGTGATATTTATTTAATTTGTAAAACTAAAGAGTGTAAATTGAGTATGATAAATAAATGTTTGTTCCTTTACTATTAACCTTAATTTTTAGTTTGTTAACTTAGTATCCCGTTAAGCACAGAAATAGGTGGGTTTTGCGGCCACCAACGCAATGTACACAGCAGTAAGTTTTAGAACAGATTACATGTATAATTAATATACTAATAAATAATTAATTTAATGTAAAATGCATTTTTGACAATATTAATTTTAATCAACAAAATTAATAAATCGGCACAGAAGTATTAAATAGTTATAAGATATTTTGTGGATAGAGTATCAAATTGTTATAATATACCAAATAATACAAGAAAATCCAACAGGCATACTTTTATTGTAACAAACAAATACATAATATTTACTTCAGAAATTGGAATACACACACCAATTTACATGCTTTAATATCTTAGTCACATTAAAACCCGTCATTTTTTTAAACATACATGACGAATATTTTGATTTTCGTCAAAATATCAATAAATTTTTCTTGAACTGTACAAAAATTTCCAAACATCAACCATCAAAACTCTTCAACATACAGGAGTCTATATATCTTAGTCACAATTAACCTTTTCAGGAACATGAGTGCACCACATCAACAGATTCAACATTTTTTTTTAATTTCGTGCAATTGTATACCGACAACGGACTTCGGGCAATTTAATATCGTATTTTTCCAACGAATCGATATCTTACTGTAAGCAATTCGAAAAGAAGATTCCAAAAATTTGCTAGGTCTAAATATTTGATAATCGTTAATTTTCAGTTTCCAAAAGAATGCTTTTACTTTTAACTCTATAGGTTATAGAAACTTTTGCTTTGAATAAGTTCTTGGAAATGGATTTAAAAATTTCTAAAGGATGGCAGAGATATTTCACATGATTAATGGAATTTTACTGCCTTTCCATCACGTCTCCAGAAATGATCATGACAAAGATGACATATGAGTTTGTTTTAGTTCCGCACAAAAAGTGAAACTAACATTGGGAACGCAAACTACACATAATGCATAACTAGTTTTTCTACTTGTCTTTAGTCTTACACTCAATAGTGCTAAAGTATCACATTTAAAAGTAAAGTATTTAAACGTAATGAATATTTTGTATAAAGTTCATTGCGTATTTATCATAAAAATATTTTTAATTAGCTCCGAATAACTGCTATAATAACGATTATTTATTTTTTAATAAAACTTTTGAGAAAAGAAAAATTCTTCTGGGCGCTCTAACTATCTTAGCTCGTTCTGGGCGACGCAGCAAAGCATCGCTTAACCGCGCTTAATTCTGGTTACACCCCTGATAGCGACTGGATACAAAAATTTCAGGCTGAAGAGGTTTTAAACGTTACCAGAAGCGATTTTTGACGTCGAACAGTAGTGTGAGTAGGCGAATTTCTCTAATCACGCGTTCATAAAATGTCCCTACACAACTCTAAAGCCAACATTTTGTACCTAGTGGACACCTTCAATCCATGGGTGCCTATAGATTTTTTTCAGGGGAGGGATAAAACTCGATAAGATATATAACATCGACTAGCATCTGCCTTCCTTTGCGAACTTAAACTCTCAAGGGAGCAAGTGCGCTCTTGTCCTCCCATACGGGCTCCCATGATTCAATCTAATAATATTTAACCGAGAAGTATCATGAAAACATATATCCCGAATTCGCTGAATGAAGTTTTGAATTAACATATTTTTCGAATTCTTTATAGCAGATAATTATTCCATATTCGAAATTTTGTAGACTTAAAGTTAAAATCTTTCAAACCAACCAAAATTCTTGTGTAAACAAACTCGATATTTACTTGCGCAAAGTCCTTTGTTAAAACTTATTTACACATACATTACCCAGTCTTTCCGTCTAATCCGAAGGTTTGTAGTAGCAATTAGACGACCGGGAAAAATTTATTAAAATTTTCTATCTTACAACAGAACAATATATTTATTCATTATAGATACAATAAACTACAAACATCTTCAATTTGTTAAGTACAGATGTCAGCACTTCTTTGTTGAATTTACTTTTTGGCAAGAATTTGACTTGCCTATCAAAACAAATAAATTAAAAAAAATTGTTCTCATCCTGAAAGAGTTAAAATATATCCCTTTTTTCAAGCACATTCCATGAACAATTTGAACTTTGTCAAAATATCAATATTTTTCTTTCAATGTACAAAATGTCTCAACATCAACAATGCAAATTTACCCCAAAAGACTGGAAGCATCTTTTATACGCTAATTCTTCGTTTTTCTTCTAAAATAGGTTGTCAGAATTTGTTATAAAATACTTTCACAGAGTAAGTCTTTAATTTAACATGCTCTTAGAAATAAACTACATTTAACTTTAAGCTACTTAACCTGTTCTTCAATATGTAGCAAAATATCATAAAGACTAGTACAAAAAAGGTAAAAATCGAGTGAAAAATCAAATGATTCGAAATATGCATTTAACCTGGAGAAGCATATCAAGTTCAGAAGTCCAAGTTTTTTAACAGAGATCTATGTTCTATTTACCTCTGTCTTTTCTGGTGTCTATAATTATAGACAAAAATTTAAATATTCATGATAAATTCGTATTTACATTTACAATCATTATCCACGTATCTGTATTTCTACAGTATTTTCCATCTCTGTAAAAATTGGTTATGCTATCTTTTGGTCCTTCGACAAGTGATACAATCTACAATTTAGATCCATGCAAAATAACTGAAATATGAAAAAGAAATCGAAACTACCATATCAGAAGCAAATGGAAAATATTCTTATTGTTATTATATACGATCCTTCAACGACGTTTTCCAATTTACAATTTAGATTCATGCAGTCACTGAACGTTGAAAAGTAAAACTAAAGTATCTACCACTTTAGAAACAAATAAAATACATTCTTATTGTTACCATACACGACTTTTCAATGATGTTTTTCAATTTGCAATTCAAATTCATGCGAGGTCATTGGACGTTGAAAAAGAAAACTGAAGTGTCTACCATTTCAGAAACAAATTAAAAACATTCTTATAGCTACTATACGTGATTCTTTGACGACGCTTATCAATTTACAATTTAGATTCATGCGAAGTCAATGAACGAGCAAACAGAAAACTAAAGTAGTATCTACCACTTCAAAAACAATTTAAAAACATTCTTATTGTTACCATACACGGGTCTTCGAAACGCCATTCAATCTACAATTTATAATCATGCGAAGTAATTGAAATTTTAAAAAGAAATCGAATATAATTGCCACTTTAAAATCAAACGAAAAACATTCTTATTGTCACCATAATACCATAAGCTTCAAAGTATGTTATGTATATCTTACAGTCGTAAATTTACTTTTAGAAGAATTTAAATATTTTTCTTATATTTTAAAGTAAAATATCCATAATCTCACGAACATATAACGCAGAGAAAATGAGTATCAAATGTTTTACTAAAGCTTGTTCTTTGCTCTAGCGGGATCCTTCCCCTGTTCGCTGTAATCGTCAACCCTGGAACTAGTTTCGTGAATCCAGGGGGGTTGCTTTGCCCCCTGCTCACTAGCGCTCGATGTACTTACTTCATGAGATCTTTTGTTTTGTTTGTTATGTCAGCGTAATACACCCCTTATTTGCTGGCACTCATTAACACCCAAAGATCGCTTCGCGAGTTCTTTCAACCCGGAGGGCTCACACGATCGCCCCCGTGCTTTCAATCGGTTCAACCCATGAAATCTTCGCCCATACTAAAACCAACACCACTTCAGAAATTTATAAAAAATAGAGTGACTCATAAACTAAGTCGAAATTTAAATATAGAGCCCCCTCTTGCAAAAAATCAGCTATGCAGGTACATGCCTGCAAAAATTCGTAATCCTACTATTGCTAATCTGTCCAGGACGCGAACTCGCAGCTCAAATACTCTTGCTTTGACCGACATTGAATCACTTAAGCTGAAGACTACATTGCTTATTGCGGATGCTATCAATATTGATAATTTTCAATTTAGAATTTCGTGAAATATGAGTTAATTGGTTACTTCGAAATAGTGTTCTCATTCGCAATAGCGCCCAATATACTGCATTAAAATCAGTATAGCGTTGATCTCATACATTATATTTTCACTGTGAAAGAAGTAAATTCATTGCATTTTATATAGGGAAAAACATGTGCTGCCCTTAGATTTTTTATGTGCTCTCTATATAAATTCCATCGTAATTTAAAACTATGAATCCACAAACAAAATTGCATTCAGCAAGTATATGTCGCATCAGATCATATGTTCTAAAAATGTGCTTTCCCGTCAGGATAATTCACATGTGTGTATGCAGACCTTGTCAAACAACAAAGTTTAGATTTCAGACATTCTCTTCCGAATGCTTCAAATCGCATTTACTCGAAACCTTCCGTTTCAATAACACGAGGGGAAAATAAATAAAATCTCCGGCGAAACGTCAAAGCAATTACAAAACATCTCTAACATGCCCTAAAAATTGACATTTCAGATTCACAACACTTGGAACTATTCACGTTATTTTACCCGCGGTGCTGAGTTTACAAAATGTTCCTTTTAAAAAAAAGAGGGGGGTAGGGACGATTTAAAAAAAAAAATACAGCTGAAATGAAAATCTCAGGATAAAAACCGCTTCACTCTTCCAATACAATTCAATGCATTTTTTTTTCGAAAACTTCAAAGTTAATGAATGGCAAAAGAAAATATGTTTTCGGGGGAAGTTTCTGGGCGAAGAAAATGGGATAAGATTTCGTTTTCAGCGGATTTGAAAAAATCTTGAACATTTTTCAGCGTAGAAACTGTCATCTTTTTCAAAAGAGATTTTATGGGGGTAATACATACTTTAGAGACCATGATTTAAATTTTACTCCATAAAATTACACAGGTGTTCCAAGAAAATCCTTAAGGGGTGGATCTCGGGAGCCTTAACGTACCATAAGCAGAGATAATTCTCGTGCTTCAAATTGTAATTTATACCTCTTCCCCTATACATCGATAACACAAAAAAAATTATGGCTAATAAGTGAATACATATATGATAATTTCGATGCATTTCAATGCATATATGACAATTTTTTCAATAACTCCGATAACCTTAAGAGGTGGGATCTCAGGAGCCTGAAAGTGCCATAGAATTAATTCCAGTCCTTCACATTTTAATTTATACCTCCTCCCCTATGCATTGATAACACCTATGGCTAATAAATGAATACATATATGATAATTTCGATGCATTTCAATGCATATATGACAATTTCAATAACTCTGATAACTTTAAGAGGTGGGTCTCAAGAGCCTTAAAGTGCCATAAATAGAATTAATTCCCGTGCTTCACATTTTAATTAGCACCTCTTCCCCTATACATCAACAATACCTAAAAAAAATTATGGCTAATAAGTGAATACATATATGATCATTTCCATGCATTCCAATGCATATATGATAATTTCTTTAATCACGTGAATTTGATCATATTTTTAAAAATAGTACACGAGTTTACTAAAATTTTATTGGCATACATGTTGCTTGCAAGTTTGATTGCAACAAAAGAATTGCTTCCATAAACAAAAATATTGGTGATTATAATACAGAAGTATCCATTCAAGAAGTTATACATAAAAATTTTTGCGCAATTAAATGTTTTTAGAGATTACATTAAAAATTTAATTAAGCAATAGTTAGTGCATCGACATCGTAAGCGTGCGTTTATCGCTTGCGCATGATCGCCCGATGAAGTAACTGCAACTCTACTTCTCTTGCGCATGATTGCCCTGTGGAGTGACTGTAAACGTTACATCCAAACGTTTCATCGTCGCTAAATTTGTCGTTTCGGACGAAATAAATAGTATTCTATAATCTATAAAAACTGTATAATTAACAAATAAATAAATAAAAACTGCAAAAAATAAAATGGAAACTTTACTCAACTACCTTATACCATCATGACACATACCCACACCCACCTTTTCCCCTGTCGAAATATGCGAAAGGAATCATATTTCACATCAATTATATAACGGGTAACATAGTTACTATAGTTTTTTAAATTGTTAAATGATCTATCTGTGATATAGCATAGCTATACATAACCTACGGTAAAAATAGACCCATTTTATGGATGTATATTTCGCTTAAAAATAAAATCACGAGAATTGAAATTCTGGGAACACGTCAGAGACATCCATGGGGTACGTTAAGGAAAATTATTAACTAGACCAATAACTCGAGAAGTATCAGAGTTATCGAATATTTTTATGCAAGTGTATAAGAAATCCTTATGGCTCTACAAGATGAGACAACTTTGGGGGAAGGAGGTGCTGACTATTTCTTGTCTAATCGTACCCTCTATCTCATATCCTGTTAAAGATAGGAGAAAATTAATTACAATGATATAGAACGTTGAAAAATTAGTACTATGCATTTATCCTCCCCACCCCCGCAATAATAGAACAAAAACTTGAAAACTCCCCCTTTCCTCAAATTGTCTCCTTAATCGTTATTTAGGGAGTTAGTTTGCAGCCTTCGCTGCTAGACAAAAATGCTTAGTACAAATTTTGAAATGGTCTGCAATTTTGTAATTGACTTTCCCCCTATCTTTAGCAGAAACTGAAATAGCCTCATTTATCACCCACTCCCCTAAAAAGGCGTGTCAGCCCCCTCATTGTGTAGCGCCATTGGGTTTCTTATAAAACTGCATAAGTATAAAAGATGTCCCTAATTCTTCTCGATGTACTGGCCTAGCCCATGACTTTCCTCGACATTTTGTATATGAGATTCAACTGCTCATAATTTGAATTGGAATGAGATCTCTGTTTATGCGACAACTTTAAGCTAATCTGCTGCTCAAGACCTTGCATTTCTGAGAACAACAGATAGCTTCAATAAATGCTGATATTGCAAATTTGAAAACGTCATACATTTATGTAAAATTCTGATGTGGGCAGCGCATGACTTTCCCTGCATAAGGTAACAGATTTACTTCTTTCACAGCGATACCATGCTGTACAAGATCCAGGCCACAATGTTTTTGGCATTGAATTGACACGAGAAATTCGTTTTCTAACGATACATTACGTGAAAATGATTATTTATTTAACATTATAGGTCCTAACTTTTTCTTGACTTTTTTCAAATTCATTCGAAAATTGCGGAGTCTTCCGGTAATTCGATCTCATTTAACATCAATAAGGTTCCAGTATTCATTGATTGTAATAAACATACAATTTTTTTTTATAATCGTTCCATTCGTTTATTAGATATAGCTTTCACACACTTACGGGCACTAATATACACACAAATTAACATGCATACGTACATACACACATATTAACATGCATACATACACACACACTAACATGTCCGGCCGTCCAAATAGTTACCTCAGGATGAGTCGGACGGTCTGGGTCTTCAACACACACTAACATACATACACAGTAACATACATACACTCTAACATGCATACATACATACAAACAGATTAAAGCACATATATACTCACACCCAAACACAGAAGTCACCTCAAAAGCATTTGATATGAGTTCAGGGATGCTTGAAAAGTTCTCCTAAGTCGAAAACTTGAATTCGAATTTTCGACCCCGTCATAATAAGTTCCTTAGACATTACCTAATATATACTGAAAGTAAAATTGTTGGACAAATCTACAGGTCCTGATTTTTCGTTTAAAAATAAAATCATGACAATAGACCGATCACATATCAATAACATGCTAAGGGGTAGCAATAAAACATAAAATCTATGTGGAAAACGCTTCTTTCATAATCTTAAATTTAGCTTTATACATTAGCTTCTTTCATAACGTTAAACTGAGTTTAATTGCTCAAAATAACGGGCTTAATTAATCGAAATTGCACTAAATTTGCACTTTTAATTCAATTTCCGTTTTCATTTGGTAACTGAACGTATTTTCAAATACGGTGTAGCAAAACTGCGAAAAAATAAAATATCTCGAAAACGGCTAGTCCCAGAGTAATAGCATTGGTTTTATTTTTTCATAAAAAATTACGTATAAAACAAGCATTTAATGGCACCAGGGTTACCCACAAGTGCCTTACCTATAAAATTTTATGAAATTTGATAAATTAGTTTCCGAGTTAGAGTGAATACATACATTGCACAGACAGACAAACATAGACACATACACAGACTTTATGCTAGAAATAGTTTTCTTGTGTTCTAGATGTCCCAAAACATGTATATCCATCGAAAACTCGAGTTGCGATTTTCGACACGATTCCAATACTTTCCCTGTACATTACCATGTATTGTGGGGAAAGTAACGAAGGATTATAATTCGAATTTGATTACTCTCGAGTACGTTAAAACTGTATTAATTTCCAAGGATTTTCTTGAAACAGAAATTTTGAAAACTCAAATATACAGATTGTTTAAAAAAATATGATCAAGTTTATATCTTTTAAACCATTAATGCTAATATTTCCAATTGCAAAATTGTTTTAAATCTAAGAAGATTTATATTAAAACACCTACAAAGCAATGTGACGTATTAGCATAAAAATACAGAATATGACTTTTATAATATATCCCCCTTAGCGAAGAAAGGTTGATTTCTAAACAAAAATTGCATAAAATCTGGAGTCCATTAATAAAAATCTTATGTGGGCAGCATAATTAACTTCTTTCACCGCGAAATATTAATATATGTTTCTAACGTTAAAAAGTACCTTGGCATTGGGTGCATTTCTGGATGGCAACATGTAATATGATTTTAAACTTATATTTTGGACAAATACTGCTAATTGGAAATACTGCTGACATATGCTAAAGCAATATACACCATTATGTTAAAATACGTTAATTATTAATGTATCAAGTTGGCGTCATTTTTTGTAATTTTAGCGTCTTTTTTGCCAATTCGGGACTATATTAAAAAAATCTCTCAGTTGTCAATACTTCATTAAATTTACCACCGTGGTTGCAATTCTATCGCCAAGTATTGCATATTTGGTGATTGTTGTTTTTTATGCAATTTTTAGATACATTTCTTTGAAAAACGTGCAATATTTCGAGAACAGTTCATGCTGCGTTTTAAAGTATGTGTTATTTGTTTTTGAATAAAAAATTACGTACAAAACGATTATTTAACATTATTAATAACCGATTATTTTCTGATTTTTTATTCCTTTTTTGGGGGGGCGGGGGGGGGGGGTCTTCCGAACGTTCGATCACATTTAAAATCAATACTATTCCAGTAATCACGGATCTTAATAATCATACTGAATTGCGTTCAAAACAATCCATTCGTTCGTGAGGTATCACATGCACAGACTTATGGATACATACACTAATACACACACACACACTAATACACAGATATCACCTAAGAAATATTCGATTCGAACTCATGGGTGCTTAAAACGCGTTCTTCCGTCGAAAACTCGAATTCAAATTTTTGACCCCGTCACACTACTTTCCTTAACATTCTACTATGTATGTAGGTAAAGTAAAAATTAACAGTCCCAAAAAAAAGACTCCTAACAATATTCATGAAACAAATTATCGGGAACCGCATATCAATTGAATAATAGTTTGAGGTAAAAACAATTCCGCAAAGTACATTCAAGTTTTGTTTTATTCCCCTTCGCTTAGATTTTATAGGTACAGACGACAAACCAGCTAATTATCCATTAAAATTTAAAAACATTTTTCGAGGTATTAGATATTTTGCTCCAAAAGAGCCATATAAAATGTTTGATTTCATATATTTTCGCAGATAACCTTCCCCAGTTTTGAAAATATTTAAAACTAACTTTACGAACTAACTTACGATTCAAAACAATTTCCCAATTGCAAGTATGGGTCTAACTCGGGCAGTTCAAAAGTTATAAATCTGATCCTTATTTTTGAAACATCCTGTATATTGAGAATCCAGTGCTGGTTCCTTACATATAATTGTAAAGTTTCAAACCTTTTGAATTAACGTTTTTCATCCCAAATGGTTTATATTCCACACAAAAAAAACTATTTATAGAATAAACTTTTACAATATACTTTTAAAATATACATTTCAATTTCATTGAGTTTCAATTCGAAGATACAGACGATTTTATGATACATATGATGCATTTTCCATTTGAAATATTTAAGATACATATACGTTATCAAACTTACTCGAGATTAAACTTCTGCAGCCAGTTCTGAAATTATCGATAAACGTTCTAACTAATCACACCAATAAAATATATCAGTTAATCTCACTGTTAACAGCATACAACAATCGACCATCTAAACATTATTTTGCTTCTGATCGCTTGCGAACTTCCGAAAAAGAAGGAAATAGATTGGTATCCAGGATTCCATGCACAGAGTCGGCATTAGCTCTAATGATCCAACCTAATCGATGTATCGATAGACAGAAACCCATGTAACATTATCAAATTATTCCAGTTCATTTCAAGGTGAAAATATTTCACGGTAAAATAAATCATTACGTGCCTCAGCATGATACATCTTACGTAATAAAAGAAGATGTCTGTGTGTCTATGCATCTGTGTCGTTTGTAGCGGAAAATTGAAGTTTCAGACAGCGGTAAAATTCGGTACATATGTACTTTAGGTCCCCGGATGATATGGCTCGTCGGAGTTATTATTTTTAATTCGAATTTATTTAAATGCAATGAACATTTAAAGCCGAAAATCAGTCGAAATTTTGACTTTAGAATGAGATTTATTTTAGGCAAATAATATCCGAATGTAAGGTGAAAAAGCAGTGATAAAATGGCAGCCATTTTGTCTGAACGAAAAAAATAAGCTTTTTCAAACGAAGTGAATTTAATTTATCGGCTTTCTAACTTTGAGCATTTAAAACATTCCATTTTAATTTTATTAACTTTGGTATTATATTATTGTTATGAGTATTGAGCTAACATTTGACTTAAATTGGATAAAAACTCGCTACGATAGCAATTATTTTTTTAAATTTTACTTCTGGGGTAAAGTGACGGTTCTCTTTTTTTACGACCCTGAAGTCTAACTTCTTGAATATCAGTTTTATAACTTAGGGAATTTTAAAAAATATAGCTTGTAAAGCATATAGATATTTTTGTGTTCTACTGCCAGCCATCGACAACCGACGAACTAGGTGTTTACGCGCATACGTGGCAAATCGCATGGTACTTATTCATGCCATATAAAAGGAACTTATTTAGGGCATAATACACCCGCGTTATATGTACAATCGACATGGATAAGCATGGAAAACGAAGCACGGGACTGATTTTAATTCAATACAGGCAATTTGGAAATTGTGTGGTGTAATCTGTATTAGTATTAAGTACAGGCGCTTATTTAGGATCCGGACAACGACAGGTAATACGTTCTAATTATTTATAAAAGTAAATTCTGATGAGGGTAGCACATAACTTACCCCGCATAATTCAATGTCTTTATGTCAAGACGTGCAAGATCCACTTAAAGTTTAGGGTGTTGAATTGCACATTAAAATCTGAAGCTTTCTTGACGGCAACATGCATAATCCACTTCAACAATTAAAGATTGCAATTTCGTCCCAGTAGCTCAACGGTAGAGCCAGTTGGCCAGTTCGAAGATCCAGGGTTCGATTCCCGGTTGGGACGGCAAGGTTCATTATAATGGCGCTCGAACAAATTAGCCCTGTAGGTTAGTACAAATATATCGGAGGTCTGAAAGTGACCCTAGTACGACTAGTACGGATTCAGTGGACTCTGGGATATTGAGCGCCGATTTTAAATTGAGAGGATAACGACCACGGAGGAACTTAACCCCGAGGATAAAAGTAACACCAGGAGGAAAAAACAACAGGAAGAAACATGAGGAATAAATATCAGGAAGTAGTCAGCCAGATTGTCAGTTGCACGCCATTTTGACAGTACAGGATGGAGAATACAGAGTCCACATCGACAATTAAAGCTCGCAATTTTGTCCCAGTATCTCAAGGGTAGAGGGCTGGCCAGTTCGAAGATCTAAGGTTCCATTCCCGGTTAGGGCAACAAGGTTCTTTATACTATGCAAATCTATTTCGAAGTACCCAATTATGTTGTTTCATGCAAATATAATTTTGTAATTAATAGCTATTAAAAATTGCTAGCATTAACCATCAATACTCAAATTTTACACTTTCTTCCTAGCAAACTATCTATCCGTATACCAAATTTGAAGTCTCTATCTTATCCCGACGCATGCTTTTTTATCATTTAATCTTTAGAACGTTTTTTTTGTGGAGCATCCCCCCCCTCCCTTAAATGAGCATTTTTGAAAAACAATTCTTCTTGGGTTTCTACCAGATTAATTTTAATTTCGTTTAAAAAATATTTGAAAAATGAGGTCCCATAGGGTTCAATGTATTTCATTTTTTCAATCCGGATTCAATCCAAAACTAATTGGGTTATATTATTTATTTACATTTCCATATGTTTCACAGACCGTCTAAACAACACACTAAAATTTCATTTTGATAAAGTCATTATCGGTTATCGTGAGAACGGACAGACAGAATGAATGAACAAAGTCATAAACACTTTTCAACTATGTTGTAAAGTGTTAATTATAATTAATTGTTAACAATTTTAAATTTTAGCTCCTTGGAAATGGGAGCATTGGAGATTCCATTACAATGTAAAAGCTTAATATTTAATTTCCATATGTTGAGTATGAATACATTGTAAGTGACTATGAATAAGTCATGCAGTTCTGACCAATAAGGTCGCCAAAGCGCGGAATTTCAAATTTAAGTGATTTTTGTCCAAACCAATAGCATTGTGGTATGGGTTTATTTATTGATACGCACATTTGGTGTCTTTACGTACAATAATTAAATGGTTGTCATAGTAACAAGATTGAGCTTTTTAAATTAAATAATGAATAGTTAAATACATTATTGACTTATGTAAGATATAATTTGAAATTGAATTTTGAATTTTATGAAGCTATTGATTGAAATTTGAACCCTCCTTTTATCACAATGAAATATTAGTTTGAATTATTTGAATATATAATGCAATATTATTAAAATAATTTAGGATATAAAATATACTATGTATGGGTAAATCGTTTGAAAGAAAGAACGTTTGCATTTGCTACTTTGGGGGGGGGGGGGGGGGGGGGGGGAGACGCACACCAAAATGTTCGATTTGCCTAATAAATGAGAAACGACTCCTTTGAAATGTAATAGAGGACTGATATTTGGTATATGGGTTAATCACAAATTGCTTCGAAAATTTTAGGAAATATTCAAATTATCCCATAAAATATATGAAAAATTATTTAGCAAAATATGTACGGTATTTTTTAAAATAAAAATTAAAATAATAATTACACCAATATAATATGAAAGGAAATGTGACCTACTTCAAAATAAAATATGGCATTCATCTTTTTTCCCAGATTAAAAATCATGATTTTTAAAGTTCTTTTAAATGTATATTTAATGTTGCATCCGTCCTAAAATCTCTTCCTTTTTGTTAATTTTCTGTGCATCTTTATTATGCGCCAACGTAATTACAACATTTTTTAGTTTAAATGATCATCAAACTTTGATTATTTCTACAACGAAGCCTAATTTTAATGCATACAGAATGTAAACAAACAATTGTAAGATCAGTTGGATAAGAATTTTTGAATTTCTGAATTTCTTTCACGCAAAATTATTTAACTCTGGAGTCTGGAAAAATATATGAATGAAATATTCACTGCTTTTACAGAGAGCCAGACAATTTATATTTCGATGACGTCATTTAAATACAGTTTATTTTTTTCAATGAAGTTTTAAGTTTTCAAGTAAAGTAAATTTTTGCAGTTCTGTGATAATTAAAAAAATATCACCACTGAATATATTGCATTTTAGATCTTTAAATAAAATTGCATTTCAGTTGAAAAGTGCTTCATAATCAATGCTTTATGCATGATTGATCTTTCGTGTTATTTTTGCATATAGTATTGATACATAACGTCTACGTAGTATTGAGAAAATATAGTTTTCACGAAAATTTTCGATCTCGCGAATTTAATGCCAATATATGTTTTAGGCCCTCCTGAACACGTTTTGCAGATTTTTGGAGTGATGTCAGCCTGTCTGATGTCTGTGGTCCATTTCTTGTGTACAGGATAGCTACTACAAATATTATTGAATTTTCACGAAACTTTATATCCGGCTCTGCTATAGAAAAGTTTAGAACTAGATGGACATTTTTTAAAATTCGAGTGAAAACATCGAAATTTATTCAACATATTTTTTAACATGGTAGCATAGAACAAAATTTGATACAACCATGCATAAAAGATGTTCATTATCGGCTCAATAATCGCTAGATAGTCTCAGTCATTGCTGTCAAAAATGGCCGCGTTACAATTTGTGTGCTCGCAACGTCATTTGCCCCCTCCCCCTCCAAGGGGGCAAGTTACTTCCTCCGGGTGTAAATTGTCAAGTATGGAATCAAGCGGAATATTCAAGCCCTTTAAAGTGAAAGGTAATTGTAATAGATGAGTGTAATATATAGGGTAATATATAATTGATGAGGATAATGAGGGAAATGAGGATAATATATTAATGAGGGTAATATGTAATTGTAATATATAGGGTAATTGTATCTTTTATTGTAATCATTTGGATCAGAAATACCGTCTTTTCAGAATTTTAATTGTAAAATTTGAAAAAAAAAAAAAAAATGGAACAAGCTACTTAAAAATGGATTGTGGTATGAAAGTATCGTTTTCACACCATAAATCAAGTTGAACCACATGCCAGTTAATTTTTATTAAGTCTTTTGTATTCTCTGTTTCAGCTATTTGATTAAATTTCATAAGCCAACAAAGTGGTAAATGCACTAAAATGTACACACCCCCCCCTTTCTTTTCATATGCTTGTTGAAAAATCAATTTAAATTAAAGCTAAACTGCAAAAAATAACCATGACGGAGACAAAAGTTAACAATTTAGAATTTAAATAAAATAGTATATAAAGTATGCAAAGTCCACTTCGACAATAATAGCTGGCAATTTCGTCCCAGTAGCTCAACGGGAAAGCATTGGCTGGCCAGTTCGGAGATCCAGGGTTCGGTTCCCGGTTGGGGCAGCAAGTTTCTGTACAATGGCACCCGAACAAATCAACCCTGTAGGTTAATGCAAATATGTCGGAGGTCTGAAAGTGACCCTAGTACGACTAGTACGGATTCAGTGGACTCTGAAACATTGAGCGCTGATTTCAAATTGAGAGGATGACGACCACGCAGGATATTATCCTGGGTAAAAATAGTAGTAACAGGAGGCTAACCTGTGGTAAAAATAACAGGATGTGGTCAGTCAGATTGTCAGCTGACCGTCAATCTGACGTTAGAGGGTGGAGAATGCAGAGTCCACTTCGTCAATAAGAGCTTGCAATTTCGTCCAAGTAGCTCAACGGCAGAGCGTCAGCTGAACAGTTCGGAGGTTCAGGGTTCGATTCCCGGTTGGGACAGCAAAGTTCTATACAAGTATTTAGATGAATTAAAAAGTAACACGCACTTTTTACTCTCTTTGGATAAAATGACAATCAAAACTGCTACTATTTTTCTGGAAAGTGGCAAGTACGAAATCTTGTAACCGTTACAAGCAACGCCGTTACAACTCAGTTACTGCTAACCATAACCCTGGTGGTAACAATAAGAATTATCATCAAAGTACAGGAAGGGGTTTCTTGCTAAGCCAACGTAATTTGCAAGTTCGTAAGCAAGTAATTTAGGTTTACTTAATTTCTCTTCAAAACACAACTTAACAAGTCTAGTCATGCCAGCAAACATCACTTCTTTCTCATGCAATAAAGACGCTAAATTTCCCCTGATTCCAAAAGCGCTTTCAAGAATATGCCAATCTGTGGTGCGAAGTGCATGTATAGGTGCGTAATAATCATTGGCTCAAAATCCACAAATAGAGGATGTTTAAAAATGGGGAATTATGCTCCTGGATCAGCAACTAGCATCGGTGGACCGGTTACGTGCAGCGCCTGATCAAGCCAAAGTGGGTCCTAAGGCTTGTACATGCAGAAAACTTCCAAACTTTTTATTTTAAAGTAATATATGCATAATAGTTAAAACTATTAAGATATTTTATAATTTAAAATAACAACTAATATTACCAGTTTTAAATTAATTGAAAAACTATGTCTTAATTTTTTTTTTATCACGTACAAAATTTAAGGATTCAGGGCCGCGGCCCCGTAGTCGTTAATCAGGCCCTAGTTACGCGCTTATTAGCGTTTATCCAGTGGGGGAGTTATACCCTCCCCCCTCAAGGAATTCATAAAAGCCCATTGAAGTACGGAGAAAGGATATTTTGGTAAATGGAAAACAAAATATTTAGTTGGTCCCCCCCCCCCCCCCCTAAAAAAAATAAATAAAATTCTGTCGACGATACTAAAGTACAATTGTTGGTAGTACTTGTAGCAAGAAATCTTGCTTCACAGTTGAGGAATAATCGCGATGAAATTAGACATACCACAAAGCCAGTCATCCCCTAGCATTAACGGAAGAAGAAACTCAAAAATTCTCATTTTTTTAAAAAAAGCTTATAATTTAAGAAAATCTAGAGGATTGAATGAACTAAAACACTATACAGTCATACCCCAACAAAACTGTCGTGGCACAATAATTTGAAAATACATTTTTCGGGAGATAATATAATTTGACCTTTAATTAAACTGGGTCGTTAAGCATCCCAATAACGTTTTAAGAAAAGTCTCATGAGGATGCACGTTAGGTTTATATATAGTAAACTGTCCATGAACAATCAAATAAAGGTAATTTCAGCACCCCCAAGAAATAATTTAAAAAATTATGATATACGAACTTGTCAGCAAAGCGAGAAAGAAGAAAATGTCAATTACAAAATTTCAGAGAATTATTTAATTAATATGAATCGTACGAAAAGTGTACGTGGAAAATAATAAGCATCTGTCAAAAAGTAGTTTCGTCAGGGCCTGCAACAGGGATATGCCTCCAATACTTTACAGAAGTCCACTTCGACTATAAGAGCTTGCAATTTCGCCCCAGTAGCTCAACGGTAGAGCTTCGGCTGGCCAGTTTTGATATCCATGGTTCGATTCCCCGTTGGGGCAGCAAGGTTCTTTACAGCTTATCAAAGTAAACGGTCATATCCTCTCGCGAATTCAAATAAACATGACTGCTGACTGAGGGCATGCAGTTTTCACAGGATGTACATTAAATTACTGTGCATGTAAGTGTTGGTTATTTTAATATTCTTGAATGAAACAACAGTTCGCCAATAACCAAATTGTGCTAAATAAATGCCTTCTGTAGCTGCTAGGTCAATTCCTGCTAATTAGACACTGTTCTGAAACTTTGTGTCTATTTCTGTCTATACCGCTTTGTTACTTAATTTGTTATCTTAACTTTAAAATTATCCACTAGTGGCGATGCATTAACTTTTATTCTATAGGGCATGGTCACTGCACTATACACAGACTTTGCAAGGATTAACAATTTCTATTCTCGACTTCTTATTCTTGAAGTAGTGTCTTACCCGGGAAAAGAAGAGTCTAAATTTAAATAGCAGCCGCGCAGATTGCGGACAGAAGGTGGAGCTGGCAACCAAGTTATAAAAAGACGGACCATCTGCATTCTGATTTATTATTTGTAAATTACATTAATGGAGTTTATTTTATGATTTCTACAGTTTAAGAATAAACTTGTTTTTATTAAAAGATGCCTAATTGTTCATTCCGATATCTTTACAACTTAACGTGTACATTTATGGACATTTTCTTACAGAGTTATTGGAATGATTAAAGACTTCTCTAGGAACCCTGAACACAGTTTACAACACGCAGTCGAATGTTTTGAATGAAAATTAGGCTGGAAATTGAAAAGATGAGAATGCATGAGCCAGTTTTAACAAATATTTTGACTGCCGAAATTTGATTTTAAGAATTAAATATATATATATATATATATATATATATATATATATACATCTATCACTTGTTATTCGCAATGGTAACATAATCATAACTTTAAGAATGTCCTACTAGTACATCCCTACTAATGGGTTCAATAGCAATTAACTTGGTCGTCACAGCTTTGCGTAGCGTGAGATACACTTTCAAAAAATTCAATACCAGCTACGTGGTTGGACTGAATTTATTGGTTTTCATTACTATTCGACAAATTTGTGACACATGCAAATTTTCTTGATGCCACTGCATATATTACCTATTCCATCGTAACGAAAGTATAAAAACAGCGAAACCCGTCCATGGATGTTGTTATCTGCGAATGGAGCGTAATATATTATAAACTTAATTTCCACTCAAAAAAATTTCTTTGAAAAGTTTCATAATATTGGAATTTCCGCCACACTTCGCACCACCGATTTTTCATTTTTTTTTCCATGTCTTACCCATTTTCACAGTTGTGAACTCGAATCATTATTATTAATTTTTATATATATATATAAAAGTCAGCTATATATGAACTATACGACTGGATATCCTATCGTTCTTCTTTCTTGCATGCATAACTTCTTCAAAATCTATGATTCCCATCGCCGAATTCGTGCCGAAGGAGACCACTAAATTAACCAACTGCTTCCACCCTTGCTGGTCGAGATGCAGTCAAGTCTCCAATGTCATCAAGTCATCCAAGATGATTGAGATTCGAGTTATCACATGAGGGCGCAGTTCCTGGCCGTCCTGTTCAGTTCCTTGCTGTTCTTGTTGTTAGCCGACCCGTTGTTGTTGTTCCTGAGGAGGGTGTGGTTCTTGTTGAGCCTCCCCTGCGCCGCCAGTGCGGCCACCTCAAAGGCATCTCGAACCGTGCGCGTGCAGCATCGTGCAGAAGTCTCCACGTACGTTGTGGCGTGGATCTGCCTGGATACGCTCAAGGCCTGGAAAATAGATAAATTAAATTAAATTTAAATTTTCACTGAAATGAAACAAAAAATAAAATTTTAAGTACATTAGTATCAAGAATTATGAAATATAATAAAATAAATATAACATGATCAAATCAAATCACATTAAAATTGTTAATACAGCAAACAAGACAATGCAAATAATCACATCAGATAGAAAAATATAACATAAAAACAGAATACAAATAATTTGTTACAACACTGCCTACTGACTAGCAAGTTCATCCAGGTTACTAGAAGCCAATATATCTGTCTGGGATGTTTGGCGAAAAATGTGGCCGACTTATAAAAATATTGTCGAGTTGGCGATGTTTCCATATCTTAAAATATTATTCCATTATCTACTCTATTCATTTCCGTTCGACCATGCTCGTTTGTGACTATGCATGTGTAGTCACAATCATGCATAAAAAGAATCGCAGAGATAAGCATTCTCATACCTGTGATTCTTTTGATACAGGAGAGCATCTTGGTTTTCGTAACTGACCATGAATCGACATCGCTGTCACTAATCGTAGAGACATAGCAAAATTTCGATCCCGGAGTTATGAGCTGTCTTCCCTGCATCTAACCTTCACAGTTTAACTGCTATAAAGCATGGGTTGAACAAGTTCATCGCACAATCCGTGCAATATGTGGGTGGAAGAGTTATAGGAGCTTGAGGTACAAGAAAACTTGTGGAATAAATATTTAGTAAATTATAAGTGTTAGAAGGACCAGAGGGAGATAGGGGTCAAAGAAAGACAGAGAGAAAGAGAGGACAGAAGATCAAAGAGAGAGGGTAAGAGGACGCGCTCGAGAAAGAGAGAGAGAGAGAAAGAGAGAGGGAGAAGAGAGAGAAAAGAAAGAAAGAGAAATAGAGAGAAAAGAGAGAGAGAGAGAAAAGAAAGAGAGAGAGAGAGAGAGAGAGAGAGAGAGAGAGGGAGGGAGGGAGAGAGAGTGTCTCGCGGAAGAAAGTGGGGGCAAAATTTGAAGTTTCGCCGCTGCTCGAAATATATTGTAAAGAAGCCATGCCTTAGTTAAAATATGTTTATGTGTAGGATAATCATGTACTGGATACATAAATTTTTTTTTCACATTGTTATCATTTCGATAAAAATAGGTATATAGTGACGAACTTGCATAAAATATTCATAAATACAACATCAACATAATGTGACAGAAAAGTTATTCCCATCATTGCGGGAAGGAAAATGAAAAAACGACAATGCCGCAAGATAAGCATCCAATCTACTACAAACGGTATAAGAATACGAAGTTAATAATGAATAGCAGAAAATAAGACTAGAAAGAAAACAAGGCGGTAAAAGTACACATAGCAAAGAGAATAGAGACAGCAGAATAGTGAGAAAACCTACCAAAACAGTAACAAAAGGCCATGATACGTTTAAAATAGCAATAAAAAATACAAACAAAACATAAGTAGAAAATATTAGAAAAAACAGCAAATTAATTAGAACAAACAGGAAAAACCGAAATGCAAATATGAAGGAACCAATTGGTTTCGGAAGCTTAGAGCTAACGTAGTCAAATAAAATAGTGGAAATATAACTAAAAAACTGAAAATAGTAGACAAGTACCTGAAAAAGAAACAAACACGCCAGAATGAAAAATTATATACTAGAGATTTCAAAGCGGAAGAGAAGGGACATTGATCTATATTTAAGCTTGTCAAAGATATGAAAACTAACATTCTTACAAAATTAAGTTGCAACTTATTTCAATAAGTTTTATTTTGTCTAACAATGTATGGCGTTTAATGTCGTCTTATATAGTTGTATTAATCGAGCATTTGCTCATTTGAATTCTGTTCTACGGTCGAAATATTTAAAGTTCGCAAGGAAGGCTTCTGGAAAGTCAAGAAACACTTTCTGAATACGCTTTATCCTCCCTTGTGAGAGATATTGAAAATCAAACTCTGTCGTGTTTCGTCCCGTAATCAATACTATACAAAGTATTCAAAGATTTAGCCTTTTGAGTCACCGGCAGAGGGTGTGTGTGTGCTCTGGAAAGACTATTTAAGAAAATCCCCTTTTTCCAACCCCAGAGGGAGTTTTCTTTAGCTCTAAGAAGATTTAGAATCTTCATTCGCAGTATTACCAGTCCTAGTTCTTATCAAATAAAATACATATTATACAAGACAAAAACGACAACCTATGCTTTATCATGCTGCTCCCGTTTTATCACTCTTTGAGGGGGAGGGGGGAGGTCACATTTATTTTAAATCAAAGAAAGTCAAAGGTTATATAATTAATTAAGGAAACAAAACATATTTTATTCCACACTGAAAGATACTGCTTTGATTAATTGCTCTTGATAAATATTTGGGGAATTCTGAAAAAAAAAATTTACTGCGTTATTTGACAAATGAGCGATGGCACGACGTTTACCAACATCGTGAGACATGGACGATGCTTGAATAACGAGCTTTTTCTCGTTCTTTCCGAGATTTTAGAAGATTAAAAATATTTTATCATTTTTACTTTCCCTACAAGGTGTGAGCACAGAGGACGTACTTTGTTGGTTTAAAATCCTCTAAGTCACCTCAAAGAAGGAAAAAACCAGTTAAAACTTTTATCAATATTGTTTACATTTATAAGATCTCTTCTTCTTCTTTTTCGTCCAAGACCGTCCGACCTATCCGAAGGTGTAAGATATCTGTTTGTAATCTCAGAACGTGCCACCCACATTAGATCGGGACCCAGTGAGGGCGACATCTACAAGAACCGTACCCGCCTTCCTCTACCACAAACCGTTCAGAAGGACTTTCAAACCCGCAAATTTAACGTGCCAGCGCTCCGCATAGACACAGAAATAGTTTGTGCAGCACCGGGAATTGAACTTAGGTCCTTCGAGTGCAATCCTCATGATCTAACCACTGGGTTATCCTGCCATTCAGTGGTCGATACTATTAGTGTTCAAAGATTCGGCCTTTTATGCCACTGGAGGACTGCTTAAGAGTCTTGAAAAGCATTAAAAAGACACATAATTTCGACCCAAGTAGGGGAATGGAAAATCCGACGATATTAGGTTCTGTCCGATAGTCGATATTATAAATGTTAAAAGCCCAGACCACACAACAGACCCGAAGGCTCACTGTAGCAAGATGTGTGGTCGGGAGCGGAAGTTAGCCGGAGCCGACTCCCATGGTCCCCGACCGACGGTCCGATAGCGTTTATTAACAAAATAAATGATTTACAAATGAAGGTACAAGATCACAAGACAGGCAGGTAGTCTTAGGTTTTCCAATAGAACAAGGTATTTTGATAGAAAGAATAATTATGTTTTGATCATAGATATGTAATTAAGTAAATACTGGCTGTCGGGTGACAGGGGAGAATTTCTGATTTAAGGTTTAAAAGTAGAACTTTAGTACACAAGAAGTATATACAAATAACAAATTAATAAAAACAACTACAAAAACAAAACAAGGAAAAAGGACAAACAAGAGGTAAATACAAAGACAAAAAACCCTGGGTGTCAAAGGAAGATTTAGCCATTTAGGTCACTAGGGATGGAGAACTTCTAGAAGGTTTGAAAATCACTTATGGACCCACACATTTAACGTGCCCGCACTCTGCATGAATACGGAGACAGTTTTGTGCAGAACCGGGAACCGAACTTTGATCGTCCGAAAGCAGTCCTCGCGCACTAATAACTGGGCTGTCCCACCCCACTTTATATTATTAAATTTAGCCAGAAAATTGCTAGAATTCTCAAGGTTCTAAGTATTAAAATTCTTTCCTATCAATAAAATGAATGTCTCTTCCATTACGACCTCTATTAAAATGTTCAATAATTAGCAAATTATCGCGCTCTTTGTAAATGCGGATTATTGTATATAGGTCAAACAAAATTTTCTTAACAGTACCGCTGGGAAGAGCATCAAAATTACATTAAAAAAATCTGATGTAGGCAACATATGACTTTCCTTATATAATGTAATGCATTTACTACTTATACAGTAAAAAAAAAGTTTAGATACTAATATTCTTTCCAAGATATTGAATTTTCGACAATTAGTCGTCATTTTCACTGATTTAGAGTCCTTTTTATCCATTTGGCGAGATTTTCATTAATTTGGCAACATTTCAAAAAAGTCGCCAAGTTGGCGACATTCCGCCAAATTCGTCGCCAAAATCTCGCCAAGCGTTATGCACTAAGAAATAAATTATTCTTACAGCAGATAAATGACTATTGGCGTTCAAATAGAAAAGTATTATTCAAAGTATCTTTCTTCATGCATGGAACGAGCTAGATCCACGGAAATGATGTCACCCAATTTATCGCATGATATTACATATGAAAAGTTAACATGTTTCTCAATAGGAATTTTTTTTTATATGACTTTTTGATAATTTTTTTTTAAAAATGTACAATATCTCGAGAACGGTTCATGTTAGCGTTCTAAAATTTATGCCAATCGTTTTCTAATGAAAAATTACATAAGAAATGTTTATTTGCGTAACTTTATTAGCGGTTTTGATTTTTTGACGATATTTTCAAAATTTCATTCGAAAATTTAGGGGGGTTCTGAACATTCGATTCGAATCGGTCCATTCGTTCGTCAGTTATCGTCTCCACAGACTCACTGACACACACACAGACATCACTTCAAAAATGTTTGATTCGTGATGATCAGGGATGCTTGAAACGTGCTCTCCCGTCGAAAACTCGGATTCGAATTTTCGACCCCGTCACAATACTTTCCTTATACATTATGTATATAAGAAAAGTAATAATAAAACTTTCATCGTTAATCACTGCTGAACAACAATTCACGAGTTCGATTTTTATTCTGTATTCATTATTCAAAAAAGTTCTTCGGTTTTCGGTTTTTGATTTCTTTTGGAAGTTTTTCACATCAATAAAAACTCCAGTAATCCGATTTGTCGAAGACACCATACTTCTCCGAGTTCTATGTTTAATTATTTTTATGTTCTCTGTTTCTCTGGTTTTTTTTTTTGCTCCACACGTTGGAATCTTATACACTTTTTATATTTCTTTTACTTGCTTCTCATGTTCATATTCACTTCAGGGACCTATACAGGGTCGTAACCAGATACGAAATTGAAGAGGGGCGGGAGAAAATTCAACGGAGATCAATAGTCTTAAAGGACGGGCTCACCAAACACGTAATTAATCATTAGCATTTATAAACCATAACAAGTACTGTCATATATTTCAATTCATATAAATTATTAACAAATAATTGTATATTTATATTTGCAAGCTAAGAGCTAATTTATTAATATCCATATAGCTACTATACATCAATATTAATATATAATAATTACAATTGATTTTAATGTAAGCATTGACTGGTAAAAGTTGTTAATAATTTGTAGCAGCATTCTGGAAGTTGATACAAGGTAATGATTAACTACTCTTATCTACTTATCAGTTGATTTTGACCCTGTAATGTATAATAGTGAACCCCACAGTAATACTAAAGTATCCTAAATACTATTGTCATAGTTTTTAAATATTTTTAGATTAAATATGTAAATAAATTGATCATTTGCTTAATCACAAATTCAGCTAAATTAAAAAAATCTTTAAAACGAAGTAATTTATAAAACAAAACTCCAAATATTTTATGCAAAATTTGAATGACATTTTATAGGAAATTTCATATCACTATTGAAAATTTAATATTTTTATCAGAGGGGCTGAGTATACCTCCTGAGGGGCTTAGTCCCCTCAGGCCCCTACCTGGCTGCCGTCATGGGCCTATGAAGATTGTACAGAGAGAAAATCCCCCTCCCCCCTTTGTACAAAGAGCATGGCCGCCACGCCCTTTCTTGGGCATCTTCTCTCTTGGACTGATTGGAATGCTTTCTTGAATAATCCAATGCTGGTTCTAAACGAACGCAAGGCTGATGGTCTTTTGAGCTTGGCCTACACTAGGCCAAGTGGGATAAGTAATGTGGCGAAAAGGAGCATCGCCAGTCCCGATCCAGGACTGAACTCGGGACCTCTTGCTTACAAGACCGACATTATAATCACTGAGCAAAAGTTAGCTTCTTCTCCGTTCTTATAATTCGGGTACAGGTTCCAAGCATCTTTGATCAGATGTCTTTGCTGCAGAACACTCCGTCACCTGATGAAGGCCCCGGTCTAATTTCGGCGAGGAGAGGGCCGCTGAGAAAACCCCTGCGTGTCTTCCCCGAAATGCAGTTGAGGGGCTGAAGTGGGTCGGGAGGCGTATCGCCTCGGGCGTGACAGTCAGTCGTAGTCAACTAGAAAGGGAGTGTCAAGGCTTCTGACTCCGTGTGGTGCTGCCATCTCGTGTTGAGAGGTGAGATCGTTGGAGAGGAAGGTTGCGTGTTTCAAACGTCCAGTCATCATTGTGGAGGAAAGGGGCAACACCAGTCCCGAGCCAGGACAGAACTCGGGACCTCTTGCTTACAAGACCGACATTATAATCACTGAGCAAAAGCTAGCTTCTCCTTCGTTCTTATAATTCGGGTACAGGTTCCAAGCATCTTTGATCAGAGGTCTTTGCTGCCGAAGTAAGAAGAAGAAGAAAATAGTCACTTCATTTTCTGTTTATTCTCGTTTCACTTATCTTTCTTCACACTAGATGGCGTTACCATATTGAGTTCTGCATTTAGCCATTTTCTATCTGGCTAACATAGTCATACTCTCACCTGAACGTTCAAGTCCAGAATTATTCGAACTAAGGAAACAAAAGCAAAGATTTCAGAAACGTATGTCTGTTCACTTAAATTTATTTGCGTTGCATTTTACATTCAGATTTGGTTTATTAGTGAGCTATCATTTTTCTTTTTTCTCCATAAGCTGTAAAACATTTGCAAGCGTGTTACTGAAAGTTCCAGGGGAATCAGCTGTCGGTAATGGGGGGTAAGGTTCCTGATAGTTATGATAATATATATATATATGTGTGTATATATAGAAAATACAGACATAACGCTCCGGCATACAATAATTAGCTAAATATTTCAAAAATGAAGCTGGGATTTTCATGAATGCCTGTAACTGTGACTTTTCTTATCAGTTTGTCGAAATTATCAACAGAGTAGTTGAAAAAAATGAGCAAATATAACAGAATGTTTTACAGTAAAAAACCAATTAAACATGTTCAATTTCGCAAAAGTCCATGTCATACCCACAAAACCTTCTTATAAGGGGCGTAACCAAAGTTCGTATCACGTTGCCACTGTAGATAACAGCATCCGGCAACATGCACCGGTTTGAAACTTATGTGCTCGTCAGGGTGTAATAACATATGCTTTCAATGGCGGCACTAAAACTTGCAAAGCGTCAAAATTTTGACAATCAGAGAAGGAATACACATCCGACTTCAAATCTCTTGAAGTTTGTGCCACGGTGTAAGAGGCTGCGGTTAAAATTGGTAAATCAAGCCGAGTGGTAAATCAAAACATTTTGGCCTCAAGGTTTTGCATAATTTAGGCATTTAACAAGTTTTTCTTGCTAACCATTTTAGGCATCAGCTATCTATCCCATCTGAAACCGGTCTATGGATGATGTTATCTGCAATGGAAGCACGGCTCTAATTCTAATTATTCAGGTAATGTATTCAGGGCTCGTATATAATGTACTTAAGCAACTTTGTAAGAAAAGGTCCAAAAGTATACACGTTATATCTACATGACCATGCCTGAACAAATAAAAGCAACGCCCCTAGTAAGATTTTTAAAAAGTTAGGTTAACGGGCTTGGAAATTAAGCGAGCAAATAAACCCAATTACGAATTTGTAGAGCAATGTTTAATGAATAGGAATTTACCCCATAAACGAGCAAAACGCGTATACGAAAGGTAATAAATGTTAGTCATGCTTCATCGACTACTCGTTTGTGAGATAAAAGACAGCACCTGCAGAACGGAATATGCATATGGCCGTCCGTTTTAGGAGTTTCCATGGCGTACTACTCGTTCAGTTAGTATTAAAAAATGGTTGATTTGATGTCTTCCAAATACGCGTCTCGTGCGTACCTGATGACGATTCCTACTTTTTAGACAATGGTCTACAGCATTGCAATTGGTTATTTTCGTCTAACTCGCTTTATTGCCCAGTTAAATATCCTAGCATTTTAAGTTCTCCATAATGGCGATATAATTGCTTTTATTTGATCGGCAATGGTCACTTAAATATACATTTCAAATTTTTTTGATCAAGGAACCCTTTGAAGTATAATTAGATGGCGGAACCCCAAAATAACAACAAATCTATTTATGGTTCAAATTATATATTCAAAATTTCGCACTTTTTATAAGAAAATTTACATGACACTATCACGTTGCATAACTCCTGAAATACTATCTCTGAAACCGAGAGTTCCGCGCTGAAACCTAGAGTTCCACGGAACACATTTGAGGAAAAGCTTCTATAGATAAACGTAACGTCTAATCTTATGGACTTTTTCTTCCAGAGATTAGGATACATAAGTACTTTCCTAGAAACCCTATACAGGGTGTCCCAAAAACATTGACCTCAACTTTTATTCTTAAATATTGATTTTAGACATATATAATAAATTAAAAATTTGCGCAAAAAATATACCGAATTTTATGAAATCGATAAAAATTTTCAGGAGATAAATTTGAAGAAATACAAAATTTAAATTTTTATACGGCCCCCGGTCAAAAACATTTCCAACGAGTAAAATGTGCCCCATACACTAATAAGGTGATATACAAAATGTCAGCATTTTATAATAAAAAGTCCAAGAGATATGTTTAAATAAAGTTGGTGAGGAATTAATTATAAATTAAAATGTAAATGTTTATAGCAAGACTGCAAATGACGCAACACAGAAATGCATCATAGGCAAATAATATCTGCCTCTTATCTTTAACGGATCTTTGGCATGGATGGAAAACATTATGAACAAGCTTTGTAATCTTTGTGTAAAGTTATTATTTCTATACAGTGTAGATACTTTTGTACTAATAAAAGGCAAAATTATTATTTATTTATGTAATCATTGTTTTCTTTCGTAATTTGTGTATGACCCCTGAAACGCGATCTGCCGACATGATTTTACCCCTTTGAGAACATATGTCGATGCATCGAAAAGTGGTTTAAGTCAGCATGTTTGCCTTTTCATATCTCTGAGACTTTTTATTATAAAATGCTTAAATTTCGTACATCACCTTATTAGTGTATGGGGGCACATTTTACTCATTGGAAATGGTTTTATACGGGGGCCGTATAAAAATTTAAATTTTGTATTTCTTAATATTCAATTAAAATTTAATCTATTTTATAAAATTCTGTACCTTTTTTTACGCAACTTTGTAATTTATTATCTATGTCTAAGATCAATATTTAAGGAATAAAAGCCGAGGTCAATGTTTTTGGGAAACCCTGTATAGTGGCTGCAATTACCACGGTTAGTTATTGTTGAGAACCGAAATTTATCTTACATAATAAAAGAAGATATTTGGCTGTCTTTTTTTCTGTGTGTTGTCTGTAGCGGAAAATCTATGCTTTGGACAGCCACGAAATTCAGTACTGGTTTAATTGAATCCTCCGGTACGATAGACCTCGGAAATATTTTGTTTTCATATTTCGAATTAGTTCTTCTTTTTATTTTGTGTGAAAACGCGATTCCGAGTGGATTTCACACGAATCGGTTTCTCAGCGAACAAAAATATTACCACAGAATTTTCAGCGGGATCGTCATCGAGAAAATCGTAGAACGTTCTTTCCAATGATCTTTGAACGGAATCAATAAGACTATTCCTTTATATGTATTTATTTATTTTTAAATGCATATAAATATGCATTTTTTTCTTCTTATTTCGCAGTATCCATAAAAGGAGGATTAATACGATTAACAACCCCCTCCACCTTTTATTAATTAGTCTGTTCTCTAATTTTCTGTTAATTATGTACCAAAAGCAAAATATCGAACTTTTGGATTATGTTCCTTCTCCGGAGTGCAGGGCATTGCTATCAGACGAAGAAGACGTTTGTATGCAAGCGTGACAAATAGTTGCGCGCGAATACACCGGTTTAAAACTAAAGTATTTGGTATTGTGCTAAAATTTATTTTAAGTAAATGAAAAATCGCCGAGATAGCAATAATTCAGGGGTTATTGGAATTTTTTAATGACTTCAAATATTTTCATTTACTTGTGTCGCGAGAATGATTTTAGCTCAAAACATGTGATTTAGAAATAGTGTAGTGTTATATGTATCTGTATTATTTATATAGCGGGAACTTATTTAAGACCCGGGCTAAGTCGGATAATTCCTTCTAGTTTTAAAATAAACTTATCCTTAAAGTTATATGATTGAAAAGAAGACTTATTGTTGTGTCCGCATCAAAAGTATATTTGTAATTATTTATCTGTAGGAATATTTAAGAAGTTATAAATAAAAATAAATTTATATTAATTTATCTGTAAGAATATTGAAGAAGTTTCAAATAAAAATACATTGGTATTAATTTATCTGTAGGAATATTTAAGAAGTTTGAAATAAAAAATACATTTGTATTAATTTATGTGTAAGAATATTTAAGAATTTTGAAATAAAATACATATTTGCATTAATTTATCTGTAGTAATATTTAAGAAGTTTCAAATAAAGAATACATTTATGCTTTCTCAAAAAATAATAGACCAAAAGTAATTGAAATCCATTTTGAGACGTAGCACGGTGCTTGAAAAATGAGCATTTTTTTCTGTTAGAACGCTATACCTAGATGGATTTAAAAAATTGATTTGCTTTTTTCATATCGAATATTCATAGCCGTAACATGTAAAGGAGTAATATATTTTGTTATTTATCACGTTTCAGACAATGGGTATGCAAGGTATTTCAGAATTTATGTTCAGGGATTTATCATGTTGGTGGTTGAACGCATCCCTCCCCCCCCCCTCACCCCTACTCACACTTCCAGTTAGAAAAATCAGCAAAATGAACAGAAGCATCGTATCGTGGCATTTTGTTGCAAGGAGATGATATTAGTAAATAATTAATTGGAGTTTGGTTCAACTCGACTTTTTCATAACAAAATTATTTTTTTATTTTCACATTCTACAAGAAAAAAAAGTGAAAAATCGGTATTGTGATTCCAAATGATTACAATTATAGCATGTTACATTTTACTTTACAGATCTTGAAAAAATCTTTCGATTTATACAATACTTGACATTGTACACCCCCGAGGGAGGAACTTGCCCACGAAGGGGATTTAATGACGTCACGAACAGAAAAAAATGTAACGGGGCTATTTTTCACAACATGAAACTATTTAGTCTCGTGATCATTAATCCATAAATAAACCCTTTTATGCATGATTGTGTCAAATTTTGTCCTATGCTGCCATCTTAAAAAATATATATATAATTTGAAATACATTTCGAAGTTTAAGCTCAAATTTAAAAAAATTCTATTTAGTTCTAGATTTTTGGATAACAAAACTCGATATAAAGTTTCGTTGCGACTACAACTTCAACTTAAGTCAAATGGAGAATACAACTTCAAATCAAGTCAAATGGAGACTACAACTTCGAATTAAATTAAATGGAGACTCCAACTTCAAATTAAGTCAAATAGAGACTACAACTTCAAATTAAGTCAAATAGAGACTACAACTTCAAATCAAGTCAAATGGAGACTACAACTTCAAATTAAATTAAATGGAGACTACAACTTCAAATTAAGTCAAATAGAGACTACAACTTCAAATTAAGTCAAATAGAGACTACAACTTCAAATCAAGTTAAATTGAGACTGCAACTTTAGATATTTTAAACAGAAATTATGTGCTGCTTAATATTTGAACTTTTTTCAGTATTAACAGAAATACATACAGTTTTGTATAGCATGCTGCTTTTAACAAGGTTGCTTTTACTTTATCAACAGAAGTGTATGGATGTAATATCCAGAACATGCACAAACGCCCCCTATATCTCCACACATATAACACCCTTTAAAACTCCTTCACAAATTTCACTCCCTTAGCGACTGTATCGTTCGGGTTGGGATAGAATAAAAACTATTATTTTGCTTCCGCAAAGTATAAACTTCATTAGGCTTTTTCATTTTTAACGATGAGATCTCATACTGCTACCTATTATTCTGCCGTTTCATATTCTTTTTCAAATGGATCAGGCGTCCCTCAGGGTTCTAACCTGGAACCTTTGTTATTCTTACTTTTTGTAAATGACATTTACACGGTGCTTCAATTTTCGAGTTGTTTTCTGTTTCTTGCCGATCTTAAACTATATAGGTGTATTGAAACTATTGATAAATGGTACAAATTACAATTCGTTCTTGATCAACTGTATTTCTGATCAATAAATAATAAAGTAAAATATTTTAAAATGCAATACTATCAGCTTTATTCATAGGTATGCTAAACTTTTTTTACGTACTGCATTAACTCTGAATTCCTCAATCGTGTGAATGGCTTTATTGACTTGGGCATTTTTCTTTTTCGATTCTCAGTTAAAATTCAATTTGCATGTTCAAGGTGTTGTTTTTAGGAAGACTAGAGATTTTATTAATATTGGTGTTTTAATTCGCTTATTTGATTCTATAGTTCGACCATTATTGGATAATGGTGGATAATGGTTCTTTAATTTGGGATCCTTATTATAGTGATTCAGTTCATGTGATTGAAAAAGTTCGGAATAAATTTGTGAGGTTTCTTTATCTCAAGATCAATGGTTTATACTCCGATAACTATCCTTTTGTGTATCGGACTTTTTGGATATTAATTCACTAAAATCTCGGCGAAACATGTTGTGTATGGTATTTTTTAGGAAATTACTCAACCATCAGATTGATTGTAGTGCACTTTTAAATGTGATCGATCTTTATGCTAGCAAACCTATTTTAAGGTGTCATATGTTATTTTACATTTCAACTAATGTTAATCTCAATATTTTGAGAAACTTTTCTGTTTTTAAATGTTATATTTTATTTAATTTATGTTCTAATAGCATTGATTTGTTTGCTATGTCTGAATTTTTTTTTTAAATTAATGTTTGAGGATTTTACTTTGATGTATATAATTCCCTGCACTGTGATCATTGTAACTGGACTTGTTCCGTTATATATTACTGACAGAAATAAATAAATTACAAGTATGAATAAAGGTTTAATCGGTACACAAGAGCCTTTTTGGTCAGCATAAATGAAACAGAGTAACAAACTAAGAATGCGACGGCCATGTTGCCTGTTTTGTAATCATTGTAATTGGACTTGTTCAGTTATGCATATACTAACAGAAATAAATAAATGAATAAATTGCAAATATGAATAAGGGTTTCATCGGCACAAAAGATACTTTTTGGTCAGCATAAATGAAACAGGGCACCAAAACAAGAATGAATGCGACGATCCTGTTGTCCGTTTTGTTTCCTTTGTTGGAATTTTACAAAATATTATTCTCGCAAAACCATTTTGACACCATCTGACCAGTGTTTCTTTCAGGTATACCTCCGGGGGTTCTTCGCCCCCCAGAGACATTTTATGTTAACCTAGTTTTTATTTAAGTGCCACAGCATTTATATATATTTATATAGGGCAAATAGAAAACTTACCTCTCCCCTAAAATTCCATTCGCCCCCCTTCCCGGCCCAAAAGTCCTGAAAGAAACAATGCATCGAACTTGAGCCACAGCCGATTCCTTTTTTATTATTATTTTCCTCATTTTACAATGTATTTACATACATTATTTTACATCCTCAACATAATCACAAAAAAAAAAAAGAATTTTCTTTCCTTACACAAATAAATGCCAACAATTACATAATTAATCAAGTAAAAAAGGTATTCCCTGCTTCCGCTCTGAAACGGTGTTTTGATTAATTTCTCTTCATAAATATTTGAGGAATTCTGCGAACAAAAATTGCATTCAGCATTATTAGAAAAATGCGTTAAAAGACGGTGTTCACCGTGTTCAAAATTCTGAGCACGGTGCGTGAAAAATGAGCTTTTCCCCCATCGTTTTAGAGCTCGCTTTAGAATTTAAAAGCGCGATCCGTTTTTCTTTCGTACAATTCATTACCAGATTGCGTTGAAAGCGATAGAACTCGTAATTCATTTTATGGAAGCGGCAGATGTGTTTATCCGTGACATTAAAAACGATGCTCCCCCCCCCCACACACACACACACACACGTTTGTGCTTGATAAAATAGATGGAACACTTTGGCAATACGACAAACGCTTTATATTAAAATATTAAATATCTGGGGTACGAGTCTCCACTCGTCTTTCTCATGTAATCGTATTCCATTCAGTATTTTTTATATAACCGGCCATGGGCCCTTTATGGCCTATTTGTCCCGATTTTATTTGAAGGATTTCCCTCTTTGACCCTGCGAGTTAGAGGGAGACGCAAACCATTAGGTCTTCAAATGCCCTCTGGCTCGTGGGTTTCACCTTTCCCGGCCTTCGGATGGAAATAGGCTAATTTGGTTCGATAGGGTAGTGGCAGTCCCAGGTCTATCCAGTGTATCCGAAACTGTGTCCTGGTTGAAGGTCAGGTTGCTGACCTAAGTGAATAATTAGATAACGTTCTATATGGAAGTAAATGTATTTATATGGAAATAAATGTATTATATTATATTTGTATTTGTACATTTTATACGTACAATGTAATTGTACTTATTATATTATATTTGTCTTTGTACATTATATTTATATACAGGGTGAGTCGGAATTGTTTTTACAAAAGCAGAGGGGTGATAGTACCCCACCAGACGAGCAATAATTACCATGGAACATAGGGTCGCATTGCACTCTGAGAGGCAGAAAAGCGGCACGTCGAACAGCGTCGAGCATGACGCAGTCAGCGCCTCGGACGTCATTGTGTACCTGCCGACGTAGTATCTCCTACGCCAGACACGAACGCAGTTACCGTATGCAAATGTCCAGGGAGTAGAATCAGCATAACTGGCTCCTATAGGTTCCGACGATAGCCAATCAGAGCACACGTTGCCCTTTAAAAACCGGCACAACTTCAACGTTGCAAGTTATTCCCACTGGACTTTTTCTTCTGGGGCCACAGGAAATCTTTAGTGTACGAGACGCCTGTGGACTCGGCGGAAGATCTCGTCGCTCGCATCGTTGTTGCCGCAGATCATATTAACACAACATCCGGAATCTTCGAGAGGGTGCGTCAGTTATTCCTTCGCCGGTGTGAACTGTGTGAACGACATGGCGATATGGGCGATATGACTGGGCGATACGGAACACGCAAGCTGAGATAGCCATCCAAGAGGCGGAAGACGTGGACAAGGCGGAACCCACCAAAGAACTCTTGGTAATTATACATTCTGAAGCTATTCTTCTAGCGGATTCCCCAACCCTTGAGACCCTCGTGGCAAGGAAGTCTTACCATACCACGAAATGCGTCGTAGTTAGACTCAGATATCCAACAACGGATGAGGATATGTTGTACGAGGAGTACAAAGAAGCGATCGCCAATATTTTTGGCTTAAACTTCAAAGCTCCGCGCAATAAGCGCAGGAAGCCAAGCGAGGGGACTAGCCCCACTGAGCGCCCCGAGGCCATACCTCCCTTAAAAAACAGTTTTCAGCCCCTGGAAAACCAGGTAGACAGCACAGAAAATGACCCCAAACCAAGTAAAGTCTCCTCCTTTTATGTGGACTCCTCAAGCAATTGGGGAGCACTCATAATCGGACTAAATCAAGTGTTAGATTTCCCTGTTCAAGGACTGCTGATGGGAAGGGTGATTCGGATCACTCCTGGGTCCGTTGAGGACTGCAGGAGAGTTCAGAGTCATCTAACCCAATTAGAAGTCCCCTTCAGTGCAATAAATCTAAAATCTGAGCGACCCAAAAAAGTAGTAATCAAAGGTATGCCCGCGAACACTGACATTGGAGACCTGAAGGATGCAATTGCATCCCAGGGTTTCCAACTCGTCAGGGTTTCGCAACTCAAAAGTAGGCGTGATAGATCCCCCCTCCCCATCTTCTTAGTCTGCCTCCAGCCGGTTGAGAAATGGGAGAGGATATATGAGATAGACAACCTTTTAAGCATGAGAATTAGGATCCAGGCATTCAAAAGTAAAGGATATACGATGTGTTTCAACTGTCAGCTTTTTAATCATTCCTCAGAGAACTGCAGTCTCCCACCTAGGTGTGTTAAGTGTGGCGAAGGCCACGAGACCCGCTCGTGTGAAAAATCAAGACAAACCCCGGCTAAATGTGCAAATTGTGGTGGGGCTCACCCCGCCAACTTTCGGCACTGCCCAAAAAACCCACATTATCGTAAACTAATGCGTAGCCAAAACCCTGGACCCAAAAATCCTAAACATACCGTCCCCCTCCGTGATGAGGAAAATTTCCCTGAGCTTCCACAAACCAGTAAAGTTCCTGCTCAGATGACTGTGTCCCCTGCCGAGATGGAGCAAGGAACCTCCAAAGAGCAGGAGAACACCACGTCATCTGAACATAGTACTAAAACCCCCGATCAGGGCACTAATTTATTTTTAGAATTCTTAAAATTCTTTAAAGAGCTTGAGACAGTATTTAAAATCACAGACATCCAGGGTCTCCTTCGGGAAATCATGAATATACTAAAATCCGACAGAGATCCCATGGCTAAAACTTTCGAGTTAATAAAGTACCTCTCAAATCTTAAAAGTCAGGAAACCCCCCAGTACAATTCTTAATGTGTTTTCTGTGGTTTTGTACAGCTGCGGCAGGCTGCAGTTCTCCAGTACTCCTCGTGCAACTCTTTCCATTGGAAGGACCGCCCACCTCGGCAACTGGAAGACCGCCCACACTGGAAACTAAAGACCGCCCACCTCCACTCCAAGAGGATTTCCATTAGTCAACCTGCAATCCGTACAACTAATACCATATCCTCAGGATACTCCAGCCACAGTCCGAAGTCTAAAGCATAATGTGCTAGGCACTTCTTCAATCAAGAAACCATCGAGCACAACATCCGGAATCTTCGAAAGGGTGCGTCAGTCATTCCTTCGCCGGTGTGAACTGTGTGAACGACACGCGTGGTCGCCACTTTGAGCACTTGCTGTGAGTTTATCGCTGCTCAATAAATCTGTTTGTGCAACGTTTGGTATCGTTCATTCGCTTTCCCAACACTGGTGTACGTGCAGGTTCGTATTCTAATTTTACTCTTTTCTGCCTCTCTGAGTGCAATGCGATCCTATGTTCCATGGTAATTATTTCTCATCTGGTGGGGTACTATCACCCCTCTGCTTTTGTAAAAGCAGTTCCGACTCACCCTGTACATATATATGGTATAATATAATTAAATAGATAAACGCAAAAGAATGTATATAACGACTGTATTTATAGTGACTGATTTTATGATAATTGTGTATAGCAATTGTAAATAATAATTGTAAATAATTGAAATTGTTAAACACACCCGCGTGTATTGCGGTGGTTTTAATGTAATTAAGTCTCCTGAATGGGGAGCCATGTAAAATTTTTATAGAGGAATAAAACTGTTGGAAGGGGTGGTTTTACCTTCCTTGGCAGGGGAAACAGCTGCTCAAGCCTTCATAGGCCAGCCCACCTGTCTGGGACGATAAGTTCTATTTGTATCATACAATGATTATCAGAATGGAAAACAAAATGTTTAATTTTATTAATTTTTTTTTATTATTCGTCAAAATTATGTAATTTTATTTTAACGTTGTCATACTATATAATATAGTTATAGAGAAATAATTGTTTCCACGAAAATTTTCGAATTCGAGATTTTGATGCCAATATCTAACGTTTTGATTAGTTTTGAAGTGAAGTCCGTCTGTCTGTCTGCCTGATGTCGATTTCCTGTGTAGACGGTAGCTGCCGCAAATATTAATGGATTTTCACGAAAGTGTATATCCGGCTTTGTTTTCGAAAATAAATAGAATTTTTTTAAAATTTGAGCGAAAACGCCGAAGTTTAATCGTTATTTTATATTTTTTTACCATGGCAGCACAGAAAAAAATTTGACATATTCATACATAAAAGAAGTTACTTATGGCTCATTGATCACGAGACGTAAGAGTTTCAATTATTGTTTTGATAAAAACAAGCGATACAATTCTTGTGTTCGTGACGTCATTAACCTTCTTCGGAGGGGGGGATTACCCCCCCCCCCCCCTCCGGAGAATACATTGTCAAGTATGGTATCAATTGAAAGATTTTTTTCAAGCTCTTTAAAGTGAAGGGTAGCAGTATATAATTGATGTCATTTGGACCAACGGTACAGATTTTTCAAAATTTTCTTTGCAAAATTTGCAAAAAAAAATATGACAAGCTACTTAAAACTTATTATAATAACCCATTTCTCCGTCCATCCGTTTGTCTCTCTAACGCTTGGAGAAAAACTTTGGCGACGAATTTGGCAGGACATTGCCAACTGTTGTTAAATGTAAAAATAAATTATTTTTCTAAATGTGTGCCAGTGGCGTGTAGTGCCTGAAGATTGCGCAACCACAATGTAAGTGGCGCCCTCTCAGTGATTGGAGTGAGACGAGAGGAGGCGAGTGGTAAGCAGTAACGAGGCTGCTAGGGCGTGTTGAGACGTTCTATTACTGCTAAATTTTGCTAGTTATTTCTGTGTATATATTGTATAGGTAGTTGTACGTATTGTACAGGTAGTTGTATGTGTTGTACAGGTAGTTGTATGTATTGTGCAGGTAGTTGTGTACGTAGTTTTTTAAATATGTTGTCACAGAGGACTAGTATATATATATATATATATGTATATATATATACATAGAAAAGCTATATTACTTGTTTTGCTTTATCCACGATGCCACAGCGACTCTAGACTCTTAAAATAACAATTTGCCTTTCAGCAATTTATAGATACAATTTCAGCAATTTTTAGATACAATTTCCGCAATTTATAGATACAAAACAATGAATAATTCTAAAAGGATTATTGCGAGTGATAAACTTGGCGCAAGTAATTGTCGTTATATTTATGGGTCTTTAAACGTAGTTTTAAAATTTTTATTTCTACGTTTTAGAGTCGGACGTAAAATTTTAATTATGCAGTATATTTGTTTCATTAGAGAGTCATATAATAATTAATACGAGTAATGTTGATCAGGATAGAATCCGTATGTGTCAGGGGATTTTGGAAGTTGTTGTTGTTGTTGAGACCCTGACCGTCCGACCTACCAGAAAGGTGTAAGGTAACAGGGGGGAGGGGGATTTTGGGAGTCGAATGCCCAGACCGTCCGGCTTATCATTGGACACAGAACAGCAAAGTGGGCTGCCGGAGGGATTTTGGGAGTGTGAAAGCGGCAGATATGAAGGAATATTTTATATAATATTTTTCAACATTCATTCTGTTAATGATTCTGAGACCAGGAGAACTAAATACTATGGAATATTAATGTATGAGAAGGTCTAGTGGTAGCATGCACTTCAGATATTTGGTAGTACGTTAGAAACAGACAAAAAGCATTAAAAAGTGTACTAGAGAAACAGATGGTTCGCATGAGCATTGACAGCCAATATAGACCTGATATTGGGCCAATATGAAAATGTGGATATTTCGAAAATATTGAACTAATAGTAGCTTCTAATATTTATACAACAACAGTTGAGCATTATTGCCAATATTGGCATGGCTTTAGAGTCAATATCGGCATGCCAATATATAAGCAATATTTAACTAGCCTTGATTGCAAATATATTCCATATATTGGAAATATTTACAAAGTGACGCCCACCTTGACCCGATAGTGTAATGCCAATATCTAGCCAATCTTGACGGACTATGTGTATGCCCTATATTGGCGTCACATTGAAAATACATCCAAAGAAACGCCAAGATATACAATATTGGCATGCCAGCAGGGTTATATACTATCATGCTACTACGGTTATAGGAAATATTACCTGCTCGGCAGTGACGGGCTTCTGTTTCTGTTGAGTGAGGACGAGCATCGTCTGAGGATCGCTACGAAGGTCGTTTTGGCAACCACACAAGATCACAGGGGTTGCAGGATTGCTGTGTTCCCGGATCTCCGGGTACCACTGTGGACGAAAAACAATTTTTTAATGATTTTTGAAGATTTGGGTATTTTCGAGCGCTTAGTTTAAATTCAAATTGAGTTTCAATATTCATATATTGAAACAATCTTGTCAGATGTCATTTGGAAACGACTCGTTTGCTTCCAAGATATCGTATCTACACACTCTCTCTCACACACACATGTATATATATATATACTGTTATGAATACCTAAAATATTGTCACGGCATATATCGTTTATCTCCAAAGATAAACGATATTTTCAGGCAACCGTAGCTATTATTTGAAGATTCAAATTTTAAGCGAGTTTTCACAGTGATCAAAATTTCTTCGCTGGAGATACTCTATAGAATTTCATTATCTGTATTTTTATATTAATGCATCACATAATTTTGAAAGTATTACAATATAATTCTTCTTATAGCTCAAAACAATTTTCTAACGGGAAGTATATCTCTAGCATACGGCTTAAAAATTGAAAAACCTGATCGATCTTTTCTGAAACATCCTCTATAACAGTAAAAACTCTTCCACGTAAAATTCTTCTTAATTCTCAAAGCAATTTTCGAGTTGGAAGTATATGTCTAGCACTGACGGTTCAAAAGTTGTAAGCCTAATCGGTCTTTTCTGAAATACCCTCTATAAAGGTTAAAACTCTTGCATGTAAAATTCCATGTAAAATAAGCACAACTAAGACAATAACGCAACATACAGCTGTTTCGAGAATGCGCTGGATCTTCGTTAGTACAAGAAAGCTAACAAACCCGAATTCAAAAAGGCGAAATGGGAATAAATAGAAAAATCTGATGCAGGTAGCTCATGACATTCCCTGTAGACTTATATCCACAGTCTCTTTATTTTAATTAAATTTAATTCGCTTTTAATTCAATTTTCGTTCTTATTTGGAAACTGGACTTATTTTCAAAGGTGGCGTGCAGAAAATACGAAAAAACTAAAATATCTCGAGAACGGCTAGTGCTAGTGTAATAGAGTTGGTCTTATTCTTTTCTTCGTTAAACATTACGTATAAAGCAAGCATTTAATAGATATATTTGAGGATACGTAGTTTTTTATTTTAGATTTTGACGATTTTTGCGGACCATTTTACAAAACAAGGCAGGTTATTTTTTTCCGAATCATACCAAAATCTAATCAGCTCCAGGGTAACCCACAAGCGACTTATCTACCTAATTTTGTGAAATTTGATCCATTAGTTTTCAGCTAGAGTGGATACAGTCTTTTGTGGGCCATTTCGCAAAAAAAGGCGGGTTCTTTTATCCCGAATCGTACCCAAAACTAATCAGCACCAGATCTACCACAAGTGACTTACCAAACTTTATGAAATTCGGTCAATTAGCTTTTTAGTTAGAATGAATACAAAATATGCACAAACAGACAGACACTCAGACGTCACTCTAAAAATGTTTTTTTTTTCGTATTCTAGAGATCTCGAAACGTGTAGATCCGTCGAAAACTCAAGTTGCGATTATCGGCATGAACGGTAATCTTTGAGTTGTGATATGCGATGGGTGCTGAAACCTAGTGAGTTAAGCTCATGGGCAATTTCATCTATCTGTGAATTTGGGGGGAGACCTTTTAATAAGATTTTAATCGGCCTTTCGGCCTTTAAGTTAATGGAATGAAATTCAATGTTTGATTCTACAAGGTGTCTTTGTACTATGCGAAAATCTTCTATTGACAGGGGGTAGATTTTAATAAATTCGCCCGCTAATTGGGCTTTTACTGGGTTTGTAGTTTTCGAGTTTAAAGTTTTGACTAATTCCCTCCAGTTGTTAGGGCTGTTTACATAGAAAGGTTCAGGGTGGGGAACGTATTCATTTGAAGGGTTATCCGTAACGTGGTTTTGAGAGGCAGCAGGGGTTTGGTCAGGTGCGGGAGTGGTATCCATATTGGAGGGGTTCCTATTGGCGGAGGCATTTTCCTCGTAATCCTGGTCTTCTGTATTTGTTAAAGCATTGAAAGCGTTGCGAGTAGTCGCGGCTGACACAGAGGAAGTTATAAGTGTGGCCTTACGGCAAGTCTTTTTAGGGGGAGGTTGAGAGAATCCTTCCAAATCCTGCATTTCTTCAAGAGAGTCATTTTCAATTACAATATTAGGATCAATTGATTTTAAAGCATTTGAGTTAGCAATTTCGTTTAGTTGGGAGTTTCCCAAGGTAGAAGTAGAGTTTAAACTGTTGTTAGAAGTTTGGGAGTTTTCCCAAGGAGCATTAGGTGCTTTATCAAATTGAGCTAAGTTTGAGTTAAAATTTTGGGAATTTTCCCAAGCACTATTTGAACAGGGAAAGTAAAAAATAGACGGGTTTATATACACAAGACCTGGATGAAAAGTTCACCTAAGAGATCCAATCAGGAAGCAGAATCAAGTCCAACCAATCCGAAACGAGTTCAGATGATCACCCAATCTATGTATTTTTTTTCTAGTTTATAATGCCTAAAAGAGACGTTTATGACTAAAATATTTCTGATTGTAATTTTATGTCAATATTGTCCCAGATAATACTGGTTATTTCTGCTATTGAGATATAAAATGAATTATTCACTGCAATTAAATCCCATATCTCTTAAACACCTAAAGAAAGAAAGAACTCCACATTCATGCGGTCTCAAGAATCTAATTACTTTCTTTCCGCATTCTGAAGCGACACCAAAGGAAAAAGAACGATTTTAAAATTCATTCCATTCCAAAGACGTGAGTCATTCACGCCCTTTCATCCGATCCCCACTCACATAAATCTTCACATTTTGAGCTATGCCGCGCCAACGGAAGGAATGACGGAAGCGTCAGATCGATCGCTTAACAGATAAGAAGATAAATTGATAACGCACCCAGAGAAATGCAATTTCTTCTTAAATTCCTTAAAATATATTTAGTATGTTGGAATGTAATTCGAGTAACTTTTTACATTATGGGATGGTGGGTGGATACGTACGGAAAAGCCCTGTTATAGGACAAACGTGGATTCACTGTAACCTTGAATCCTTTGATATTCATTAATGTTGTGCGAGGCTAAAATACATTCATTATTACTGGGTTAATTAATAATTATTAATATTTTATTAATTAATACAACTACCAGAAATTTTCCAAATTATTTTCTTAAATAAATTTTATATTAGTTCGCTGGTTATCTTTCAGATTCGATGCTTAAATGCGAAGGTGTGCAGATCATATTTTGTATGTTGGAATGTAATTCAAGTGACTTTTTACATTATAGGATAGTGGGTGGATACGTACGGAAAAGCCCTGTTATAGGACAAACGTGGATTCACTGTAACCTTGAATCCTTTGATATTTATTAATGTTGTGCGAGACTAAAATAAAGTCATCCATTGTTACTGGGTTAATTAATAATTATTAATATTTTATTAATTAATACATCTACCAGAAATTTTCCAAATTATTTTCATAAATAAGTTTTATACTAGCTCGCTGGTTATCTTTCAGATTCCATGCTTAGATGCGGAGGTGTGCAGATCTGTTCTGAGGACGCTCCACGTTTTGACACTAGTGTCTGCTCCTTGCGCTGGAGGGCTATGGAAGGAACTTTCGAATTCGTATATTTTCTAGCAACCCCAATACTTAGAGCTTTGGCGATACTTTATGGTATTGGAGCGCCGTAAATTGGCATTGGAACGGAACTTTGTTGTTTAAGCCTATTGCCTATACCAGTATAGTGCAAATTACTTTTAATATTTCACATCGCATCTTTAAATTGTTACAGTTTACTTTTCCTGATAATTATTGAAATTATAATGTCAAAAAACGATAAGAAAGATGTTAATAATATCGTGTGCGGTTATTGTGGGCGAATGTTTACTCAACGGAAGAACTTGTATGCTCATATAAGGAAATTTCATCCTGGGGCGAAACAAAAAAACTTTATAAATCAATCAGTTGGTGAATTCGAAAAATTAAAGTGTCATACAGATGCCAGCGTTTGGACTTTTGAAGATTACCTAGCTAACAATTTCAATTTTTGATATGTATCAGCATTTGTGAACATGGCGTTATTTGAGCAGAACAGATTTCGACTTATTAATCAATTGAAAAATTTTTCATTAACTGAAAAGGATGGAAAAGGTAAATTGATAATTCAAAAACAAAAGTTTTGCACAGTCATCACCTGGAAAAGGAGAGAATAGATGAAGAGTATAGTGTCATATAGAACTACTAAACTTATTTATATCAATATATATATATATATATATATATAGTAAACATCTCTTTGGTTTTTTATCTAAGAAATGACGCATCTGCTTCATCTTATATAGAATTTTTTTTTTTTTAAATAGAAAATTGTTTTCTCATTTATTTACCCACTTGTACCAAATTAAAATAGAAAATATATTTTCAATGTAATGTTATTTGTGTTGGATACTTGCTAATGATAATAACGCTTAAAAAACAGACAAATAATATGTAGTTTTGGACACTGAAAATGTGCTGCTATTAGAGCATAACTAAACACCATAAAATATTTAAATATTTTTAAATATGGAATATTATAATTCTTCGAATAGATTTAAAAGTGCCATTCTTTAACATTAATTTCTGAGTTTAGAAATTTAATGGATCAAGTACAACTAAATAATTGTTTAATTCGGTGGTGTACAATCCAATCATGCATATTAAACTAAAGAAAAAAAAATCAATATTTTTAAACTGATTTAAACAGGGATTGGAAAGAATATTTCAATTATATATCATAGATGGCGCCACTGAACAACATTACAGTAAAGTAGCAGTCAAAACATACATCGCCAAATGAGCGATTTTGTACCAAATATGTTTTCCAACCTGCAAAAGTTCTTTCCTTCCATGAGCATTCTCAGTATAGGTTTTCATATCGGCCATAGCCCGCCAACGCAGAGAGCAGACACTAGTCGTTTTGACTTGTGCTACGTGCTATTTCTTCTCCATTTTTTCATGCTAGCATTTGTCAGAGCATGCTTGTACTTGCCTTCTGCGAGCAACATGTCTGAGAATGCAATGACCGATTGTTCGGGAAGCAAAAGTGTTATCAGGAAAGCTTCTTTCAAGACTAAAGGACTTGTAAAAAGCAAGAGGACAAAGAATACTACTAAGAAGAAACCTTATGTCCCGGGGGCATACTTCCAAGCCGACATCGGACCCAGTGATATAGACACCCGTACTGCCGGGACCTCAAGCAAGTTGGAAAAGGAAATCCACTACGAAACTGCTGCGATTTTTGAAGGATAGTACCTAAAGACTTTGGTAATTCCGAAAGAAGACATACTAAGGGACTCCATCATGTGGAAGATAATGACCCACTTCATCTACGTCATCACAAGGCTAGAGGAAGAGCTAGAGGATGACGACATTGAATGGAACCAAACCAAGATCCTGCAGAAAATCCTCACAGGTTGTATTTCTGATGCTTCTTTGTTGCTGCAAACCCTGCCAAGACATGGTCGTAAAGGTTGATCAAAGACAAAGGCTGACATTTTTGGAAACCAAGAACTAATCAACAAAACTATTGACTGTATTACAATGAAAGTCAAAGCAAATGAAATTTGTAAAATAATGAATGATTTAAATTCTTTGTAAGTTTGAAATTACGAATGGGAATGATTAAATGTATGATCAATACAAATGATAACGTTACAATGTGCACATTTAACAAATGTATAATCATTGCAATTTACAATGAAACAAGTTGCTGAACCAATATTAAATACAGTTGCCATTACCTTGTTAAATTTTATAATGTGTTTTTCAACAGAATATCCAGCTTTTTTCCAAGAATATATTACCATAGCTTGAAATATCTCAGCGCCAAGTTAATTGTACACAAATGAATGCATTTTTAAAATAAATAATCTGTCATTTAACTTTCTGTTGGCCTCTTCATCGATGTTGGTTCAAAATTCATCGATGTCTTCAATATGGACCCCTTCAATGCATGCAGCTCGAATTTTTATGTAGTCTTCGATACGTTTTACAACAGCCTTATAAGGATTGAAGAAGTGACAGTCTAACGGCTGTGCATATTTTGTTGTTATTTCAGGTATTATTTAATAATAATAATAACTGAAAAGGATAATATTTTCTAACTAAAATGTAAATAATACACGTCAGTAGAGCACGTTTGCATGACAACTTCAGATTGTTATTGTGGCGCCCCCTATCACTTAGCAGATGAAAACCATGGCGTTTTATCATTATTCATAGTCCTTTACAAGATAGGACATGAAAGATTGCAATCCGAGAGAACTATTGCAAAGCCTTCCCTTGTAAGTGAAAAACAAGTTTTGATAGAATTTGGCATAAACATCGTACAAGACAATCAAACGCTTACCTTGTTGAGAGCTGATCGGAGAGTATCCGGGCTGGCGATCGTAAAGCAGAGTAGGAACACACTGGCGTCCTTGTAGGCCAAGGGGCGCACTGTGTCGTACGCACTGGTGCCTGCAATAGGATATACATTGATCAGAACGTTAGTTTACTTCGAATAAGAAAACAATTCACATAATTAAGATTACGCTTCCATTTCAGATAATGGCGTGCAGGAACCCCCATAGTATTCGCTCGTCAACATGTAATAGCCGATACCTACAATGGCGTTGAAAGAACTTGCTATATGCCACAATTTTTCGAACGTCTAGAAAAACTTCGAAACGGATACGTGGATGCTGTTGTCTGCAGAGGAAGCGCGATCCTAGCTTTGCAAACTTTAAACCCCCTATAGGTTAATTCTGTGAGTATAAAGTCGGCCATTGGAGTGTTTTCTTTTCAGTCTGAGCGCAATCTTTAGTAAATTTGAAGCCAACTGCATCGTAGGACTAAATTTATCGGTTTCCATAGAAGTTTGCCAAATTGCAGAACATAGCAAGTTTTCTTGCTACGATTGCCGGTATTGGATATTCCATGATCACGACGAATACTAAGAGCGAAACCGGTCCACGGATTATGTTATTTATAATGGGAATGCGATCTAAAATTTCATAATGCTATGAAGTTTGGACTAGGAAAGAACTATAGCTCTTGACTTTTAACCAGCTACCTGTCTCTATTGGATGACCAACTTCTGAACTCTATTGACTATTATACTGTTAAGTAAGGTGACCAGATTTCTCAGAATGAAAATAAAAGAAATCTGATGTGGGCAACAAATGACTTTCCTTATATAATGCAATGAATTTACTACTTCTACAGTTAAAAAAAATGTTATTCTTATAGTAGACATTTATATTTTTTCCAAGATATTGAATTTTCTTCAAATACTCATCATTTTCATTGATTTAGCGTCATTTTTATCAATTTGGCGAGATTTTTGTTAATTTGGCAATAATTAAAAATGTCGCCAAGTTGCCGACATTCCGTCAAATTCGTCGCCAAAATTTCGCCAAGCGTTATGGATGGAGAAATAAGTTATTCTTACAGCAGATAAATGACGGCGTTCAAATGCAAAAGTATTACTCAAAGTACCTTTTTTCATGAATGGAGCGAGCTAGATCCACGAGAATGATATCACCCAATTTATCGCATGGTATGACATATGAAAAGTGAACATGTTTCTCAATAGAAAATATTTTTTTTTATTTTATATAACTTTTTGATAATGTTTATGAAAAATGTGCAATATCTCGAGAACGGTTCATATTAGAGTTCTAAAATTTATGTCAATCATTTTCTAATGAAAAAATACATAAGAAATGTCTATTTGCGTAACTTTATTGGCGGTTTTGTTTTTTTGACGATTTTTTCAAAATTTCACTCGAAAATTTAGGGGGGTTCTGAACATTCGAAAGCGTATAAAAACAATAGTCTTCCAGTGTTTACAGATTGCGATTTTTGTACCAAATTTCGTTCGAATTGGTCCATTTGTTCATCAGTTATCGTCTCCACAGACTCACTGACGCACACGTACACACACACACATACACATACTTTTACACATACGCACACACACAGACAGACATCATTTCAAAAATGTTTGATTCATGATCAGGGGTGCTTGAATCGTGCTCTCCCGTCGAAAACTCGAATTCGAATTTTTGACCCCGTCACAATACTTTCCTTATACATTATGTATATAAGGAAAGTAATATATAAAATATGGAAAAATAAAAATTTAAAATATGGAAAAATATGAGGATCGGGACATTCTCAAAACTTTCCACGTAATACAAGTGGGCATTCAATCTCTGAGTCTAATTATATACATTTTTAAATGCCTTTTCTACATTCACATTTACACAATAGACACAGTATACCACTCAAATTTAGCCCAAATCGTGACAGCTGTATTCGTGATTGCAAATGACCAGCGTATTTGATAAAACCCCGTTTTATAGATAAACTATATACATGTTTTCGTAATTTTTTTTTTCTGAGTTCACATTCATATTATATATAAAACTTGTGACCTTATTTTAGTCCAAATAGCTGGGACCTCACCTTGTAAACTAACCGTGTAAACCCGACTTGTAAATATATCACGATCAACATACTGTGAGGCGACATTGGTTAAAATAAAAAGCTTGATTAATCTACTGTTAAAAATATGTGTATCATGAAAAGCAGTACAAGTCACAACTACTATTACTATTGTTGCGAACGCGCAATATTCCCTTTGGCGCGTCCTCTGTCTCGAAGATCAGGCGAAGAAAATACAGTACATGACGTCAACGTGACGTGAGACCAGAGTTGACAGGATTTCACATTTAGAAGAAGGGTTTCCAGATTTGGCGATTTTTCTCCAATTTGGCAATATTTGTCGACTTCCGGAATGCTCCAGAAACTTCTCGATAGAACGATTATTGAGATATATAGATTTCCAGAAGTTTATATGGAGAGACTAAAAAAAGAACTCACCCCTCCGTTGCGGTGAAGTTGACGGTGACACGAGCTACATTGGACTGTATAATTTTTGTCAATGTTTTGAGAATAGTAGCGGCTGTTTTGTGAAATTATTTTCGTCAGAATTTTTAGAATAATATCGCTTATTCTGTGAAATTAGTGGAGCATTTAAGTGCTACTTGATTGTATATTGTTCCTGTTTACTTTGTGCTTGTAAGTAAACGCTTGTTATCCAGAAACTTGGACTCGTTTTTGTATCATGCGTATACACCCACGATTCTAGAGAATGTGTTAGTAATGGAATATATAAAAGTTAAAGGATATATAAAAGTATATAAAAATATATAAAAATAAGTATATAAAAATATATAAAAGTTAATGGAATATATAAAAGTTAAAGTGATCTCACCTGAGGTGTCCCAGAGAGTATAGTGTATGGTGTATCCTCCAAGGCAGTAGTTGGTAGTGTATCGCTCGAAACCAGTTGGGGTGTAAATCTAAAAATAAAATACATATTACGTAATTATGAATATGTATTAGCATCGAATTTTATTAAAAAAGAGAAAGGAAAAACATCCCTTCTACTTGCTATGCATAAACATTCGTTTAAATAAAACTTCTTTAAATTATTCTACTTATGTATAATTAGCCGATCTTTACAAATAAAATTGAAAATATGTCTGTATGTTTGCCTCATCATCACCGGAGAGAACGGCTGCATCGAATTTTGTGGGTAATAGTGAAATAGCCCAACTTAAAATTTTGAGTTTTTAAGGCCAAGGATCGCCCAGTTATTAATAAAAACGAAACTCCCATTGCGATAGCATCATGCAGACGATATTTTTTCAGTCAATTTATTTGAAGGAAATTATATCATGTCGCTTAGTAAAAGAATTAAATCCAATGTGATTATGCTGCAGATGATTTTTATTAAGTCTCACCGGATTTAAATGATAAAGAAATGTATATAAAATAAATTTTACCGATATTGCATTTTTGACTGGATTACATCCATTACGGTCTTCAGGTTCAAAGATTACGAGGATTACAGATATTTTCATTACATTAAGTCATCTGTTTTATTTTGGTAAAGCTTTTTGAAATTCATATGTTATTGTACGGACAATCTTCTACTAATACACGCGTATATCTTCTAATCTACGAGAATATATAAATAGTACGGGTAACTTCCCATACAATTTTAGCGCTTTCACTTTAACACATATTAATTCAATTTTTTTTCCATACAGGACCAGAATGTTTTATTCTTCAGGTCTGCCTGTAAAGATAATTTTGCATAGAGATAATAGAGATACTTAAGCTCCTTCTCAGGCGCATTAATTTAAATATTTTAATAGAATAATATTGTCATTTAAAATATAGGAATTTGCACATGGTTGTGTATTTTAAATTTCTTTATAATGTATATTAAATAAGAAGAACGGGTATACCGCCAGTATGCAATTAATATGGACGCAACTGGCTTCAGTCCTAACGGTGTAGGATTGGCGTTAATTGGTGACATACATCAAATACCAGAATTATTAAAAAATTGAAAATGTTAAAATATAGAGCTTGCCTTATAAAATCATGGACATAACAGTAAGGAGTTAAAACTTCGTACTATTAAGAAAACGTCAATATCGTTTGAGACAATAATTCAGGTGGTGTTGGGATACTGTAAATAGTTCTGAATTGTATGAATTTCTATGGCGAAAGGCCTAAAATATATATTTAAACTGTCAAGTTTGTAAAAGTAAATTATTAGCGCAATGCAAAGTAGAGCTGAAACAATAAAGAATATTCCTACGTATTCAAACTTATTTTACCTTTCAATTTATTTTTATCTTCGTATATTCTGTACTATATCCTACAGCTATGAAAATATACTGGTTAATTATACTCACAATTAGGAATCCTTAATTTAAAAATAATCAAAAATACATATACTAAATACTACGCCTTACCGTTGTGTCAACTAACAATAGCCGCTACTTTGCTAACACTAGTGACACCTAGATATAATTCTTAAAGCATTATGGTGTTTTCAAGAGTTTCATGCAAAGGAGTTTTAACTCCTTTCTAACTCCATGTACAAAAAACACTACTGTTTGCGAAAATTGTAACACCAAGAAAGAACAAAGGTATCGAAATTAAATTTGTCTCACAGATTACTCGTGTTACAGTAAATAATTGATTATATTTGCAGAGTTGTTCACAACTTTTTTCGCTTCAAAATTCAGTATTGTGTAAAGCTATCTTGAGCCGCAATAACTCCTGCTACACGGTTTTTAATAACGATATCCAGCTGGATATCTTCTGATATATAGCTGGCTCTTGATATTTCTGGCTCACGATTTCTTGTTCACGATTTTTTTTTTCGCTTCAAAATTCAGTATAGTGTAAAGCATATTGAGCAGCAATAACTCCTGCTACACGGTTTTTGATAACGATATCCAGCTGGATATCTTCTGATATATTGCTGGCTCTTGATATTTCTGGCTCACGATTTCGTGTTTACGATTTTTTTCGCTTCAAAATTCAGTATAGTGAAAAGCTATATTGAACAGCAATAACTCCTGCTACACGGTTTTTGATAACGATATCCAGCTGGATATCTTCTGATATATAGCTGGCTCGCGATTTCTTGTTCACGATTTTTTTCGCTTCAAAATTCAGTATTGTGTAAAGCCATCTTGAGCAGCAATAACTCCTGCTCCACGGTTTTTGATAACGATATCCAGCTGGATATCTTCTGATATATAGCTGGCTCTTGATACTACTGGCTCACGATTTCTTGTTCACGATTTTTTTCGCTTCAAAATTCAGTATAGTGTAAAGCTATATTGAACAGCAATAACTCCTGCTACACGGTTTTTGATAACGATATCCAGCTGGATATCTTCTGATATATAGCTGGCTCACGATTTCTTGTTCACGATTTTTTTCGCTTCAAATTTCAGTATAGTGTAAAGCTATATTGAGCAGCAATAACTCCTGCTACACGGTTTTTGATAACGATATCCAGCTAGATATCTTCTGATATATTGCTGGCTACTGATATTTCTGGCTCACGATTTTTTTCGCTTCAAAATTCAGTATAGTGTAAAGCTATATTGAACAGCAATAACTCCTGCTCCACGGTTTTTGATAACGATATCCAGCTGGATATCTTCTGATATATAGCTGGCTCTTGATACTACTGGCTCACGATTTCTTGTTCACGATTTTTTTCGCTTCAAAATTCAGTATAGTGTAAAGCTATATTCAACAGCAATAACTCCTGCTACACGGTTTTTGATAACGATATCCAGCTAGATATCTTCTGATATATTGCTGGCTACTGATATTTCTGGCTCACGATTTTTTTCGCTTCAAAATTCAGTATAGTGTAAAGCTATATTCAACAGCAATAACTCCTGCTACACGGTTTTTGATAACGATATCCAGCTAGATATCTTCTGATATATTGCTGGCTACTGATATTTCTGGCTCACGATTTTTTTCGCTTCAAAATTCAGTATAGTGTAAAGCTATATTGAACAGCAATATCTCCTGCTACACGGTTTTTGATAACGATATCCAGCTGGATATCTTCAGATATATAGCTGGCTCCTGATATATAGCTTGCTGCTGAATGTTCCCTAAATCTGTATCAAGCGAGATCGCGAATGGAATCCTTTAGAACCCCAAACCGCGACTTCTCAAGCTATTGGCTAGGTTCATGACTTTCCTTAATACCATGTAGATACAGGGGAAAGTGGTGACAATCAAACAAGCCACAGATCTACCTTAACACTGGGGACTAGCTCTCTTAAGCATGTCTTATAGTGTAGCTCCATAGGAATTTACTATACACCAGTAAGCAAAATCTGATGTGGGCAGCACATGACTTTCCCTGCAGACTCAAATTCATTTTCTCTTTATTTCTTTATTAATTCATTAAATTGAGTTTAATTTCACAAAATGATACTAAATTTGCATTTTTGATTAAATGTTTGCTTTTAGTTGGTAATTGGACATTTCTCCAAAGGCGGAATAACACAAATACGAAATATCTCAAATATCTCAAGAACGGTTAGTCCTAGAGTAAAGAAGTTTGTCTTATTTTTTTCCTCGTCAAAAATTACGTATAAAACAAGCATTTAATTGATACATGTGAGCATACGTAGTCTATCGTTTTATGTTTTGGCCATTTTTGAGGACCATTTCGTAAAAAAAGGCAAGTTGTTCTTTTCCGAATCATACCAAAATCTAATCAGCACCAGAATATCCCACAAGTAACTGATCTACAAAATTTTTTGACATTTGATCAATTGGTATTTCAGCTAGAGTGGATAGATGAGGTTTTTGCGACCGATTTCGCAAAAAAGTTCCCCTTTTCCGAATCGTAACGAAAACTAATCAGCACCAGGATCACACCCAAGTGACTTACCTACCAAATTTTATGAAATTTGATCCTTTAGTTTTTGAGTTATAATCGATACATTCATTGCACAGACAGTCACACAAACACGCAAACTCACAGGCCACAAACAAACAGACAGAATACAGGAGGCACGCTAAAAATAGATGTTTCGTATTCTAGGGGTTCCTAAACGTTAAGATCCGTCTAAAACTCGAGTTGGTATTTTCAACACGATTCCAATATTTTCCCTATGCATTACCATGCATTGCAGGGAAAGTAAAAATCTGATGTGGGCAGCACATGACTTTTCTTGCAGACATAAATTCATGTTTTTACTTTCCTTATATACATAATTTATAAGGAAAGTATTGTGACGGGGTCGTAAATTCGAATTCGAGTTTTCGACGGGAGAGCAAGTTTCAAGCATCCCTGATCGCGAATCAAAAAATCTGATGTGGGCAACACATGACTTTCCTTATATAATGTAATGAATTTACTACTTTTACAGTAAAAAAAAATAGGTTTTTCTTATAGGAGATACTAATATTCTTTCCAAGATATTGAATTTTCTACAATTAGTCGGCATTTTCATTGATTTAGCGTCATTTTTATCCATTTGGCGAGATTTTCGTTCATTTGGCAACATTTCAAAAAGTCGCCAAGTTGGCGACATTACGCCAAAATCGTCGCCGAAATCTCGCCAAGAGTTATGCACTAAGAAATAAGTTATTCTTACTGCAGATAAATGACTATTGGCGATCAAATACAAAAGTATTACTCAAAATATCTTTTTTCATGAATGGAACAAGCTAGATCCACGAGAATGATATCACCCAATTCATCATGGTATTACATATGAAAATTGAACATGTTTCTCAATAGGAAATATTTTTTTTTATTTTATATGACTTTTTGATAATTTTTTTCAAAAATGTGCAATATCTCGAGAACGGTTCATGTTAGCGTTCTAAAATTTATGTCAATCGTTTTCTAATGAAAAATTACATAAGAAATCTCTATTTGCGTAACTTTATTAGCGGTTTTGATTTTTTGACGATTTTTCAAAATTTCACTCGAAAATTTAGGGGGGTTCTGAACATTCGATTGCGAATAAAAACAATAAGCTTCCAGTGTTTACGGATTGTGATTTTTGAACCAAATTTTGTTCGAATCGGTCCATTCGTTCGTCAGTTATCGTCTCCATAGGCTCACTGACACACACACACACACACATAGACATCACTTCAAAAATGTTTGATTCGTGATCAGGGATGCTTGAAACGTGCTCTCCCGTCGAAAACTCGAATTCGAATTTTTGATCACGTCACAATACTTTCCTTATACATTATGTATATAAGGAAAGTAATATTTTTGAAGTGATGTCTGTGAGTGTGTGTGTGTGTGTATGTGTATGAAAGTATGTGTATGTGTGTGTCAGTGAGTCTGTGGAGACGATAACTGACGAACGAATGGACCGATTCGAACGAAATTTGGTACAAAAATCAAAATCCTTAAACACTGGAAGCCTATTGTCTTTATACGCAATCGAATGTTCAGAACCCCCCCCCCCCCCCAAATTTTCGCTTGACATTTTAAAAAAATTGTCAAAAAATCAAAATCGCCAATAAAGATACGCAAGTAGACATTTATTATGCAATTTTTCATTAGAAAACGATTGACAACATTTTAGAACGCTAACGTGCACAGTTCTCGAGATATTGCACATTTTTCAAAAAAATTATCAAAAAGTCATATAAAATAAATGCGATAAATTGGGTAACATCATTCTCGTGGATCTAGCTCGTTCCATTCATGAAAAAAGATACTTTGTGTAATACTTTTGCATTTGAACGCCAATAGTCATTTATCTGCTGTAAGAATAACTTATTTCTTCGTCCATACTGCTTGGCGAGATTTTGGCGACGAATTTGGCGGTATGTCGCCAACTAGGCGACTTTTTGAAATGTTGCCAAATTCACGAAAATCTCGCCAAATGAATAAAAATGACGCTAAATCAATGAAAATGACGAGTAATTGTCGAAAATTCAATATCTTGGAAAGTATATAAGGATATATTATAAGAAAAACCTATTTTTTTATTGTAAAAGTAGTAAATTCATTACATTATATAAGGAAAGTCATGTGTTGCTCACATCAGATTTTTTTCTTTATTTCCTTAATAATTCATTAAAATGAGTTTAATTGCACAAAATAACACTGAATTTACTCTTTTAATTCAATGTTTGTTTTTATTTAGTAACTGAATATTTTTTTCCAAAGACGACGTAGTAAAAATACGAAGAAGGTCAAATATCTCAAGAACGGTTAATTTTAGAGCAATGGGTTTGATCTTATTCTATTCCTCGTCAAAAATTACGCATAAAATAAGTATTTAATAGATATATATAGAAGAATACAGTAGTTTTTATTTTAGATTTTCATGATTTTTTCCGTTATTATTAGGCCATCCCGCAAAAAAAAAGGCAGGTTATATTTTTCCGAATCATACCAAAATCTAATCAGCACCAGGGTAATTCGCAAGTGACTTATATACCAAATTTTGTAAAATTTGATGTAGTATTAGTTTTTCAGCTAGAGTGGATACAGGTCGTTTTTGGTGGCCATTTCGCAATAAAAGGCGGGTTCTTTTATTCCGAATCATACCAAAAGCTAATCAACACCAAGGTCACACACAAGTGACTTACCTACCAAATTTTATGAAATTCGGTCAATTAGTCTTTCAGTTAGGGTGGATACAAAACATGCACAGACAGACAGATCCATTAGTTTTTTAATTAGATTGGATACATACGCTGCACAGATAGACAGACACGCAGACAAGCAGGCCCACAGACAAACAGACAGATAGACAGACACACACACAGACGTCACGTTAAAAATGGTGTTTTCGTGTTCTAGAGCTCCCTAATCGTGTAGATCCGTCGAAAACTCGAATGCGGTTTTCGACATGGTTCCAATACTTTCCCTATACAGTACCATGTATTGCAGGGAAAGTGAAAAACAATAACCCCTAATAATTTTCGAGCTATTAGTTAGGTCCACGACTTTCTTTAATACCCTGTATATACAGGGTAAAGTGACAATTAAACAAATCACCGATCCACCCTAACAACTTGGGTCAGCTTTCCTATAAAGCTGTCTCATTGTGTAGATCATTTATGATTTAGCTGCAAATCACCAGATGTAGATGATCAATTATGATTTACCTACACCTGCAAAAGGTACAATAAACCCTAATACGTCTATAGTTATTGACTAGGTCCATGACTTTCCTCATCGTATAGCGCCACAGGGATTTACTAAACAGCTGCAAAAAATTACAATCACCCCTAATACTTCTCAGGTTTTTGGCCTAGGTCCATGACTTTCCTTAATACCCTGTGGGGGAAGTGGCAATTATACAAGCCACCAATCCAAACTTACAAGGGGGGTCAGCTCTCCTTAAGTTATCTCATCGTGTAGCACCACCACGATTTACTAAACAGCTGCAAAAAATTATAATAACCCCTAATAATTCTCGAGCTACTGGCTTGGTCAATGACTTTCCCTAAATACTCTGTAGATACAGGGAGAAGTGCCAATTAAACATGCCACAGAAACACCCTATTAACGGTTGTCAGCTCTCCATAAGCTGCCTGATCGTGTAGCGGCATAGGATTTCACTATGCACCTGCAAAAAATTACGACAATCCCTAATAGTTCACAAGCTATTAGCTAGTTCCATGGCTTTCCTTAATACCCTGTAAACACAGGAGAAAGTAGCAATCAAACAAGCCACCGACCGACACCTAACGCCGAAATACATCATAATTAAATTAATAAAATTTTAAATGGGAATAATTCATCGGCAAAACTTTTGTAGATGTTCCAAAAATAACTTGGGCACCAATTAGGAGACGGGGAAAGAACATTCGAACGAAATGTCTGGAACGTTACGCATGGCTTCATTAGGATTTCACTATTTTGCAGAGGACTTATCTTGGGGGCCTCTCATTTTGGGTTGGTTAATTGGGAGAACAAATTAATGGGTCCATGAAAGTGAATGTAGGCGAGTAGAGTGATGTCAATAAAATGACACTAATGTGTCACGTGATTTTTCGTGATGAATCGTCATGTCTTTCACAAATGTCCCTAGAAATGCAATATGAAAAAAAAATGCATTTAAAAGACCTAGTATGAATATTATTGCATGCAAAAAATCAGATGTCCAGTATAAGAAGTTTCAGAGTTATGGCACGAATTATACAAAAATCTGATGTGGGCAGCACATGACTTTCCCTGCAGACTCATTCATTTTGTCTTTATTACTTTAATAATTCATTAAATTGAGTTTAATTGCACAAAATAACACTGAATTTGCATTTTTATTTCAATTTTTGCTTTTAGTTGGTAATTCGACATTTATCTAACAGCAGCATAACAAAAATGCAAAAAATCTCAAATATTTCTAGACCGGTAAGTCCTAGAGTAATAAAGTAATTCTTATTATTTTCCTCGCCAAAAATTACGTGTAAAACAAGCGTTTAATTGATACATTTGAGCATACGTACTTTTTTTTTTTTTTGGAATTTGTGGAACTTTTACGGGCCATTTCGTAAAAAAAGGCAAGTTGCTCTTTTCCAAATCGTACCAACATTTAATCAGCAGCAGGGTATCCGACAAATGACATATCTACCAAATTTTGTGATATTTGGTCAATTAGTATTTCAGCTAGAGTGGATACATGAGATATATGAGGGCTATTTCGCAAAAAAAGGCTGTTCTTTTTCTCCGAATCGTACCGAAAACTAATCAGCACCAGCGTCATACTCAAGTGACTTACCTACCAAAGTTTTATGAAATTCGATCCATTAGTTTTTGAGTTAGAGTGGATACATACATTGCACAGATAGACACACACACACAGACGTTACACTAAAAATAGTTTTTTCGTATTCTAGAAATCCCGAAACGTGTAGATGCGTCGAAAACTCGAGTTGCGATTTTTGACATGATTCCAATACTTTTCCTATACATTACCATGTATTGCAGGGAAAGTAAAAATATGATGTGAGCAGCACATGACTTTCCCTGCAGACTTATATGAGCATTATCTTTATTTCAATTAAATTGAATTCACTTTTAATTCAATTTTAGTTCTCATTTGGTAACTGGACTTATTTTCAAAGGTGACGTAGAGAAAATACGAAAAAACTAAAATATCTCGAGAACGGCTAGCCCTAGTGTAATCGGGTTGGTCTTATTCCTTCAATCATTAAAAATTAATTATAAAACAAACATTAAACGGATATATTTGTGCATACGTAGGTTTTGATTTTAGATTTTGACGATTTTTGAGGGCTATTTCGCAAAAAATGGCATAATATTTTTTTCCGTATCATACCAAAATCGAATCAGCACCAGAGTGACCCACAAGCGAACTTATCTACTGAATTTTGTGAAATTCGGTCCATTAGTCTTTCAGCTAGTGTGGATACAGGCAATTTTTACGAGCCATTTCTCAAAAAAGGGCGGGTTCTTTTGTCCCAAATAGTACCCAAAACTAATCAACATCAGATTCGCCTACAAGTGACGTACCTACCAAATTTTATGAAATTCGGTCCATTAGTTTTTTAGTTAGTGTGAAACAATATCTGCACAGCCAGACAGACACGCACACAAACGTCACGCTAAAAATGGTTTTATCGTATTCTAGATGTCCCGAAACGTGTAGATCCGTCGGATATTTTACCCTGCAATGCATGGTAATGTATTGCAGGGAAAGCATTGGAATCGTGTCAAAAATCGCAACTCGAGTTTTCCACTGATCTACACGTTTCGGGACCTCTAAAACACGAAAATCTATTTTTAGCGTGATGTCTGTGTGTGTGTCTATCTGTCTGTCTGTGCAGATTTTGTATCCACCATAAATGAAAGACTAATTGACCGAATTTCATAAAATTTGGTAGATAAGTCTCTTGTGGGTGATCCTGGTGCTGATTAAATTTTAGTACGATTGGGGAATAAAAGATCCTGCCCTTTTTTTAGAAACGGCTTCAAAAATGGCCTTTATCCACTCTAGCTGAAAAACTATCCGACCAAATTTCACAAAATTTGGTACATAAATCACTTGTTAAACTGGTGCTGATTAGATTTCAGTACGATTCGGAAAAAGAAAACCTGCCTTGTTTTGCAAAATGGCCAGCAAAATCATTAAATCTCAAAATAAAAGCCTGAATATGCTCAAATATATCAATTAAATGCATATTTTATACGCAATTTTGACGAAGAAAATAATGTGACCAACTCCATTTCTCTAGGACAAGCTGTTCTCGAGATATTTTGTCTTTTCGAACGTTCGCTACGCCACCTTTGAAAATAAGGCCAGTAACCAAATGAAAACGAAAATTGAATTAAAAGTGCGAATTTAGTGTAATTTAAAATAATTATGACTGTTGTTTTGTGCATTTAAACTCAATTTAGTGAATTATTGAAGAAATAAAGGAAATGTGAAGATGAGTCTGCAGGGAAAGTCATGTGCTGCCCATATCAGATTATTTTTATGTATGCATCTATTTTTTTGCAACCGTGCTACAGTCCCTGGCGATACGACTTTTTGGCGGTATTCATTGCCTTACATGTATGTGTTTCGTACTTTCTGAATGTAGATTCCTACTAATTAAGCTCTGCAATTTTGTATTTTGCTTCTATCGTTTATTACTTTCCTTATATACAGCAATGTATAAGGAAAGTATTGTGGCGGGGTCGAAATCCATAAACACTGGAAGCCTATTGTTTTTATACGCAATCGAATGTTCAGAACCCCCCCTAAATTTTCGAGTGAAATTTTGAAAAAATCGTGAAAAAATAAAAAATCTCTAATAAAGCTACGCAAATAGACATTTCTTATGTAATTTTTATTATAAAACGATTGACATAAATTTTAGAACGCTAACATGAACCGTTCTTGAGATATTGTACATTTTTCAAAAAAATTATGAAAAAGTCATATATATAAAAAAAAATATTTCCTATTGAGAAACATGTTCAATTTTCTTATGTAATACCATGGGATAAATTTGGTGACATCATTCTCGTGGATCTAGCTCGTTCCATTCATGAAAAAAGATACTTTGAGTAATACTTTTGTATTTGAACTCCAATAGTCATTTATCTGCTGTAAGAATAACTTATTTCTCCGTTCATACCTCTTGGCGAGATTTTGGCGACGAATTTGGCGGAATGTCGTCAACTTGGCGACTTTTTAAATTTTGCTAAATTAATGAAAATCTCGCCAAATGGATAAAAATGACTCTAAATCAATGAAGATGACAACTCATTGACGAAAATTCAATATCTTGGAAAGAGTATATATAACTGCTATAAAAATAATCTATTTTCTTCTATTGTAAAAGTAGTAAATTCATTGCATTATATAAGGAAAGTCATGTGTTGCCCACATCAGATTTTCTTGCTTTGTTGTCGAGTTCATTTCTTAATATTTTAATTCTCCGCTAGGGGTGATAAAATCCTATTTATTCTATGAGGTATGGTCAATTTACCCCATAATATGTACACTCATGTGTACAGACATAATATGTACACCCATGGGTCTTTCGTGGTGGGGGTATTTAAGGACTTTAACTCTGTTTTATTGACCCTGTATATAACCATACTTATTCCTTAATTTAAGATTTTCTGGAAATTGTGTATCATTTTGATACATTTAACCGTTTTATCAACCATTTTGATTGTTTTGTTCTTATTAACTAATCTACCAAATGTATTACTAACGTATAAATAACTTATAACAATCGTACGTAAAACTAACTAAGCTAACAAATTTCAGAAAATTGCATTGAATAGTTTTGATTTGCAGAGACAGACACAGACAGATGTCAAACCTAAAAGCATAAATTCGTGTCTTAGACTGACCAAACTGCGTAAATCAGTAAAAAATGTGAATTACAATTTTTGTCCTTGTTCTAATTCTTTTTTTAACACTTTCCAATATAGTTGAAAAGTGTTTATGTCTTTGGTCATTCTGTTTGTTTGTCCGTTCGCAAGATAACTGTCTTAAAAATGACTTTATCAAAATGAAATTTTAGTATATTGTTCAGACGATCTGTAGGATATACTGGAATGTGTCATGAGAAACATGACATTTGTTTATAAATGTGACTTACACACGCTAATTTTAACAATGTTTTTAATTAAAATGGGAATGGGTATACCGTGAATTACTTAAGCAAATAATCTTATCAGAAAAACCTGATAATTACAAAATGTTTTCGAAACAGAGGTAAAATTACTTAAAAACTTCGAAAAATTATATTCTAGCTTAAAGTAAAATCGAGTTTACATAAAATTTTACCCGCTTGCAAAACTGATTGTCTGCAAGACCTTCTAAAATTAGCAAAACTAATTTTATACATAAAGCTTCTACTCTCCGTCATGAAAAAGCACACGTTCACCGATAATCAAAATTGGTTTTCGCCGCGAAAATGCCTTCGTAGGACCGACCGGAAATTTGAAAGTCTCGTCAAACTTTTTCCCTTCTCAGATTTACGCTAATCCGTAATCTTCGTTCATTTCCGAAGCAGACAGTTGGAGTGAGAGAATGACTGTGATTGACAACCGCCTTGGCCATTCAGCGATGGGCAAAGAGAGTGCGTTGGCATGGCAACATAGACGCTACGGCTTCTGGCGCTTGTTGACAAGGAGATTTGTTAGAAGATTTTGTATTTCGCAAAGGATTCGCTTGTTTTGACACTTTGCACATAATTTGAGTAGCACATCCTAGCTTTACGGTGATACTTTTTTAATATGAATGAAGTAAATTTGTTATGATGAACAGAAATTATAAATTTACATATATATCAACAAAATTGGATATAAATTGCACATATTATTGAACATTGAATATTTTAAAAGAGATTGATTGTTTGTTGACATTTGAAAATTTCATGTTTATTACATATTTAACCAATGCGCAAACATTTAAGTGTATATATTCATATGGATTTTACTATAACTTTATGCCTTTTGATAAACAATTGATGATTATTGAGAATATATAAGAATGATTACATGAATAGAAAAATGTATATAATTTATGTGATGAATATGGTCGTTATTTTACTATTATTAATGATGTGATGTAAAGGATGTTAAAATTTAAAAATTCAGATTGGATTGAAACTTAATTGATACTTGAAGGACGGATGTCAAATGTTCTTTCTCTGCTCTACGGAGGATATGTCATGAGAAACATGACATTTGTTTATAAATGTGACTTACACACGCTAATTTTAACAATGTTTTTAATTAAAATGGGAATTCGAATTTTTATTGATTTAAAAAATTACTTTAGCTTTGAAACCTTTTGGAATATAGATTAAGGCAGTTGCTAGGCAAAAATAGCCATTTTCAAAAAAAGTACTTTCTCACGCTCTTTGCACATCTGCAGAAAAACAATCTCACAGCTGCAACTTAGGAGTTTGATTCCAGAAAGCATATTTGCCCCCCCCCTTTTTTTAGAGAGCAAGTGCAGATTTTACATAGCAGGACCACAACGGTCAAAATTTTCCTTTCTTGCTGAGAACATTTTCCCACTGGTAATATAAAACTTGTATGTACGCCCCGTCAGGATAGACATGGGCAGTTTTCAGAAGAAGCTAGAACTCCTGTCAACAGTAAGAATTTACCGACTAAAGTTACACCCTCTAAAATAAAGACTTCAGCAAACTTCACAGATGGGCAAAACATTCTACGAAAAGGGGTATGCAACATGGCACCCCACCTTTTAGCATGGACAAGGCCACCATCCAATAGGAACGTATTGTATGTACAGGAGTGGCCAATCATACGCGAATATAGTACAGCGCCACTGAGAATATGACGGCAAGCGTAAAAATAAAAAATAAAAAGGGAATTCTCTCTTGGACGCGGCCGGCCTGCGGGTCGGACCGCTGAGGTCCTCTTCCTTTTTTTGAGCAGATTTTTTTAATAAGAGATTCTGGCCCTGCTCTTCAACCATGAAGATTGTCTCCTAATTTTTGGTCCATGGAGACCTATAGACATAGTCAGCATTCGGACTATGTGTCCAAATTTTAAAGAATTACACATACAATTTGCTCCTCGAATTTAATAGTCATGTTGACTGAATATTTAAGCCTCGTCTTCGGACGACGGTTTCATTAAGCCTCGTCTTCGGACGACGGTTTCATAAGCCTCGTCTTCGGACGACCGTTCCTGATCCAAGTGAAAATAATTACGACATTCGATGGATTTTAACTTATTGACAGAGATCCAATAACGTACAATGAAGATGTTTTCTCCTGTGATGAGTATTCAGCCTGGTATCATGTGCTCAACGAAATCTAAACATGCCAACATAAAGCATCATTATTATTATGTATGAAAATCCTGCCATTGGACCACCAAAAGGGGTATGTTGCCTGCTACTGCTTCAATTATATGTAAGTCAAACTCTTCTTATTTTTTATCACGGCAACTACAATGAAGGCTCATAATAATTTGACAAGGATGAACTTTTATTATTAATCATGGATGATCTCCAGTCATTTGGCGACATCAGATATTGCTGTAATTGAACTTTGATCTTAAAAATTACGACCTTAATGAACTATAATAGAACTTGTATCATGTAACATAATGTAGAATTAATTCTCCGCAGAACGAGAAAGAACATAAATAATGTTAAAATTTGAAAATGCAAAAAGGAATGTTAAAAGTAATTGTTGTTTCAATATATTAATATTGAATGATATTGGTATGATTTAGATTATATATTTGACAACCATTGGTATACTATGTTTGTTGGATTATTTTATTACATATATATATACATAAACAAATAATAAATGAAATTTTTGGCCAATTTAAATCTCTTCTTTGTTGCCTATGTTTTTTTTTTGGAATTTTTAATTTAACTTTTATTTCAGCATTGGAGAATGAGGAGCTTAATATTAATCTATACCACTATATCATTTTTTTTTAATATCAGAAACATTCACGGCCACTTTCTTTCCTTTTTATAATGTTTCCTGATAGAATGTAAATAAATAATATCATCCAATTATTTTTGGATTGAACCCGGATTGAAAAAGTGAAATACATTGAACCCTATGGGACCTAATTTTTCAAACATTTTTTAAGCAGAATTATAATTCACAAATTGCTTTGAAAATTTTAGGACATATACAAAATATCCCATAAAATATGTAAAAAAACTTTGAGCAAAATATATTCGGTAGTTTTTTAAATAAAAATTAAAATAGTAATTACACCCATATTATATGAAGAGATCACGCTACACATTTCAAAATAAAATATGGCATCCATCTTTGTTCAGTGTCAAAATCGTGATTTTTAAAGTTCTTTTAAATTTATATTTAGTGTTGCACCCGTTCTAAAACAGCTTTATTTTTGTGAATTTTTTGTACATCTATATTCTACGCCAACGCAATTACAATATTTTTGAGTTCAAACGATCATCAAACTTTGATTATATCTACAATGAAGCCTAATTTTAACGTATGCAGAATGTAAACAAATCAAGCTGTAAGATGAGTTGTATAAAAATTGCTGATTTCTTTTAACGCAAAATTATATAGCTCTGGAGTCTGGAATATAGGTGATATGAATGAAATATTCATTGATTTTACATGGAGAAGCAGACGATTTTATAAAGCATTGCTTTTTTCGATGAAGTTTAAAGTATGGAATTCGAAAGTACTTTTACCTCCATGGTTTTAAGTTTTTAAGTAAGATAAATTATTATAGTACTGTGATAATTTTAAGAATATCACCTCTGAATGTATCGCATTTTTGATATGTTTAAATATCACATTTCATGCGCATTTTTGATATGTTTAAATATGTATTGAAGTCGGAAAATGTTTTATAATCATTGCTTTATGCATGATTGACATTTCTTGTTATTTTATTTCTTTAGCATTAATATGTATTTTAGATAAAGTAAAAGGCATGAAACCTAAGGAAACCCTTAAAAAACTTTAATTGAATCGGACTAATAAAAACTAATCAACAAAAATCAAACTAAGAACAAATTTATTGTGAAATATCTAGTGTTTCTTTTGCAATCTGAAATCAGAAAACTTGGGCAGCACAGAATTTTTAAAAACACTGACTATCACCTATAACACAAGATGAAATGAACTGCGTCATGATGAAATTAATTAAATTTATAATTTCGAACAATTCATCGGGGAAATCTGCCTCGTGGGTTTTCCAAAAGTAAGTTCCAATTAGGAGATTTATAAGAACATTCGAACAAAACGTTGGAACGAAACCTGAACATTCTTCAAAGACTCATTATAGGATTTCAACGCTTGCCACGACCTCGCACTTTTCACACAATTTCGGTAATTGGGCGAATAAATGAGGGAGACCAATTAAAACAGACGGCTTTCACCAAAGAGTGACGTCACTGGAGTGCCATTTTTGTGACCAATTAAAACGGAAGACTTTTAGCAAAGTGTGAAGTCACTAAAAACCATTTTCGTGATCCATTAAAACGAACGCCTTTTAGCAGAAATTGACGTCATTAAATTGCAATTTTTGCACATTTCGTAAAATTATCCTTGCAAAATTTTAAGAATGTATGTTGAAACTGCTGCAAAAATATACGTGTTCATAAAGACATGTGCGCCCATAGAACTTTCTCCAAGAGGACACAAAGACAAGGATAAGACGTACAACATCAACTAGCTTGATTCTTGCATTCGTGACCTTGAAAGTCCAGGAGCTGGAAAGGGCACGCTTTGTCCTCCCCTATGTGTGTAACTAGGGCTGTAGAAGAAAGTATCTGTTACAGCCCTGTGTGTGACCATAGATAAATGACTATTTATACTTTCCAAGCAGTACATAATAACGTACAAGTAAAGTACTGGAATCATGTCGAAAATCGCAACTCCAGTTCTCGACGGACCTTATGGATTCGCCTGGTGCTAATTAGATTTTGGCATAATTCAGGATTAAAGAACCTGCTTTTCTTGTGAAATGGTCCGCAAAAATTGTCAAAATCTAAAATAAAAGACTAAGTATGCTCAAATGCATCAATTAAATACTTGTTTTCTACGTAATTTTTAACGACGGAAAGAATAAGATCAACCCCATTACTCACTAACGAATGGATCAATTCGAACGAAACTTGGTACAAAAATTGCAATCCATAATTACATGACGTTGTTTTTTATCGCAAGCGAATGTTCAGAACCACCCTAAATTTTCGAGTGAAATTTTGAAAAAATTATCAGAAAATCAAGATTGGGCGAAATATAAGTTAATTGGGTACTTTGAAATAGTTTTACATGTTGTCATCCGGAAAATCGCCAAATGTACAATTCAACGATAAAAGCACAGTTCCGTGAATCTTATACATTATATTTTAACAGTAAAAGCAGTGAATTCATTGCATTATATAAGGAAAGTCATGTGCTGCCCACATTAGATTTTTTTACGAAGTGTACCCATGGACACCCATGAGGGAGTAAAGGACGACGCTTACCCGCTCTTGGACGTTCAAGGCCACAAAAGCTAGTGGATGTTGTACACCTTATTCTTGAGTTTGCCCCCTCACGGAAAAAATTCCATGGACGCCCATGATTGTAGTCAAATATAAACCTAGAAGAGGGGTAATCTACAAAATTGACTCACCCAGCAAATTTTATACAATTTCGTCACATAGCTTTTGAACTAGAGTAGATATATGCATGAGAGTAGTAAAAGTGCAAATTCAATGTAATATAAAATATTGTTGGGTGTTATTTTGTGCAATTAATTAAACTCGATTTAATGAATTATTGGAGAAATAACGGGAACTTGAATGAGTCAGCAGGGAAAGTCATGTGCAGCCCACATCAGATTTTTTTATTTTATTTCTATTCTCAGTGAGTGCTATATTAGTTTTGGGATTTTAAATTTGCTTTTTATTATTTCTCCTATAGTATATTGTAATGTCTAAGGGAAGTATTGGAATGGAGCCGAACTCGAATCAGTACTCGAATTTTCGATGAATTCACGTGTTTCGAGAACTCCAGAACGCGAAAGCACTATATTTTGCGTGACATGTGCAATGCATATATCTACTCTAGTTCAAAAGCTATGTTCAATTAATGAACATAGCTTTTGAACTAGAGTAGATATAGAGTAAATATAGTGCTTTCGCGTTCTGGAGTTCTCGAAACACGTGAATTCATCGAAAATTCGAGTACTGATTCGAGTTCGGCTCCATTCCAATACTTCCCTTAGACATTACAATATACTATAGGAGAAATAATAAAAAGCAAATTTAAAATCCCAAAACTAATATAGCACTCACTGAGAATAGAAATAAAATAAAAAAATCTGATGTGGGCTGCACATGACTTTCCCTGCTGACTCATTCAAGTTCCCGTTATTTCTCCAATAATTCATTAAATCGAGTTTAATTAATTGCACAAAATAACACCCAACAATATTTTATATTACATTGAATTTGCACTTTTACTTCCATTTTCGTCCTCATTAAGTAACAACCTATTTTCAAAAGTGGTGTGGGGAACATGCGAAAAAAATATTCTCTAGAACGGATAGTCCTAGAGTAATGGGGTTGGTCTTATGCCTTATTCTTTTATCGTCAAAAATTACGTATAAAACAAGAATTTAATTGATATATTTGAGCATACGTAATATTTTATTTTAAATTTTGACGAATTTTACTGGTCATTTCGTCAAAAAAGGCAAGTTACTTTTTTCTGAATCGTACCAAAATCTAATCAGCACCATATTAACCCACAAGTGACTTATCTTCCAAATTTGGTGAGATTTAGTCTATTAGTTTTTTAGCTGGAGTAAGGACATTTTTGTCAGACAGACATTTGGACAGACATTTTTGCGAATCATTTAGAAAAAACGACAGGTTCTTTTTTCCGAATTGTACCAACATCTAATCAGCACCAGGGTATCCTATAGGTGACTTATGTACCAAATTTTGTGAAATTTGGTCCATTAGTATTTTAGCTAGAGTAGATAGAGGCATTTTTGCGGGCCATTTCGCAAAAATAGTTAGGTTCTGCTTTTTTTAATTGTACCAAAATCTAATTAGCACCAGGATCACCCACAAGTGCTTGCCTATAAAATTTTATGAAATTCGATCGATTGGTTTTTGACTTAGGGTAGATACATACATTGCACAGACATCACGCTAAAAAATGATTGTTCGTATTTTAGAGGTAACAAAGCGTGTAGATCCGTCGAAAACTCGAGTTACGATTTTCGACATAATTCCAATACTTTCCCTATACATTACTACGTATTGCTGGGAAAGTAAAAACCCTCATATCTCACGCCAATATCACCGTGAATATATTAAAACAAAATTGGATTCGGAACTTATTTCTTCCTTTCAAACGCTGAAAAAATATTTTTTTTTCTAACTTCCTCCAAGTTAAACACAATTGATGGAAAGGTACCAACTCCTGAAAGTAATTATATCGTTTACGTTTTTCCAATCTCCATTTTTCATTATTTAAGTATTATTTTAAGCGAAGTTATCACCAAAAATAATATAGAAACAGCAAATTTTAAAAACCAATTAGTTCGCAAATCACTGCTATTCCAGCGAAATTAATTATATTTGCAAATGACAAAAATGTAATGTGGACAACACATGAGTTTTCCTACAGACACTAAATTCATTTTCTCCTGATTTCTGGCATAATTTATTAAATTGAGTTAAAATGCGCAAAAAAAACACTGATGTATATTTGAAAGGACACTAAATTTGCAAGTTTAAATCAATCGTATTTTACTTTAGCAACTTGGGCTTTTTTTCAAGGACTACGACTGCGAAATTGATAAACATTAAAATATCTCGTGAGAGGTTAGTCATTGAGTTATGAGGTTGGGCTTATTATTTTTGTCGTTAAAAATTACGTATGAAATAAACATTTAACTAATAAATTTGAGCATATGTAGTCTTTTAGTTTTTGATGATTTTTGCGGCCTATTTAATACTTCATTTTCAATGACAAGCTAAATAAAACTAACCTTATTACTCTAAAATGAACCATTTTCCAGATATTAATGGTTTTGGTTTGAAATTGTAATGAGCTGATGATGTGTTTCACCTGCAATTAAGAAACTAATCGATGCAGTTTCCGAAAATATGGTTTGTACCTTGCTGCTGATTAAATTTTAGTACATTCGTAAAAATAGATCAAGCTCTTTTTCAGAGAAATGGCGCGCAAAAATCGTCAAAAGCTGAAATAAGAATAATATGCCAAATTAATTAAATGCTCGATTTCTAAGTAATTTTGAACGTCAAAACAAATAATAAGACTACTCATCATTAGTCCAAGATGAGCCATTCTCGAGATACTTAGATTTTTGTAAATTTGAAACCCATGCGCCATTTAAAATGTATTAAATTGTCAAATAAAAGATTTTTTTTTTCAAATGGCCAGGCACTTTGACCTTCGTCATTCGCCTTTATTACAGCGGCCAGAGTGCGAACCATTTAGCCATCCATTGACGTTGCCCCAGGCGCACCAGAGGGGGCGGATAACATTGCGTCTACAACACAAACATCCATGCCTTACGTGGGACTCGAACCCACAACGTGGCGGTCGAGCGATTGCTACGGAAACGCTTGTCTTGACCACTGTACAACCACGCCGGCTGTCAAATAAAAGAAGGACCATATCGAAACTTCAAATTGGATATAATATTAAGTAAGTATTGCAATTTTATGGATTATGGATAATTTTATTTATGGATAATTTAATGGATATACTCAATTTAATAGATTATAAAAGAGAAAAAAATATAATGATCCTGTAGGAAAAGTCATGTCATAAGCTGTCCACATCATAATGATATATTTTCTTTATTAACAATATGTATCTATTCTCTTTTCGAATACTTTTATTTGAAGAAATTGATATCCTGTTGCTTAGCAAAGGAATTGCATCAAATGTATTTGGATAGCAGACGATTTTTCGACAGACGTCTGCATTTAAGCATACATTAACCAAACTTCAAGATCTGCCTGTGAAGATAATTTGGAAAGTAAGAACAGAGATTCTTTCAATTCTTTCTAAGGTACTAAAATTATATATATATATATATATATATATATATTTGACCTTGCTTCGAATATATATATATATATATATATATATATATATATATATATATATTTGACCTTGCTTCGAATATATATATATATATATATATATATATATATATATATATATACATATATATATATATATATGCGTATTTTTAGGCATCGATTTTTTAAACAAAAAAGGGAAAAAATATTTTTCAGAATCGCAAATTAAACAGATATGGTTTGAATATAAATTTAATTTTGAGAAAGCTGTTCCTTTATGGAAAAGCCAAAAGCAAAGAAGGTTGGAATTCTAAAAGAAAAAAAGAAAAAAAGAAAAATTATTTACTTAATAGGTTTTTAATTTTCTTTTCCCCTTGTTTATTTACAACCATATGGAGAAATAAGCCAAAGGTAAGATAACAATTTCAAGATATTTCATCAAAAATTGTGTAATTAGTTAATTTTATAAAAAAAAAAACATTGTTAATTATACTATGACAAACGTATTCAAAATTAGTTCTCTAGTTGGAAAGTTTGCAGGAAATTAAAAAAATGTGATCTTAAAAGTCCGAAATTTAGTAAACATTTTAAAACTCATTTCATAAAGTTTATAAGTTATATTAATAGTGCTAACAGATATGCAATATATTTTGTTTAATAACACAAATAAAGAGTTTAGTACATTGTTTATATTTTTTTTTCAACGTAGAAAAGTTAGAAATTTATATTCTGTTGGGCGATGACCCAGTTATGTTTTTATATAAAATACAATAAATTTAATTAATACTTGGAAATTTGGGGGTAATTGTACATTCGTTAAAAATTACTCATCTGAAAAGCAAAATACTCCTTCAAATCAAGTTAGAGAGTATTTTTATTCTTCGGGAAAAATTCTAGCTCGATCTCTGATTGCAACGTAAAGATAATTTTAGAAATTTTTTACAAATTAAAAAGTAAGACTAAAAAAATTTCATAAAATTGTATTTTTTTTAAATTTTAAAACTAATTAATGTAAGTAGTACTAAGCAATATGGAATTGGAATAATGAGAAATTCGACTGAAGACTAAATCTAAATATTTTTATTTTACTTTATTCCATCAGTTTGGAATTATTATGATGCACAACACATTACTTGATTTGTTTTAACGCTTATCTTGACTAAAAATTTCAAAAATATAAAACTCCCATTTTGGGCAATTTTAGCGACGAATATTACATTAAGAAGAAATCGAGCGAAAATATCAATTCTTTTTCACCCCCTTTAAAACGTTTTACAATCGGTAATTTTTTACGATACCAGATTGCACATTAGGCTTTAATCTCAAGAATCATATTTAGGCAAATAAAATGTCGTTAACTTTTTCTGCAATCTTCATTTTTTCCGCATTTAAATATTATTTTATGCGAAATTATGACGGGAAATTATGGCGCGAGCAAGGATGGCAAACAATTAGACCACAAATTACAGTAATTGAAGCAAGAGGGCTCTGTGCGAAAGAAAATCGATTTAAAAGCAATTTTCGATTCTTTTATTAATGGAAATGAATTTTTTTATATTCACGAGACAGGAAATTGCAATGAAGATTAAAAACTAGAATGTATGTTGTAAAGTCTAATAAATAAATATTTTGAAAAATCATTGATGTGACATATTTTTATTTTACCTAACTATATTTTGTTCTTTAATTATATTTTTGTTGTAGTGAGGCTAATTCGTTTTAATTCGAAAAATTGTTTTAGGTAGATATTCACAGAACCCGTCTATAGGAGGCGTTCCCAAAGACATAATCCTACTCCTATTGCAAATAACAATTTCAAAATATCGCGTATTATAAATTGTGTTAACCATCTATTGCAGGTACAATTCGGGATTTTGGTATGATTCGGGATAAAAGAACCCGCTTTTTCTTGCAAAACGGCCCACCAAAATTTCATGTATCCCCTCTAGCTAAAAAACTAATAGACCAAATTTCCCAAAATTTGGTAGATAAATCACATGTGAGATACTCCGGTGGTGATTGGATTTTGGCAGGATTCGGAAAAGAAAAGGCTGCCTTTCTGTACAAAATGGCCCTAAAAAATCGACAAAATGACAAACTACGAATGCTAAAATATATCAATTTAATCCTTGTTTTATATGTAAGTTTTGACGAGGAAAATAATAAGACCAAACTTCCTTACGACCATTCTCGAAATATTCTATTTTTTTTTCATTTTTGTTACACCGCCTTTGAAAAAATGCCCAGTTACCAAATAAAAAATCTGATGTGGGCAACATATGACTTTCCTTATATAATGTAATAAATTTACTACTTTTACAGTAAAAAAATAGGTTTTTCTTATAGTAGATACTTATATTCTTTCCAAGATATTGAATTTTCGACAATTAGTCGTCATTTTCATTGATTTAGCGTCATTTTTATCCATTAGGCGAGATTTTCGTTAATTTGGCAACATTTCAAAATGTCGCCAGGTTGGCGACATTCCATCAAATTCGTCGCCAAAATCTCGCCAAGCGTTAAAAAGCGAAGAAATAAGTTATTTCTACAGCAGATAAATGACTATTGGCGTTCAAATACAAAAGTATTACTCAAAGTATCTTTCCTCATGAATGGAACGAGCTAGATCCACGAGAATGATGTCATCCAATGTATCGCATGGTATTACATATGAAAAGTGAACATGTTTCTCAATAGGAAATATTTTTTATTATTTTATATGACTTTCTGATAATTTTTTTTAAAAATATGCAATATCTCGAGAACGGTTCATGTTAGCGTTCTAAAATTTATGTCAATCGTTTTCTAATGAAAAATTACATAAGAAATATCTATTTGCGTAACTTTATTAGCGGTTTTAATTTTTTGACTATTTTTTCAAAATTTCACGCGAAAAATTAGGGGGTTCTGAATATTCGATTGCGTATAAAAAAAATAGGCTTCCAGTGTTTACAGATTGTGATTTTTGTACCAAATTTCGTTCCAATCGGTCCATTCGTTCATCAGTTATCGTCTCCACACACACACACACACACACACATACACACACATACACACACATACACACACACATACACACACACACATACTTTCACACACACACACACTTTCACACACACACACACACTTTCACACACACACACATACACTCACACACAGACAGACATCACTTCAAAAATGTTTGATTCGTGATCAGGGATGCTTGAAACGTGCTCTCCCGTCGAAAACTCGAATTCGAATTTTCAATCCGGTCACAATACTTTCCTTATACATTATGTATATAAGGAAAGTAAAAAAATTGAATTAAAAGTACGAATTCATTGTTATTTTGTGATATTAAACTTCATTTAATGAATTATTGAAAGAAAGAAATAATGAATTTGAGTCTGCAGAGAAAGTCATGTGCTGCCCACATCAGATTTTTACTTTCCTTACAATGCTTAATGGTAAAGTATAAACAAAATATTGGAATCGTGTCAAAAATCGCAACTCGAACTTTCAAAGGGTTTGCACGATTTGAGACATCTAGAATACGAAAAACTAATTTCAGGGTGACGTCTGTGGGTGTGTCTATGTGTGTGTGTGTGCAATTTATGTATCCACTCTAACTCAAAATCTAATGGACCAAATTTCATGCAATTTTAAGGTAAGTCACTCTTGGGTTATCCTGGTTCTGATTAGAATTGCTTTTTTATGCGAAATGGCCCGCAAAAACTGTTTGTGTTCATTCCAGCAAAAAAATTAACTGGTCAAATTTCATAAAATTTGGTAGATAAGTCACTTGTGAGTGACCCTGATGCTGATTAAATTTTGTTATGATTTATGAAAAAAAGAACCTGCCTGTTTTAATCTAAAATGGAGTCTAAATTAAAAGACTGCGAATGCTCAAATATATCAATTAAATGATTGTTTTATACTTAATTTTTAACGATGAAAAGAATAAGACCAATGCCATTACTCGAAGAATAGCTGTTCTTGAGATATTTTATTTTCTTCGCATTTTCGCTAAGCCACCTTTAAAAATAAGTCCAGGTATCAAATGAAAACGACAATTAAATAAAAGTGCAAATTCAGTGTCATTTAATATAATCATACCTGTTATTTTGGGCGATTAAACTCAATTCAATGAATTATTAATAATAAAAACACCTTGATTTATCTGTCTGTTTATCTATCTATTTCTGGGTAACGCTACTACAAAATGATTCCAAACGTGTTTTAACCACGGATAAACATTTCAATATATAATGTATGCTCTAATTTATATACGTATAAAAAGCAGAACTCTGGAGCTTTACGTAGTGTATGACATTATTATACTAAAAGTGAGGTCATGATGTGGGCAGCCCGTTCCCTACTTAATGCAATGACTATACTGCTTTCACACCGAAATTATGATGTAACCATATAGCTTTACGTTGCATATGGCATCATATACTGAAAGAGAGACCACGATGATCTTTTTCTTACTCAAATTCATTTTTTTTATTCCTTCAATAATTCATTAAATTGAGTTTAATTAAAATAACACGCATACTTATTTGAAATTGTACTGAATTGGTACTTTTAATTCAATTTTCGTTTTTATTTGGTAATGGCACGTATATACAAAAAAAAATTGAAGAATATGCACGCATATATGCAAAAGTGCAAAAAAAAAGTAAGTAAATAAATAAATAAAATATTTCGAGAACGGCTAATCCCAAAGTAATGGAGTTGGTCTTATTCTTTTTATTGTCAAGCATTACATATAAAACAAGCATTTAATTGATACATTTGCTCATACATAATCTTTTATTTTAGATTTAAATGATTTTTGCGGACCATTTTGTAAAACAGAGTTATGTTCCCCGAATTGTACCAAAATCTAATCAACACCAGGGTAATTTACAAGTGATTTATTTACCAAATTTTGTGAAATTTGGTCATTTAGTTTTTCAGCTAAAGTGAATACATGCGGCCCATTTTACAAAGAAAAACATGTTTTTTTATTCCGAATTGTACCAAAATCGAATCGGCACCCGGGTCGCCCACAAATAACTTACCCCATTTTATGAAATTTAGTCAATTAGATTTTTCAGTTAGACTTGGTACATTCATTACACACACACACACACAGCCAACGGCTCTACCGTGCTGAAAACACCGGTTCTCGTTAGATCACCGAAGTCAAGCAGCATCGGGCGCGGTTAGTACTTGGGTGGGTGACCACCTGGGAACACCGCGTGCTGTTGGCACATTTCGGGCGCGGTAGCCCGGTGGTTTGCGTGCTAGATTTGCACGCTGCCACAACTACCGCCGTGTTCATGCGGAGTACGATCACGTTAAACATGTGAGTCCGTAAGTCCTTCCGAGAGGTTGGTGGTAGGGGAAGAAGGGTACGGTCCCTGTGGTTGCCTCCGCCACTGGGTTCCGGTCTAAATTGGGTGGCACTTCCCGGCCGTCCAAATGGTTACCTTCCACCTTTACGGTAGGTCGAACGGTCTGGGCCACAACAACAACAACAACACACACACACGCACACACAGAGAGAGAGAGAGAGAAAGCGAGAGGGAGAGCGAGCGAGGGAGAGAGAGCAAGCGAGGGAGAGAGAGCAAGCGAGGGAGAGTGAAAGAGAAAGCGCGAAAGAAAGAGACACAGACGTCACATTAAAAATAGATTTTTCGTGTTCCGGAGGTCCTAAAACGTGTAGATCCGTCGAAAACTCTATTTGCGATTTTCGATACAATTCCAACACTTTTCCTATATTCTACCATGTATTGTAGAGAAAGTAATAATTCTATAATGTATCCAAACTTCTATACAAATGAAAATCAGTAGCAAATTTATTAAATAAAATATTTATTAAGTAAAATATATTTATTGAATAAAATATTAAATGAAAACAAATTTCTGTCTTCATTAAATAACATGTTAAGAATATTTAAAATAAAACAACAAATATCAATCATGCATACAGCACTGATTCGCTTTCCAACTGAAATGCAATTTTATTTAAACATCTCTAAAACGTGGTACACTGCACTACATTACCATGTATTCCAGAGAAAGTAAAACTCTTCTTATTACCTTGTCTTGTTCTAGAACCATGCAACATAACGTATGCACGCATGATAGACTCAACTGTGAAAGAGACTTTGTCGTGGCTTTGTTATTGTCTGAATATCAGATTATGTGTGGAGGAATTAAACGAAGAAACGTGCCAAGTCTTTCGCGGGCACAAAAGAAGGGCTGTCGGTTTAATTAAAGACCCAGAATTTAGTGGCTCTGCCGGTGCGTGCTCGACGAGTTGGCGGAACAGTTGAACACTTCGCCTGGAACCTGACCAAGGAACCGGAAAATGGAGCAAGAGACAGCTTGTGAGGCCTCCCCGGGGTTAGGATAAACCACGGATGTGTTTTAGATTGCATTTTAAAAAGCGTATTCTTGACGAACATTTAGCTAAAACATTCAATATATTTAAGAAAAGACTGTGAACTTATCGCGTATTCTTGCATAGTAAAAAAAGATGGATGTGTTTTAGATCACATTTTAAAAAAATCTGATGTGGGCAGCACATGACTTTCCTTATATAATGCAAGGAATTTACTACTTTTACAGTAAAAAAAAATAAATTATTTTTAGAGTGGATATTTATATTCTTTCCAAGATATTGAATTTTCGTCAGTGAGTCGTCATTTTCATTGATTTAGCGTCATTTTTATCAATTTGACGAGTTTTTTGTTAATTTAGTAACATTTAAAAAGTCGCTTAGTTGGCGACATTCCACCAAATTCGTCACCAAAATCTCGCCAAGCGTTATGGAAGGAGAAATGAGTTATTCTTACAGCAGATAAATGACTATTGACATTCAAATACAAAAGTATTACTCGAAGTATTTTTTTTCATGAATGGAACGAGCTAGATCCACGAGAATGATGTCACCCAATTTATCGCGTGGTATTACACATGAAAAATGAACATGTTTCTCAATACGAAATATTTTTTTTTTATTTTATATGATTTTTTGATAATTTTTTTGAAAAATTTGCAATTTCCCGAGAACGGTTCATGTTATCGTTCTAAAAGTTATGTCAATCGTTTTCTAATGAAAAATTATATAATAAATGTCTATTTGCGTTATTTTATTAGAGGTTTTGATTTTTTGACGATTTTTTTAAAATTTCACTCGAAAATTTAGGGGGTTCTGAACATTCGATTGCGTATAAAAACAATAGTCTTTCAGTGTTTATGGATTGTAATTTTTGTACCAAATTTCGCTCAAATCGGTCCATTCGTTCGTCAGTTATCGTCTCCACAGACTCACTGACACACACACACACACACAGACATCACTTCAAAAATGTTAGATTCGTGATCAGGGATGCTTGAGACGTGCTCTCCCGTCGAAAACTCGAATTCGAATTTTCGACTCCGTCACAATACTTTCCGTATGCATTATGTATATAAGGAAAGTAATAGTGTATTCTTAACGAACATCTAACTAAAACATTCAATCTCTTTAAGAAAAGACTGTGAATTTATCGCATAGTCTTACATAGTAAATGAAGATGGATGTGTGGTTTTCTGTCTGTGTTGTCTGTAGTAGAAAATCAAAGTTTGAGATAATGGCGAAATTCGGTACAGAGGTACTTCAGGTGGCAGAACAATACGGCCCGACGAGATTTTTTCTAAAATTCTAATTAGTTTAAAAGTTTCAAACTTTTAAATCCCATTTCCGCTATTTTGTTAAATTTATTTATACATCACAACTCCAGACGATATCTCGTGAGCCATACCTGATACTTTCTGTCTGGACAATAATTCTTTCATATTAATTTTTTTAACTACGTCAAAATTTGCATTTTTTTAGTTAATCTGATATTTATTTGGCCGCATCGAAGAAAAGTAAGAAAAGCACAATTTTATAGTTTGGCAAACAGTTGTGTACATCTTTGCATTCTAACAAAGAAAATATTTTTTGAATGAATACATTATTTTATGTGATTTTCTAAACAAAAGCATAAAAGTTGATATTTTTTATCTCACTCGCGGAAAGGCTTCATTCTCATTTTTCAACTGCGCATGCTCAGTTCACGATGGGGGTTAAGTCACGTTTTCTCTTCTACATAAAAAATATTTTCTTTCATTTATTTATTTATTCATTCATTTTTGATTTACATGGTAGCAGAACACATAAAAACTCGAGACGGTCCTATACATATATTGTTTACATAAGCGGCGACACGTGTGCTTCAGCACCCCCATTAAAAATTGCGCAAACACTCCTTTTACTTTCCCTGCAATACATGGTAATGTATAGGGAAAGCATTGGAATCATGTCGAAAATCGCAACTCGAGTTTTCGACGGATCTACACGTTTCGAGACCTCTAGAATACGAAAAAACTATTTTTAGCGTGACGTCTGTGTGTGTGTCTGTGTGTCTGTGTGTCTGTCTGTCTGTGTGTCTGTCTGTGTGTCTGTCTGCCTGTCTGTGCAGATTTTGTATCCACTCTAACTAATAAAGTAATTGACCGAATTTCACAAAATTTGGAAGGTAAGTCACTTGTGAACGAGTCTGGTGCTGATTAGTTTTGGGTATGATTCGAAATAAAGGAACCCGCCCTTTTTTGCGAAATGGCCCGCAAAAGTTTGTATCCACTCTAACTGAAAAACTAATGGACCGAATTTCATAAAATTCGGTAGATGATTCACTTATAGGTCACCATGGTCCTGATTAGATTTTGGTACGATTCTGAAAAAAATAACCTGCCTTTCCTTGCAAAATGGACCTCAAAAATTGTCAAAATCTAAACTAAAAAGCTACGTATGATCAAATATATCCATTAAATGCTTGTTAAATACGTAATTTTTAACGAAGAAAAGAATAAGACCAACCCTATTGCACTAGGACTAGCCGTTCTCGAGATATTTTAGTTTTTATGTTTTTCCGCTACGCCCCCTTTGAAAATGAGTCCAGTTAGCAAACGAGAAAGAAAATTGAATTAAAAGTGAATTAAATGTAATTAAAATAAAGAGAACGTGAATATAAGTCTGCAGGGAAAGTCATGTGCTGCCCACATCAGAGTTTTTACTTAACAACTGACCCTTATTCCAACAATTATCAGTTTCTATCTTTCTCTCTCTTTAAGTCGTTATTTTATTACTTTTCCTGCAATACATGGTAATGTATAGGGAAAGTATTGGAATCATGCCGAAAATCACAACTCGAGTTTTCGACGGATATACAGGTTTCGAGACCTCTAGAGCACGAAAAAACTATTTTTAGCCTGACGTCTGTGTGTGTGTCTGTCTGTGCAGATTTTGTATCCACTCTAACTAAAAAACTAATTAACCAAATTTCATAAAATTTGGTAGGTAGGTCACTCATGGGCGAAACTAGTGCTGACTAGTTTTGAGTACGATTCTGGATAAAAGAACCCGTTTTTTTTTTTGGCGAAATGGCCCGCAAAAGCCTGTATTCACTCTAGCTGAAAAGCTAATGTACCGAACGTCACAAAATTCGGTAGATAAGTCACTTGTGGGTCACCCTGGGGCTGATTAGATTTTGGTACGATTCGGAAAAAATAACCTGCCTTTGTTTTGCAAAATGGCCCGCAAAAATTGTCAAAATCTAAATTAAAAAACTACATATGCTCAAATATATCCATTAAATGCTCGTTTTAAACGTAATTGTTAACGAAAAAAGAATAAGACCAACCCCATTACACTAGGACTAGCCGTTCTCGAGATATTTTAGTTTTTTCGTATTTTCTCTACACCACCTTTGAAAATAAGTGCAGTTACCAAATGAGAACGAAAATTGAATTAAAAGTGAATTAAATTTTATTGAAATAAAGGGAACGTGGATAAAAGTCATGTGCTGCCCACATCAGATTTTTTATTTTATTTTTTTACGGATTTATAATTCTAAGATCAAATATTTTTAGGGTTTCTGGCTAGACCCAATTCCAAACGACTGCGCATGCGCAAGGCCTCAATAAAGAAATCTATTGTGAACTCTCGTCTATCGCGGAAGGATACAGAAAAGTTTAGTTTCGTATCGAGTTTGGCAGAACATTGGCAATATTCCATTGGCGTTTGTGCTAGCGTGTTCATAGCTTTCAAATTTATTTTTATTTATTATTTTGTACGAATCAAGATCATGGCTATATCTTGCAGAAATCGGTGGACAAAATATAATGAATTAAAGTTCCACTCATGAACTGTTTGTTACTTTTAAACTATACATTTTCGCATGAGCACCCCCATTTGTGAGCCCCCCAATGCATAGCTCTCCCAGATGTAGAAGACTGGCGCCACCTATGATTACACAAGCCGACATGATTTTTGTTGACTTTCAGTTGAGAGTTGATTTTAAGGTATTTTGATGTGCTGAAATCAAAAATCGCATTAGTTTTCGCGTATCGCGTCACGTTTTTTCTCTAAAGTACTTTGAATGTCCAAAAATGGGCAAAAAGTGGTTACTTTGCGTAAATGGTTTAAGGTAAACAAATGGTATTCAGAATTGTATGATAAATAAGTTTTAAAAATGTAACAATGGCTAACAGACAAATATAGTAATCAAATTAATGTAGTTGTAGTATTACATTTTTTTTGCCAACTTCAAAGATGTTCTTACTGGCCAGTTCTTCTGAGTCTAATGTTTGTCTCTGGCTTGACTATCCCAGGGACACAAGAAACAGGGATATTTTTTATCAGCAAATCATCAATTTATCAGCAAATCCCGCATGAATTGCGGGATCAAAAGTTTGATTCATATAACATTATAGCAATAAACACGGAATGCGATATCTCGAAAACTTGACGTGATACAAAAAAAATAGCGTCATGTTTGAAATCAGCATACCAAAACTAGTTAAAAACTAGTGTCACATCCAAGTCAGCAGAGAATTTTTTTTTCGTCGACCTGTGTTATTTAAGTAGGAGCTTTGGATCCAGGCAACTCTAGGTAATTCTAGCAAATGTATGTGAAGGTTGACTGGAGCATCTTACTCCAGATATTTTAGTAACCCAGAAACTAGTAATACAGAACACTGCAAATATGCCCATACTGATGAATGCCTAAATCAATACTTGCACAATGCAACAAAATATATACGCGCATATTAATAGACTGGCATGTGGAATGGACTTCGTTAATGCGGCATATCAGCATATCAGAGTACGCGCGGGCAAATTAAACGCGGAAACGCGCCAGGCATGTCGGAACTCAAAGAGGAGGCTGTCGGTTTAATTAAAGACCCAGAATTTAGGGGCTCTTCTAGTGTGTTTGTCGAGTTGGCGGAAGTGTTGAACACGTCGCCTGGAACCTGATCAAGGAACCGGAAAATGAAACCGGAGACAGCTTGCCATGCCTCGCTGGGATTGGAATAAATCCTGGATGCGTCCTTGTTAATAGATGCTTGCGTTCAGAAAGACTGATGTCCAAAACTTCAGGAAGTTCAGGAATGTTTTAGAGGAAAAACTGTTTATCAGGATTCAGGGATTTGGGTGTATGTAGGCACACCATAAGTTAAACATGTATAAATGTATATTTACCTTATACAGGGTGTTCAGAAAGTTCCGGAACGGCGTAATATCTCGAGAAATACACTTCGGATCAAAAAATAAAAAAAAGAAGTATTAAATATTTTTAGAAAAGCTATCCAATGATACCAAAATTGACCCCTATCCCGCTCCTGGGGGAGGGGGGGGGAGGCAACTTTGAAATCTTCAATGGGAACCCCATTTTTTATTGCCGATTTTGATTCTCCTTACATACATTTGACCTACGATTTTGATTCAAGCACCCCGATCATGATAGGGAAGGGGAGTTACAGAAAAAAGCACCCTGATCATGAGAGGCAAGCGGACTCATGTTAATCAAGCATCCCGAAGGGAACAGAAAACTACTACATCCACATTGTTGTTCCTGGGTAGAGCTAAAAGTAGTTTTGAATCGCTTTCTAAATTGAGGTCAACAGTTGTCGCTGAAGTGAACGGTTAGCGGGGAGAGGGGTCAATTTTAGCATCATTGGATACTTTTTTTGAAAATATTGAACACGTAATTTTTTATTTTTCTATCCGAAGTGCATTTCCCGAGACATTCCCATTTTTAAACGTTTGTGCCCCACTTACGTTTTTCTCGATTATAGCGCCGTTTGTAGGAGCAAAAGTCAAAAATCGTAGGTCAAATGTATGTAATTTTTTCTGGAGAATCCAAATCTGCAATAAAAAATGGGGGTTCCCATTGAAGATTTCAAAGTTGCCCCACAGCCCTCCCACCAGAAGGGGGGAGGGGGTCAATTTTTATCATTGGATAACTTTTCTAAAAATATTGAATACGTGTTTTTTTATTTTTTGATCCGAAGTGTATTTCTCGAGATATTGCGCCGTTCCGGAACTTTCTGGACACCCTGCATATGGTTACCTATGTTGTAATGATTCACAATTTTTATTCTCGACTTCTTATTTTTCAGGCAGTGTCTTCAGCGGGGAAAGAAAAGTCTAAATTTAAATAGCATCCGCGCAGATTGCGGACGGAAGATGGAGTTGGCAACCAGGTTATAAAGATGTGAAGATGCGAAGCACGAAAGGAGGGAAATGGAGCGAGTTGGTACGTGGAGTATGGCGTGTTTGGATGCAGACGATGGTAGAATGGATGGACCATGTACATTCTGATTTATTATTTGTAAATTACGTTAATGGAGTTTATTTTATGATTTCTACAGTTTAAGAATGAACTTGGTGCTTTTATAGTAGATGCCTGCGTGCTCATTCCGACACCTTTACAATGTATATAGGGAAAGTAAATTTCTTTCCCTATCTACATAGTATAATGCATAGGGAAAGTATTGTGACGGAGTCAAAAATATGAATTCGAGTTTTCACGAATGAGCACGTTTTAAGCATCCCTGAACTTGAAATTACCGTTTTTGGGGTGATGTCTGTGTATGTGTGTATCTGTGAGACTGTGGAAACGATATCTCACGAAGGAATATTGAATTCGAACGAAATTTGATACAAAATTTAAACTCTGAAGACTGGAAATCTGCTAATTTTAATGCAATCGAATGTTCAGAATAATTGTCTCGAGTCATAACTATAATTACAAAGTAGCAATAATTAGTAAAGTAGTAATAATAAAGTAGTAATAATTATTATTTAAAAATAGTGAACAGAGAATTTTCTTTTTTAATCATTGGTTGTAGACACATAGTTATAATTGCAAAAATGATTTAAATAAGTCAAGAAATTAATAATTTAAATAATGTACAATATTTTTCATAAAAAATTAAAATTAATTTTTATACAGTCCAACTAGCGAAAAAAATTAAATTACTATACTATCTTCCATACTTCATTTAGTAAAACTAAAGAAAGGTGGATTTCAGAAGTGCAAATTTAAGAAAAAATAAATTAAACTTCCTGGCTTACACTATGTTATCGTGGCTTCGGAATATACTTATAATCACTGCAATTCATTAATCGAGGGGATATTCACAAATTGAATTGATTCACATAGATCATTTAGTAGAATTTTAAAATGATTTTTTTTTTCAGCAGTTGTAAAGAATCTTGCTGCCTCAACCGGGAATCGAACCCCGGATCTTCGAGCTGGCCAGCCGACGCACACTAGTGCCGTTGCGGAAAAAAACCCGAAACCCGAAAATAATATTTTTCGATACCAACTACTATTTTTTGATAGGCAATGAATCGAAGTATCTTGCCATGTAAATAAATGTATTTTATTCAGTATAACTAGAAGGAAAAACTGATCTTAAACAAGACTTCCACATTCTAATTGAAATCCTGTTTTTTCTAACTAAAATTTAAATATTTTTTCCAAAATTTTTGTGGATATTTATAATTATATGTCTCACATATTTTCAATATATGTAACCTCAGCTTATTTCTGACATAAATACATTTCGTAAAAACATAGCCAAAATCATGCTATAAAGCGTAAAATATAGATATATATATTTTTTTTTGTTTTCCTTCATTTCTTTAAGCCTATGAAAAAAGCTACACGTTCCTACACGCTCTGGATGAGTTATTTCGAAATCAGATACTATTATGCAACTGTTCTGTGAAAATCAGCTGCAACTTTTTGCAACCTTCGCTGTTTCGGCATATTTCATATTTTTTCTGAACGCCCTGCTCAGCCCTGCATAAGTACCGTTCGTACTTCCAATTGATACAGCGACATTTATTTCCATGATAAATATTTTATTACTACTTTTAAAACATCAAAGACATATTTTACAACTTTTAAACTTATCACATAACAAGACATATTGAATTTACGCAACATTTCTTGAACTAAACTAAAGCAAAGCTTAATAATTTAATAGCACTTTATTATCGATATATATATATATATAATTATTGTCTCGATAATAATGAACAATCTGAGAATTTTAATAACAGCAGACGATATGAAATTTATATGAAAATTATAGAATCTATCTAACTCTCTCTCTAATTAATTTAATATCATATTTATATTAGTAAAGTATCCAGGTCTTCAATGTCACATTATATGCTTACTTGATTATACATCTACTACAGTTTATATGCTTACTTAATTACACTGGATCAGTTTTTCAGCGGCATATAGATTAGTGGATGAGTAACTAGTGAATTCGCTCTGTGTAACCAACTATTAACATTTATGAATGTCAGACCTGCCAGACACATACAGTTTAGCCCTCAGTTAGAACTGCCAGATCAAACTATGACAGTTATGTCTGTTTGACCTGTCCCCCCTCCCTCACAGATCTGATTGCTAGTTCATCATCTTCAGTCTTCGTAATCTAGTTAGTAAGCAGACAACGTTTAGCAACACTTGCAAATCAGCTGGAGGGCCAAACCATACGCTTCAATTCAACCACAGTACTGGTTAGGACACAACTATAGGGATTATCATAGATATAATGATTTGCTGGCAAGCTGTCCCACACATGTCCGTTTGGCCTTCCAAGCTTGAACTGTTCAGGCTGATCAGAAAGTCAATTTCTATGTGTATGATCTTATTTTGTCATCTTTGAATTCAGAATAATTAATTAATAATTCTTTATTAAATTTAATTAATTAGTAATTAATGGAATCTACGATCTAACACCTACATTAAAATTTGTATTTTCTATGATGTATTGTTTCAACAATTGTGCCAAAATACGGGCATATTTCCGTACATTTTCTATTTATTATTTTATTTTTTTAACTAACCGCTAATTATTGTACTAATTAAAGAATGACAGTAAGCCAAAACAAAATTCAACCAGAAAGTATGTCGTGGGGTGTTAGTGCATTTATAAAAAAAGTTTTATAATTTTATCGAAATTGAAAAAAAAGGTGAAGGGTATGCGTATACCTTCATATCTCCCCCCGAAACAAAATCTGGGACCGCCACTGATTTTAATATTATCATGCATATAAAATCTTACTTTTAACTTACCTACATGCGCAAAAAGTATGCAAAAATATTAAGAAATGCATAAGTTGTGAGGTTTTTCCCCCAAATTCCTCATTTGGCACCACTGTGCGACGCTCTACCTTTGAGCTACTAGGATGAAATTGCAAGCTCTTATCTTTGAAGTGGACTTTACATTCCCCATTCTCTTATTGCAAATTGGCGTACAATTGACATCTGACTGACCACCTCCTGCTATTTTTACCTCACGTTAACCCCCTGGTGCTATTTTTATCCACCAGTTTAGCTTCCTGCGTGGTTGTTTTCCTCTTGATTTGAAATCGGTGCAAAATATCCCAGAGCCCCCTGATTCCATGCTTGTCGTACTAGGGTCATTTACTATCTTACTGGTCATGGCCCCTTTCTTGATTACCTATACTTTTTCAAAATTAAATCCACCTCTATCTGTATTTGCAATAAATTCGGTTACGTTGACTATTACATTTTCGATTGTCTTTTTTCTAAAAATTTTCATCTTAGGCAAATCCTCCCTCTCTAATAAATCAATTTGGTACTCCAAAGTTCGTTCAAATCCCTCTTCAATAGATAAAATTAAAAACTATATCCTTGTTGCCATGGAAATTTCTAATAAAGTGACCTAAGCTTATGAGTAAGTAGATTCTGCTCTCAATCAATTTTGATCAATGAATCCTTTTATTTAATTCTTATTAATTTATATGGACTTATTGTGTTCCCTCGATATTTTCTGTTTAAAAAAAATTATGTTAACTGTTCGTATTTTCTCGGTTTATTCTTTTTCTTTTGACACTTTTTATTTTTATTTTTTCTAAATTTTCTTTTCTAAATTCTATTCTACATTTCTTAAATTTCTGTTTTTGTTTTCCATGTGCCTAAATTTCTTTTCTTTTCCATATATTTTCTTTTTTTATATATTTTCTAAATTTCACTTTTAAAATTTTATTATTTTCTTTAATTTTAACCTATTTCTCATTATGTTAATATACCTCACTCTAAATTTTACTTTTCAGTGATCTTTTTATCTATATTCGCAATAACCCTTTTCTCATTTTTGAAAAATGGACATACTTGTCAAGTTCAAATATAATGTAAAACTGTCTGTTTAACCACAACATTTTTCATCAATTCTTATCTTTTTAGACCTAAATAAAAGTTCGTTTGGCGGGATGGTAGACCTTGGGTACCTCCTGAGTGCAGGAGGTATCCTTTTCCGGCCGTGCAGCTAGCTTCTCTAAACCTACTATATGAGTCGGACGGTCAGGGGTCTTCAGACCTTCGATATCTTTACACTAACCAACAGGGTTGATTTGTTCGGGCGCCATTGTAAAGAACCTTTTTGCCCCAACCGGGAATCAGTCGAACCCTGGATGTTCGAACTGGCCAGCTGATGCTCTACCACTGAGCTACTGGAACGAAATTTCAAACTCTTATTGTCGAAATGCACAGTTTATCTTTTAAGCTATCAGGGAATCCTGGTTAAAAGTTATTTTAAGCCTTAAATATGGTAAAAACGGATGATTGTGATTATGTTGGTTTGTCAGATGATTTCTAACAACATCAATGGACAAATAATCACTCATAATCATCTTACAAAGTGCGGAATTACTGAGAAGCGCCATAATCAAACTGCAGTTATGCAGCCGAGTTTTCTTGAATACTTAAATGCAAATTATGTGATTCGACGTAACAGTGGCATACTGAAATATTTACTGAAATATTAGTTACTGAAATATTTGTATAAAATAAATTTGGGTTTCCAATAAATTGAAAACCCAAATAGTAGTAAAATTTAACCTAATAGTAGTAAAAATTGTACTACTATTGAAAACCTAATAGTAGTAAAATTTTCAATAACTATTTTCAACCGAAATTTATTTATGAACGCCCCTTATTTCCCAATGAAAATTTTAATCAAGGATAACTACAAGAATTATATACCAGAAAATTAATAAAATCATTTAATTTAAGAAATAAATAATAAACTCTAGTCCATAAGTCACGCCAATATGTTGATGTGCAGCTTGTATTTCTATTTTAAGCCAAGGTCATCAAAGCACAGTAAAAAAATAACTTGAATATGGCTTAGCTCGACTTTTTCATATCATAATCAAATTTTAAGTAGATTGTGGGTATTTTACAAGAAAATGTTTGAAAAATCGTATCATTGGTTCAAATGATTACAACTATAGCGTGTTACCCTTCACTTTAAAGGACTTGAAAAAAATATTTCGATTGAAGCCATACAAGAAAATGTACCCCCCCCCCCCCCCCCCCCCGAGGGAGACTAATGACGTCACGAATACAAAAATGGTATCGCGGCTATTTTCACAACAATGATTGGAATTATAAAGTCTCAGCATTCAGTCATAAATAGCCCCTTTTCTGGATGAGTATGTCAAATTCTGTCCTATGCTGCCATGTTAAAAAAGTATTAAATTTTGACTAAATTGCGAAGTTTTCACTCGAATTTAAAAAAATTCTATCTAGTTATAGATTTTTCGATAACAGTGTCGTATATAACGTTTCCTAAAATCTACCACAGACAAACAGACATACGGATATCACTCCAAAAATAGTTAAAACGTGTTTAGGAGGTCTTAAAACATATATTGGCATCAAATCCCGAATTCGAAAATTTTCGTGAAAACAATATACTATTTCTGTATATTTAGGGTGTCCCAAAATTAACCAAGAAGTAATTTTGATAGAAAACACAGGTTTATAATTAAAAATTGTAAATTTTTTATTGATTTGTAAAGTATACAGTATAGGGTTATGTATGGAATAGCATATCGGGTAAATGGCCTCCACGGCTTTGCTGGCACATACGCACTCTTTTGTTGAAATTTTCCATAACCGTTTTGCATAAATGTGGCTGAATTTCGTTGATACAGCTCTCAATTTCCTCCTTCAAGGCGTAGGTGGTCGTCGGCTTGTTGGCGTAAACCTTAGACTTCGGCGTTAAATCGCATGATCTGGAAGGCCATTTCTGATCACCAAAACGGGAAATTACACGACCAGGAAATGGCTCATGCAGTAATTGAATTGTTTCTCGGGCTGTATGGCATGTTGCACCGTCTTGTTGAAACCACATGTCGTCCACATCCATATCTTGCAATTTAGGCACAAAAAACTGGATTATCATGTCGCGGTAGATTATTTTTAAAATATTGCTCAACAATGAAAACGCGTTGTTCTTTCGTGTAGCGCTCCATTTTTAGTGACTCTAGATTATCAGCTGTCATGCTGTCTTTTTTTATTCATTTCCAACACTTTATCGCCCAAATGGCTGAAAATTCAAATCCTGCGTGAATTTTGGGACACCCTTTACATAGTATGAGAAAGAAAAAAATATCAAAATAACATATAGATTGACCACAGTTGCGTTCCATTTCATATAGATATGTTTAACATATTTTAATGATATAAACGGTTAAGCATTATTCATAAAAAGTAAAGAAAATTACATTTTTCATCACAGACATTTTTCATGTGCAAAGTATCCTTACACATATTTCAAAATAAATTAACCTGCAGCACTGATTATCTTTACGTGAATAAAAGTGAATTTCATCCCTTCTTTAATTTTTGACACACCCAAAGCCTTCCTTTAAAAAAACTTTTCAAACCAAAATAAACCTCGAACAGAAACCGTAAAGCATCCTTTCTAAAAACGCTTAACACTGAACGGTTTCATGTAAATCGCGTGTCATTTTACATCCTAGGTAACCGACAAGGATACACATATAACATTCCACTTATCTTAATTAAAATCTAAAACCAGAGGGAAAAACAGAGGAGATACAGCGTCATCGTCAATACCGAAGCGGAAGTATCATTTTAATTACCTGATGGATTTGAAGCGAATGAAGAAGAGGAATGTGTGGGGGACAAGGGGGTTTCCAACAATTCCAATTATTTTTGTTCTGTGTGCATAGAACCGCGATATATTATTTCTGTAAGCTTTTATATTACGCACACAACGTATGGGCTAATTTACGACACAAAAATATAAACCATACATCAAAGCAAAGATTTTAACCTGCAGGTGTGCATAGCACATTCATTTTATATCGAATCGTGACGTTAAATTTTTGTGAAATGTGTTACTTAACAACACAATTTAAATTAAAGCTATTAAGTTTATTATGAAGTTAATTATTCAGTTTTAGCCACTCTCTTCGATCAAAGTGGTGTATTGGCCATGCCCAGATTTTTGACAGTTTTTAAAAGCAATAGTTACTATACCTGTGATATAGGATTAAAATGTGGTAGTGTTTGTTAATAAATACAAAGGTGACAAAAAAGCATCAGACTTGATTTTATGAGCTGATAACGATTTATAATATCACGTCACATAATATTTGTGGACTCGAGGTGGTTTAGGTGCCGACCAATGAAATGTCCACTTCGTGGGCAATAAGAGATTGTCCTATGGAAGCCTGGACCAGACCCCTCACAGATGCCTGTGATCCAATGGGCAGCTAAGGAATAGTTGACAGAAAATCTTGTACAAGGGATGGAATGATAAGAAAAGTCGTATAGCTTGTCAAACGTTAGTAAGCTAACATGTAGTAGAGATATTTGAGAAATTGGCGAGTTACGACAGAGGTATCAAGACGGAGTTCAGTAGTTAAGAATGAAGTTCGTAAAATGAAAATGAAGAGTGCTTACGGTGTTCAAAAGTGACTACCAAAGCCTTTAATTATGGTCCATAAAACCCTAACGCCTAATGTCTGTTGACTAGAGCCAGGGTAACAATGAATTAATATCATTTATGAGGAAATGTATTTAAAATATGACTCTAAGTCACCTGAAAATAAACCCTGTATCACACTAAATAGCTGTCAGCAGAATACTTTGTTAATTAAAATAATAATCGATAAGTACAATGTCAAATATTAATGTGAATTTTAGTAATAAGAATACTTACAATACACATAATAATTATAATAAAAATTAAATTGGAGCAAAAGATGTCTTTTCATGTTTCAAAGTTAAATATCTCAATATATGTATATTAATCAGTTTACTTTCAGTTTAGCATCGGACGATATACACTGGCGGGTCCGGCCGCTCAAATTGCTGTCATATCCTAGGGTCAGTCGGGCGGTCTGGACTTTCAACAAACTGGTGGGTAATTAAAACTACAAGCAAAGTACATCATAACTATACTACCACTTAATGTAATTAATTATAATTAGTTATTTACACCACATTTTGTTGTGAGACTAATCACCTTCTTAAAGTAAAATATGCGACAATATCTCTAACAAGAATATCTCAGATATTTTGGATCCTAGCACGTTGCTTTTCCACAAAAGAAGCTGGACATTTTTGACGAGCAGCAACCGCAAACACAGACTCAAGAAAGTCATAAAAAATGACACTATGAAGACAATTATTTACAAGAATATATGACCGCTGTCAAGATGGGGTTGCATTCGTATAACCAAAATAATGCCTCAAAGCATGGTAGAGGAGAAATTAAAGGGGAAATTATGTGTTTCATTTTAAAGTAGTCTGACTTTTCCTGACTAATGGGCCGCTAAGAAAAAACACTTCCACTTCTTACACGAGAGCCCGGACGAATCAAATGAAAGGGCAGTTTAATCAATGCCTGAAGTGCATTCAGAACAAAAAAAAAATGGGAGAAGAAATAAAACAAGACATTTTTACAGAATATACAGATTTTTTTCATCACAGAACAGCTTGTGCATATTTTAACAAGAAAGATCAATCATGCATAAAGCATTGATTTAAACATAAAGCAACACTTTGCAGCTGAAATGTCAGCTTATTTAAACATCTCTAAAGTGCGGTACATTCAGCCGTGATATTTTTTAAATTACCACAATAATACCATTATTTATTATATTTGAAAACTTTATCGAAAACAAATGAACTGTATTCAAATAACGTCATCGAAATATAAATCGCCTGGCTCTCTATATAAAAGCATAAACTTTTTCCCATTCCTTTCTATCAGCGGCGATATTTTTAAAATTATCACAATACTGCAATAATTTATTTTATTTGAAAACGTAAAGCCATGGAGATAAAAATACTTTCTAACTCTATGCTTCAAACTTCATAAAAAATAATAATATGGAATCGTCTGTGTGCTTCTCTATGTAAAATCAATTAATGTTTCATTCATGTCAGCTATATTGCAGACTCCAGAGCTAAATATTTTTGCGTTAAAGAAATTCAGAAATTCTTATGCAACGCATCTTACAGCTTGATGTGTTTACATTTTCCATACGTGAAAGTTAGGCTTTGTTGTAGAAATGATCAAAGTTTGATCATTATTCAAACTCCAAAATATTGTAATTGCGTTGGTGCAGTACATAGGTGCACAGAAGAAAATAAAAGATAAAGCGATTTTAGGACGGATGCAACACTAACTATAAATTAAAAAGAACTTTAAAAATCACGATTTTGACGCAAGATGGATGCCATATTTTATTTTAAAATGGGTCACGTGATCTCTTTATATAATACGGCAATTATTATTTTAATTTTTATTTAAAAAACTACCGAACACATTTTGTTGAAATTTTTTTATATATTTTATGGGATAATGTGAATATTTCTTAAAATTTTCGAAGCAATTTAAGAATTTTAAATTCGCTTTAAAAATGTTTTAATACTTAAGTCCTATAATGTTCAATGTATTTCATTTTTTCAACCTGGGTTCAATCCAAAACTAATTGGGTGATATTATTCATTTACATTCTCATATGTCCCACAGACTATCTCAATAACATACTAAAATTAAATTCTGATAAAGTTTTTCTTACGGTTGTTATGGTGCGAACGGGCAAACAGACAGACAGAATGAACAAAGTCATAAATACTTTTTAACTATGTAAAGTGTTAAAAATTGTTTTTTGGCCAGCCAACCATCCAGTTGTATTTTCTCTCCGACAGTTGACACTTTTGACCAGTCAGGCAACAAGCTGCCTTCTCGTTCGAGAAATTTTACAAGTCGCACTTTCATGGAACTCCACGACCCAGCCCAGTGGAGCCCCCCCCCCCCCCCGAAGGTGTCAGCCCACTCTAAAATTGCTTAATTGTGTAGCGAAATGAAGGTTTCCTATACACCTGCAAAAAATAATAAATATAATAATACTATAACTTTAATGCTATACAGTAATACTATAACTTTAAGTTATTTGCATGATCCATGACTTTGATACCCTTGTGTATGAAATGAAATTACGTCGAGTAAGTTTTGATAAATTGCTTGAAACTGAAACAGAGTTAGAACCTGAATATTTACTTTACTTAAAACAATTATTTACTTTCAATGCCCTGTTATAGGCTAAAAGTCGTTTTACTGTAACATCGATCATGTATCCAATACTTTGAACATATGCTGAAATCAATAAATTTCTCTGTGTAAATGTTTATATAAAAAAGTGAAATGCATCGAAAAAGTCGTCTTTGAACATCCATCATTCCCTAAAAGCGGCTTAAGAAGATTAAAAACTCAGAATGTAGAACACTTTTTCGAAATATCGAGTTTTGCGGTTGTTGCAGTGAGTGGCGTCGAAAATTCGTATTCGAGTTTTAGACAACAGACAACATTCCAAGCATCTTTGAACTCGAATTGAACATTTTTGAAGTGATGTCTGCTTAAATATGTGAGTTATTACTGGTAGTCCCACCCTGCCCAAGAATTTGCTCACTGTGTATTGCATACTCATTTGTAGTACTTGAAAATTTTACTATGCACTGCAATCAAATTACTTTTGCATTCACATTTGTTCTATTCATTGCAAATATCATCGTATGTATCAATGCAGTATTGAAAGCCATGGTAATCTGTGAGATTTGTTTGTATATATTGTCAGAGTTTTCTTCAGGATGTTTTGGACGGGGGGGGGGGCGAATGAAATTTTAAGGGGGGTGGGCAAATTTTCTATTTGCCCCATATAAATATATTTAAATTCTGTCGTATAAAAAAATAGATTAACATAAAATATCTCCGGGGGGGGGGGGGGAATAATCGTCTCCAGGGTGTCTTCGTCCCTTCCCGAAGGTATGCCTGAAAGAAACACCGTATGTTGTGTATGTTGTCTTGTATGTATGTTTGTATATGTAGTCGTGTATATATATTTGTATATGTAGTCTTATATATATATTTAACAGACTTGTTTATATCATTGATTTGTATTTGTGGCATTTTGTATATGTAATAACCTATTTTGGAAACATTTTTTTAACACTTTCCAATATAGTTGAAAAGTGTTTACGACTTTAGTCATTTTGTCTGTCTGTCTGTCCCTTCACACGATAACTGCCGTAAAATGACTTTATCGAAATGGCATTTTAGTATGTTATTGAGATGATCTGTGGGATCTTTGGGGATGAAAATGAATAATATCACCTAATTAGTATCTCGTTTGTTCTATTCACGAGAGAAGATAGATTTCAATGGTTTTGTGTCTTTGCATTAAATAATTTTAAAATAGTTATTCATTTTTCGGGATATTGATTAAATGTCAATTTCATTTTGATGAGGATTTATCCCGTGAGTATGAAACAAGAAAGATTAATCATACCTTAAGCATTGAGTATGAAACACTTTACAACTGATATGCAATTTTATTTAACAACTCTAATATGCGATACATTCAGCGGTGATAATTTTTTAATTATCACAGAACTACAAAAATTTACTTTACTTGAAAACTTAAAACTTCATTGAAAAAAATAAACTGTATTTAAATGACGTCACCGAAATATAAATCATCTGGCTCTCTACGTAAAAGCAGTGCATTCCTTCCTTTTATTCCAGACTCGAGAGTTAAATAATTTTGTGTGAAAAAATTCAGCAATTCTTAGCCAACTCATCTTACAATCACTTGTTTACATTCTGCATCCATTAAAATTAGGCTTCATTGTAGAAATAATCAAAGTTTGATGGTCATTTAAACTCAAATATATTGGTATTGCGTTGGCGCAAAATGTAGAAGCAAAGAAAATATGCAAAAATAAGGCGGTTTTAGGACGGATGCAACAGTAAACATAAATTTAAAAGATCTTTAAAAATCACGATTTTTACTCTGGGAAAAAAAGATGGATGCCGTATTTTATTTTGAAGTGGATCACATAATCTCTCCATATTATATGGGTGCAATTATCATTTTAATTTTTATTTAAAAAATTACCGAACATATTTTCTTGAATTTTTTTTATATATTTTATAGTATAACTTGAATATTTTCTAAAATTTTCGAAGCAATTTGTGAATTTTAACTTCGCTTAAAAGATGTTTGAAAACTTAGGTCCAATAGGGTCCAATGGTTTTCATTTTTTTTCAACCCGGGTTCAATCCCAAAGTAATTGGGCGGTATTATTCATTTACATTCCCATATGTTCCACAGACAGTCTCAACAACATACAAAAATTTCATTTAGATAAAGTTATTTTTACGAAAGTTATCGCGTGAAAGGACAGACAGAATGAACAAATTCATAAACGCTTTTCAACTATGTTGTAAAGTGCAAAAAAAAACATCCTGTTTAAACTGAAAAGTTACCAAAAGTACCCAATTCAATTTCGCATTATGTTTATTCAATGACAAAATAATTGTACCTTGGATCTTCTACGCCATAAAATACAATAAGTAAAATACTTGCATTACGTAGGAAAAGTCATGTTCTGCTCACATCAAATTCTTTTACACATATTTAAAGAGGATATTTTTCGAATGGTGAGGTGGGGTTACATCTTGGTTTTCGATGTGTGCTTGTACAAATATTTTTGAATATATATATTTTCTTTTTCATTTAGGAAATTTGACGGTATAAAATGGAAGCGGTTTGGGACGTCACAGTTTTTGCCAATTAAATTCACGTTTTCAGTTTTCTTTCAAGAGGAATATATTTAAGAACTTAAAGATAATCGAAAAATCTGAGGTGGCAGCACATGACTGTCGCTACCGACCCAAACTCGTTTTTTCTTTATTTCTTTAATAATCCAATAAAATAAGTTTAATTGCACAGCCATAATTATTTGAAAAGCCACTGAATTCACTTTTAGGGACATCAGAATTATTCGTTTAACATATTAAAACTACCTCATGTTTTCACATACCCTGACATAGACGCTATTCGTACGTGAAAAGTGGACATCAATCTTCATTGAAGCAGTTTAAGATTACTGTTGCCGTGCCTGTACATGTTGTTTCACCTTTCATACAGGCAGCTGGATGCGCAGCTAACATTAGGTGAAAGCGTAAAATCACGTCCATGACTAAAATGCATAGGAATCATGGCAGACAATCGAAGTGGATTACGAAAAAAAAAGATAAAATAAACAAGAAAGATCAATCATGCATAAAGTATGGATTATGAAACACTTTCCAACTGAAATACAATTTTATTTAAACATCTTTAAAATGCGATACATTCCTCGGTAATATTTTAATAATTATCATAATACTACAATAATTTATTATATTTGAAATCTTCATCGAAAACAAATGAACTTTATTCAAATGACGTCATCGAAATATAAATCACCTGGCTCTCTCTATAAAAGCAGCATTTCATTCATAAATTTTTCCATTCCTTTCATTCATCACAATAATATAATAATTTATTTTATTTAAAACTTAAAACCATGGGGTATAAGTAATTTAACTCTATGCTTAAAACTTCATCGAAAAAATCGGCTGGTTTTCTGTGTAAAATCAAAAAATGTTTCATTCATATCAGCTATATTGCAGACTCCATGAGATAAATAATTTTGCGTTAAAGAAATTAGCAATTCTTATACAACTCATTCTACATCTTTTGATGGTTACATTCTCCATAAGAGAAAATTAGGCTTCGTTGTAGAAATAATCGAAGTTGATGATCATTTAAACTCAAATATATTGTACTTGTGTTGCTTCAGTATGTAGATGAGGAGAATTTAAGAAAAAATAAAGCGGTTTTAGGACGGATACAACACTAACTAGGAATTAAAAAGAACTTTAAAAACCACGATTTTGACACAAGATGGATGCCATATTTTATTTTGAACTGGGACACGTGATCTTTTCATATAATGGTCACGCGATCTCTTCATATACTAGTCACATGACCTCTTCATATAAATCGTGTAATTATTATTTTAATTTTTATTTAAAAAATTACTGAATATATTTTGCTGAAATTTTTTTCATATATTTTATAGAATAATTTTAATATTTCCTAAAACTTTCGAAGCAAGTTTTGAATTTTAAATTTGCTTAAAAAATTTTGAAAAATTGGGTCCCTTAGGGTTCAATGTATTTCACTTTTTCATCCCTGGTTCAATCCAAAACTAATTGGGTGATATTATTCATTTATATTTTCATAGGTCCCACAGATCGTCTGAACAACACACTAAAACTTCATTTTGATAAACTCACTTTTACGGCACTAATCGTGCTAACGGACAGACAGACAGACAGAATAAACAAAGTCATAAGCACTTTTCAACTATGTTGTAAAGTGTTAAAAAACATGATGTGTCCAGTACATGAACTTGCTACAAATAAAAAAAAATCTGATTTGAGCAGCACATGACTTTCCTTATATAATGCAATGAATTTACTATTTCTACAGTAAAAACAAGAAAGATCAATCATGCATAAAGCCTTGATTATAAAACACTTTCAAACATCAATGCAACTTTATATAAACATCTCTAAAATGCTATACATTCGTCGGTAATATTTTTGAAATTATCACAATACTACATTAATTTATTTATTTGAAAACTTAAAACTTCATCGAAAAAAATGAACTCCATTCAAATGACGGCATTGAAATATAAATTGCCTAGTTTAAATATCTCTAAAACGCGATACATTCCTCGGTAATATTTTTAAAATTATCATAATACTACAATAAATTATTACATTTGAAAACTTCATCAAAAACAAATGAACTTTATTCAAACGACGTCAAACTCTTGTACTGATCATATAATGCTTTTTTTATTTTATTTTTTCCGTAATCCACTTCGATTGTCTGCCATGTTTCCTATACATTTTAGTCGTGCATGTGATTTTACGCTTTTACTAATGTTAGCTGCGCATCCAGCTGCCTGTATGAAAGGTGAAACAACATGTACAGGCATGGCAACAGTATAATCTTAAACTGCTTCAGTAAATGACGGGTGTCCACTTTTGACGTACGAATAGCGTCTATGTTAGGGTATGCGAAAACATGAGGTAGTTTTAATATGTTAAACGAATAATTCTGATGTCCCTAAAAGCGAATTATGTGTCATTTTAAATAATTATGGCTTTGCAATTAAACTCATTTTAATGAATTATTAAAGACATAAAGAGAGAATGAATTTGAGTCGATAGGGAGAGTCATGTGCTGCTCACATCAGTTTTCACTTTCCTTATATACAATAATGTATTAGGAAAGTATTGTGACGGGAGAAATTCGAGTTTTCGGCGAATTTTCGACGGGAGAGCACGTTTCAAGCATCCCTGACCACGAATCGAACATTTTTGAGGTGATGTCTGTGTGTGTGTGTGTGGCGTGTGTGAAAGTATCTGTGTGTATCAGTGAGTCTGTGGAGACGATAACTGACGATAACTGACGAAATTTGGTAAAAAAATTACAATCCATGAATACTGTAAGAATATTGTTTTTATACGCAATCGGGTGTTCAGAACTTCCCTAAATTTTCGAGTGAAATTTTGAAAAAATCATCAAAAAACCAAAACCCGTGATAAAGTTACGCAAATAGACATTTCTCATGTAAGTTATACATTAGAGTACGATTGACATAAATTTTAGAACGCCAGCATGAACCGTTCTCGAAATATTGCACATTTTTCAAAACAAATTATCAAAAAATCATATAAAATAAAAAAAAATATTACCTATTCAGAAACATGTTCACTTTTCATATGTAATATCATGTGATAAATTGGGTGACATCATTTCCGTGGATCTAGCTCGTTCCATGTATGAAGAAAGATACTTTGAATAACACTTTTGTATTTGAACGTCAATAGTCATTTATCTGTTGTAAGAATAACTTATTTCTCCATAAATAACGTTTGGCGAGATTTTGGCGAAGAATTTGGTGAAATGTCGCCAACTTGCCGATTTTTTGTTGCTAAATTAACGAAAAACTCGCCAAATGGATAAAAATGGCGCTAAGTCAATGAAAATGACGACTCATTGACGAAATTTCAATATCTTGGAAAGAATATAAGTATCTACTATAGAATAACCTAATTTTAACACCTTATAAAATAGTTGAAAAGTGTTTAAAGTGTATTAGTAAAAAGTGCGAGTATACTGAAAGTCGACATTAAAATATACAGTCATTAAAGTCGGTGTAAAAATATGACTCACAGTGTCATCTCCGATATCGGAGCAACGACATCACTTCAATTACATCTAGTCGTAAGAAGGTGACTTTCAGAACATCTACGGAGAGGAGAGAGTAGGAGGTGGATGGGGGTATAGTGCAAAATCACACATTTCCGAAAATTTTTATAGAATGCTTTGATGGCTTATGTGAGGGAGATTCAAACTCTCTAAAATATTAAAGTAAAGTATTACCTAATTTGTTAAATCAATTAAATAGTAAAGCTTAGAGAAAATATTGGAATCATGTCAAAAAGTGGAATTTATATGTTTTGGTTAGGAGTATTTATAAAAAAAATCTGATGTGAACAGCACATGACTTTCCCTACAGCCTCAAACTTATTTTCTCTTTATTTCTTTAATAATTCATTAAATCGAGTTTAATTGCACAAAATAACACGCATAATTTTTTGAAATTGCAATGATTTTGTACTTTTAATTCAATTTTCGTCTTCATCTGTTAAATAGACGGCGTAGTAAAAATGCGAAAAACAAAATATCTCGAGAACGGTTAGCTTAGAACGATGGAATTGGTCTTATTCTTTTCATCATTAAAAATTATGTATAAAACAATCATTTAATTGACACATTTGAGCATATGTAGTCTTTTATTTTGGATTTTGATGATTTTTGTGGATCTTTCGTAAAAAAAGGCAGGTTATATTACACCTATTTGTACAAAATTTCATCAGCACTAGGGGGTCCCCCACAAGTGAAAATTTTAGGAAATTTGGTCAATTAATTTTTGAGTTAGAATGGATACATACCTTGCATAGGCAGGGAGACTCACAGATACACAAACGTCAAGCTAAAAATAGATTTTTCCTATTCTAGTGCTCCCAAAACGTGTAGATCCGTCGAAAACTCGAGTTACTATTTTCGACATAATATTACTCTCCCTATACATTACCATGTACTGTAGGGAAATAAATAAAAATTGAATTATTAAAATATTCCAATTAGAACGCGTTCTATAGTAAAATTAGGAAAGCAATACTTGCAGAAATCCAGAAAAGATCAGAAGAACATTCAATATACCCGAAGCCGCTTATGCTTCTTATTGCTGTACTGCGCAAAAAGAAAATGAAAAAATTGCTTCTGAACTTGCTAATGGCATCTCCACCAATTTTAACCACGTGTTATTTTATATCCCAGGTAAAAGACAGCAAAGCTCAGGTGAATCAACTCCATTATCGAAATTAAAATCTAAAGCCGAAGTAAAAACATGACTCGCCGTGTCATCTCCGATATCGGAGAAAAGACATCATTTTAATTACCTCTAGTTGTAAGAAGGTGTCTTTTATAATATCAACTGCGAGAATGTGAGCGGAGGGGGGGGGGGTGCATAGCGTAAAATCGAATAATTCCGATTTTTTTATCCAGAATGTCTTGATGACCTATGTGGCGGGGAACACTCTCTCAAAGATATTAAAATAATGCATTATCTAATTTGTGAGTTCCATTAGAGAGTAATGAGTAGAGAAAGTATTGGAATCGTGTTAAAAACCGGTATTTATATGTTTCAGTTAAGAATATTTAAAATATAAAGAAAAATGAATTATTAAAATATTCCAATTAGAACACGTTATATAGTAAAATCGGAAGAGTAATACTTGCAGAAATCCAGCAAGAATTAGAACTTTCAATACCTGAGACCGCATATGGTTCTGATTAATACACTGAACAAAAAAAAATTAAATCATGTCTTCTGGACATGCTAATGGTAGTCCCCCTCCCCCCGATGTTAATCACGTGTCATTTTATATCTCAGGTAAAAGACAGTAATGCTCATGTGAATCAACTCCATTATCGAAATTAAAATCTAAAACCGGAGTAAAAACAAGACTCGCGGTGTCATCTCCGATATCGGAGCAGATACATCATTTTAATTACCTCTAGTCGTAAGAGGGTGACTTTTAGAATATCGTAGGAGAGAGTAAGGATGGGTGGGGGTATAGTACAAAATCGAATAGTTCCGAAAATGCTATCCAGAATGTCTTGATGACTTATGTGGGGAAGAAACAAGCTCTCAAAGGTATTAAAGTAATGTACTTTGTGAGTTCCATTAGATAGTAATGCATAGAGAAAATATTGGAATCGTGTCAAAAATTGGAATTTATATATTTCGTTTAAGAATATTTAAATATTGGAATCATATCAAAAATTGGAATTTATATGTTTCGGTTAAGAATATTTAAATATTGGAATCATGTCAAAAATTGGAATTTATATGTTTCGGTTAAGAATATTTAAATATTGGAATCATATCAAAAATTGGAATTTATATGTTTCGGTTAAGAATATTTAAATATTGGAATCATGTCAAAAATTGGAATTCATATATTTCGGTTAAGAATATTTAAATATTGGAATCATATCAAAAATTGGAATTTATATGTTTCGGTTAAGAATATTTAAATATTGGAATCATGTCAAAAATTGGAATTTATATATTTCGGTTAAGAATATTTAAATATTGGAATCATGTCAAAAATTGGAATTTATATATTTCGGTTAAGAATATTTAAATATTGGAATTATGTCAAAAATTGGAATTTATATGTTTCGGTTAAGAATATTTAAATATTGGAATCATGTCAAAAATTGGAATTTATATATTTCGATTAAGAATATTTAAATATTGGAATCATGTCAAAAATTGGAATTTATATGTTTCGGTTAAGAATATTTAAATATTGGAATCATGTCAAAAATTGGAATTTATATGTTTCGGTTAAGAATATTTAAATATTGGAATCATGTCAAAAATTAGAATTTATATGTTTCGGTTAAGAATATTTAAATATTGGAATCATGTCAAAAATTGGAATTTATATGTTTCGGTTAAGAATATTTAAATATTGGAATCATCAAAAATTGGAATTTATATATTTCGGTTAAGAATATTTAAATAATGAAATCATGTCAAAAATTGAAATTTATATGTTTAGATTAAGAATATTTAAAAAATTTGATGTCTGCAGCAAATGACTATCCCTAAAGCCTCAAATTCATTTTCCCTTTATTTCTTTAAATTGAGGTTAATTACATAAAATAACATGCATATTATTTTTAATAACACTAAATTTGCACTTTAAATTCAATTTTTGTTTTCATTTGGTAACTGGGCGTATTTTCAAAGTCGGCGTAACAAATATGCGAAAAAAAGGATAAAATATCTCGTGAACGGTAGTTTTAGAGCGATGACATTGATCTTATTCTTTTCATCATTACCAATTACGTGTACAACAAGCATTTATTTGACACATTTGAGCATATGTAGTCTTTTATTTTAGATTTTGGCGATTTTTGTGGCCTTTTCGCAAATAAAGGCAGGTTCTATTATCCCGAATCGTACCAAAATCTAATCAGCTCCAGGGTCATCCACAAGTGACTTACCTGCGAAAAGTTTAGAAAATTTGATCAATTAGTTTTTAAGTTAGAGAGGACCTTACACAGGAATACAAACACAGAGACACACAGATGTCATGCTAAAAGTAGTTTTTTCGCATTCTAGAGGTCCCAAAACGTGCATATCCGTTGAAAACTCCAGTTGCAATTTTCGACACAATTCCAATGCTTATCCCCTATACATTACCATGTACTGTAGGGGAAGCAATAAAAAAATGAATTATTAAAAAATTCCAATTATAACGCGTTCTACAGTAAAAAAATCTGATATGGGCAACACATGACTTTCCTTATATAATGCAATAAATTTGCTACTTTTACAGTTAAAAAAAATGTTATTCTTATAGTAGATACTTATATTCTTTCCAAGATATTGCATTTTCTTCAATTAGTCTCCTTTTTCATTGATTTAGCGTCATTTTTATCCATTTGGCGAGATTTTTGTTAATTTGACAACAATTTAAAATATCGCCAAGTTGGCGATATTCCGCCAAATTGATCGCCAAAATCTCACCAAGAGTTATGGACAGAGAAATAAGTTATTCCTACAACAGATAAATGACTATTGGCGTTCAAATACAAAAGTATTACTCAAAGTTTCTTTTTTCATGAATGGAATAAGCTAGTTCCACGAGAATGATGTCATCAAATTTATCGCATGGTATTACATATGAAAATTGAACATGTTTCTCAATAGGAAATACTTTTCTTTTTATTTTATATGACTTGTTAATAATTTTTTTTAAAATGTGCAATATCTCGAGAACGGTTCATGTTAGCGTTCTAAAATTTATGTCAATGGTTTTCTACTGAAAAAATACATAAGAAATGTCTATTTGCGTAACTTTATTAGCGGTTTTGATTTTTTGACGATTTTTTCAAAATTTCACTCGAAAATTTAGGGGGGTTCTGAACATTCGATTGCGTATAAAGACAATAAGCTTCCAGTGTTTACGAATTGTGATTTTTGTACTAAATTTCGTTCGAATCGGTCCATTCGTTCGTCAGTTGTCGTCTCCACAGACTCACTGACATACACACGCACACACACAAACATACTTTCACACACACACACATACTTTCACACACGCACATCGCTTTAAAATTGTTTGATTAGTGATCAGGGATGCTTAAAACGTGCTCTCCCGTCGAAAACTCGAATTAAAATTTTCGACCCCATCACAATACTTTCCTTATACATTATGTATATAAGGAAAGTAATTATGAAAGCAATACTTGCAGAAAGCCAGCAAAGATCAGGAGAACATTCAATACCCGAAGCCGCTTATGGTTCTGATTGATGTACTGCACAAGAAGAAAATTAAACATGTATTCTGAGCTTGCTAACGGCATCTCCTCCAATGTTAATCACGTGTCATTTATATCTCAGGTAAAAGACAGCAAAGCTCAGGTGAATCAACTCCATTATCGAAATTAAAATCTAAAGCCGAAGTAAAAACATGACTCGCCGTGTCATCGCCGATATCGGAGCAGATACATCATTTTAATTACCTTTAGTTGTAAGAGGGTGACTTTTAGGATATCCAAGGAGAGAGTAGGGGTGGAGTATAGTACAGAATCGAACAGTTCCAAAAATGTTATCCAGAATGTTTTGATGGCTTATGTGGGGCAAGAGACAAGCTCTCAAAGGTATTAAAATAATGCATTGCCTAATTTGTGAGTTCCATTAGATAGTAATACGTAGAGAAAGTATTGAAATCGTGTCAAATATCGGAAATTATATGTTCTGGACACATTACAACACGAACCCACAGTTTGTAACGTAACGTTTGTGTTTGTGCAATGTATGTATCCACTCATAACTCAAAACTATTCAACAAAATTGCACAAAATTTTTAACTCGTCACTTGTGGGTTACTCAGATACTGAATAGATTTTGGTACAATTTGGATAAATAGAAGAGTTTATTTTCTGTTACGGAATCGCCCACAAAATCTGAAATAGAAGACTAAATATACTCAAATGTATTCAATAAATGCATGTTTTATACGTAATTTTTAGATAATGAGATGACGAATTTCTAAAATGCTGTAAGTTGCCAAATGAAAAAGATCTATTAAAACTGCTAATTGGATATAATTTCAATAAGTATTTGATCTATTGCTACATAAAATAAAACGTGTGGGCAGCACATGTCTTTCGCTACAGACCAAAATTATTCATTTTGCAATTTTTTACATTGAGTTTAATTACACAAAATAACATCAATAATTACTTTAAATTATACTGAATTCGCAATTTTGATTCAATTTTCGTTTTCATTTGGTGACTGGATATATTTTTAAAATCAACGTAGTAAAAATGCAAAAAACTAAAATATCTCGAGAACGGCTAGCTCCAGAGTTATGATTGGTTTTATTATTTTTGCCGTCAAATATTAAGGATAAAATAAGCATTTAATTTATACATTTGAGCAAAAGCATTCTTTTATTCTAGATTTTGACGATTTTTGCGGGCCATTTTGCAAATAAACGCAGGTTGTTTTTTTCCTAATCGCACCAACATCTAATCAGCACCAAGATAACCCAAAATTGACTTACCTGTAAAATTTTATTAAATTTGGTCAATTAGTTTTTTAGCTACAGTAAATATATGTGATTTTTGAGGACCATTTCGCAAAAAAGGCAGGTTCTTTTGTTCCGCATCGTACCAAAATCTAATCAGCACCAGGGTAATCCCCAAGTGACTTATCTACCGAAATGTGTAAAATTTGGTTAATTAGATTTTCAACTAGAGTGGATGCATATATTACACAGACAGACACACACACACAGGGAGACTCAGATACACAAACAGAGATACACATACACACATAAACGTCTAGTTAAAATGAATTTTCTTGAGTTCTAGAGTGTTCGAAACGTGTAGATCCGTCGAAAACTCGAGTTGCGATTTTTGGCACGATTTCAATACTTTCCCTGTACATTACCATGTATTCTAGGGAAAGTAATATATATGTTCACTATTGTCAAAAATGTGACTAGCTTGAAGCTGATTTCAGGCGTTTAAGGGATAATTAATACAACACTTAACCACTCGATCAATTTTCACGAAATTTGATGTGCATCTGGAAACAGACAAAGCAATGAGATAGAACTATGATAACTTTTAACTTTTGAATAAAACTTTTGATCGAACTACGGCTAGGGAAGCAACGTTATTGATAGAACTTTATGTTTCCAATATGTCTTCCTTTATACAAAACACCCTGAAAAGATGTATTAGTATATAAATACCGTTTAATCATCTTTCCTACTTTTCTAATCAACGTAAAATAATACTCCCCCTCTAGGCATGCTTCCAAAGCATATTCACCTCTAATTTGTTCCAGACTTCTAATATCAGGCATTTCAGTGTTTAAAACAGTCTATTGTTATTATTATTTATCTTTTTTATACTATTTAAGAGAAAAAATATTTTTTATTTCTGCAAATTTTTGAATCCGAGATTTTGGACAGATATGTTCGTTTTAAGACCTTCTGAAGCCATTTCGAATACTTGTCGACATATGTGTGTGTGCGTGTAAACAAGAGAGAGAGAAATAAGTGTAAGTGTGTGTGTATGCGTGTGTAAGCGAGAGAGAGAGAAAGAAATAAAGAGACAGAGATAGAAATAAAAAGAGAGAGAACCAAAGAAAGAGAAGATAAAAAGAGAGAGAACCAGAGAGTACCAAAATTCAAGAAATTTGGTACAATGCTAAGCTCAGGGGATGTTGTACTTAGAGAATTTGAAAGAAAAATTCAAAAAATTTAAAAAAAAATTGTAATTCAAAGAAAAAAAAATGTAAAAAAAATTGTAATTCAACTTACTTTCAAAGTTATGAATGATTAAACTTAAAAATGTGGATTTTCGGAAAATTTTGAAATTATGCTTTTGAAATTATGCGAAAAATTTTTAATATTATATAAAATAATTTTTATAATATTGTTTATACTTTCCTTGCGGAATTTTAGCAGACGAAAATTTTTCGGAAAATTTTGAAATTATTCTTTATATTACATTTCAGCTGGAATAATACGTTGAGTGACTTTTAAAAGTAGTTATTCTTATAACTGTCAAACATATATTACATAGCAAGGCTAAAAGAAGGTTTAAATATATAAATATATAAAAAATTTTATGCATGGAAATTTTAATATCTGTATAATACAGTTAGCAGCTACAATTTATTATTTTCCTTAAATACGCTAGCTTTTGAATGCATATAAAAAATTCTATTTCCTCTACAATAATGTTTTTTTTATCTTCAAAATTCTAATTTTAAAGCATTACACAAAAGGGATAGCATGAGAAATAACTTAAAACTGTTAAACCTTATGATAATCATATATAATTTACTGTTTATTTATAGTTATAAAAATGGAATATAAAATTTGATATTCTAGAAAAATTAAAAACTGGTTATAATTGAAAAATACATTAAATATTATAATACATTTCCTTAAATACCTACTGATATTTCAAAGGGAAACATTCTACCATTTTCTTAAGAAATATTAAAAATTAAAAATAAATTACTAGTTAATTATATGTATAAAAATAAATTATTAAATATATAAACATAGTACATAACAATTTTTTTTAAAAAAATGTTTGTAATTAAGAATTTTAAAAAATGTTAAAAATTGTTTAAAAAATACCTGCTTGTAATTGAACGAGTGAGTATCATGAAAAAGGAGAAGCAATTTGTAAGACATGTTAAGCATATATTTAGTGCTATTAAAGCATTTTTCCCTCAGCAGAACTTGCATAAAGATTCCATTTTGTTTTTATATTTATACAAATTTTAAGGAACTTAATACTGAAAGAATAGACTTCTTAAAATGTTATTTTTTTTTTAGAATGAGTAAAATGTCACTTGTACCCTTTTGGTTGGCATCCATTATTTTTCTTTAAAATAAATCGTCCATACACACATATGCCCCCGCCCTCCTTCATTTTCTTTTACAAATTAGAAAACTTAGTGATCAAAACCTTTTTGCACAGCTACTTGCATTTCTGAAAAACAGTTTCAAAAGAGTATTATATGTTCAAATTATTTAAAAAGAAATAAGAAGTGCAAAGTTTTCCGGAAAAGTATAGCGGAAAATTTTCCGAAAAGTTTTCCATTTCCGAAAAATATTCTGTAGAAAATTTTCCGACCACATCTCTAATTAACCTAGAATTTCGGCCGACATTTTTCTATTTTAATTTCAAAATTATCGAGCAGACGATTTTCTGAACCGTGAACTTAAATTACAGAACAGATAGATGTCTACAACTAAATAAGTTCGAAGACGAGGAACGGATTTTCAAAATCAAAAGCCTAACTTCTATCACTTTACAGATATCGCTTTTATTTTAACTTACCTTATATACATAGTATAATGTATAAAGAAAGTATTGTAACGGAGTCGAAAATTTAAATTCGAGCTTTCGACTGGGGAGTACGTTTCAAGCATCCCTGAACACAAATCAAACGTTTTTGAGGTGATGTCTGTGTGTGTGTGTGTGTCAGTGAGTCTGAGAGACGATATCTTACGAACGAATGGAGCGATTCGAACTAAATTTGGTACAAAAATTACAATCCATGAATACTGGAAGCTTATTGTTCTAAAACTGAATCGAATGTTCAGAACCTCTCTGTATTTTCGAGTGAAATATTTAAAAAATCATCAAAAATCAAAACCTTTAATAAAGTTACTCAAATAGTCATTTCGTATATAATATTTCATTAGAAAACAATTGACACAAACTTTCGAACGCTAGCAAGAAACGTTCTCGAGATATTGCACATTTTCAAATAAATTTATCAAAACACTACATAAAACAAAAATATTAACTATTGTAAAATACGTTCATTTTTCATATATAATATCACGCGATAAATTTTGGTGACATAATTCTCGGGGATCTAGTTCGTTTCATTCATGAGAAAAGATACTTTGGGTAATACTTTTGTATTTGGATGCCAATATTCATTTGTCTGCTATAAGAATAACTTATTATCTGCTATAAGAATAAATTATTATATGCTATAAGACTAACTCTCCATCCATAAAGCTTGTCGATACTTTGGAGGAATGTTGCCAAGTTCACGACTTTAAAAATGTTGCCAAATTAACGAAAATGTCGCCAATTGATAAAAATAACGCTAAATCAATGAAAATGACGACTAATTGACGAAAATTCAATATCGTGGAAAGAAAATAAGAATGTACTATAAGAATAACCAACCTATTTTTCCGTCCGTAACACTTGGCAAAATTTTGGTGACGAATTTTCAGAAATATCTCCAATTTGCTGACTTTTTAAATATTGCCAAATTAACGAAAATGTCACCCAATTAATAAAAATTCGCCAAATTAATGAAACCGGTGCTAAATCATCGAAATGACGACTAATTGATAAAAGTTAAATATCTTGGAAAGGACATGAGAATAGACTATAAGAATAACCCATTTCTCTGTCCATCCGTCCGTCCATAACGCTTCGCAAGAAATTTGGCGGGACGTCGCCAACTTGGCGACTGTTTAAAATGTTGCTAAATTGACAAAAATGTCGCTATATTGATAAAATAGCGCCAAATGGGAAGCAATGTTTCGCAAATTTTCATTTCCATCATATGACGGATATATCTTCTAGTAGATAAGAAATGCTCTTCTCTCCGTTTGTCTGGGGATGCATTTGGCGAACTTGGCGAATAATCTAGCAAAGTATCGCCAACTTAGCGATATTTCACCCCAAATTGTCAAAAATATTTTCAAAATTGCAAAAATGACGCCTAATTAATGAATTAATTATTAAAATATTTTAATATATGGACTATATCGATTTTTGAAAACGCTGTCAATATTGATAATTGTTTATATAGAGTTGTGATAAGTTAATTGGGTTCTTTAAAATAGTTTTGCATGTTGTCATCACCAAATGTACAATTCAACGTTAAAAACACAGTTCCGTGGATCTTATACATTATTTTTTGACTGTAAAAGTAGTAAATCCACTGCATTATATAAGAAAAGTCATATGCTTCCTACATCAAATATTTTTAAACGTTTAATTATTTTACGATTATAAGCCTCACGCTCGAAATTTGCAAAGATCGGATGAAAACTCCCTGAAATAGTGTTCAATTCGTTAATTTAATTTCCCTTGGTAAACAAACTTTTCTTTTTTTGCGATATCATGTATTTTCATTTATTATTGAGAACGTAGTGTTTGTTTTAAGCAGGTTTAGCATCTCTCTTTGGATGCACCACAGACACCGTTTCAGGGCGTATTAAGAGAGATAATTTATTACGTATTACGACCGCTTTGTGCACATGGTATGCTTGCACATGGAAAAATTGGAGCACAGGAATGATTTTGGTACGAAACAGACAATTTGGAAATTGAATTGTATATTTATCTGTGTTATTTACGTAGCAGGCGCGCATTTATGACCCGAGTAACGCCGAGTAATTCGTTGTAGTCATAAATAACTGTTTTTATCAATAAAAGTAAAGTCAACAAATTCGATATCGTATCTTCAGAGATAAAAGCGCCACAATTTGGTAAACACAGAAGGGCATCATGTCTGGTACTTTGATCCCTCCTCCTTTTCTCTGTCGTTATATTCTGAAAGCGGTATTAGGACATAAATCCGATTTAATCGCCCTGTTTACATTCATGATGAGTGTTAAATAATAAGCCTGCTCCTCTGGCGGAAGTCCAAACATATTTACGTTTCATTTATTCGTAACTTCAAACACCAGACGCTTCGGTTTTAAACACTATTTCTTTCAAGTCAAACATGAAATGAATGATAGAAATTATGTAAAGTAAGAAGTAAATACATGGGTGTAAATAGCTAAAATATTCATATTTCATTTATACATACATTTTAATACTTACAAAAATGTGAAAAATCTCCTCATATTGCATTTTGTATATAAGTCGTTTAAGTTTTATTTGCTGAAATGAAATTTAGAACTAATATTGGTTGTTATTGTGTCATTAATAATTTCTTTAAACTCTATAGGACCTTCCCAATAATCTTGATGTTCTTTATTTATCTAAAATTGCTTTTAAAAATCATTTGTTGTAAATATTTTATATTTTAATGTTATTTTATATGCATTTGCAAGTGCATTTAAAAATCATTTGTTATCAATAGTTTGTATTTTAATGTATTTTATAATATTTTAATCTGTATATTTTTTTTATTGAATTTTATCTTGCACGTTGTTAGTAGGACTTTGTTCTGTAGCTTGCATTTTTTAAATATCTAAATGAATAAATAAATAGCAAGAAATGTTGAATACTATCAGAAATACCCGCCGTTGCTCGGGATAATACTGAAATGAAATTTACCAGGTAAAGTTATGAAATATTCTACTCTTAAATCTGCTCAGTGATAAAAATGTGTAAATGTGTTACATATCTTTCGATTGATAAGAAGTTATTACTACAGTGAGATAAACCGAGAATGTGATTTCCTTTATTACGCGGAGTGGTTAGATAAACCGAGAATGTGATTTCCTTTATTACGCGGAGTGGTGTAGGGAGATAAAACTTAAAATCTAAAACTTTCCCTTGATTCGGACTCATTTATTGCAAAAAGTTTTAGCGAAACCGGTCACATATTTTATTACATGCTTAGCTTGAAAAAAATTTTAAATTTTTACTTTATATACTATTAGAACGAATATCCTGTGTTCTTCGATTTATGATGCAAATCTCCGATTAAAATTTCACAAGAACGTCCAGCAAATATTCGAAAACCAGAGCTTTAAAGATTCGTCCGTTTAGAACAAAAAATAAAAATGAAAGGTGACGTCACGACTTCAGATAACGTATCCCCTCCGTCTTCACGAAACCCGTTCAAGCCCCCCTCCCCCAAGGTGTAACATCCAGTAGAGTCCCGAAGTTTTCTGAGGCCCTTAGCAAGTTTTTATAAAAAAAGGCTCATCTGAACAATAAATACAGTAGAACGTCACACATTCGAAAGTTTATAATCCGAAAAATAGAATATCCGACAAGTTAATTATGTTGCTTTTACAAGTTCAAATAATAATAATAAAATACGGATTCCTTAAAAGACTAACATATGCGTTAGTTTTTTAACAATATTTTGGAGGTCTTTGTATGATATAAAATATTTCCGGGTTCGAAATTACCTTACCCCAATGGATAATCCCTAGATATGTAACTATAGTTATATCCCTAGTTATAATGGATCCCTAGTTATATAACAAAGTGCATCATGGGAATTACAATATCATGATCTCAATATGGTCAACTACAATTCGATAAACAGATTATAACCAAAAGGTTGTAAATAACACTATAAACTGATGCTTAATAATAAAATGTAGAATTATATAAAATGTCATGAAAACGTTGGATTAGGTATAATGTATAATGCATTAATGAGTCAAGATAAGTCCAATAAAAATAATGTACAACATTTATTTTTGAGGCCTCCTGCAAGCTCACTGCTCCCCCCCCCCCCCCCCCCCCCACCGCTTGGTCCCCTGCTTGGAAATTGGGACGTCCTTGGTAACATCAAGAAACAGAACCTTGTCCAACTCGATTTTCCCAATAGCGGTAGAAATTGAAAATCTCAACATTTATGGCCTCACTTAAAAATGTATAATAAATTCAGAAATGGAGTAATTAAAACGTATTTATTAAAATGGGAAGATATCACTTCACATTCATCTCAAAATTGAAAATCGAGTGAATTTTCCATTAGCCGATACGCAAAGGTAAGAAATGAAATTGCATAATTTAAGCATATTTCGATTAATTTTCAAAAACAGTTTAAAATCAGAAAGAATTGGCCTACTGCTTTGGTTTAAAGCTCTTTGAAAAGAACATTCATCCATCTTTCCGATGAGCTTAATATGTAAACTCTGCAATAATGTTTTCGATCACTAACGAACTGATTTGTGTGTCAAAATTGAGCTTTGACATAAAAAAAAACAAAAAAAAACTGATCCAAATTAAAAAAATATCACTCCGGTGAATTTGATCGTGAAATGAAGTATCACTGTACACAATTTCGTAGCTGTGGGTCGTCTAAATTTTTCCGTTGCGCGGCCATTCATGAAATTGTGGTATATAGCAACTTTGTGGTGCATAGCTGCTATTGCAGATATTATTTATATCTGAGTCATAATCAAAAATCTGACTACTTGAGATTTTGTCTGATGATCTATAAAGTAATTGTACAAAGATTTAAACTTTTAGAACACCAGGGACTTCCAGCAGGTATGAAAAAACCTTAAAACACCCATTTTTTCCTTTCCGAAGGGTAAATAAAAAATCCAGCTCCGTTAGGTTCTATCCCATTATCAATACTAATCGTGTGCTAAGATTCAGTCTTCAAAGTCACAGGGGAAAATTTTTGGAAGGTCTGGAAAGACATTAAAACCCACATTTTCTCCTCCCCGGAATGTAAATCGAAAATCCGGTTTTTTTAAGTTCTGTCCCATGGCCGATACTATTCGTGTGCAAAGATTCAGTCTTCCAAGTCATATGGGAAGGTTTCTGAAACGTCTGGAAAGACGAAAATACGTTGGAGATCTATTATATAAATTGAATACAGATTGCACATTGAAATGCAAACTTCAGAGTTATCCGCAAATCTTATTAACCGTCTTTGTAGCTATAAACATAAGACATTTCACAGCTGAAGGAAATCAAGATTCGTATTTCCACAATTAAAGAAATCCCAAAACGGTATAGGATTATTTGAATCCTAAAAACACTTTCTAGAAAGATTACTTAATTTCCCCTGACAAAACAAAGATACAATTATCTTCTATTTTCCAAATGAGAAGAGGAAGTCCTCATTGGGGGAACGAAAAAAATCACCTCTGATTATTTTCCCGAAAAATACTAGGAACAGAGTTTTTGCACAAAATGGTTACCCACTCCCCTTTTTGTACCACAAATATTTATTTTTAAGTCATCAATCTTCTTTAGTAGTGTTTTCTAGAAGACATCCAACTAATAGTTTAATAGATATGTTTTCCATTACCTATATAATAATTGTTTAACATGTCTGTATCTTACCAAACCTTGCATATGCCCCCCGGTAGTAGGACTGAGTTTTTGCACACTTATAATATCAGCCATGGGACAACATCCAACAGAGCCAAATTTTTTATTTACACCCTCCCCCCCTTTCCAAAAGGCGAATATAATGGGGAATTTTCGAGTATAATGGCGAATATAATGGGGAAGTCGTTTTACACCCCCTAGAATCCCCTCCCTATTGACCTAGAAAGCTAAATTTTTGCTCTTATAATATCAACCATCGGATAGCACCTAACGGAGCCGACTTTTTCATTTACAATCCTCCTCCCACCCATTCAAGAGGCGAAAAAATTGGAGATTTTGAAAAGTCGTTTTAGACCCTATAGAAGCCCCTCCTTATCGACCTACAAGGCTGAAATTTTTCACATTCATAATATCCCGGCCACACACTTAGCAACAGTAAACCTTCGGGTCTGTCTTGTGGTCTGGGTTTTCAACATTCATAATATCGACCATCAAATAGAACCTATAACGTAACCGAATATTATATCTCCCGTTCGAGGTTGGAGATTATACAGTTTTCTCAGTCTTTTTAGACTTTCAAACAGCCCATTGGTGGCTAAGAAGACTGAATCTTCTCACACACTTATAGTGTCGACTCTTGGTCTGAACCTAATGAAGCGGAATTTTTTATTTCTGTCTACAAAGTAAGGGTGCAAAGCCTTTTAGACACCCCAGATCCCGGTAACCTTAAAAGATGAAACTAGGTCACGGGGCAGAGCCTAAAGGGGTCGATTCTTAACTGAAACGTCTATTTTCAATGCTAGGCATCATACATTGTTCAACAAAAAAAATTCTAAATTTATTAAGTTGCATCTCAAGTTTTAATAAGAGTTTTCATAATTTCTTAGGCTCATGTTTTAATAATTTCTCAGTTAAAGCTCAATTTTTAAGAGTGTTAATTTCTCAGTTGACGCTGAATTTGTTAAAAATCTTATAGTTTCTCAATTGAAGCTCTATTTCTCAAGAGTTTTAGTTTCTCAGTTGAAGCTCAATTTTTAACCTTTTACTTATACGGGTGGGACAGCGTCAATCTCAAACGAAGAACCTATCAAAAAGACAGGTATTAAGAGTGTTAGATTCTCAGTTGAAGCTCAATTTTTAAGAATGTTAGCTTCTCAATTGAAGCACAATTTATAAGAGTGTTAGTTTTTCAGTTGAAGCTCAATTTTTAACTTTTTATGGACGCCAATGTCTGCAAAGGGGGGTCGAACTGTTTGGGATAGGATGCCTGTCTTTTTGAGAGGTTCTTTGTTTAGGGTGGACGCTGTGCCAACCGTAAGCAAAAAGTTGAGCGTGCTATTTTCTCAATTGAAGCACAGTTTTTAAGAGTGTTAGTTTCGCAATTGAAGCTCAATTTTTAAGAGTGTTAGTTTCTCAATTGAAGCACAGTTTTTAAGAGTGTTAGTTTCTCAATTGAAGCTCAATTTTTAAGAGTGTTAGTTTCTCAATTGAAGCTCAATGTTTAAGAGTGTTAATTTCTCCATTGAAGCTCAGTTTTTAAGAGTGTTAGTTTCTCAATTGAAGCACAGTTTTTAAGAGTGTTAGTTTCTCAATTGAAGCATAGTTTTTCAAGAGTGTTAGTTTCGCAGTTGAAGCTCAATTTTTAAGAAAGCTAGTTTCTATATATAAGTCGAATTGATATACCTCCAAGAAAGTTAGTAAAATAATTTGATATTTTACGTGAAGTCTATTATCGGAGTATCCAGATGAAATCGAAACAAAAAATGAAATGATAGCGAGCTATAAACAGTTAGCGATATAAATCAAACAAAAGAGTCTGAAAAAGTTGAATAAACTTATTAAGCTTTACTGGAGTTAAAAGCATTATTCACACAAAACCATTTTGTCTCCATAGGACTGGAGCCACCGCCGATTTTTTTTATTCGCTCAGCAATACACACTTTACTTTAAATGGACCTAATATGTACACACCTGTAACTCTCCTTACAATGTTATTGAGGTGCTTAATATCTTACCTTAGAACCGTGTATGTATTAAATAAATTTTGACAAGCAGGGAAGATATAAAATTGGATTCTGCTTCTTTCTATTACAGTAAGTACAAAAGACAACTCAGAATTATATTGAATCTCAAATACTCGAAGAAGTGATTCGTAAATTTCCCCTGAGAACAGAAATATTAAATTCGCTCTCGATTTTCGGAATGACATACTTCGAGTTTGAGTTTCCACTCGATTTTCTTATAGATACATATTCAATGCGGTTATTATTTTCCCTACTATACATTGCAATGTACAGGGAAAGTATCAGAATTGTGCCGAAAATCGGAACTCCAGTTTTCCACGGATCTACACACGTTTCCAGTTTTCGTGTCAGAAGTTTCATTCATGGCGTTCTCTTCCAGACGAGGGTCAACCTCGCGTTAAATTTTAACTTAAAAATAATCAAGATTCCACGAAAAATTTAAGGATGTGTGGTTTTAAGTTTATTCACTCCATTTCCAAAATGTGAGTCGGTGACTGAGAACCGACTAAAAATTCTGATGTTGGAAACTCATCAATTTCCCATAATGCATTCATTCAAGTTTTATCGCATGAAATAACACTTTTACATAGTAATATAGCTAATGAATTGAAATTGAATATATATATATATATATGTATATATATATATATATATATATATATATATATACATATAAAAATAAGTATATCACGAACGGAACTCCTATTTAAGTAAAGGAGAAAACAGAAACCTTACAGAGGATGTGGCGCTTAGCAGCTCTGCATCCAGAGTGGAATACAAGGATATAAACAAGAAGAAAAAATAAGCGAGAACAGGAGTGACCATATGATTTGCATAGAATGGCTGGGGTGGATTGCGACACCCCTTTCCCGCTTAAAGCAGCTTTTACGACCCGGGCAACGCTCACGGCACCAATGTAACTCAATGGTCAATCTCCCACATGTGCAAAGACAGAAGCACCCGAACGGACAAAAGAGCAAAGATGGAACCAAGCATGGAAGAGATACACCTTACTATCCAGCATGAAAACACAACATTTTATAAGGGAAAGTCGCACATGCGCGAAAAGACTTCAGGATGATAGGATCGCAGATATGAAAATATATATGATTAAGAATTCTCATTTAGAATCAAACAATGTACAATTTCTTTCTTTGAAAAAGGAATAGTAATAATGTTGTAAAAAATATCTAGGGTAATTTCTTTTTAATGCATCATTTATTATTTTATTACATTCATGAATGCAGTCTTTTTTAAAAGTACTGTAGTTTCTGTTTCTTCTGAAGTACCCGATAATAATATTTCTGAATATATTTTTAGTGAGGTTTGAATTCCAATCAATAATATTATTAATTTTGATATTGTATGAATTTCTCTTGTCGTGTATGGTTGTATAAATTCCATACTGTTGGTGCTTTCTTATTGACAAATCCAGGAAGTCTGTCGATCCATCCTCATTGATCGGGTTTTCAATTAAGTCCAATTCCCTTGGGTAGAATGCAAAATCTATGTCAGGGGTGTTTGCATAACCCCCTAATATCACGTCGTCAACATATCGGAAATAAGGTATTTCCGATAATAGATGGGTTCCTCTTTCATATTTGGATAGATAAATATCCGCCAATATTGATGAGCATGCACCACCCATGGGTATGCCTTTGACCTGTTTGTAGAAATGCATACCGTCATATAGTATGTTTTCATTTAAAACCAACTCAATCAAATCCAAATATCTTCTGAGAGTTATATATGGTTTTAAATTATACTCTTCATGTAATTCTTTCAAGATCATTTGTAGGTTTGTTAAATCGATGTTATTAAACAGATCCCTGAAATCGTAGCTTCTGAAGTTTAAATCTTTATGGCAAAATTTCAGTCGGTCTATCAATTCTTGTCCGTTTTTTAACATTATGGAGTTTTGCTTCTTAATATCAGTCATAACATATTGGAGTAATTTCAGAAGTTTTTTATTTGCATGTTCCAGGTATGATCCGCATCCCACTGTTACAGTACGGAACTTGGCTGGCTTTTTGTCTAACTTGGGAATGAGGATCAAGTATGGAAATTTTACTGATTTAATATCCATACCAATTCTTTTATACAGTGCTTTTATTCTATTAGTGATGATTGATTCGTTGCTAGGAATTAATGTATACATGGAACAATCCTTATAGCATTGTGTTAAAGTATCGACATAGAATTTTTTACACGTGAATGCAAAATTCGATACGATTTTGTCGGTGTATGTTAATACGAATTCTTCATTAAAATGTTTGATTGAAAACGGAAATTGAGAACTCCCAGAATCCTTGTTTCTTCTCTGGTAGAATTGGCAAAAAGCACTGTAAAAGGCATATTTCCATGGTTAAAAGTTTGTACAGGTATACTGTGTTTGACAGCCATCTTGTATATGAAGGTTTCCAGATCGTAATTAAATTCATTATAAATATCATTATATTCTTGTATTCGGTACTTAGTACCAAGTTGTAATAAGTTTTTGAGTTTATTATCTTTTATAAAATCTAAGTTTCCAGTAATTATATGCTTGTGGTAGGGATCACAATGTATATTTTTATGACATTCGATTTTTTTATGACATTCAATATTAAATGAAGACACGGTTTTACATAATTTATTGTAGTTGAATAATCTTCTTCCGTTGGTTCTTACAAAGCGATAGGATATCTTAATATTTAGATTAGGCAAAGGAAGACGTTCTTCTATATTATGTAATATTTGGTTGAATGGAATATTTTCGAACCTTTTATTCTTAAATGTTGTGATAAAACATTCTTTTGATTTGTTAATTTGATATTTTGGTTCAAGTGCTACATTATATTTTGCGGCTCTGAGTTTAATTAAATCCAGAATGATGTCTATATTAGAGTTTGTATCTTCTGTATTGCAGTTATTTTCACTTAAATTGAAATTTATAATAAAATTCCATATAAAGACAGATGTTCGAATTTCGCGCTATTTATACATCATATAATGCACAATAGATGGCGTTGTTAGTACATAGTCAGTTACCATAGTTCTAAAATGGCTCTCAATTTACGGTGCCACCGCACTCACCTCAAGAAAATCCCTTGCAGTCGTTGAATCAGTGTTTGGTGATAGGGTCATTTCACGTGGACTATGGCCACCCAAATCCCCTGATTTAACTGCCCCTGATTTCTTTCTATGGTATTATCTCAAAGAACGTGTATACGCAAATAATCCAAAGACAATCGAAGCCTTAAAGGACAACATCACTGCATCCATTCCCACCGATATGCTGCATCGTGTGGCTACAAATACCTGTCGTCGAGTAGAGCTGTGCTTGGCACCAAATGGTTGGCATTTTCAGCTTTTTTTGTTACGCACGATGTTATGCAGACATTAAACTATTTACTGTGAATATTTCATATTTTTGTCTTTTGGTATTGGGAAATATCAAACGAAATGTGGGTTGCGCGACTTTAGAAACACCCTGTATGTATATATATATATATGTATGTATGTATGTATATATATATGTGTGTGTGTGTGTGTGTGTATAACAGTCGAATCACATTATTATTACCACCTGCTAATATCCAGAATAACCGCCTCTGGTAGCACGTACGGCAAGTAGCCGCCAAAGGAGTGACTCACTAAGGAGTTGGATGGTTGGTAGAGGTATTTGTAACCATGCAGACTACAGTGCGTTTGCCATTTGCTGACAGGTGATTGGTCGTGGATCCAGTCGTCAAACATGTCAATCGAGGTCCCAAATGTGCTCGATTGGATTAAGATCGGGGGAATTCAGAGACCAGGAAAGTAACTGGAAATCTTGATTGTGCTCTTCGAACTACTCCCGAATAATTTTTGCGGTATGACAGATCGCATTGTCTTGTTGAAAGATCCCATCAGTCATAGGGAAGACCGCCAACATAAACGGGTGTACTTGGTCGTCAATGATGATGTGATAACCAAATCTGTTGAGAGTACCTTTTACAGAAATCAAGGGGCCCAGAAATGACCAAGAAATCATTCTCCAGACCATAACACTACCACCGCCCGCTCCAACAATCGTTACAGAGTGCTTGTTCTCGTCGGTTTCACGCCTCACACGTTAGCGTCCATCCGCTCGTTGGAGCTGAAAACGTGACTCGTCAGAGAAGGGTGCATGTCCAATTTCGGTACTCATGTACAATTTCAGCCGTCGTTGGTGATGAACCTTCATGAGCATGGGTGCAGTCACCAGCCAACTGCTCTGGAGCCCCATTAGCAACAGGGTTCGCTGCACAGTGGCTTTAGGCACATATCTGAGAGTTCCCTGATTCGTTTGTATGGTGAATTTCTCCACAGTAGCGTGCCGATCGACCAGCATCAACCTTCGCAGGCGACGTTCACCTTCCACATCGATGGCTCGTAGTGCTCCCAATTACCACAACGAGTCTTCGATATTGTTCCATCCTTCCACTCACGGTATAAGTTAACCACACTAGCCCGTGAACAGTTAACGAACTCCACCGTTTCCAAAGTGCTACTAACCGTAGCCAGGTAGCTAAGAGCATGCCTTTTCCTATGTCTGTTAAATCACGTTGTTTACCTATGACAAGTACAGTTGTTATATTGACAAGGTGCGGACATTCGTACCTATATACCCACGAGGTTTGACCTTGGCCCATGCATTCGTTCATTGGCTATACCTCCTTGACGTCAGAGGTAGGGGTGGTCATAATAATGTAACTCGACTCTTTATATACAGGGTGATTATAATTAAAGTTCCCGATTTGAAAATGGTCTCAAATAAAAAGCACTGGTCAGAATGATTTGAAATTTTGCGTGAACGCTCGTGGAGCAATGAAATTTTGTTTGGTAAGGAAAAAACAGTAGTTCAAGAAGTCGCCGCTAGGAGAATAATTGGCACTTTACTACACTAGAATGCAACACAAAAGTAATAAACGTTGACTTACTCATTGGCTAATGACGTAATAAATGTTCAATAAGCTGTCCTTCGAATTCTGAAACAAACTGAAAGCGCAAAATAGAGTATTCAGCAACAGATTTGAGTGTGTCTGTAGAGATGTTGTGGATGTGATGCGTGATGCTAGCTTAAAGCTCCGCTAAATTGGTAATATGTCCATTAAACACTACATTCTTCAGATGCCCCCAAAGTCAAAAATCACATGGATTGAGGTCAGGGGAACGTGCTGGCCATCTTACAGGAAAATGGCGGATAATGATTCTGTCATCTCCAAAATGACTGCGAAGAAACCGCTTCACTGGTTTTGCGATATGTGGTGGAGCCCCATCCTGCATGAAAATAGTGTTATCGATACACTGACGCTCTTGCAGTGTGGGTATAACGTGACTTTTCAAAAGACGTTCATATCGATGGCCATTGACAAAACAGGTGACGGGGCCATGAGGACCAACTTCCTCAAAAAGGAAAGGCCCGATAATAAACGTTGCTGTAAATCCGCACCACACAGTGACTTGGGGGGAATGAAGAGGCACCTGGCGTAGTTCCTGTGGATTTTCGGTTGCCCAGATTCTGCAATTTCGCGTATTAACAGTTCGTGGAGATGGAAGTGTGCTTCGTCAGTCCACAAAACGTTCCAGGGCCACTCATCGTCCACTTGTATCCGAACCAGAAATTGAAGTGCGAACATTTCACGTGCAACATTGTCCGCAGGTAGCAACTGTTGAACATGGGTCAGTTTGTAAGGATAACATTTCAAAATGTGTTTCAAAATTTTTTGCACCATACTGGAGGGTACGTCTAATGATCGGGCAATTCCACGTGCACTTGTAGATGCATTAGCGTTACGATCTTCTTCTAACGCTGTAGCTACGTCTACCACTATCTCTCCATCAACTGCTTTCGGTCCCCTGCCAGGTTTGATGTCCAAAGAGTCAGTCTCTTCAAATTTTAAAATCATTTTGCGCAAGTTTTTGCCACACAGAGGACCAGATTTTAACTTTTTCAACGTTCTGAACTTTCTAAGAGCTACTAAACAAGATCTGTTATTCTCATAAAACAATTTGACACGAGGAGCACGATCTTTTAATGATAGAGTCATTGCGACAGAACAATAGAGATTTTTCATTAAGTTATGAGAAACAAGTTCCGTTCTTCCTCTTTTATAGCAAACGTTTATTGCAACGTCACTGTCTTATGCAAATTTGCAGCAGCATTTGAAGAGCAATTATGCAAAACAAGTTAAATCCACTTTTTGTGAAAAAAGATACAGCTTACGTTTGCTTAGAATTTAACATTGTTTCAATGGATTGAATTTTTTTTTCATTACTTGCATGCATATGATGATGAAAGATTGACTTTTAATTCAGTATTCGAAGGACAGCATATTGAACATTTATTACGTCATTCGCCAATGAGTAAGTCAACGTTTATTACTTTTGTATTGTATTCTAGTGTAGCAAAGCGCCAATTATTCTCCTAGCGGCGATTTTTTGAACTATTGTTTTAATCTCCCCAAAACAAAATTCCATTGCTCCATGAGTGTTCACGCAAAATTTCAAATCATTCTGACCAGTGCTTTTTATTTGAGACCATTTTCAAACCGGGGACTTTAATTATAGTTACCCTGTATATTAAAACTAAGTTTCATTAAATCTCACTTAGGGATCTACAGTAGCTCAACAAATATTCCTCAAGGTACCACATCGGGTGTACAGTTATCTTTATTATTCATTAATGTCCTGCCTAATCATTTTAGTGAACTGCTATTAATTTTCGCCCTACAACGCTACTACTTTACAGTGCATAAATAATAAAATTAAATTAAACCAAGCAAAGTTTAAAGTTATAATCTTTACTAATAAATCTGATCACTATTATATAAAAAAAATTTCACTATAAAAAATTTCACTATACTGATTTCACTATTATATAAAAAGAAGTGAACTTAACTGGGTAGAATATAAAGATCTTCAAGTGACATGACAGACTAATTTTAAGAAATTTCGTTTGACAAAATAATTGGTATTCATGACTAGCACAGATGCACACACACAGAGACTTTGCCTTGAAATAGTTATTTCGTGTTTTAAATCCGCAATAAACTCGAATTCAACTTTTCGGCTATATTCTAATACTTTCTCTATAACATTACCATGTATAGCAAGAAAGTAAAAAGCAATAATAGGCAGGGTCGGCTTATTGAATCCCAAGCATTCCTCGAAGGAACTGTAGAATTTCCCTTGACAAAAGAAATATCGAATTTGTCCCCTATTTTCTAAATAAAAAATAGATATTTTCATTCTAGGAATGAGAAAAAGAACCACCAAACGTGTTCCCGGAGGACACCGTAGACGGCGCCGTCCAAGAATTGGTTGCAACCCCCCCCCCCCCTTGCTCTTCAACCCCATTTCAAAATCATTACGGCTCTTCGCAATATTATCTAAAGAAACTATTCTATCTCCCGACATTGTTCCCAGCAGGCATTTTATTAAATCATTTTGTTATTTTTTTGCAATAAATGAAACTGTAAATAAAAGTCCTTATGTGGACAGCCCATGACGTTCCCTGCATACCGTGATAAATTATTTCGCTGAATATAGAAAACATATAAACATTGGATCAAGCTGATGTTGAAAAGGAATGTGAGTAACCTTGTTACTCGCTATAGATTGATGTGAAACATCAGCCCTTTCACATATTTTACTTAAGAAGAAGTTCGCGTTGTGTGCTACAATGGTACAAGGTATCTAGAAAAAAAAAATTCGATAGTTTTCAGTTAAAAAACATAATTGAATAATACTTGAATTTATTTTTGTTAATTCTAAAGCTTGTTCATTTCTTCCAAATTGGATAACAAACGAAGTTAATGACGATGAAACGTTTAGATGTCACGTTTGCAGTCACTTCGAGTTCGTTGTCCTAATATTTATAATTTTCCGCTGGGGGCTCTGCGATCCCCTTCATTTTATCGACCATGGGCACTTTATTATACGAACATTTGTGGGTCCGGCTCTTCCGTCACTCTCTTCTACGAGAACCTATCCTTGAACCGGCGACCCCCCCCCCCCCTATTAGTATCCGCGTAAAAAATCGAGCATACAACTTTCTTCTTTATTGACGACGACCTCAACGTCTGTCATGAGATGGAAACACCACGAAAAGACGCATTCACTTGCGGTAGCAAAGACATCTGATCAAAGATGCTTGGAACCTGCACCCGAATTATAAGAACGGAGCTGAAGCTAGCTTTTGCCTCTCTCCTGGCGACAACGACAGACTCAACGCCCTTCCTTGCAGTTCCACACTTGAAGCACGTCACATGAGAAGTCTTCCAATGTTTTCCAATGCTAGAAAGCCGGGGTAACATCTCACTCTGAACTCTTAATTTGACCTCGTGGTTTCCACGAAAAAGTGTCAAAAATCTTCTTTGATTGGCTACTGATTTTGATATTCTGCTCGTCAATTGTTAATTACTTTATGGTCACTCCTTCTTTTCGTACGCTAATGGGATTTGAACGTCGATCACCGCTCAGATCATAAGTGCCGATACCCTTTCTTAATTATTTCGCGGAAGTAGAGGCCATCCGTAAAACCTCCCTAGTATTTAGGCCCAACCCACGTAAGAAAGATCTTTGGGCCGTTTTGGAAGAAAATGCACGGTATCTATTATATAAGATATCTATGATTCTCACAGACGACAAGATCGAGTACCTTTCCAGAGGAGGGAGTGTGTGGGGGCCGGCTTTTGAGTTACTCTCTGCTACGAATGACATTCCCAGTAATGTGCTCGGACCCGAAGATATTTTTTATCTATTCGTTGTAGCACGAGATTACCATGCCATTAGCTCTGAGTTCGAACCTGAACTAATAGGCACCTGACGGCGCCCCTATCCCCATATTTAACGTTTGTACTCATGGGTCTATCCTTACAAAGTTATTCGGGTACTTACGAACTTTCAAACCTTATATACCCGTATTAGGAAACCCGAAAATATGTCTTGCAAATATCACATAAATCACAACGATCTATTATATCAATAAGCCCAATACACTTTGTGCAAAGAATAAGAAAAACTTGAGCAACGTATAAAAGCACAAATAACACAATAAAGCAGCATATAGCTGTTTCGAGGATAGGCTGGATCTCTTTCGTCAGTGCAAGAGAACCAACAAACTAGAAGTCCAAATAAGGAATTGGAACAAAAGGAAATAGCATGTGGATTACATCCCCAAGACTTGGATCAAGAGAGAGAGCCAATCAAAAAGCAGCATAAAGAACAGTCCAGCCAATCCAAAACAACAAGTAACACACAAGATTCTTCTTTTCGACCCAGACCGTCCGACTTACCCGAAGGTATAAGGTATCTATTTGGACGGCCCGGAAATAGCACACAAGATTGGCCAAGATACCCAAAAAAGTACCCAACAAGACGAATCAAATCAGAACAAGAATAAATGAGACCCAATAAAACGAAAAAAAAATGGTTAAAACGGCACATAAGAACCCCAAAGAAATAGACCGAAGAAAGGGGGTGAAATGCTAACTTAAGTACACTGTGAAAGCAGCATTGACAGACTATTGATTGGCTCTCTCTCTTAATCCAAGTCTTGGGTATGTAATCCACATGCTATTTCCTTTTGTTTCATTTTTGTCTTCATACGCCCAATATGCGAGCACTAACAAAGATAGCAGTCATAAAATAACCGTTTAGCTTTTGAATGATAATCGGGAATATTTTTTAGTAAAATATGAAACAAATAAGCAATACTTTGAAGTTTAACTTTAGGAATTGATTATTTTCAACTAAAGACATCGGGTTTAAATAGTAAAATTTAATTAAATGAGGAAGGAGATAAAAGCCCTATGAATGAAATGCTTGAAAATGCTCTAATTCTATAAGAATTAGATCTAAGTGTCACTAGTGTTAGTAACGTCCCATCTGTTCTGATTTAACACAACAGGAATGTTTTGTATAAGTATAATTTCCCTACATACATAGTATAATGTTTAGGGAATGTATGGATACGTATTTCGAGATGTGTGTGTGTGTGTGTGTGTGTGTGCGTGCGTGTGAACGCAATATCTCACGAAAGAGTGGAGCCTTTCGAAAAAATTTGGTAAGATTATTGCAATTAATGAATACTATAATCCTATTAATTTTAAACTCTATCAAACGTTAGGAAGATCCCCAAATTTTCGAACGATTTAAAAAAAATAAAATAAAATAAATAGCAGGACATTCAATAATGTTAAATAAATAATCATTTTGTACGAAATTTTACATTAGAAAACGAATGATACGAGGGGAATCAACACAAGACTTTCGCCATGGAAATACAAACAACGCCTTGACACTTATCTGACCGCAGCGGCACCTAAATTGTTGTCGCAGACGATTTTTGCGTTTTCCCTACATAGCGTTTTAATTCCTTTCCTTTACCCTGATGGTTAACATTGTCTAAGACACGGACTATACTGCGTAACAGAGACTCACAGTTTCATTTGTGCCTCTTTGTTGTCAAACTAGCTCTGCTCGAATTGTAGATTAGAATCCTCTAATAGCAATTCATATGTAATTCTGTTTCTGTATGCCACTTTAGGGATTCCTTTCGTATACTTTCATTACGGTTCTCGATTCCACAGAACGAAGACCGTGATTAGATTTAAGAAGCAATTTGGAAGAAATCTACTGAAATGAAATGAAGTGAGCTGATTAAAACTTCAGAATTAAAATACTGCTTGCCAGACTCTGGCTACGGTTTCAGTTCTAGCGTGTGAAGCGTCAGGAAAGCGTATGCTGGTAAGTTACAATGAGCTTAATTTTCGTGAAATGAAGTTTAATTATCTATATGAAAGCATTTAAAAAAGTAAGAAAAGTTCTTAAATAATGAACTTAAATCTTTTACTGTTTAGTACTGATGATTTAATATCGCCCATGAATAAATAATCAGAGTGCAAAACTCCACTAGACTTTCATACATTTATAATGTTTAGATCTACGACTATCGCAATGATTTAAATAGTACTTAAAAACTCTGCTAGACTTTGATACATTTATAATTAATACTGTTTAGATCCACGTGTATTGCAATGATTAAAATAGAACTTAAAAACTCTGCTAGACTTTGATACACTTATAATTCATACTGTTTAGATCCACCTGTATGGCAATGATTCAAATAGAACTTAAAAACTTTGCTAGACTTTGATACATTTTTAAATAATACTGTTTAGATCCACGTGTATCGCAATGATTCAAATAGAACTTAAAAACTCTGCTAGACTTTGATACATTTATAATTAATACTGTTTAGATCCACGTGTATCGCAATAATTCAAATGGTATTTAAAAACTGATAGACTTTGATACATTTATACTGTCTAGATCCACGTGTATTGTAATGATTCAAATAATACTCACAACCTCCCCTAGACTTGATAGGTTTATAATTTATACTGTTTAGATTCACGCATATCGCACTAATTCAAATAGTAATTAATGAAATGTATGTAAACCACTGTCAAACGTTATCTTAAGGTGATTTAAAAGGTGTTATGCTATTTGAATGAAATTTCATTTTTTAATACTTTACCAACAATGCATTGTATATGTAAAAGGGAAATATATTTTAAGGCAAAGGAGAAGTCTAAAATCAGATTTCCGGAGTTTGGTGAACATAACGTATCAAGCACAACATGTCGAGCAAAATGAAATGAAATTTGGTATGGTTATGACATCGAGGAACGTCAGGTCTTGGTTTTCGAGGCTACTGGACCTGGGAAATGACTTATCTTTGGAATACTTTTAAAAAATTACAGTTTAAAACTGTTGCACAAATGGTCATTTTACTCAGTATTTAAGAACAAAAAAAACTAGCATGTGTCGTTCTCGAGGTACTGAATTTTAATCTAAAATGGAACGTAATTGTATATATTAACTAATAAATGGACGAACTCTCAGGAAGCACGTTTGACTAGAAATAAACACCGTTGTTCGTTGAGAAACACAGTCGAAATATTAGAAATTTATTCTTCCACAGAATTTGGCATGTACTCTGTAACAACGAAAATATTGATTCTCGCCAGGATAACGTTATAACAAATGAAATCAAAAATAAGTTTTTTTTTAAGACCCCCCCCCCTCCCTTTTGTTGTTTGTATGAACTTTAACTGTGAAAATTAGGTATGTTAAAATGTAACTTTAATGTATGAAATACATCAAATTCAAACTTTCTAGGTGTTCCGGTTTTAGTTATTCTATAGCTCAGATCTGATAATGTTCAAAATCAAAAGAATGATAATGTTCCCTAAAATACTAAATACAGAATTTCACGTTACTGTCATTAATTGAACCCGATTAGTTAGATCTTCAAATATTTGAATTGCACTGATCAACACCAGATCAAGTTATATTAAATAACAGATTGTAAACAAAAGTCAAATGCGAGGTTTTTTTTTTTTTCAAAATATGCAATAGTTAATCTATTCAAAAAGTACTAGGTGTTGGATAAATTAGATTATTTTTATACATTTTTTTAAAACGTGCAATATTTGTAGAACTAATTCTACCGTTCTGAAAATGGGTGTCATGCGTTTTCTGACGAAAAATTAAGACTTAAATGATTATTTATCATTATTGAAGATCTTTTTCTTTAAAATTCGCTCGGAAATTGTGATTTTCCGAATATTTGAATGTGATTAAAATCTAGGGTTCCAGTAATTACCGATTGTTATAATCGTATCAAATTATTTTCGACACTCTTTATTCATTCATGAGAAATTACGTCCACACATACACTAACATACACGCATAAGGTAGACATGACCTCATAAAAGATCCCTTGGAGTTCAGAGATGCTTGAAACGTACTCTTCCGTCAAAAATGAATTCGAGTTTTCTTCCCCGTCACAATATTTTCCCCATACCTTATACTACGTATGTAGGGACATAAAAAAATATCATGAACTTTTTATAAAATTTAGTTTACCACACTTTATATACAGGGTGTCCCTAAAAGATTGAAACCCGTTTTAATTCTGTACCTGTTGGAGATAAGTGGGTCATGTAAAAAATGTTGAAAGTAAGGTAGGAAATAAGACTACATTAATGAAATAGTCCTTCCATTCATTTTCAAAATGTTACACTTTTTAAATTTTTATACGACCCTCTTAGACAAATTGGGTCAATCAGAAAATTTTTATTTTTAATGCAACAAAATCATTAAAAAAAAACTCATATCTGTATCTTTAAAATTGAGCGAGTTATATTTAATTGAACATTGTGAATGGGGACCCTATATCAAATTAGAAATGTAAATTCTTACGTATCACAAAAACGATAAAACTGGGTGATAATGCATAGGATTCCCAACCGCGTAGTGAGTACCACTGCTTTATATGATCTCTGTCTGTGCAATGCTTTATTTAGGTGCATTTGTGATAAAAAAAAAATGGACACATATTAACGTATTTTTGATCTAAACAATTTCTATCAATTTATGATCCCTATTTTCACTGATGAAACAGCCTTTCACATGGTACGGAAAAGTGGCATAAGCCAAATTTTTTCATTTATCATAATTCAGTTGATTTTAAAGATGCAGATATGAGTTTTTTTAATGATCTTGTTGCATTAAAAATAACAATTTTCTGATTGACCGAATTTGTCTAAGGGAATCGTATAAAAATTTAAAAATGTAACTTTCTGAAATTGAGAGGACTATTTCATTAACATAGTCTTATTTCCTACCTTACTTTCAAGATTTTTGCAATTCACATTGCCCACTTATCCCCAACAGATAAATAATTAAAGATCTCTTCAATATTTTTGGGACACCCTGTATAGCTTAAAAATGCTGTAAATTTAAAATAGCACCTGGCTTCTACGCGATGTGATGTTATTGATGTATTGGAAAGCGATGTCTTTAATCTTAAATTTAAGCCAAAAAATTTAAAAATGTTGCATTGATTGGTTTTGGGTGAATATAGTCGGATAACAAAGTACAGGAGTAGCTATATAACGTACAAGACAAAGTGATAAATCATGAATTTTTGTATTCCAATATTCTTCCGGCTATATAACCTGGGAACAGCTGGACACAATTCGTTCTTATAATATGTAGAAATAAATATCTTAATTTTTTGTTTTATAATTCGATTGATGTATACAACCAAGCGTACTTACGATACTTTAATTTATAGTTATAAAAGACTATTTTTATATTTTATAATTCAATTTTAAATCCAGTTTTTGGTAAGATTTGCAACCATAGTAGCAGTTTCTCTTCAAATTCCGAAATAGTCTGCTGGCTGGGATTCTATTGAAAATGTTTTTAATTGACATTTAGATTGAAAATGAGGCAAGATACAGTTACCGAAAATGAAATATTGTTTTAACATACCGCATGTTTGTTAACATTGCAATTTGTGTATGCAATTCCCCTGTTAACAAAGCTAATAAACTTGCGCCATTATTATAAAATTCAAACTTTTTATTACTTTCCCTGCAATACATAGTAATGTAAAGGAAAGTATTGGAATCGTGTCGAAAATCGCGACTCGAGTTTCTGACGTATTTACACGTTTGGGGATTTCTAGAACAAAAGTATTTTTTCTTCTGGGACGTCTGTGTATGTATGTGCAATGTATGTATCCACTTTTAACTCAAAAACGCAGCCAAATTTTACAATGTTATAGATCAGATACTTGTGGGTTACTCTGATGCTGATTTGATTTTGGATAAAATAACCCCCTTTTTTTGCAAAATAGCCCGCCAAAATTGTACATATCGACAATCCCAAAAACTAATCTACCAAATTTCACAAAATGTGTTGGATGCATTACTTGTGGCTTACCCTGGTGTTTAGATTTCGGTACGATTTGGGAGAAAAGAACATGTATTTTTTGCGAAATAGCCCGCAAAAATTATCAATCTAAATAAGACTACATGTGCTGAAATGTATTAGTTAAATGCTTGCTTGATACGTAATTTTGACGAAGTGAATAAGACCAATCCCGTTATTCTAGGACTAGCCGTTCTCGATATATTTTTTTTTCGTGTTTTTGCTGAGCTGCATTTAAAAATGCGTCGTATCAAATGAAAACAAAAATTGAATTAAAAGTGCAAATTAAGTGCAATTAAACTCAATTTAATTAATATTAAAGAAATAAAGAGAATGAATTTTAGTCTGTGGGGGAAGTCATGTGCTGCCCACATATTTTTTTATATTCAAAACGTTAACGTGTGTTAGCGTCACACTTAACGACCACCATACATTTTTTTTTGCATAGGTGTAATAGCTAGGTGCTTGATTGTTCCTTTCTTGTACTAATATTTATTAAAAGGAATTTCATATTGATGCTTCAAAGATACATACGATAAAGATTTGCCTAATAATTAAGTTTTTCCGAACTTTTCCCAATATTAAATGAATTCAAAATGAAAACAAACATTACATTAAAAATAGAAGAAAATAAATCGCCTGTAGCGCCAGTCTAATTGAGCCAAAACAGTTTTAGGTGAATAACATTTTTCTTTGTGGGTGTTTGTCTTCATACATTTTTCAAAAATGTTCAAAATATCTTTTCAAAGTAGCTCAAAACATCAAAATTGTAATAGCTTTATTTTAAAAACTAGGAAATCTACCACAAATCCAATTATATAATCTTGTAATACATTTAAAGGGCTATAAATAACTTTTTAGAGTTAATATCTTTTAGTTTTTAAGATATAAGTATTAAAATCAGTTTTCAGTCTTGTTAAACTTGATAGGACATTTCTTCAAACTGTAATGGCTTTGTAAAAACAAATTGATTTAGATACTGGATTTCCTTCTGAACATTTTTGTTATATTTTGTTTATATTTTAATGTTTATATTTTATTGTTTAGAAGATATTTCGAGTGAAAGTAATATAATAAAAAGTCTGACAAACTTTAGTCTTACCGGAAAAAGTTGAAAATATTAAAATATGGAAATATTTTTATATAGTTATAAATTGTATAATTTTAAGACAAAACATGTAAATTTTTTTTACATTTATATCTATTAGGTTCGGAGATATAAGCTTTCAAAATGTTTACATTTTTCGTAAATCTCAGATTTCAGCCAGGCACCCCCAAACATAGATGCTATTCACATCGAAAAATGAATGAAAAATACAAAAATGAGAAAGATTTCATTAAACATTTTATTTGTGAAAGATATAAAAGTTTCTTTACGAACTTTTACCATTAACTTTCATTTCGATTTTCTTTTGTTAATTATTTCTATATATTTATAAACTAATAGGTTACAAATGCGCTCAATAGAAATCCAAATGTTACATTATTCACAAATTTAAAATTTGATGACTGAAACAGCTAGCGTAATAAAATTCGGTATAATAATCAACTTTGGAAATACATTTTGAGTATGTAAAACTAACATTAAGAAAGGAAATTTAGTTTAAAATTAAAGCAGACAAATCCAAACGGCATAGTGCTCGTTATAGATTGGCAATGGTCTCACTTTAAAACTTTCTGCAACATTTGGTCATTTTTTTTTCAGCTACTTCGTTATAATTTCGGCAAACTGAAAAAAAAGCCACGATTACAGGCGTTCGTGAAAATGCGAACTTCATTTCAGAAATATTTAGCTAATTATCGTCTGACGAAGCGTTATTTGTGTGTGTGTATATATATATATATATATATATATATATATATATCCAAAACTATCGGGAACATTACTCCCCATTAGTCAGCTGATTCCTCTAAAACTTTCAGTAACATGCTTACAAATGTTTTACAGTATAGTGTTCGTGACCTAGAAGGCTAAATCTCCGTAATATCAGACATAACTTAACATAAACTTAGCGGAATTTTCGAAATACCCCTCTTGAGAAAATTTAGTTTCTCGAAAAGTATTTTTAAATCCTCTAGAAACCCCCTTGGATACGTAGAAGGCTACATCGTTGCACAAATAATACCGCCATTGGACAGAATCTAAGTTTCATTTATAACCCCCTCAGAAACCCACATTATGGGTCCCTCCAGAACCTCAAGCAGCCCCCCCTCCCGGTGGAAGGCTAAATCTTTGCACACTGGATGAACTCTAATGGAACGAGATTTTCGATTTTTCTCCTGAAGTGCACAAAATCAAGGGGGGGGGGGGAGGGGGTCAAGTCTCTCGCAACCATGTCGAAGCCCTCCCTGCTGAGGACATGCAATACCAATCTTCAATTCAGACATTATTTTTGACGCTAAGTACCATACAAAATTAAACATTTTAGAAAATTTTAAAGAGTGTTAATAGTAGAAATGTTTCTATGTCTGCCAGTCTTAAGTACTAGTTTTATATATTTGTACTATTTCTATAGATATCTTCGTTGGCAGGCAATAAACTCAACTGCATTTAATAAGTACATTTTTGATTACCTGTATTTTCAATTTTAGGAAGGGCTATGGACTCTTCGTTGCAACTATTAATTTTTATAGTCTCGCTGCTGATTGTGAACTGCATGATTGAAGACTCAAAAAATGATCCCGTAAAAACGCAGAACCAGAGGACATCCCGAAGTTTGGACGAATTTAGTTTTCCGAAAGGGGGAACAAAAGACGACTGGACGGTTCAACCAGTTAAAATTGTCATCAGGGACAAGCCGGAAGTAGTAAATGTGCCACATCCGTATCCTGTGAAGCAATTCGTTCCAGTCCCGAAGACTATTCCTGTCCTGAAAAAGGTCCCGGTGTTGAAACCTCTTCCCGTGCCATTTTTGGTTCCCAAGCTGAAAGTTATTCCAAAGAAGGTTCTGGTCCCCAAACCGTTTATTATAGCAAAGAAGGTTCCAGTACCCAAGCCTTATTTTGTGAAGAAAGAAATTCTAATACCTAAACCGTACACGGTACCGAAACCGTTTCCAATACCAGTACCCAAGTTTTACAAGAAAAAAATTCCCATTCCAGTGCCAAAAAAGGTATTTGTACCAAAATTTAAACCTGTTCCAGTTCCTATACTGAAGCCAGTCAAACAGCCTATCCACTTCGTGATCAAAGAAACGTCCAAGAGAATCCCAGTACAGCAAATTGTCAAAGTTCCGAAAATCATCAAAAAGCCGAAACTCGTTCCTGTATTAAAACCAGTACCAATTAAGAAGCCCTACCCTGTTCCATATGTCATAACCAAAATCAAGCCTATACCGAAACTTGTTCCTATTCCAAAATTTGTGAAAGTTCCCAAAATTGTACCCGTCATGAAGCCTTACATGAAGCCTAAACCAGTAACGGTTTACAAGCCTTATACCGTAAAGAAACCTGTTCCCGTTCCTGTACCGAAACCATACATGAAGAAGGTATTTGTTCCTGTTCCAAAACCTGTTCTTGTGCCAATATTCAAACCAAAACCTTTTCCTGTACCAAAATTTGTGAAGCAGCCAATTCAAATTGTCATCAAAGAAACACCAAAGGCGGTGAAGGTGCCACATTCTGTACCAGTCCCCAAAGTGGTAAAGATTCCAAAGTTTGTGCCAGTTATGAAGAAAGTACCGATACTCAAGAAAGTACCAATCCCTGTCGTTGTGAAGAAAGTAAAGATGATTCCAAAAATAGTTCCCTATCCAAAATTCATAAAAGTACCCAAAACTATTCCTTATCCCAAACCGTACATGGTCCCAAAGTACATTAAAATACCGAAGCCTTACATTGTCAAGAAGCCGGTTCCAGTTCCAGTACCGAAATTTGTTCCATTCAAGATACCGGTTCCGATCAAGAAGCCGATTTTCGTGCCAGTGCCTAAACCGTTCTCTATTCCCATACCAAAGCCCATAGGTGTGAATGTGGAAATAGTACGAGAAAAAGCCATAGTTTCCAAGAATCCAATACCAGCAAAGTAAGATTCCCTTTTTAAAGAAATATTTAAATCTATTAAAAACTAGGGGGTCACTGGGAACCCCAATATATTTTGTTGAACAACTATAGTTTTTGTATTGTAGAATTCTAGCAAAATTTCATTTGTCAACTAATCGATAATCAGTAGTATATTTTATTTTTTATATAGATATGTTACATTAATCTGTATATTATATTGTTGGTGTCATCGGGAACTTTCAATGATACTTAGAAATAAAAATTTAGGAGAGTTTATAGTATGAAACTGTTCCCAATGATTAAGTTTGGAGCTGTACGGAATAAACATATCGGTAGCAAACACAGTATCTACTGTTGGCGTCCATGACTAACTGTGTAGAAACAAGAAAATTTCAGAATTATCTTGCTTAACAAAGGAAGATGTGTGTGTACGCGCGTGCAGTTTGTAGAGAGAAATCCAAGCGTCATACGACCACAAATTTGGTACACAAGAACTTTAAAGACTCTAATAGGTGTACCTTGATGGTGTTATTTTTTTAATTTCGAATTATTTAGTTATTTTATATTTTAACCCGATTTACAACGATTCTGGCATATATTGGTATAAATCAATTCATTAGCGACATAATATTGTCAGTTTCTATTTTGTCACCATCGGAAAGATCGAAAAATTCTCTTTCAAACAAGATTTGAGTACTACAAGTGAAATTTAGTCACTCTCTCACCGTTGATGACTACTTTTTGTTTTGCGAGGCGATAACCTGTGGATAACTACACTGGATCAGAAATGTTTACTTGCCTATAAAAAAATCGTTTTACCTCTGTACAAACTGTTAATATCACGGTCCCCCAATAGCATTCATTGGCCTATTTCGTACCAGCATGGAATTGTCCATCTCCAACAGCAGTAAGAAAATTTGCTGTGTACCACAACTTTATAAACCTCCTTAAAAACGGGCAAGTTCAATCTTTCCACGCTTCAAATCTCTTTAAAATTCAGTTAACTAGGGTAACATCACCTGTAGATGAATTACATGAGTATAAACTTGGCCACTGCAGCCTAGTGTAGCCAAAAATCAATCTTAAGAGATATTTGAAGCCCGTTGCATAGCAATTCTGAATCTGCCAATACCCACAGAGCTTTGCAAAGTTGTAGCGTATGGAAAGTGTTATTTTTACTATTGCAAGTATAGTCTATTCCATGTTGACGACTACATAAGCGTAAAACAGGTCCATGGATACTGTTTTCTGCAATAGAAGCGAGATCGAAACTTTTCTTATTCTGAAGCAAAAAAAAAATTGTCTGGACTACTTACTAGTTACATATTCTGGTTGATTGTATAATCGACAACAGGTAGGAGAAAAATTAACTAGTAGAATTAACTTGAGTAAGGCTCAACTTAGCTTTCTCATACTAGAATCCATTTTTAAGACTTTTGTGACTTTTTTTTTCTCTAGTTTTGCAAGAAAATATTTAAAAAATCCGTGTCGTTGGTCCAATTGATCGCAATTATAGCATGCCACCTTTTATTTTAAAGAGCTTGAAAAAATATTTCGTTGATACCAAGTTCGACAATGTACTCCAGGGGGATACTTTGCCCTCTCCAGAAGGGGCAAATAACATCACAAATACGAAAAGTGTATCCCGATTATTTTTCACTACAGTGATTGAAATTTAAGTTTAGCAATAATTAAGCCATACATAACCCCCTTTTATCCATAATTATGTCTAAATTTTGTCCTATGCTGCCAGGATAAAAAGATATATAAAATTTCAAAGTTTTCGTTCGAATTAAAAAAAGTCTATAAAGTTCTAGATTTTTTATAACAAAGTCGAATATGTAGTTTTATGCAAATCCAGTAATATTCGTAGCAGCTATCGTGTGTGCAATAAATCTACCTCCCAGACAGGCATCAATCTAAAGAAGTCATATCTGTTCAGGAGGTCCTAAAACCTATATTGGCATTAATCTCAAATCAATTTTAACGGAAAATACTTTATTTAATAGCAAATTAAACTATTAAATAAAGTATTATACACTATATTTAATAGTAAATTAAACACAAATTAAGCAGAAAAATAATCCAGTACAAAATTTAACTCATAAATAGCGACCGTAAATTTCACCTTTAACTACCGTAAATTTCTTCCTGTCTTTTCTAATAAATATACAGATGTTAACATTTCTTGAATTTTTTATCAAAGTATAGATAATTTTTTCATTTTAAACTCACTAAATTATTTCCTGTTATATACTCTTTGTCGGTACTAAACTATAAATATTGCAGGTTGGAAGGATCTGAGGTGGTTTACGATAAGGATTCGTTCCAAATGAAGAATCCAAAGGATATCTTCGACAAGGATTCGGACGACATGAAGAATGCAAAGGATGTCCTCAATAAGGATTTCGGTGTTGGCGAGGAACAAATCAAAGAAATGTTCATGTAGAAATAAATGCATGTCATGCTCGAAAAAGACAGACATGTAAAATATTCACGTAAAATAAATCGTGTAAAATAGTCACGTGAATCTTTATTATTGTAATGTCGACAGTTATATTCACTAGCTTAATCGGTTCTTTGTGAATTGCTCTACAAAAGGATTTCAGTCCATTGTTTTCCAAAATAGTTAGCAGTGATTTCGGTACGTTAGACGACCGGTCTATTAGTGCATGAAAGGCTTTAGTTCATTGACTAGGTAGGTCAGAACAGAAGGAAGATTTCTTTTTCAAGAAGGGTGTCAAAGCTGAAACGATAAGGCTGTAATTGATCGTACAATGCTCCTGACCTGATGAATTAGGCATAATACCTTTGACAGAATTTTAATTGCCCAATTTTCTAATATGTACTTCAAAAAGTACAAAAATTTGTATTTTTTACAGGCAGTAGTTATTCTTACAAGCAGCACTGTCTATTTATAGTCCTATGATGTATAGATCTCAGTCCAGTCCTACAAAATGTTTCATATAACCTAAATTCTGTATATTAACATTCTGTCACGAATAAAAAATGAAATATTCAAATTTAGTTATAAAGGCAGTGGAAAACTGTTTGAGAGTTAAGCACTACATTTTAGAGGTCCATGCAATTTGTCTCAAACATAAGTTTTATATATTCTAAACCGTACATTGAAATTATATCTGAAAATTTTCTTATACAAGTTTTTTAGATGTTATTCAGTTATAAGAAAGACAGTTTTCACAAGCGATTTTTAACTCAAAATATATTTCTTCTTGAGGCAATTCATTTGAAGTTTTAGAAAATTAACTTTCGTATATAAAAATAAATCTGATTAAATTTATTGGAAACCCTTGACTAAACTTTTAGCAAGTTTCAACAGATTTTCGTTGCTGGATTCAAATGGCAAGTATCCTAAATTGCAGCTAGGTCCAAAAGGCCTTTTAAATGTCAATTACCCCTAATAAAAATGACCAAAATTCAAACTTCTTTTTAAACGGCACGCCCATGAATTATAAAGGAAAAGTTAAAAAAGATTATTAAAAGCGGTTAATTGTATTGGCCTATAGGCCCGTCAATGAAAAACTCAAAAACGGAACGAAAAAATCTGATGTGGGCAGCACATGACTTTCCCTGCAGAATTATATTAACGTTCTCTTCATTTTAACTAAATTTATTTCACTTTTAATTCAATTTTCGTTCTCATTCGGTAACCGGGCTTATTTTCAAAGGTGGCGTATGGAAAGTACGAAAAACTAAAATATCTCGAGAACGGCTAGTCCTAGTGTAATGGGGTTGATCTTATTCTTTTCGTCGTTAAAAATTAGTATTAAATCAGCATTTAATGGATATATTTAAGTATATCCAGTTCTTTCGTTTAGATTTGGACGATTTTTGCGGGCCATTTTGCAAAAAAAGGCAGGTCATTTTTTTCCGAATCGTACCAAAATTTGATCAGCACCAAGGTAACCCACAAGTGACTCATCTACCGAATTTTGTGAAATTCGGTCCATCAGTTTTTCAGTTAGAGTGGATACAAGCTTTTGCGGGCCATTTCGCAAAAAAAGGCGGGTTCTTTTATTCCGAATCGTACCCAAAACTAATCAGCACCAGACTCGCTCACAAGTAATTTACCTACCAAATTTTGTGAAATTCGGTCCATTAGTTTTTTAGTTAGAGTGAATACAAAATCTGCACAGACAGACAGACACACAGACACACACACAGACGTCACGTTAAAAATAGTTTTTTCGTATACCAGAGGTCTCGAAACGTGTAGATCCGTCGAAAACTCGAGTTGTGATTTTCGGCATGATTCCAATACTTTCCCTATACATTACCATGTATTGCAGGGAAAGTAAAATGTTCAATGTAAAATTCTGTTTTCAGTAGTATTTTTCTCTACTGGTAGTTTACTGATATGAAAAATTGTTTATCTGATTTACGTAGCTAGATATGCACCATGACATCTATGAAAATTTTTTCTCTATCTTTAATTGAGACCAAGGACTAGGAGGAGGGGGGGGGGTGGTGAAAACCCCATCTTGAGGCGCGAAGTAGATACACAGTTTGCACCACTCACGCATTACTTGAAAAAAGTACCATTTAATTTTCATTATTTGACATGGAACGCTCCCGCGTTCTTAAATATAGCTAGGATTGCTCCATGGCCAAATTGAATTCGTTGGGAAATACAGTTCTGAAAATTGAGGCATATAGTCAGTTTGTAACACTTTACAACATAGTTGAAAAGTGTTTGACTTTCATTCTGTCTGTCCGTTAGCACAATAACTGCCATAAAAATGACTTTATCAAAATGAAATTTTATTATATTGTTCAGACGGTCTGTGGGATCGATGTGAATATAAATGAATAATATCACCCAATTAGTTTTGGATTGAACCCGGGTTGCAAAAATGAAATAACTGAACCCTATAGGGCCTGATTTTTCAAACATTTTTTAAGGTTATTTAGAATTCACAAATTGCTTTGAAAGTTCAGGAAATATTCAGATTATCCCATAAAATATATAAAAAAAAGTTTGAGTAAAATATATTCAGTAGTGTTTTTAAATAAAAATTAAAATAATTACACCCTTTATATGAAGAGATCACGTGACCCACTTCAAAATAAAATGTGGCATCCATCTTGTGTCAAAATCGTGATTTTTAAAGTTCTTTTTAATTCATATTGAGTGTTGTATCCGTTCTAAAACCGCTTTATTTTGGCTTAAATTCTGTGCATCTACATTGTGAAACAACTCAATTACAGTACGTGAGAGTTTAAATTATCATCCAACTTTGATTATTTCTACAAGGAAGCCTAATTTTAATGGATGCAGAATGTAAACATGTGATTGTAAGATGAGTTGTATAAGAATTGAATTTTTTTTCACGCAAAATTATTTAGTTGTAGTAATTACACCCATTATATGAAGAGATCACGTGACCCACTTCAAAATAAAATATGGCAGTCTTGTGTCAAAATCGTGATTTTTAAAGTCATTTTTAATTTATATTCAGTGTTGTATCAGTCCTAAAACCGCTTTATCTTTGACTTAAATTCTGTGCATCTACACTCTAAAACAACGCAATTACAATATATTTGAGTTTAAATGATCATCAAACTTTGATTATTTCTACAACGAAGCCAATTTTCACTTATGGAGAATGTAAACACCAAAAGATGTAGAATGAGTTATATAAGACTTGCTGCATTTCTTTAATGCAAAATTATTTAGCTCATGGAGTCTGTAATATAGCTGATATGAATGAAATATTCATTGATTTTACACAGAGAAGCAGGCGATTTTTTCGATGAAGTTTTAAGCATAGTTTAATTACTTGTACCTCCATGGGTTTAAGTTTTTAAATAAAATAAATTATTGTAGCATTGTGATGAATGAAATTAATGGAAAGATGTTCATGAATGAAATGCTGCTTTTATGGAGAGCCAGGCGTGTTATATTTCGATGATGTCATTTGAATAAATTTCATTTGTTTTCGAATATAATAAAGTATTGTAGTATTATGATTATTTTAAAAATATTACCAAGGAATGTATCGCATTTTAGAGATGTTTAAATAAAATTGCATTGAAGTTGGAAAGTGTTTCATAATCAATGCTTTATGCATGATTGATCTTTCTTGTTTATGTTGGTATAATAATTGGGTTTCCTTTTCCAATTAAAAAACTGCCAAAAAACGTTTTTTTGTTGCAACTTGGATCGAGATTACAATCGTTAAAAGTTGAGATTACCAATAATTGTTCCCTCCCTGTAACCCAGTTCAAGTTTTTTTCAACATAAACGGTCATTTGGAAGAATGCTTTTTTGGAGATTAATACCTCTGAATAAAGCATCTAATCTAATCGGGAGAAAATAAATTCCATAACTTGATTACAAGCACCCATCGCATATAATCAAATGAGTTATTGTAATCCCTCAAAAAATAGCATGTAGTGCTGGTTACTCTCTTAAAATTGCTTATCTGTTCTGTTTTCTGTTCATAACGCAAAGCTACATTTTTTTTTTTACCAATGGCGTGATTCCTTTCTTCTCCACAGCGGATAACCTAGTTTGTTTCGAGTATGTGAGACCAAGGGAGAAATTATCGAGATTTTAATGAAAAGGTCATGTAACATTTCATAGAAATGGCATTATGCAGATGATTATTCTGAAATTCTAATTAATGTACATGGATTTTTCGCCTTTTAAGGGGTACACGCCCATAAAGGTACATTAAAGCTACAAAAATAAAAATTAACTGGGCTGTAGCTCAAATCTACTTTCTACTAAATCCGTTATTAGTACCTTTTTTAACACTTTACAACAAAGTTGAAAAGTGTTTATGACTTTGTTCATTCTGTCTGTCTGTCTGTCCGTTAGCACGATAACTGCCGTAAAAATGAGTTTATCAAAATGAAATTTTAGTATGTTGTTCAGACGGTCTGTAGGACCTATGGGAATATAAATAAATAATATCACCCAATTAGTTTTTTATTGAACCCGGGTTGAAAAAATGAAATACATTGAACCCTATGGGACCTAATTTTTCAAACATTTTTAAGTAAATTTAAATTTCACGAATTGCTTCGAAATTTTTAGGAAATATTCACATTATCCCATAGAATATATAAAAAAAAATTCAGTAAAATATGTTAAGTAGTTTTTTAATTAAAAAAATTATTTAATATAGGGAAAAAAACAAATTTAATTAAATTCTGACTTTGGGATATCTTCCAGAAAGAAAAGAGAGAGATATTATATAATAAATATCTCTCCATTTGTTTAAACGTTTTGCATATGGGAGTGGCTTCATATTTTAAAATAAATTTGGTAGATAACAATTTATCATTTTTTTTAAATTTTATATAACTCTTCATGATAAATTTAATTGATGGTATTTTAAATGCACTTTCCTACGTCCTAGAGAGTTAAAATTTGGTACACAGCTTAAATTTGTTGAACATTTTATTCGACAAAAATTTGATGGATCTTTAAATATAAATCATACATTTTTTTCGAAATGGCCTGAAAATTATCCCCGTTCACTTCTATAAATCATTGGTGTAATATTGTTAAAAATTCTGATGTGGACAGCACATGTCTTTCTCTGCAGACTCATATTCGTTCTCTTTATTTATTCAATGATAATTTGAGTTTATCTGCACAACATAAGTATTTTAAATGACATTGAATTTACACGTTAAACTTAAATTTGGTTCTCATTTGATAGCTAGACTTATTGTCAAAGGTGGCGTAGCGAAAACGCGAAAAAACTAGAATATCTCAAGAACGGCTAGTCCTAGAGTAATGGGGTTAGTCTTATTCTTTTTGTTGTCAAAAATCACATATAATATAGGAATTTAATTGATATAATTGAGCACACGTAGTCTTTTATTTTTATATATAACGATTTTTGCTGGCCATTTCGCAAAAATAGCCCGTTCCTTTTTCCCGAATCGTAGTAGAATAACCTACAAATGATTTATATACAAAATTTTGTTAAATTTGGTATATAAATCACTTGTAGGTTATTGAAATATTATACTCCAAATTTTGTTAAATTTGGTTCATTAGTTTTTAGCTAGAGTGGATAAAGGCAATTTCTGCGGCCATTTCGCAAAGAAGGCAGATTCTTTTATTACGAATCGTACTATAATCTAATGAACATCAGGATTTCCCACAAAAAACATACCTACCAAATTGTATGAAATTCGGTCCATTAGTTTTTCAATTAGAGTGGATGTAATATCCACACAGACACACAGAAACATACACAGATACACCCTTACACACACAGACGTCTTCCTAAAAGTAGTTTTTTCGTGTTCTAGAAGTCCCAAAACGTGTAGATACTTTGAAAATTCGAGTTCCGATCTTCGGCACGATTCCAATACTTTCAGTACATACACATACACATATATATTATCTGTGTATTATCTGTGTATCTAAATTCTGTGCCTATGCAATTACAATAGTTGTGATTTTAAATGATCCCTAAACTTTTATTATTTCTTCAAGGAAGCCTAATTTTAACATATGCAGAATGCAAATATCTCAAGCGATTGTAAGATGAATTACATAAGAATTGCTGAATTTTTTCACACAAAATTATTTAGCTCTGGAGTCTGGAATACAAGTTATATGAATGAAATATTCATTGATTTTGCATAAAGAATCAGATGATTTATATTTCGATACAGTTTTAAATATTTAAGTATAATAAATTACTGTAGTACTGTGATAATGTAAAATATATTACCACTGAATGAATCACATTTTAGAAATTTTTAAATGAAATTACATTTCAGTTGGAAAGTGTTTCATAATCAATGCTTATGCATGATTGATCTTTCTTGTTTTTTTTACATTTTACAACAAAGTTGAAAAGTATTTATGACTGTTCATTCTGCCTGTCTGTCCGTTAGCACGATGACTGCCGTAAAAATGATTTAACCAAAATGAAATTTTAGTATGTTGTTCAGACGGTCTGTAAGACCTATGGGAATATAAATGAATAATATCACCCAATTAGTTTTGGATAGAATCCGGTTTGAAAAAAAATGAAATACATTGAATCCTATGGGACCTAAATTTTCAAACATTTTTTAAGCGGATTTAAAATTCACAAATTGTTTCGAAAATTTTAGGTAATATTCAAATTATTCCATAAAATATACAAAAAAAAAAATTCAGCAAAATATATTCAGTAGCTTTTTAAATAAAAATTAAAATAATAATTACACCTTATATGAAGGAATCACGTGACCATAATATGCAAAGATCGTGACCCAGTTCAAAATGAAATATGGCATCCATCTTGTCTCAAAATCATGATTTTTGAAGTTCTTTTTAATTTATATTGAGTGTTGTATCCGTCCTAAAACCGCTTTATTTTTGCTTGCATTCTGTGCATCTACATACTGAAACAACGCAATGACAATATATTTGAGTTTAAATGCTCATCAAAATTTGATTATTTCTACAACGAAGCCTATTTTTCACTTATGTAAACAGCAAAATATGTAGAATGAGTTGTATAAGAATTGCCGTATTTCTTTAACGCAAAATTATTTAGCTCATGGAGTTTGCATAGCTGATATGGATGAAATATTCATTGATTTTACAGAGAGGAGGACGATTTTTTTCGATGAAGTTTTAAGCATAGAGTTTAATTACTTGTAGCTCCATGGTCTTAATTTTTATATAAAATAAATTATTATAGTATTGTGATGAATGACATGAATGGGAAAATGTTATGAATGAAATGCTGCTTTTATAGAGAGCCAGGCGTGTTATATTTCGATGACGTCATTTGAATGAAGTTCAGTTGTTTTCGATGAATATTTCAAATATAATAAATTAACGCAGTATTATGATAATTTTAAAACTATTACGGAGGACTGCAGCGCATTTTAGAGATGTTTAAACCAGGCAATTTATATTTCAATGCCGTCATTTGAATGAAGTTCATTTTTTTCGATGAAGGTTTAAGTTTTCAAATATAATAAATTGATGTAGTATTGTGATAAGTTTTAAAATATTACCAAGGAATGTATTGTATTTTAGAGATGTTTAAATAAAATTGCATTGAAGTTGGAAAGTGTTTCATAATCAATGCTTTAAGCATGATTGATCTTTCTTGTTCAAATTTTACAAGGAAGTTTGGGAGGCAATTCAATTGGTAGAAGAAATATAAATCAGTTGCTTGGTAGATATAGAAAATTCGGTTATTAAACCTCCCCATTTCCGCTACGATTAAGTACTGTAATGAACAAATATTTCACAAAGTACCTCGGCTTATCAGTAGAAGCAAAGACCAATTCGCAAGTTCGTATAGATTAATGGAGCGACGCCCCTCTACATGGAAGGACTGCATTTTGACACGCAGCTTTCTGAGATTTCTCCGCTTTATAAGCCAGGGATAAATGATGAAAAAAAAGGAAAGAAGGGGATAGATTAATTATGTGTGAAGTACAGTTATCACAAACGGGCGCCCTTAAAGTAAAACTTCTATAGATATATATATTACATGCAAGGGAGAGGCTTTTAATTAGTTTTTAAACAGATTGAAATATATTCGTCGTGAGTTTACATTAAATTTTCATGCCCTTCATCCATCGTTTTACTTTCCCTATATGCATAGTATAATGTATAAGGAAAGTAATGTGGCTGGGGTCAAAAATTCGAATTTTCGACGGGAGAGAACGGTTTCAAGCATCCCTGAACACGAATCGAACGTTTTTGAGGTGGGGAGGGGGGAGTCTGTAGTGGCGATATCTCACGAACTATTCGAAAAAAATTTGGTACAAAAATTGCAATCTGTGAATATTGGAAACCTAATTTTTTTAACGCAGTAGCATGTTCAGAAACCCCTTAAATTTTCGAGCTCAATTTTGAAAAAGTCATCAAAAAATCAAAACCTTTAATACAGCTACTCAAATAGTCATTTCTTATGTAATATTTCATTAGAAAACAATTAGACACAAACTATAGAACTCTAGCATGAACCGTTCTCGAGATATTGGACATTTTTCAAATAAATTTATCAAAAAATCACATAAAATATTAACTATTGTGAAATATGTTCATTTTCATATGTAATATGCGATAAATTTGGTGACATTACTCTCGTAGATCTAGCACGTTCCTTTTATGAGTAAAGATACTTCACGTAACACTTTTTTTATTTGAAAGTCAAAAGTCATTTACCTGCTATAAGAATAATTTTATTTCTCCGGCCATAACGCTTGACGAGATTTTGACGACGAAGTTGGCGGAATGTCACCAACTCGGCGACTTTTCTAAATGTTGCCAAATTAGCGAAAATGCCGCCAAATTGATAAAAATGACGCTAAATCAATGAAAATAACGACTCATTGACAAAAATTCAATATCTTAGAAAGAATATAAGAATCTACCATAAGAATAAGAAAAACCTATTTTTCCATCCTTAGCGTTTGGCAAAATTTTGGTGACGAATTTGCCGGAATATCTCCAACTTGCTGAATTTTGAAATTTTGTCAAATTAACGAAATTATCGTCACAATTGCGAAAATGACGCTTAATCGATGTATTAATTAATATATTTTAATATATACTCTATCGCTCAATGAGGTTGCTATCAATATATTGATAATTGTTTATATAGAGTTGCGCAAAATATAAATTTATTGGGTACTTTGAAATAGTTTTATATTTTGTCATTGGAAAATCGGCAATGTGCAATTCAACGATAAAAATGCAGTACCGTAGATCTTAAATGTTATTTTTTGACTGCAAAAGGAGTAAATTCATTGCATTATATAAGGAAAGTCATGTGCTGTCCACATCAGATTATTTTGTTTGTTATGGATGATTTACTATTTCACTTCAACGATTCTACATACTTTATTAATTATATATATATATATATATATATATATATATATATATATATATGAAATACAATCAAAACCAATATATAAAAAAGTCAGAGGAAATATAAGGCGCATTAGTTGCTCTATCTAAGACCTCGGTATACAGTATAAAAGATATATATAAAAAAGAAGTAAAAAAGAAGAAAAGAACGGATAAAGGTCTGTAAACGGGGTTGCAGCAAGGTCAAGGGGGATTATGACCCCTTTTCCTGAATGCATGCTTTAATTCCCGGGAAATACTCCCAGAAACCGCCACACGCCTCATACATAAAAAAGAAGTAAAAAAGAAAGAAAAGAACAGATAAAGATGTGTCAACGGGGTTGCAGCAAGGTCAAATGGGATTGTGACCCCTTTTCCTGGTTTAAGAATGCCTTAATTCCCGGGAAACACTCCCAGAAAACATTTCAATGTCATTTCGGGAATCTGTTTTTCCCTAACGCGCGTGTGGGGGTTATATCGGGGGTGTGGCGGTTTCTGGGAATGTTTCCTGTGAATTAAAGCATGCTTAAACCAGGAAAAGGGGTCGCAATCCCCCTTGACCTTGCTGCAACCCCGTTGACACATCTTTATCTGTTCTTTTCTTAATTTTTTACTTCTTTTTTATGTATATGCTTTATACTATATATATATATATATATATATATATATATATACATATAAAAATAAGTATTACGAACGGAGCTCCTATTTAAGTAAAGGAGAAAACAGAAACCTTACAGAGGATGTGGCGCTTAGCAGCTCTGCATCCAGAGTGGAATATAAGGATATAAACAAGAAGAAAAAATAAGAAGAAAAAATAAGCGAGAACAGGAGTGACCATATGATTTGCATAGAATGGCAGGGGTGGATTGCGACACCCCTTTCCCGCTTAAAGCAGCTTTTACGACCCGGGCAACGCTCACGGCACCAATGTAACTCAATGGTCAATCTCCCACATGTGCAAAGACAGAAGCACCCGAACGGACAAAAGAGCAAAGATGGAACCAAGCATGGAAGAGATACACCTTACCATCCAGCATGAAAACACAACATTTTATAAGGGAAAGTCGCACATGCGCGGAAAGACTTCATGATGATAGGATCGCAGATATGAAAATATATATGATTAAGAATTCTCATTTAGAATCAAACAATGCACAATTTCTTTCTTTGAAAAAGGAATAGTAATAATGTTGTAAAAAATATCTAGGGTAATTTCTTTTTAATGCATCATTTATTATTTTATTACATTCATAAATGCAGTCTTTTTTAAAAGTACTGTAGTTTCTGTTTCTTCTGAAGTACCCGATAATAATATTTCTGAATATATTTTTAGTGAGATTTGAATTCCAATCAATAATATTATTAATTTTGATATTGTATGAATTTCTCTTGTCGTGTATGGTTGTATAAATTCCATACTGTTGGTGTTTTCTTATTGACAAATCCAGGAAGTCTGTCGATCCATCCTCATTGATCGGGTTTTCAATTAAGTCCAATTCCCTTGGGTAGAATGCAAAATCTATGTCAGGGGTGTTTGCATAACCCCCTAATATCACATCGTCAACATAACGGAAATAAGGTATTTCCGATAATATATGGGTTCCTCTTTCATATTTGGATAGATAAATATCCGCCAATATTGATGAGCATGCACCGCCCATGGGTATGCCTTTGACCTGTTTGTAGAAATGCGTACCGTCATATAGTATGTTTTCGTTCAAAACCAACTCAATCAAATCCAAATATCTTCTGAGAGTTATATATGGTTTTAAATTATATTCTTCATGTAATTCTTTCAAGATCGTTTGTAGGTTTGTTAAATCAATGTTATTAAACAGATCCCTGAAATCGTAGCTTTTGAAGTTCAAATCTTTATGGCAAAATTTCAGTCGGTCTATCAATTCCTGTCCGTTTTTTAACATTATGGAGTTTTGCTTCTTAATATCAGTCATAACATATTGGAGTAATTTCAGAAGTTTTTTATTTGCATGTTCCAGGTATGATCCGCATCCCACTGTTACAGTTCGGAACTTGGCTGGTTTTTTGTGTAACTTGGGAATGAGGATCAAGTATGGAAATTTTACTGATTTAATATCCATACCAATTCTTTTATACAGTGCTTTTATTCTATTAGTGATGATTGATTCGTTGCTAGGAATTAAGGTATACATGGCACAATCCTTATAGCATTGTGTTAAAGTATCGACATAGAATTTTTTACACGTGAATGCAAAATTCGATACGATTTTGTCGGTGTATGTCAATACGAATTCTTCATTAAAATGTTTGATTGAAGACGGAAATCGAGAACTCCCAGTATCCTTGTTTCTTCTGGGGTAGAATTGGCAAAAAGCACTGTAAAAGGCATATTTCCATGCGTTAAAAGTTTGTACAGGTATACTGTGTTTGACAGCCATCTTGTATATGAAGGTTTCCAGATCGTAATTAAATTCATTATAAATATCATTAAATTCTTGTATTCGGTACTTAGTACCAAGTTGTAATAAGTTTTTGAGTTTGTTATCTTTTATAAAATCTAAGTTTCCAGTAATTATATGCTTGTGGTAGGGATCACAATGTATATTTTTATGACATTGACAGGATTCAATATTAAATGAAGACACGGTTTTACATAATTTATTGTAGTTGAATAATCTTCTTCCGTTGGTTCTTACAAAGCGATAGGAAATCTTAATATTTAGATTAGGCAAAGGAAGACGTTCTTCTATATTATGTAATATTTGGTTGAATGGAATATTTTCGAACATTTTATTCTTAAATGTTGTGATAAAAAATTCTTTTGATTTGTTAATTTGATATTTTGGTTCAAGTGCTACATTATATTTTGCGGCTCTGAGTTTAATTAAATCCAGAATGATGTCTATATTAGTGTTTGTATCTTCTGTATTGCAGTTATTTTCACTTAAATTGAAATTTATAATAAAATTTCATATACGTTGTAAGTATTTGATTTTGATACTGTTGGCTATATTCTTGAAGCATCCGAATTTCACCGTTATTTCTGTTTTTATGAAGTCTGAGATTTTCTCTTCTGTTTTGTTATAATTAAAATGTTGCTTTTTATTCCCTCTTTTGTGTCTATAAGTTTTCTTAGGTATTGAATTTTCTAAGAGAGGGTATGCTTTACTATTCCTGCATCTTTCTTTATTGCAATTTTCCTTGAATAATAAAGTTTTCAGACCATATGGATATGCAGAATTATATTGCTTTATATGGGTGTTTTCCCACCACAAGCGTTCAGAAAGATCTGGTACTATATCAATAATAGTTACCATAATATTGCTGAAGGGGTGTACTTGAAAATGTCGTACTTCTAAATTATTATTGGTGGATAGCTGTTGGATTTTGCCCACTTGACTTCGGTGTAGATTTATACGGATATTCAGGGAATTCTGCGTCTGTCCTATATATTTCGCCTGACAGGCAAGGCATGATATGTAATATACCACATTAAAAGTCTTGCAAAAGATTTTTATATTGTCCTTTTTTGTAGAAATTTGGTGTGGATTGGCTACGGGACAAAGCTTACATCGCTTAGAATTGCATTTCTTGAACTTGAAGTTCTTCATATGGTGGTAGTGTTGATAAAAGTCGTTAAAAAAAGATGATCTGTTATAGATCGTGTCATTTAATACAAAAGAATTTACATTTTTTATGTTTGTCAAAGCTTTATCAAGGACAATTGTACAAGGCTTATAAACACTGCTCATCACTTGCTTCAATATAAAGATTAGGGTAACTGTATTTCGATAACACATATACCCTGATAATGTGTCACCGGGCATATATTCAGCATGGAATAAATTTGCCAGTCGCTAAATTTATATATAGCCTTCATACATATTATATATCAACAGTTTTTTAACTCATGTTCAGGAGTAAGAACTTTATATATATATATATATATATATATATATATATATATATGTAAGTGAATATTCGAAAGTATGAAATTGTACAATATACAAATAAAAACAAGTGACCCAGCATAAAGGCGCAAAGCTGCTCACGAATGCCGGGTATATATAAGAAAGTCAAAAGTATAAGATGGGAAAGTGCCAAAAGGTAAGATACAAATAGGCCAAGGGGGATTGTGACCCTTGTTCCCGGTTATAGCCAGCTAATTACTCCTAGGAAACACTCCCGGAGCCGATACCCTCCTGTGGCCTAATCTTCATGGAGATTAGGCCACAGGAAGATGTATCGGCTCCGGAACTTTTTTTAAATGATTGGGAGAACTCTTTCATGAACGTAGTCTTATTTCCTACCTTACTTTCAACATTTTTGCAATTTACATTGCCCACTTATCTCCAACTGGTAAAGAATTAAAGTGCGTTTCAATCTTTTTGGGACACCCTCGCTAGGAGATGAAAAACAGGTTCCTGTGCCTGTAAGTGTCGTTTATTTTAGCATTTCTGAATAGTACACCCATTCGCATAATTGCTTTCTGTAACAGTGTACGGTTGATTTCTACTACTTCTTGCTTAATAAAGGAGAATATATATATATATCTCCCTCTCTGTCTTTCTTTCTCTCTTTCTCTCTCTCTTTCTCTCTCTCTGTGTATGTGTGTGTGTGTTGTTGTTGAGACCCAGACCGTCCGACCTATCAGAAAGGTGTAAGGTGTGTGTAATGTATGTGTCCATTTCAACGTAACTAATTAACCGAATTTCGTGAAATTTGGTAGGTAAGTCACTTGTGAGTGACCCTGGTGCTGATTAGATTTTGATACAATTCGAGATAAAAGAACCTGCGGTTTATTTTAAGAAATGACACGCAATAATTTTTTGTATGCACTCTAACTGAAAGACTATTTGACTAAAGTGTACAAAATTTGGTAGATATGTCCCTTGTGCGTTACCCTGGTGCTGATTAGAGATTGGTTTGATTCGGAAAATAAGAATAAAGGAGGTATAATAAAGGAGGATCTCTCCCTCTCCCTCTCTCTCTCTCTCTCTGTCTGTGTGTGTGTGGGCGCGAGCGCAGTCTGTGAAGAGAAATCTAAACGTCGACGACCATAAAATTTGGTACACAAGTACTTCAAGACCCAAGGTGCACATTTTACTTTCCTTACAATACATGATAATACTTAGGGATAGAATTGGATTCGTGTCGAAAATTGCAACTCGAGTTTTCGATGGATCTACATGGTTTGGGACCTCTAGAATACACACAAATATATTTTTAGCGTGACATCTGTCTGCTCAATGTATGTATCCACTCAATAATGAATTGGCCAAATTTCATAAAATTTTACAGGTAAGTCACCTGTGGGTGACCCTGGTGCTGAATAGATATTGGTGCGTTTCGGGATATAAAAAACTGCCTTTTTTTTAAAGGAAACGAAAAAATCATATGTATTCACTCTAGCTTAAAAAGTAATTGACAAAATTTCCCAAAATTTGGTATATATGTCTATTGTGAGATATCCTAGTGCCAATTAGATTTTGGTACGATTCTGGAAAATTGAACCTGCTTTTTTTGCAAAATGGTCCGCAAAAATCATCAAAATCTAAATTAAAAGACTGCGTATGCTCAAATGTATCCATTAAATGCTTGTTTAATGCCTAATTTTTGAAGATAAAAATGATAAGATCAGCCCAATTATTCTAGAATTAGCCGTTCTCGAGATATTTTTATTTTTTCGTTTTTTTTTTGGCTCTGTTGCCGTCCAGTTACCAAATAAAATTGAAAATTGAATTAAATGTGCAAATTCAGTGTCATTTCAAAAAAGTATACGTGTTATGGTGTGCAATGGAACTCAATTTAATCAATTTTTAAAGAAATAAAAAGAAAAAGAAATGTCTGTAGGGAAAATCATGTGTTGCCCACATAATTTTTTTTAATTTCGAATTAATTTTCGAATTAATTTAATATTTTCCCCAAATTGATTGCACCAATCGATATTACACAAATCGATATTTACACAAATCGATTCCTTAGTGACCTAAAATAATATCACAGAGTTTCTACCTTGACACCATCAGACCGAAAAATTCTTTTTCAAACAAACTTTAAACAGAATCCATATGATGCATAAATTTTTTTAAATAAATATACTTTTCATGCATTTCAAACCCCTCCAACTTTATATTACGATATATTAATATCTACGTGCAATCTAATTCTCATTTTTTTTTCAGCAGCTGCTTAAAATATCACCAAGTACTCCAGAAATTTCCTAAACTCATCCGTTGATTAATTATAAATTTTTTATCCGAGGCATGTCTTTGATTTTTTGAACGAATCTAGCAGGTTTCAGATCCCCTGGAGGTCTAAAAGTACGGGGTAGTGGACAAGACTCATTTTGTTTAGGAGAGTGAGAGAGTGAAAGCGGTAGTCCTCTCCCAAAGAAAGAATTTCTTTTTTTTTTTCATTTTGGAGAAATCCTGATTGAGATCCAAACTGGTTCTATGAGAAGGATCGCATGCTTTTATTTTATATGAATAATTTTTTGTTATTTTTTTAGATTAATAAATCACTTTTTCAACTCCCGTGCAACGTCGGGTGCATTTTCCAGTATTAAATAATGCTGTACAACTTTGCATATAGCTTTTTCGTTTACCTCGTTTTGCTGCAGCGTTCTTCACCTTAACATTTTAAATTATCCTCTAGGGGGCGCTGCAGTCCCTTTTATTCGATCGACCATGGTCGTTATACTATAGATAGACCTAACGTGTTCACTCGTGGACTTTCCCTTTCAAAGTTAACGAGGTGTTTAATGACGTTCTAAGGGTATCTGTTTAGACGCCCGGGACAGTGCCACCTAATTTAGACCCGAACCCAGTGGGGTTGGCATCTACAGGGACCTTACCCTCCTTACCCTACCACCAACATTTAGTAAGGACTTAGGGACCCACATATATAAAGTACTCCACGTGAACACGGAGACAGTTTGGGCAGAGCTGGAAATGCACCTCGGGTCGTTTGAGTGCAATCCCCTCATGCTAACCATTGCGCTGTCCCATTTCTATAAAGCTTTGTATTATACAAGATAAATTTATTGACTGCTGCTTTATAGAGACGGAGTACTTTACCAGGTCTGTGCGGATCAATTCATTTGATCGCAAGCGCTGCTCGAACCTAATCAAATGAAGTACTAGAATCCATAAACAGTAGTTAGCTCTACACCCAAGCGTTATTCATCTTCGATTTCCGCAGCGGTTTAATATTGAAATGAATGAATACGTTTGGAGGTACCTCTATTTATCAGAAGAAATACGTTCGATTCACAAGTTCGTTGAGATTAATGTGGCGCTGGCTCCCCACTGGGATGGGCTGCTTTCTAAAACCTAGCTTTCAGAAAACTCTCCACTTTATAAAGTAAGGATAATTGATGGTGAGGAAGGAAAGAGAGGGAATAGATTAATTAGGTATGAGGCCGTGTTATCAAAAAGGGGTGCCCTTCAAAGAAGACTTTCAAAAAGAAATATATATTTTATGTTACGTGATAGGGACAGGATTTTAATTGGTTTTGAACGAGATTTAAATATATGAAGTAGGAGTCTCCACTTGACTAATTCATGTACTCACAATCCATATTTTGACGTGAATAAAATCTATGGTATATATATGTATATATATATATATATATATATACATATATATATATATATATATATATATATATATATATATATACATATATATATATATATATATATATATATACTATTACGATAAAGTGAGACAAAATAGGATATATCCCAAATAAGCCTGAAATTAAAGAACTATTCACTACAAAGGAGGAGGCGCAAATGCTGCTCAAATTCCCTAGTAGAATACATGAATGAAAGTAGAAAAGAACGGGAGTGACCATATGAATTACATAAGAATGGTAGGGGTGGATTGCGACACCCCTTTCCCGCTTAAAGCAGCTTTTACAACCCGGGTAACGCTCACGGAACCAACATAATTCCATGGTCAGCCTCCCAAATGTGCGAAAATAAAAGCACCAGAACAGACTCAGAACCAAAGAAGTAAACGAATCCATGAAGAAGAAACATCCGCTAGTCCAACCCGATGGAACGTCTCTTTATATAAGTAAAGTTGCTCATGCGCAGAGAAATATCAGGATAATAGTTACGCAGTCATGAATATTAAATCTCTATATCAACAATCAGATTACAAATTTTCTTTAAAAAAGGATTTGTAATAATGTTGTACAAAATTGACTGGATAATTTCTTTTTATAGCTTCATCTGCAAATTTTTTACATTTGCAAATGCAGTCTTTCCTAAAAGTATTATAATACTTTTATATTCCTAAAAGTATATTCCCTTTATATTCCCTTTTATATTCCCTTTCCTAAAAGTATATTACTTATATATATATATATATATATATATATATATATATATATATATATATATATATATATATATATATATATATATATATATATATATATATATATATATATATATATACATTATAAAACTTGAAAAATTTATTTTCAATTTTAGTGAACAGATTAAAAAGCTAAAAGCAAAAAATAATTTATAATACATCTTGTAAAGCGCTATGCTGCAATATTTACATGTGTATTCCTATATAAATTCCTAAAAAGGACAAGTAGCAATGTACTCGTACAGATTCTAGATGTGTGACAGAAGTACCGGCCGGGGGGAGTTGCGACCCCCAGCACTCCGGTTAAAGCTTTTTCCGCCATGGCAAACGCTCCCGGTAACCGATACTCCCTACACGATTTCCTTCATGACCTTTTATAAATCCGCAAAAATACATACATATACAATTTCAATAACATGTAAAATCTAAAAGTTTACTTTTCTACGCTAAAACTATCCATGAAGCATTCTGTAAAAATATAACAAATAATTTAAAATACAAAATTCTTAAGACTAAAGAAATCCCAGTCTGAGAGGATATTTTTTTAAAAAATGGATATAAGACCCATAAACCGCATTATTTCCATATAAAAACCTGTGTGTAAAATTACCTCACAATTAGTCATTTAATCCTTTTAAACCCTTTCTATTCAAAACTAATGTTTGAAATACTAGTCAGAGTGTCTGTATTTTTAAATATGGACTCAAGACCTATTGGCAACTCCATCGCCATATATATACTAATGTTTGAAATCATTTCACTTATGGTTAATTATTACTTTAAAAACTATATAATGACTAATAATTTTAAATGACTAATTGTGAGGTAATTTTACACACAGGTTTTTATATGGAAATAATGCGGTTTATGGGTCTTATATCCATTTTTTAAAAAAATATCCTCTCAGACTGGGATTTCTTTAGTCTTAAGAATTTTGTATTTTAAATTATTTGTTATATTTTTACAGAATGCTTCATGGATAGTTTTAGCGTAGAAAAGTAAACTTTTAGATTTTACATGTTATTGAAATTGTATATGTATGTATTTTTGCGGATTTATAAAAGGTCATGAAGGAAATCGTGTAGGGAGTATCGGTTACCGGGAGCGTTTGCCATGGCGGAAAAAGCTTTAACCGGAGTGCTGGGGGTCGCAACTCCCCCCGGCCGGTACTTCTGTCACACATCTAGAATCTGTACGAGTACATTGCTACTTGTCCTTTTTAGGAATTTATATATATATATATATATATATATATATATATATATATATATACATATATACATATATATATATATATATACATATATACATATATATATATATATATATATATATATATATATATATATATATATATATATATATATATATATATATATATATATATATATATATATATATATATATATATACACAGGGTGTATCTGAATTCATCATCAATATTTGGTGGGGAGGTAGGGAATAGGAAAAAAAAGACTATTTCACATAGGAAAGCATGGGCGCAGACGCCATGTAGTAGGGCAACATGAGCCCTGTTAAATGATGGAAAGAAAACATAACAAGAAAGTTGTAAGAAAAAAAATATTTATTTGTGCATCGTTTGTACAGACTTACAAGAGGTGCTCGAAATGCCGACCATTTGCTAGAGTACTTGCCTCACAACGACGTTGCATGGGCAACCGGACTTTCTGGAATATGCCCGGCATTTCCCGGATGTTTGCGGCGGCAACCGTTATGCGTGCTACAAGGTCCATAGCACTGGCAACATGGGTCACGTACACCATGCTTTTCATCGCACCCCATACAAAGAAGTCGATTGGAGATAAATCCGGTGATCGTGCTGGCCAAGAAACCAGTCCACCGCGACCAATCCATTGAGCTCCAGATTTTCGGGTCAGGTAATCACGCATATCATTTGCGAAATGTACTGGAGCGCCGTCATGCTGGAACCATATTCGCCGGAGAATATCAGTAGAAACCTCGTTCATAAGACCCGGAAACACAGTCTGAAGAAATGTGAGGTAGTTTGCGCCTATGCTTTCCTATGTGAAATAGTCTTCTTATCCTATTTCCTACCTCCCCACCAAATAGTGATGATGAATTAAGGAATAAAAGCCGAGGTCAATCGTTTTGGGACATCCTGTATATATATATATATATATATATATATATATATATATATATTATATTTATAATTATAAATAATGTATTAATTATATTAATTATTATTAATCATTATTAATCATATTGATTATATGTATAATTACAAATATATTTTACTTATAATTATAAATAATTATAAATAAAAAAATTAGATTTAAAAAATTAATTAAGTAGATATTTAAAACGATTTTTAGATATATACAATATGGAAAATATTAGGAAGTCATAGAAAGGGGAAAAGTGTAGTCGATTAATTAACTGTAAAATAAGCATTCACTATCAATAAATACATTAGTATAAAAAATATATATTCAAAAATTCATCAAAAAATATAAATATTCAAAAATAAATGAAAGAGCAAACGATGCAAAGAAGTAAGCAACCAAATTGACCAACAGATGAGGCAAAGGAAATTCTATCCTGATAAAAAATCATCAAAACTCTGAGTAACAAACAGTGGAAACATAAAATGCTGACAAGCAACCATGTCAAAGGACGCAGAAAGCAGATGGCCAAAAAAAATGGAGGTCAATTAGAAATGCAATCTTCTTCAGAACAGCGCTTACATTCTAATTTAAAACCAAAATAAAAGCAAGTTTCTAACAATGGCGATAATATATCACTATAAACCACATTGACACTGTCAACTGGCTGACAGAATATGAATGGGGAAAAAATGAAATTAAAATGAAATATATCAAAAATAGATACACAAGTGTGCTGAACTCAGCGTGAAACTGGAATGCCATTGGAAAGGCGGAAAAACGAGTTCCATCCCTATCGGCAATACGCATGTTAACCGGAAAATAAAATTCAAATTTTAAATTTTAAAATCACTACTCTTATTAAATTTCCATTTACATTAATTATTTATACAGAGTGATTAAAAAAAGATAGGCCAAGCTTTACGAGGTGGTAGTATACACCAAACCAAGCATTTTTCGCTATAGTTGAAAATGAAACGAAAAGGCACCAGTGGACGCTTAATGGTGAAACCGATGAGGTGAAGCGAAAACCCAAGAATGAATTAGAAGTTATAAAATGGCATTGTATAAATAATAATTACAGTAATAGCTCAAAAGAGCGACCGCCAACCTTAATGCACATCTCACAGCGGCGATGAAGGGATTGGCGAACTCGCTGGAACAGACCAGGCATGTCGCGCACTTCAGCAGCAGCGGCCGATATTCTGGGGACGAGTTCCTCTTCAGATTCAAGAGGAGTGCCATATACTAGACTCTTGAGATATCGCCACAAAAAGAAGATCTATAGATGAAATGCATATAGGCTTGTTCCCTATTTGTAAATTCCTCCATCGTCTGAAAAGTTGGAGCTGCGAATAACTACTGCAAACTGATAACTACTGCAAGTTGAACATTCGGTGTTGTTCTTCTTCTTCCCCAGATGAAATTCGCATACGTGGTTTTCTTCTTCAGTCAGAAAATAACAACCGGAATGACTCTTTTAAGTTTGCAGAGTGGCCGCTTCCCAACGAGTATAAGCGCCCTGTAACGCCTTTACACTTCATTTCCGACCCGATAAACTATGACGAAGTATACTTGAGTTGTTGTGCACTGCCATCTCATAAAGTTTGGCCCATCTCTTTTTAATCAGTCTGTATAGTAGCTTAAAACTTTCCACATATTTTTAAAATGATATGTTGAATAAAAGTTAGTATGTTTTTTTAAAGCAAGAGGAATTTAATGTATTAAATAATATGTACAAATTAGTATTTAGTATATATAAAAATACGGATTTTGGCACAATATATTTTTTTACATTCCCTGCAATACATTTACTTTCCCTGCAACACCGAATGTACAACACGGGTTCCCTGCAATAACGTATAAGGAAAGTATTGGAATCGTGTCGAAAATCACAACTCGAGTTTTCGGCGGATCAAAACATTTTAGGATATTTAGAACACGAAAAAACTATTTTTAGCATGACGTCTGTGTGTGTGTGTCTCTGTGGGTGCCTTTCTGTCTGCGCAAATTTTGCATCCACTCTAACTGAAAACCTAATTGACTGAATTTCATAAAATTTAGTATGCAAGTCCCTAGGGGGTGGCCCTGCTACTGATTATATTTTGGTAAGATTAATGATAAAATAACTTTCCATTTTTGCAAAATGCTCCACAAAAATTTCCTGTATCCACTCTAACTGGAAACCTAATATACCAAATTTCACAACATTTGGTGGATAAATCACTTGTAGGTTAACTCGTTGCTGGTTAGATTTTGGCATGATTCGGAAAAAAGAACATTCTTTTTTTTGTGAAATGACCCACAAAAATTGTTAAATCTAAAACTGAAAAGCTACGTAAGTTCAAATATATCAATTGAATGCTTGTTTTATACGTAATTTTTGACGACGCAAAGAATAAGACCAACCCTATTACTTTAGGACTAGCCGTTCTCAAGATATTTCAGTTTTTTCACATTTTCGCTACGCCACACTTGAAAAACATGTTGAAAATTGAATTAAAGGGCAAATTCAGTGTCGTTTAAAATAATTATAGGTGTTACTTTGTGAAATTAAATTAAATTTAATGAATTATTGAAGAAATAAAGAAAACGGGAATGTGAATCTGTAGAAAAAGAAATATGCTGCCAACATCAGATTTTTCTCTTCAGCTAATTACTCAATTTCAAAATCTATACTCACTCGTTTTATCATGATGTTATAATAATGCGAAAAATATTTCATTAAGATATCTACAAATGTAATGCGTGTGGAGCATTTGCTGTTTACGCCAAAATTGATAATAAAAAAGCTGTATTTAAAAAGTAGTTGACATATCACTTAAGTATTTTGATGTTAATATCATCTATGCTTGGGGTTTCTGTAGAAGAAATCGCCTTACAAAAAATGTAAACATTTTGGACTCATATATCTCCAAACCTAATAGATACAGATGTAAATATTTTTGTTTTGTTGGAAATAGGGTCCAGATTATGAATATAAACATAATTTCAATATTTAATATTTCGAACATTTTTTCGAAGAAACTTAAAACGTATGCGTTCGAACGAGCTTTTTCATTTATCTCACTTCCACTCGAAATGTCTTCAAAACCATAAAAGACAGATGTAAATAGCAAATAACAAATATATACATTAAAAATTTAGTTTTTAAATGTATATTTATTTTTTATAAAACAACTCTTATAGTTTTCGAGTAATCGTCTTACCAAGTTAAAAACTCTGATGTGGGCAGCACATGACATTCCCTGCAGACTCAAATTGATTTTCTCTTAATGTCTTTAATAATTTATTAAATTGAGTTTAAATACATAAAATAACTAGTACATAAAACAACATAAAATAACACTAAATACATAAATAAAACTTTCCAAATTTTTGTTTTTATTTGGTAACTGGACATTGGAAAAAACTCAAATATCTCGAGAACGGTTAGACCTGGAGTAATACAGTTGACCTTATTATTTTTCTCATCAAGAACTATGTATAAAATAATCATTTAATTGATGCATTTAAGCATACGTAGTCTTTCATTTTAGATTTTTGCAGCCCATTTCGTAAAAAAGGCAGGTTCTTATTTTTCGAATCGTACCAAAATCTAATAAACACCAAAGTATCCTACACGTAACTTATCTAACAAATTATGTGAAATTTGGCAAATTAGGCTTTTAGCTAGAGTGGATACATACGATTTTTGAAGGCCATTGCCCAAAAAAAGGCAGGTTCTTTTATCCCGAACCGTGCTAAAATCTAATCAGCACCAGGGACACTCACATGTGACTTACCAAATTTTATAAAATTCGGTCCATTTAGTTTTCAGTTAGAATGGATACATACATTGCACAGACAGACAGACACACGAACACAAACACACACACATACGCCACGCTAAAAATTGTTTTTCGTGTTCTAGAGGTCTCAAAACGTGTAGACCGTCGAAAACTCGAGTTGCGATTTTTGACACGATTTCAATACTTTCCCTATACATTATCATGTATTCCAGGGAAAGTAAAAATATTGAAAATTTTCAAGTTTGTAATGCTAATATATCAAAAACTAGCCATGGACAATAAACAAAAATTTGTAGCTCTTAGATCCGACGAATATACAAGGTGTCCCAAAAACATTGACCTCGGCTTTTATTCCTGAAATATTAACCTTAGACATATATAATAAATTACAAAGTTGCGTAAAAAAAGTACAGAATCTTATGAAATCGATTGAAATTTTCAAGGGAATTAAATTTTAAGAAATACAAAATTTAAATTTTTATACGGCCCTCGTACAAATACATTTAAAATGAGTAAAATGTGCCCCACACACACTTATAAGGTGATGTACCAAATTTCAGCATTTTATCATAAATTGTCCCAGAGATATGAAAAGACAAAAATGCTGACTTAAACCACTTTTTGATGCATCAATATAGGTTCTGAGAGAGGAAAAATCATGTCGGCAGATCGCGTTTCAGGAGTAGTACACAAATTACGAAAGGAAACAATGATTACATAAATAAATAATAATTTTGCTATTTATAGGTACAAAATTATCTACACTGTGTAGAAATAATAACTTTACACAAAAATTACAAGCTCAAAATGTTTTCCATCCATGCCAAAGTTCCATTAAAGATAAGAGGCAGATATTATTTACCTAAGATGCGCTTCTGCGTTGCGTCATTTGCACTCTTGCTGTAAACATTTACATTTTAATTTGTGATTAATACCTCACCAACTTTGTTTAAACATATCTCTGGGACTTTTTATGATAAAATGCTGAAATTTTGTACATCACCTTATTAGGGTATGGGGCACATTTTACTCATTGGAAATGTTTTTGCACGGGGGCCGTATAAAAATTTAAATTTTGTATTTCTTCAAATTTAATCCCCTGAAAATTTTTATTGATTTCATAAAATTATGTACCTTTCTTTACGCAACTTTGTAATTTATTATACATGTCTAAGATCAACAATTAAAGAATAAAAGCTGAGGTCAATGCTTTTAGGATACCCTGTCTAATTGGATTTTGGATTTAGCTCTTAGTTTTTGAAGTATATTTCAGTATTTTAACCTGGGTTTTTCAAATGGTGAAAAAGCTGTAATACTTGATATGTCACGAGTGTTACAGCTCTTTTACTTACTCCTCGGTGAAATATTGGTGAATAATCCTGAGATATTACTTTCCTTATATACATAATGTATAAGGAAAGTATTGTGACGGGGTCCAAAAATCGAATTCGAGTTTTCGACGGGAGAGCACGTTGAAACGTGCTTTCCCGTCTGCTTGAAAGCATCTCAGATCACGAATCAAATATTGTGTGTGTGAGTGTGTCAGTGAGTCTGTGGAGACGATAACTGACGAGCAAATGGACCGACTCGAACGAAATTTGATACAAAAATCACTATCCATGAATACTGGAAACCTGTTGTTTTTAAACGTAATCGAATGTTCAGAACCCCCCTAAATTGTCGAGTGAAATTTTGAAAAAATCATCACAAAATCAAAACCTTTAATAAAGTTACGCAAATAGACATTTTCAATGTAATTTTTCCTTAGAAACGATTGGCATAAACTTTAGAACGCTAGCATGAACAGTACTCGAGATATTGCACATTTTTCAAATAAATTTATCAAAAAATCCCATAAATTAAAAAAATATATTATCTGTTGAGAAATATGTTCACTTTTCATATGTAATATCATGCGATATATTGGATAACATCATTCTCGTGGATCTAGCTCATTCCATTCATGAGAAAATATACTTTGAGTAATACTTTTGTATTTGAACGCCAATAGTTATTTATCTGCTATAAGAATAACTTATTTCTCCGTCCACAACGCTTGGCGAGATTTTGGCGCCGAATTTAGCGGAATGTAGGCAACTGGACGACTTTTTTAAATGTTGCCAAATTAACGGTAATCTCGCCAAATTGATAAAAATGACACTAAATAAGTGAAAATGACGACTAATTGACGGAAATTCAGTTTCTTGGAAAGAATATAAATAGCTACTATAAGAAAAACCTATTTTTATATTGTAAAAATAGTAAATTTATTGCATTATATAAGGAAAGTCATGTGTTGCCTGCATCAGATTTTTTTTATTTTGTTTAAAGAAATTAGAAAATTAAATGAGATTGGGAATTCTAGAGATGCTTAATGGTTCGTGAAGTTTGAATGGAACAATATGAAAATGTAATCAAGTACGTATTTATATACTGTCAAGCACGTAGATTAAATTGAATGTAAAATTTCGTCAGATGAATTGTATAAGTTTAATGCATGTAACAAAAAGCAAGCCATTAAAATCATTTAATATTTTGACGTGATGTCCCTTAGTCGGGGTATACAAATAAAATCGGGTCGAAAACTAAAAGTGCTAGCTAGTCATAAACAGTTAAGAGTTAGAGGGTAATTTGTTATGCTTTGAAACCCTGTAAAAGACAAAAATCTGATGTGGACAACACATGACGTTCCCTGCAGACTCATATACTCGTTCTCTTTATTTCTTTAATAATTCGTTAAATTGAGTTTAATTGCACAAAATAATATCCATAATTATTTTACATGATACTAAATTTGTACTTTTAATTCAATTATTCGTTTTCATTTGGTAACTAGACTCATTTTCAAAGGTGGCGTAGTGAAAATGCGAAAAAATAAAATATCTCGAGAAAATAAAATATTACGTATAAAATAAGCATTGATATATTTGGGGCATGCGTAGATTTTTATTTTTATATTTAATGATTTTTGCAACCCATTTCGTAAAAACAGGCAGGTTCTTTTTTATGAATCTTACCAAAATCTAATCAGCACCAGGGTCACCAACAAAGGACTTACTTACCAACCACATTTTATGGAATTCGATCAATTAGTTTTACAGTTAGAGTGGACACAAAATCTGTACAGACAGACACACTCACACACACAAACACACACACGCAGCCGTTACGCAAAAAATAGTCTTTTTCGTGTTCCAGAGGTCCCAAAACGTGTAGATCCGTCGAAAACTCGAGTTACTATTTTCGACACGATTCCAATACTTACCCTATACATTACAATGAATTGCGCCGATAAGGTGGTCGAGCGATCAGGGGCATGCGTTTCCGTCTGATCGCTGGATTGCCGGGTTGTGGGTTCGAATCCCGCCAGCGGGCATGGATGTTGTCATGTCAGGGACAAGTCATACTTCTACCCTTCGGGGGGCCTCTATAAAAGTGAAGCTGCATTTCTCCTCCCCTTCGCCATGGGACACCCTGGGGGGGTCTTATGGACGTGGTGCGTAGGCGCTCCTTCACCACGAGGGAATTAGTACACACACAATGAATTGCAGGAAAAGTAAACACGAGCCTGAGAAAATAGATTAAACTCATTGAACATTGAACATTATACTTTTATTTTACGAAATGTTATTCAGGCAAAAACCACCTTTTCGGCTCCATCGGACTGAAGCCACCGCTGGTTTTTTCATATCCTATGCAGACATCATATGCATCTATGTGCAAAGTTATATCAAAATTGAAGCGGAATTGGTGAAATATATTTCAAATACTCTCTGTCTCCTTAAAGCGTATTGTAGAAATAAAATTGATTTGTTTCGCCTTCCAATAGGTAAAGCGGCACGGGACCTACAGCACTTAAAGCCTCCTCACTGCTCCTCATCCCAGCATGACTCCATATTCCTCAATTTAAACTAGAATTAATTGCGAACGGATGGATGCATTATGGAGTTCTCCTAATTTATCAGTGGAGATTAGATAAATTCGTGAGATTAATGGGGAGTCCCTTCTCCACAGGGCTTCCAATGTACCTTCCGGCTTTCGGAAAATCATCCGGTCTTTGGTTATCTTCCTCTCTTATGAAATGACCAGAAATATCCTCCATCAGATTCAAGTCTAGACATGTGGAAGACACCGTCTGAGTGCGGACGTTTTTACACTTAACCGACAGATAAGGTACATTGTAAAGCAATATTATTGAATCGTTTGCATCAAATAGAGCTTTACTTGAAGTTTTAATTTCAATCGCTTTAATTTTAATTTTAATCTAACTTTAAATTTGTGTGTTGAAATTTTGTCGAAAATTAGTTTGTGTGTGTGTGCAGGGGGGGGGGGTATTTTTCTTGATTTAGTTAGATCTTAAATTGAGAGATTTAAATTTTTCTAGATGTAATTACTTAAGAGAGGAGTCGTCACAATGAGACAAAAATCGGCGGTGACTCCATTCCGATGGAGCTTAAATGGTCTATACCTTACCATGTATTGTAGGGAAAGTAAAATGAGTAAAATCGTTTCCCTTCTTCAGACGTACTCACTCAGCATTGCTCTTTAGTTATTAGGACTCCGTGTTCTGTTGTTATGAATGCTTATTTAATTGTGCGAACCCAATTATAAAATTCCAGTTTAATTTCTGTGACATTTGCTATGAATGCCATTCATAGCAATCCAAAATGAATAACTTGCTCGTCTGAATGTTATTCACACAAGCATACAGCATACATTGAAAAATATATTCGTGTTCAGTGATAATCAGACCAAGTAAATCAATCAAAATCTGAGGATTGGTTTTTATCCATATATCACTTTCCTTATATACATAATGTATAAGGAAAGTATTGTGACGGGGTCAAAAATTCGAATTCGAGTTTTCGACGGGAGAGCACGTTTCAAGCATCCCTGATCACGAATCAAACATTTTTGAAATGATGCCTGTGTGTGTGTGTGTGTGTGTGAAAGTATGTGTGTGTGTGTGTGTGTCAGTGAGACTGTGGAGACGATAACTGACGAACGAATGGACCGATTCGAACCAAATTTGGTACAAAAATCACAATCCGTAAACACTGGAAGCCTATTGTTTTTATATGTAATCGAAAGTTCAGAACCTCCCTAAATTTTCGAATAAAATTTTGAAAAAATCGTCAAAAAATCAAAACCACTAATAAAATTACGCAAATAGACTAGACATTTCTTATGGTAATTTTTCATTAGAAAGCGATTGACATAAATTTTAGAACGCTAACATGAACCGCTCTCGAGATATTGCACATTTTTCAAAAAAAATATTAAAAAGTCATTTAAAATGAAAAAAAATATTTCCCATACAGAAACATGTTCACTTTTCATATGTAATACCATGCGATAAATTGGGTGACATCATTCTCGTGGATCTAGCTCGTTCCATTCATGAAAAAAGATACTTTGAGTAATATTTTTGTATGTGAACGCCAATAGTCATTTATCTCCTGTAAGAACAACTTTTTTCTTCGTCCATAACGCTTGGCGAGATTTTGACGACAAATTTGGCGGAATGTCGCCAACTTGGCGACTTTTTGAAATGTTGCCAAATTAACGAAAATCTCGCCAAATGGATAAAAATGACGCTAAATCAATGAAAATGACGACTAATTGCCGAAAATTCAATATCTTGGAAAGAATATTAGTATCTACTATAAGAAAAACCTATTTTTTTACTGTAAAAGTAGTAAATTCTTTTCATTATATAAGGAAAGTCATGTGTTGCCCATATCAGATTTTTTTCTCTATACTTGTTTTATTTATTTTTATTTAGTTTTATTTATTAGTTTATTAATTTTATGTTTTTTTATGTATGGTCAGAACAAATAAGTCAATTAAAATCTGAAAGTTGGATTTTTGTCCATACATTTTCTCTTTACTTGTTTTATGTTGATATATGTACAGAGAGAAAAAATGTTACTTTCCGGACTACAGTGAAAATTTCAAGACAGATTTTCTTTAATATGTCTACATATCTTTAATTAAACAAATTTTTTGAAAATTTGATTGATGCATTTTGCATCACATGCAAAACGCGAGAATTTATAACTGCATAAAAAATGCAACTGATATGCTTGGATTTAACAAACATACGGGTAAAAAACAATAACCGCTATCTTTTCCTTTTACACAAGAGGTTCTTTTATTTCCGATTTTATTACTTTTTTTTACAGACATTTTGCTTTGAATATATTAAAGACTTGAGGAAAGAGTAATTGGAATGCAAAAAAAAAAAAAGAGAGCAATTTGAAGTTTTAGTATCTACGTTCATTTTTCATTCTGCAATATTTTTTTCAGAGATGCGGTAGGGGGCAGCGAGGTTTCAGAATGAAAAATTACCTCTTGTGCCAAGGTTAAGAAAAATCACTTTTGGGAATTTAATATTCAACAGGAAGTCAACGATGAAGAAGAAAATCAGAGATGGAAAAAACAAGTTTTTTTTTTTGTAGAGAATTAGAATGCATGAAATTTTATATGAATAAAATCCTAACTATATTTCCAACATGGGTGATGAATATATTGTAACAGTACAACATTATAGGTCTGATAATTTTACTCTCTATGAAAATATATACAGCATGATCATTTTTTTCTCTTTCCCTACATACATAGTATGACGTGTAAGGAAAGAATTGTGCAGGGATCAAATATTCGAATTCGAGTTTTCTACACGAAAGAGCACTTATAAGCATTCCTGAACTCAAATCAAAAGACTTTGAATTAATGTCTCTGTATATATGTGTGTATGTATGTCCGTGAGCTTGTGGATACGATATCTCACAAACTATTGAAGTATTTGGAATGTAATTTAGTACGATGAATACGATCCATGAATATTAGAACCCTATTGATTTTATATATGATCGAACGTTCGGTACACCCATAAATTTTTGAATGAATTTAAAAAAAAAACCATAAAAAATCAGGATATACAATAATATTAAATAAATAATCATTTTGTATACACTTTTTAACATTTTACAACATAGTTGAAAAGTGTTTATGAATTTGTTCATTCTGTCTGTCTGTCTGCCTATCCGTTAGCATGATAATTGCCGTAAAAATGACTTGATCAAAATGAAATTTCAGTTTGTAGTTCAGACGGTCTGTGAGGCCTATGGGAATATAAATGAATAATATCACCCAAATTAGTTTTGGATAGAACCCGGGTTGAAAAAATAAAATACATTGAACCCTATGGGACCTAATTTTTCAAACATTTTTTAAGCAAATTTATAATTCACAAATTGCTTCGAAAGTTTTAGGAAATATTCAAATTATCTCATAAAATATATAAAAAAAATTTCAGCAAAATATATTCAGTAGTTTTTTATATAAAAATTAAAATATTAATTACACCCTTTATATGAAGAGATCACGTGACCATTATATGAAAAGATCACGTGACCCACTTCAAAATAAAATATGGCATCCATCTTGTGTCAAAATCGTGATTTTTATAGTTCTTTTTAATACATATATAGTGCTGTATCCGTCCTAAAACCGCTTTATTTTTGCTTAAATTATGTGCATCTACATACTAAAACAACTACATACTAAAAAACGGATATATTTGAGTTTAAATGATCATCAAACCGTGATTATGTCTACAACGAAGTCAATTTTCCCTTATGGAGAATGTAAACACCAAAAAATGTAGAATGAGTTGCATAAGACTTGCTGCATTTCTTTAACGCAAAATTATTTAGCTCATGTAATCTGCAATATAGCTGATATGAATGAAACATTCATTGATTTTACACAGAGAAACTGACGATTTTGTCGATGAAGTTTTAAGCATAGAGTTAAAGTACTTGTACCTCCAGGGTTTTAAGTTTTTTAAATGAAATAAATTATTATAGTATTGTGATGAATGAAAGAAATGGAAAAAAGTTATGAATGAAATGTTGCTTTTATAGAGAGAGAGCCAAGCGATTTATATTTCGATGACGTCATTTGAATAAAGTTAATTTGTTTTCGATGAAGTTTTTAAATATAATAAATTATTGTAGTATTATGATAATTTTAAAAATATTTCCGAATAATGTATCGCATTTTAGAGATGTTTAAATAAAATTGCATTGAAGTTGGAAAGTGTTTCATAATCAATGCTTTATGCATGATTGATCTTTCTTGTTAATTCTGAAACGAATGACAGAAATTTTAGAGCTCTATCTTGAACCGTTCTTGAGATATTGCACATTTTCCGAATAAATGCAACTAACAAAAATACATAAAAATGAAAAGTAGTAAGTACCATCAAATATGTAACACTTGACAAAAAATTTGGCGACGTTGACGACTAATACAGCGAAATATCGCCAACTTTACTTTTAATGTAGAGCCAAATAGACGAAAATGTTGCCAAATTGCCAAAAATGTACTTAAGATTACAAAATGGACGCCAACTTGATGAAATTATAATTAACATAATTTAACATAATGGCGTATATTGCGTAGCAGATGTTAGCAATAGTTCCAATTGTCAAGTTATATTTGTGCAAAATATAAATCAATTTTGTACTTAAAAATAATTTTACATGCAAAAAAGCGCCAAATGTCAGCATACTTTTCAATTTTAAAAACATTGTGATCCTTGTCCCATCATTATTTCGCATTGAAAAAAGTAAAGTACTTGCATTATATAAAGTCATGTGCTGCCCACATGGGACATTATTAAACAGCAGTTTCGCATTCTGCAGGGAGAAGAATTATACATCATCATTAATAGTTAATCAACACTTATACTTCTATGAAAACACAATAATCAAAATTTGCATGGTATGCTTTTGTAAATATTTAGATGATATTTTATGCATATTCTATAATAATAAACCAAATATTGCATTTAACTTTTATCCTAATAATCTACAATTAGCTGCTATTAATAATAATTTCAATGTTGCTAACTTTTAAGATAGATTAGAACTTAGTTATATATAACAATAAACTGGCTTACTGTTTTGTATGACACCTTATATGAAAAAAGAATAGATTTTAATTTTAATCCTTCTGAAATGAAGCATTTTAAATCTTATTTGCATTTTTCTGTGTTTAGAAACATTATTTTAAACCAGGCTTATAACGAAAAAAAATAGAGATGTTAATTATGAATTAGTTCATTTTAATTAAATATAAAATATATCAATTAATTATGCATATCCCCCAAACCAGGCATTAATACTTTTAACTCGGTGAATACACTACCACTATTTATAATCATTTAATTATTTATTTTTAAATTTCCAGTTTTGGTGATTACTAATTTGGAAAAAATAAAAATAAATATTATAAAATATTAAAAGCCAAATTTCTTAATTATGTGTATTTATAAAAATGAAAATAGGAAAATAACACAAATTATAAAATCAAAATAAGAAAATAATATTCATGAATATTTATTATTTTGATTTCATTAATTCTATTGAATTCATTATTTGAATTCATTAATTCTATTATCAAGAAATCTATTATCTATAAAAGGCGGGACAGACAGACGGATGGAAACTTGCCAATTAGTATATACTAGCCGAATACCGGTTGAAAATCAACGGTTTCGTAATAAGCAACCCCCTCGAATAACGCAAATTTTTGAATAATTCGAGTTTCACATTTAATCGCCAAATCAAATATTTTGGTGTGCAGAACCCCTTAAAGAAGAAAGTATTGGAAAACTTAAATTGCACACGTTTCCCTTTTGAACTATCTACCCATACACAAAATTAAAGTCTCTATCTCATCCCGAAGCATGTTATTTTATCATTTCACCATTCGAACGTCTCCCTATGGAGTACAGCCATAAATGGACATTTAGGAAAAACTCTATTCGTCGGGTTTTTTATCAGATGTTAGGTCCATATGCCAATTATCAAGCCTCTATCACAGTTAAAAGGAAGCATGTATAACGCATTCAAAATATCGAACATTTTGGAATGCGGCACCCTCTAAAGTAGAGAATACTGGAAAACTGAAATTGTACACTTTCTTCCTTCCAAATTATCAACCCGTACACCGAATTTGAAGTCGCTATCTCATCCTGAAGCATTTTCTTTATAATTTCATATTTCGAACGTTTTTCTATGGAGCATCCCCTTAATCGAACATTTCTGAGAAACTCTATTCATCTTGGGTGTTTCTATCAAATGATTAGTCCATGGACCAAACTTCAAGCCTCTATCAAATTTTAAAGGAGCCGTTTCTCATTTATTCGGAAAATCGAACATTTTGGTGTGCAGCACCCCCTTAAGTAGAAAATATTGGAAATCTAAAACTGTATACTTTCTTCCTTTCGAACGGTTTACCCGTACACCAAATTTGAAGTCTCTATCTTATCGCAAAGTATGCTTTCCTATCATCTCACTTTTCGAACGCTTTGGTGTGGAGCACCCCCTCTACAAAACATTTTCGAAAAATTCGATTCTTCCAGGGGGTTTTATCGAACGACCGAGCCGTATTCCAAATTGCAAGTCTCTATCTATTCGGGAAGTGCCTAAAAAAAGCGTGACAGACAGACAGACGGACAGACGGACACTTGGCAATTGGTGTATATAGATTAGCGTTAGCCCAATACCCGTTGAAAATCTATGATGTCACAATAAGATATCCTGATCAATAACGTACACAGTTATATAGTTTTGAAAATTTTAATGTTTCTAATTTTATTACTAAATGAATAGAATTGAGAGATGCCTCGTCACATTTTTCAAACTTCACTTGTACTAAATTTCAAGTTTATATCTTTATTATTTTCTTAATTACTGACCAGTGGACCTAATTCCATATTTTTCTCTCACTTAGGCAAGGTATTTTTATATATTCGCATATCGAACATTTTGGTGTGCGGCACCCCTAAAGTAGAAAATATTGGAAAATAGAAATTTCTCACTTTCTTCTATTAAACCCTGACACCAATTTTTAAGTCGCTGTCTGCATCGCAATATACGTTTTATTATCGTTGGAGATTTCAAGCTCTTTTGTGGGCAGGATCCCCCGTAAATGTTCGTTTTTGAAAGAATTCGACTTTTCCTAGATGTTTTAATAAATTAGTGACCCGTACATCACATTTCATGTTTATATCTTTCACTTCAAATTTCAAATGATTTGACGTGAGGAAATTCATCAAATAAACATTTATGAAAAATACGATTTTTTAATCACCAAAACGAAAGTTTACCGTATTTCCACTTATTAGTATTATTTTGTTTGTGTGTGTATGTGTGTTGTTGTTGTTGTTGAGACCCAGGCCGTCCGATCTACCAGAAAGGTGTAAGGTAACCGTTTGAAGTTTGGGAAGTGCCACCCAATTTAGACCGGAACCCAGTGGAGGAGGTATCCACAGGGACAGTACCCTCCTGCCCCTACCACCAACCTCTCGGAAGGACTTTTAGACCCACATGTTTAACGTGATCGTACTCCGCATGAACACGGCGGCAGTTGTGGCAGCGTGCAAATCCAGTGCGCAAACCACCGGGCTACCAGCCCGAAATTTGCCAACAGCACGCGGTGTTCCCAGGTGGTCACCCACACAAGTACTAACCGCGTCCGATGCTGCTTGACGTGTGTGTGTGTGTGTGTGTTGTTGTTGTTGAAACCCAGACCGTCCGACCTACCAGAAAGGTGTAAGGTAACTGTTTGGACGGTCGGGAAGTGCCACCCAATTTAGACCGGAATCCAGTGGGGGAGGCATCCACAGGGACCGTACCCTCCTTCCCCTACCACCAACCTCTCGGAAGGACTTTTAGACCCACATGTTTAACGTGATCGTACTCCGCATGAACACGGCGGCAGTTTTGGCAATGGCTGGAATCGAACCCGGGCCTACCGAGTGCAACTCCAGCGCGCTAACCAATGGGCTACCGTGCCCGTGTGTGTGTGTGTGAATTTCATTTTGAAAAAGTTTCAATTTTTAAAAATTATGCAAATAATACTATACAGCGACATAACCATGGAGTTAGAGAGAAAAAGATAAAACTCTGATGAATGAAACGCTTGAAAAGGCCATAACACTTTGACAATTTTATCTACGTTTCGCTACTGTTAGTAAAGAGCCCTTTGTTTCCATTTGACACAAAAAAAAACATAGTATTGAGTATATATATTTTTGACTAGCAGGATACCCGTTCTTCGTAAGAAGTATATAATATATAAAGAAACTTATAATTCGCAATCATGTGCAAATTATGTTAAAATATTAAATTTATTGCTCCTAAAGAGAGGTTTAAGAATATTTGTTCTCACTATGCAAAATTATCGTCACGGGCAGATCTGCCGAATAAAACACCCTGGTCTCTTTTGTAAGCAAATTTGCAAAAAAATGGAATTCAATCAATATATGCAACCCCGTACTACTTATATTGTCGCAGATTAGAAAATATGCCAGTGTGTTAGTAGAAAATTACCCGAATTACAATATGAGTCTCAAAAATCTTTGATAAAATAAAGGAGATGACGTAATAAATTGAAAATATCAATAATCCCCGTGCTCTTTATACCAGAAGGTCGTAATTGATTCCAATATATGCCAATATATATCAAAACATATGCCAATATACCTGTACTACTTATATTCTCGTAGATTAGAAGATATACCCGTGTACTTGTAGAAGATTACTCGTACAATGTACAATATATGAGTTTAAACAATTTTTGTCATAATAAAATAATTACATAATAACTTAAAAATATCAATAATCCCTGAATCAATAATCCCCGAAAATATCAATAATAATAACGTTTAAACCTGAACACCGTAATTGTTATTATCCAGTCAAAAATGCTATAAGAAAAATCAAATCACTCTTTTCTAAAATATATTTTTATATCCATTTATTTTTTATTCAAATCGAAAAAGTAATAATTAAAATTAACAGACAGATTTAATTTAATTGCGTTTCTGAGCAACATGAGGTAAGATAGAATCTTCGTTATAAACTGCGAAATTAAATAACCGTTTTGATTTCTTTGTACTTTTAATTGTTCAGTAAAAGCTTGTGAAAAATAAATCATGGAGATAGATTTCCCATTTAAATCATGTTTCAAGCAATTCATGTTTTCAGAAAGTGACTAATTAGCGCAAAAAATCTCCCATCAAACTCAGACATAAAGTTTTAATTCATTTCAAACGATTTTCAAGCTTTCCGTTTGGATAAACCACAGAGTTATAGAGTAGAACTCCTAGGAAAAAGTTTCGTTTTTTGTTAATATCTCAACAACCCCTAGACTCAGATACTCAAAACTTGGGCTAAATTTATGGAAGGCTATTTCAAGGCCATCCACAAAATTTCATTAAATTCAATTCAGCCATTCTCCCGTGATGATTAGACAAACGAAAATTTTGTTTTTTACTAATATCTTGAGAACCACTGATCGTAGAAACTCCAAACATAGATTAAATTTTAAGTGGGATCATTTCCAGGCTATCCACAAAATTTTATTAAATTCGGTTCAGCCGTTCTCCCGTGATGACGGGGAAAACAGACAGATTTTCAATTTTATTTATATAGATTATTTTTAAATTAAGATTCCCTAATTATCCGTATAGTTAATCAGTATTTTATAACAGAGGTAGGTCAGAATATAGTTTAGAATATAGGGAGATTAAAATAAATTGAAAGGTAAAGTAATTTTGAATATGTAGGAATATTCCTTGTTGTTTCAGTTCTAATTTGCATTAAGCTACTACTTTATTTACACAGAATTGGCAGCTTAAATACACATTTTAAGCCTTTCACCATAGAAATGCATGCAATGCAGGGGCGCTTATCTTATCGCAGCGCCACCTGAATTATTGTTTCAAGTGATATTGGCATTTTCTCAGTATGGAGTTTGAACTCCTTGCCGTTACCTCTATGGACATAATCACTGAAATGAAAACTTTCTTAAAGAAAACAACAAAACAAAACTGTTCCGCCCTGTGAATTTAATTTACTTGTTGGTTATTTCGCCTAAACAAAGGAATCCCCCCCCCTCCTTTTCCCCCCGCTCTCAAAAGCCAAAGCTAAACAGATATCGGCATTCAACTAAGATGTCACACAAAACTTTCCAAGAGCTTTCAAAACCGAGAATAGAAAAGAACCATCGCATCCTCTCACTCAATTCGTTTGTTGGGAGAAACCGGATTTTACCACTTCAATTCACTTGACACCTGCTCGAGATGTTCAATTGCCTCGAGGGGTGCAGCGGAGATTCGATTTAATACGAGAATTGGAAGTCGAAAATCGATAAAGGGATGGAGGAGAAAAATCCTTCCCCCCCCCCCCCTCCAGTAACCCTCCCTGGGAATTTGAATAATCATACATTAGATTTTTTTCTGGCGTTGTGTGAAAATATAAAAATAATTACACTGAAAACAAATCCGCAAAAAATATCACAAACAAATCGATTTTTCGCTTATTTTAATTTCTGCTCATCTTCAAATGTATAGTGCATGTGTAAGAAAAGCAATCAAATGAAGTGAAAAATTCACATTTGAGGTTTTAATAGATTTTTAGATTTTAGGTTTTCATGAATACGAATGTATGATTCTGTGCAATGTAGTTACTTGTGAGACACATTGGACCTGATTATATTTTGGTTCGATTCGAAAAAGTAAAACCTGCTTGCTTTGCGAAATGGCCAGCAAAAATCGTCAAAATCTGAAATATCAAACTAACGACACTTAAGTAATTGTGTGTTCTATGTATTCAATTTCATAATCTATATCTTTACTCTAGAATTACCAGAGAGAGAGCGTTTTCGCTTCATTTTGATTACTTTCACTAAAACTGTTTTTGAACCCTTAAAAAATAGAAAAAAAAGAGTAAGAACAAAAAGTTTCAGTTGGAAATGCAAACAAAAATTTCCATTTATGTCTTTATTAGCAAAAATACCTGACTTATATAATGATAACTCAATTTTGACTATGAACTTTTCTGTTGCTGATCATGGTCTTATTCATACTTATAATTTCTCCTTTGGGCCTCATATTTCTGATATTTGTGATAGATCCTATAGGAAACTTGGTTACAAGAGGATTACTCAAAATTTTATACATGTAGATACCGTAGATACCGTCCCGGACGACCATCTTGCTGCTCATGTCCTCGGATGAGTCGGTCGTTCTGGGCTTTCGACATGTAGATACCGTTATTGTTCTCTTTAATGCTTGATCAGATCTGAACTTAAGTATGCCTCTGTTGTGTAGAGGATTTTTTATACTGTTCAAGTAAACAATATTGAAAAAATCTGATGTGGGCAGCACATGACTTTCCTTATCATAATGCAATGAATTTACTACTTTTACAGTAAAGAAAAATAGATTATTTTTATAGTAGATATTTATATTCTTTCCAAGATATTGGATTTTCGTCAATTAGTCATTAATTTAATTGATTTAGCGTCATTTTTATCCATTTGGCGAGTATTTCGTTAATTTAGCAACATTTAAAAAGTCGCTCAGTTGGCGACATTCCACCAAATTCGTCGCCAAAATCTCGCCAAGCGTTATGGACGGAAAAATAAGTTAATCTTACAGCAGATAAATGACTATTGGCGTTCAAATACAAAAGTATTACTCAAAGTATATTTTTTCATGAATGGAACAAGCTAGATCCACGAGAATGATGTCACCAAATTTATCGCATGGTATTACATATGAAAAGTGAACATGCGTCTCAATAGGAAAAATTATTTTTAACACTTTACAACAAAGTTGAAAAGTGTTTATGACTTTGTTCATTCTGTCTGTCCGTCTGTCTGTCCGTTAGCACGATAACTACCGTAAAAATGACTTTATCAAAATGAAATTTTAGTATGTTTTTCAGACGGTCTGTGGGACCTATGGGAATATAAATAAATAATATCACCCAATTAGATTTTTATTGAACTCCGGTTGAAAAGATGAAATATATTGAACCAATGGGACCTAATATTTCAAGCATTTTTAAAGCACATTTAAAATTTACAAATTGCTTCGAAATTTTTAGGAAATATTTATATTATCCCATAAAATATATAAAAAAAATTTCAGTAAAATATGTTAGGTAGTTTTTAATTTAAAAATTATTTAATATAGGGACAAAAACGAATTCAATTAAATTCTGACTTTTGCGAAATCCTCCAGAAAGAAAAAATAGATATATTATATAATAAATATCTTTCCAGGAATTTAATTAGTTTGTATATGAGAGAGGCTTCACATTTTAAAATAAATTTGATAGTTAACAATTTTTCAATTTTTTTTTTAATTTTATAGAACTCTTCATGATATACTTATATGATGGCGTTTTTAATGCACTTTCTTGCGTCCTAGAGAGTTAAAATTTGGTACACAACTTAAATTTGCAGAACATTTTATTCACAACAATTTGGTGGATCTTTAAATATAGATCCTACATTTTTTTCGAAATGGCCTGCAAATAATCCCTGTTCACTTCTATAAATCATTGTTGTAATATTGTTAAAAATTCTGATGTGGACAGCACATGTCTTTCTCTGCAGACTCATATTCACGTTCTCTTTATTTCTTCAATAATAATTTGAGTTTATCTGCACAAAATAACAGCCATAATTATTTTAAATAACATTGAATTTACACGTTAAACTTAAATTTGGTTTTCATTTGATAGATGGACTTATTATCAAAGGTGGCGTAGCGAAAACGCAAAAAAAACTAAAATATCTCAGGAACGGCTAGTCCTAGAGTAATGGGGTTAGTCTTATTCTTTTTGTTGTTAAAAATCAAGTATGAAATAGGAATTTAATTGATATAATTGAGCACACGTAGTCTTTTATTTTTATATTTAACGATTTTTGCTCGCCATTTCGCAAAAACAGCCCGTTCCTTTTTCCCGAATCGTACTAGAATAATCTACAAGTGATTTACACAACAATTTTTTTAATTTGGTATATAAATCACTTGTAGGTTATTGCAATATTATACACCAAATTGTGTTAAGTTTGGTCTATTAGTTTTTAGCTAGAGTTGATAAAGGCAAGTTCTGCCGCCCATTTCGAAAAAAAGGCAGATTCTTTTATTACGAATCGTACTATAATCAAATGAACATCAGGGTTTCCCACAAAAAACTTACCTACCAAATTTTATTAAATTCGGTCCATTAGTTTTTCAGTTAGAGTGGATGCAATATCCTCACAGACACACAGAAACACACACAGATACACCCCTACACACACAGATGTCTTCCTAAAAATAGTTTTTTCGTGTTCTAGAAGTCCCAAAACGTGTAGATCCTTCGAAAATTCGAGTTCCGATCTTCTGCATGATTCCAATACTTTGAATACATACACACGCACACTAGCTGAATTCCGTTCCTATGCAATTACAATAGTTGTGATTTTAAATGATCCCTAAACTTTTATTATTTCTTCAACGAAGCCTAATTCTAACTTATGCAGAATGCAAATATCTCAAGCGATTGTAAGGTGAGTTACATAAGAATTGCTGAATTTTTTTTTCACACAAAATTATTTAGCTCTGGAGTCTGGAATACAAGTTATATGAATGAAATATTCATTGATTTTGCATAGAGAACCAAATGGTTTATATTTCGATACAGTTTTAAATATTTAAGTATAATAAATTACTACAGTACCGTGATATAATGTAAACGATATCACCCCTGAATGTATCACATTTTACAGATTTTTAAATGAAATTGCATTTCAGTTGGAAAGTGTTTCATAATCAATGCTTATGCATGATTGATCTTTCTTGTTTTATTTTATATGACTTTTAGATATTTTTTTGAAAAATGTGCAATATCTCAAGAACGGTTCATGTTAGCGTTCTAAAATTTATGTCAATCATTTTCTAATAAAAAATTACATAAGAAATGTCTATTCGCATAACTTTATTAGAGGTTTTAATTTTTTGACGATTTTTACAAAATTACACTCGAAAATTTAGGGGGATTCTGAACATTCGATTGCGTATAAAAACAATAGGCTTCCAGTGCTTACGGAATGCAATTTTTGTACCAAATTTCGTTCGAATCGGCTCACTAATACACACACACACACATACACACACATACACACACAGACAGACAGACATCACTTCAAAAATGTACGATTTGTGATCAGGGATGCTTTAAACATGCTCTCCTGTAGAAAACTCGAATTCGAATTTTCGACCCCGTCACACTACTTTCCTCATACATTAGGTACATAAGGAAAGTAATTATTCAAAATACATTTTTGAGATATTTATATTATAAAATGACTGATACTTACTGTTATACTTTAACTGCTACCTTACTTCGCAATATGTTTAATGTTAAAAGATTACACAGAACAGAAGAGATTTCATTCTCTTTTCCTTCTTCAAAAATATGTTCAATAACAAAATTGATTGTATCCCTGTCTTGAATGAAATTGGGTTTTATGCTCCCCGTATTCAACTATAACTATGAGTTTATTCGCTGAAAGAAAATTTAGTTCTAACATTGGTTGTTATTTTGCCATCAATAATTTTTGTAAACTATACAACAGCATTCCTGATAATCTTGATGTTTTTTATTCATCCGAAAATGCTTTTAAAAATCATTTGTTGTAAATATTTTATATTTTAATGTATTTTATATCCATCCGAAAGTGCTTTAAAAAATCTTTTGTTGTAAATATTTTATACTTTAATGTATTTTTTAATTTTTTAATCTGTATATTACTTTCCTTATATACATAATGTATAAGGAAATTATTGTGACAGGGTCGAAAATTTTAATTCGAGTTTTCGACTGGAGAGCACGTTTCAAGAATCCCTGATCAGGAATCAAACATTTTTAAAGTGATATGTGTGTGCGTGTGTGTGTGTGTGTCAGTGGGTCTGTGGAGACGATATTTCACGAAAGAATGGACCGATTCGAATGAAATTTGGTACAAAAATCACAATCCGTGAATACTGGAAGTCTATTGCTTTAAAACACAATCGAATGTTCAGAACCCCCGTAAATTTTCGAGTAAAATTTCGAAAAAAATCATCAAAAAATCAAACCCTTTAATAAAGTTACGCAAATAGACATTTCTTATGTAATTTTTCCTTAGAAAACGATTGACATAAACTTTAAAACGCTAGCATGAACCGTTTTTGATATATTGCATATTTTTCAAATAAATTCATCAAAAAATCCCATAAATTAAAAATATATATTAACTGTTGAGAAACATGTTCACTTTTCATATGCAATATCATGCGATAAATTTGGTGATATCATTCTCGTGGATCTAACTCGTTCCATTTACGAGAAAAGATACTTTGAGTAATGCTTTTGTATTTGAATGCTAATAGTCATTTATCCGCTGTAAAAATAACTTATTTCTCCATCCATAACGCTTTTCAAGATTTTGGCGACGAATTTAGGGAAATGCCGTCAACTTGGCGACATTTTTAAATGTTGCCAAATTAACGAAAATCTCGCCAAACGGATAAAAATGACGCTAAATCAATGAAAATGACAACTAATTGAAGAAAATTCAATATCTTGGAAAGAATATAAGTATCTACTATAAAAATAACATTTTTTAACTGCAAAAGTAGTAAATTCATTGCATTGTGTAAGAAAAGTCATGTGCTGCCCGCATCAGATTTGTTTTGTATTGAATTTCATCCTGCAAGCTGTTACTGGGACTTTATCCTGCAGCTTGCATTCTTTTAAATAAAAAATAAAATAATATAAAATGCAATGTCCACTTTGACGATAAGAACTTGCAATGTCGTCCCAGTAGCTCAACGGTAGAGCGTAGGTTGGCCTGGTCTAAGATCCAGGATTCGAATCCCAGTTGGAACAGCAAGGTTCTTTACAATTGCGCCTGGATAAATCAACCTTGTAGGTTAGTGCAAAGATGTCGTAGAGCTGAAAGTGACCCTAGTACAACTAGTACCGATTCAGTGAACTCTGGAAAATTGAGCGCCGATTTCAAAATTGAGAGGATAACGACCACACAGGATACTAACCTGGGTGAAAATAGTAGTAGCAGAAGGCTAACCTGAGGTAAAAATAGTAGAAGGTGGTCTGTCAGATTGTCAATTGTCCACCAATCTGACATTAGAGTGTGGAAAATACAGCGTCCACTTCGACGATAAGAGCTTGCAATTTCGTGCCGGTGGCTCAACGGTAGAGAGTCGGTTGGCCAGTTCGGAGATCCAGGGTTCGATTTCCGGTTGGGGCAATAAATAATTATCGAATATTTTTACATAGTCATAAAAAAACTAGTAAATGTATTAAATTTTACACTCATGATTTTAAATTTAAAACTTCTATCTGATCCTGCAAAATGTACTACGTATAGTCAAACTTGTATAGACATTATATTTCCTTGCAACTAAGAAATATTCAGTTGTTCCAATTATGTACCTCGCTTTGGTTTACATACCCCATTTTATTTGTATTGAGTTTGAAAACAACAAAAAAAATTCTGATGTGGGCAACACATGACTTTCCTCATACAATGCAATGAATTTACTACTTTTACAGTTAAAAAAATCTGATGTGGGCAACACATGACTTTCCTTATATAATGCAATGAATTTACTACTTTTACAGTTAAAAAAATGTTATTCTTATAGTAGATACTTATATTCTTTCCACGATATTGAATTTTCTTCAATTAGTTGTAATTTTGATTGATTTAGCGTCATTTTTATCCATTTGGCGAGATTTTTGTTAATTTGGCAACAATTAAAAAAGTTGCCAAGTTGGCGACATCTCGCCAAATTCGTCGCCAAAATCTCGCCAAGCATTATGGACGAAGAAATAAGTTATTCTTACAGCAGATAAATAACTATTGGCGTTCAAATACAAAAGTATTACTCAAAGTATCTTTTTTCATGACTGGAACGAGCTAGATCCACGAGAATGTTGTCACCCAATTTATCGCATGGTGTTACACATGAAAAGTAAACATGGTTCTCAATAGGAAATATTTTTTTTTTATTTTATGACTTTTTGATAATTTTTTTGAAAAATGTGCAATATCTCGAGAACGGTTCATGTTAGCGTTCTAAAATTTATATCAATCGTTTTCTAATGAAAAATTACATAAGAAATGTCCTTTTGCGTAACTTTATTAGCGGTTTTGATTTTTTGACGAATTTTTCAAAATTTCACTCAAAAATTTAGGGGGGTTCTGAACATTCGATTGCGTATAAAAACAATAGGCTTCCAGTGTTTACGGATTGTGATTTTTGTACCAAATTTCGTTCGAATCGGCCCATTCGTTCGTCAGTTATCGTCTCCACAGGCTCACTGACACACACACACACACACACACACACATACTTTCACACACACACACACACACACACACACACACACACACACACACACACATACACACACACAGACATCACTTCAAAAATGCTTGATTCGTGATCAGGGATGCTTGAAACGTGCTCTCCCGTCGAAAACTCGAATTCGAATTTTCGACCCCGTCACAATACTTTCCTTATACATTATGTATATAAGGAAAGTAAAAATTGTTATTCTTATGGTAGATACTTATATTCTTTCCAAGATATTGAATTTTCTTCAATTAGTCGTCACTTTCATTGATTTAGCGTCATTTTTTATTAATTTGGCGAGATTTTTGTTAATTTGGCCACAATTAAAAATGTCGATAAGTTGGCAACATTCCGACAAATTTGTCGCCAAAATCTCGCCAAGCGTTATGGACGGAGAAATAAGTTATTCTTACTATTGGATAAATGACTATTGGAGTTCAAATACAAAAGTATTACTCAAAGTATATTTTTTCATGAATGGAACGAACTAGATCCACGAGAATGATGTCACCCAATTTATCGCATGGTATTACATATGAAAAGTGAACATCTTTTTCAATGGGAAATATTTTTTTTTATTTTATATAACTTTTGATAATTTTTTTAAAAATGTGCAATATCTCGAGAACGGTTCGTGTTAGCATTCTAAAATTTATGTCAATCGCTTTCTAATGAAAAATTACATAAGAAATGTCTATTTGCGTAACTTTATTAGAGGTTTTGATTTTTTGACAATTTTTTCAAAATTTCACTCGAAAATTTAGGAGAGTTCTGAACATTCGATTGCGTATAAAAACAATAGGTTTCCAGTGTTTATAGATTGTGATTTTTGTACCAAATTTCGTTCGAATCGGTCCATTTGTTCGTCAGTTATCGTCTCCACAGACTCACTAACACACACACACACACACACAGATACTTTCACACACATACACACACACAGATTCTTTCACACACATACACACACACACACGCTCACGCACACATACTTTACACTCACGCACATACTTTCACACACACACGGACACACACACACGGACACACAGCACGGACATCACTTCAAAAATGTTTGATTCGTAATCAAGGATGCTTGAAACGTGCTCTCCCGTCGAAAACTCGAATTCGAATTGTCGACCCCGTCACAATACTTTCCTTATACATTATGTATATAAGGAAAGTAAAAATACTGGAGATTTATATATTTATAAGACATTATTCACGAAAAACGATTACGGCTCCATCGGACTGAAGCCACTGACACTTTTTTACTTGCCCTACAATACATGGTAACTTGAACACAAGAAATCTATTTTTATCGTCACGTGTGTGTATGCGTGTGTGTACATTGTATGTATCTACTCAAAAACTAATTAACCAAATTTCATAAAATTTTACAGAAAAGTCACTTGTTGGATGCCCTGAAACTGGCTAGATTTTGGTACTATTCAGGATGGGGCCTGCCTTTTTCTGCGAAATGACCCGCAAAAATCGTATGCATCAAATCTAGCTAAAAAACTAATTGACCAAATATTTTAAATTTTGGTAAATAAGTCACTTGTGGGTTACCCTGATACTAATTAGATTTTGTAAAGTTTCGGGAAAAAGAACCTGCCCTTTTTTTGCCAAATGGCTCGGAAAAATCATCAAAATCTGAAATAAAAGACCGCATGTGCTCAAATGTGTCAATTAAATACTTGTTTTATACGTAATTTTCAACGATGAAAAGAATAAGACCAACTCCATTGTATTAGCATTCTCGAAATATTTTAGTTTTCTCTCAATTTTGCTACGCCGCGTATAAAAATACGTCCAGTTTCCAAATGAAAACGAAAACGGAATTAAAAGTGCTAATTCAATGTCATTTCAAATAATTATGCGTGGCGTGTTACTTTGTGGAATTAAACTCGATTTAATGAATAAATAAAAAAATAAAGAAAGAATGAATTTAAGTCTGTAGGGAAAGTCAGGTGCTGCCCACATCAGATTTTCATTTTATGCACTTCAACTCAAAATATTAAATTAAGGAAAAATATAATTGCGTTTTATGGAAAAACCAACGTTGCTACACACATCAGTTCATTTTTTGGAAAACTTCTCTGAAAAAAATGTACCCAGAAAATGCCGGGGTACGGTGCATACATTAAGAATTCTCTTAAATGTGCATGTATCGAACATTCCATTAAAAAAAAAACCTTCAGCGATTATGATGGATGCGTTTTGCCTCACGTGCAAATGCCGGAGAATTTGGCTCCGTGAAAAACCCTCTATTATGGGACATGGTATCCGATTTGGCGAAAGCTGAAGTAAAAGAAGGCAGCATTCTTTGTATATATATAAATTTTTTACAAGAACGGGTTTTTCATTTTCCCATTTTTTACCTTTTAGAAATAAAGCTAACATATTAGGAGATAGAAAAGGAGTAAATGGATTAAAAAAAATAGAAGTATTTCGCCCATATCATTTTTTTAGCTTGTAAATTTTTCAAAGTCGAAAATTGCAAGTTTCCGGAATGAAATATCACCAGTTACAAAAAAAAACATTCGTAATTGTAATCTATATAAATAATATTGAAATCTGTCTGTCTGTCTGTTTGTCTCATCATCACGAGGGAACCGCTGAACCGAATTTGATAACATTTTCTGGGTGGCCTTGAAATAGCCCCACTTAAAATGTAGTCTATTTTTCGAGTTTCTATGACCAGTGGTTCTCGAGATATTTGTGGAAAATGAAAGTTTCGCTTGTCTCATCATCACAGGAGAACGGCTAAACCGAATTTAATTAAATTTTGAGGGTATCCTTAAAATAGCCCCCTTAAATTTAGCCCAAATTTTGAGTTTCTAAGATTAGGGGTTATTGAGATATTAATGAAATACGAAACTTTTTTCTAGGAGTTCTACTCTCTAACTCCTTGATTCACCCAAACGAAAATGTTGGAAATCGTTTGTTTGAAACGTGAAAGTGAATTAAAACCTCATCTCTGAGTTTAGTGGGAGATTTTTGCACGAATTAGTCACTTTATGAAAGCATGAATTGCTTGAAAACATAACTGTGTGAAGCATGAATTTAAATGGAAAATCTAATACCATGGTTCATTGTTCACGAGCTTTTACTCAACAATGAAAAGTATAAAGAAATCAAAATGGTTATTTCATTATTAGCATTTAATGAGGAAGATTCTATCTTATATCATGTTGCTCAGCAATGAAATTAAATTAAATGAGTGTGTTGATTTTTATTATTAGTTTTTCGAATTGATTAGATTGATCGTTTTTTTTTTGTTCTAGAGGTCCCAAAACATGTAGGCTCGTCAAAAACGCGAGTTGCGATTTTCGGCATGATTCCAATACTTTCCCTATACATTACCACGTATTGCAGGGAAAGTAAAAATTAGCTGAAGTGTGACTGATCTTAACTTTCTCGTACTGGAATTCATTTTTACGTAACTTGTAGGTTATACTTATTTTTTTATTTTTATTTTATTTTTTACAAGAAAATTTTTGAAAAATCCATATCGTTGGCCCAAATGATTTCAATTATAGCGTGAGGCAATTTTTCATAACTATTACTGAACCTATTAAGTTTCGTGATCATTAAGCCATAAGTAACACCTTTTACGCATGGTTATTGAAAAATTTCGAAGTTTTCGCTCAAATAAATTTCGAAGTTTATAAAGTACTATTCCACTTCAGACCAAGATCGTGACATTTATGTGAACCACTACAGTTTATTTCACTCTAAATTAAACTTCTAATAGCCTAATTACTAGAGTTCGACGGAGGAATCATGCCTTTTAACAAATAAACAACTTTATTTACAGCTAGCTTCGCTGGGAACTCAATCCACACACACACACACACACACACACACACACACATATATATATATATATATATATATTTCAAATCTCTATACAAATTATTTGCAACGCTAGCATTACAAACTCTACCCGAAACATACTAATCTACAATGAACTTCAACCCTAACTTATTTCAAAACTGACTTCAATGTGAACCAATGATAATCAAACTACGACATAATATATATATACTGCCAAGATTGTAGGCTATACTCTCAATGCTATCTTGCATAGACGATCAGAACAATACATGAGCGAACTCGGCAGAATAGCAGACCCGTAATTCAAAAGTCTGCCTTTCTTATAGATCTGGCCAATCATGAGTGTGCAATTCTTCGGAATGACAGTTGAGAAGTTTAGGACATAAATTAAAATCAGGAACAAGTAGAATTAGAGTAAAATGATAATAAATAATATAATCTTCACAAGTTTTCGCTCGAATTTAAAAAAAAATTATACCTGGCTCTAGACTTTTCAATAAAAAAGCCGTATACAAAGTTTCATGAAAATCCATTAATATGTGTAGCAACAATCACGTACACAGGATATTGACCACAGACAGACAGACGTCACTCCCAAAACAGTCAAAACGTGTTCAGGGAATCCAAAAACCATATATCGCCATCAAAGTCATGAATTCGGAGATTTTCGTGAAAGCTATACTTTCTCTAAAATATATTACATAGTATGAGAAAGTAAAAGTCTGACGTGGGCAGCACATAACTTTCCCCGCTGACTCAAACTCATTTTTACGTTATTTCTTATATAATTCGTTAAATTAAGTTTAATTGCACAAAATAACACTAAATTCGCATTTTTAATTCAATTTTTGTTTTTATTTGGCAATTGGACATTTTTCCAAAATGTGGCATACCAAAAATGCGAAAAATCTCAAATATCTTGAGAACGGTTAGTCCTAGAGTAATGGAGTTGGTCTTATTTTTCTCCACGTCAAAAATTAAGTATAAACCAAGCATTTAATCTGCTATAAGAATAACATATTTCTCCGTCCATAACGCTTGGCGACATTTTGGCGACGAATTTGGAGGAATATCGCCAACTTAGCGATATCTTTAATTGTTGCCAAATTAACAAAAATCTCGCCAAATTGATAAAATTAACGCTAAATCAATGAAAATGACGACTAATTGAAGAAAATTCAATATCTTGGAAAGAATATTAGTATCTACTATAAGAATAACATTTCTTTTAACTGTAAAAGTAGTAAATTCATTGCACTTTATAAGGAAAGTCATGTGTTGCCCACATCAGATTTTTTTTTATGTCACTTTCTTGCCATATTCGTTATCCTAACTCCTTACATTCTCCGCTAGGGGCGCTGCAATCACGTTTATTCGACCGGTTATGGTCACTTTACTGAATATTGACCCAACGTGCACATTCATGGAGACCTTTTTTTATGAAGTTTCTGGGGAGTGCTTAAGGAATTTTCTACAAACCACGTATTTCGATTAGACTTTTAAGGACCATCATACGAAGGTCTCGAATTCCCCAGATTCCTCTCAGTTTTCTTATAAAAGAATTGAGTATCAAGGGTAGGTCAGATGAGAAAGAAAAATCCTCATACCCCTCTCCCCCCTCCCACTATATCCATCCTTTTTCATTCCCGGTGAGCAAAAATCGATAAATAGTTACGCAATGGACGAAATCTCTATAGGCGGGGCTATATCCGGGTTAGAGCATATCAGTTTTCGTCATTTATTCATTTCCGGGGAAAATTGACACATTGATTTTAGAATATATATAGATAACATTGAAAATTTATCTATGTGTTTGTTTTTCTCATCATCAAGGAAGAATGGTTGAACTATGTATATTTCATGAAATTATGATGGGTGACATTTATAGAAGTCCTTTAAAAATTTAGGCGTCCGTCTGTTCTTCTGTCTGTCAGTCTTCATGTCCTTCTGCCTCTTTCCTCACTTTGAGCGTAACTCAATCGTTATATAAGCCTCCAAACAAAGAAAGCCAATCTTTAGTATTTGAGTCTTCAGATTAGGTGACCCAAAAATTTGAGACTCTACAATGAGTGCCATTTAAAATCCAATAATGTGAACCGATCGTTGTTTGTTCTTCTATCTCTGAAATGTGGAAGCTTTATAAACAAACAAAACAAGGAATATTCCTTTTAATCTCAAAAGCTATAAGTAAAATATCTTTGCGTATTTTTGCTCCTAATAAGAAGTTCACAAACGTAGTCTACAGAAATGTTGTCAAACATTTTTGACAAAAGAAAAGGTTTTCCATTTAAAATTCACAGGATAATCAATTTTAACTCATGTATGGGTAAACAGGTAAACAAAAATATTTTGATAAATCAATTGCATAGAATTTTTAGGTTATGGGAGAATACACAATGTAGTAACCATCTAGCAGATTTAATTCAATACTGTAAGGCTGAATCCTATCTAGATAATTTTGTTAAATATCACTTTAGAAATTTTGAATTCAATTTATAATCTGTCATTTATTGCTTTAGTCAAATTTGAAATTGCTATTGTATACTTTCAATATTAAAATATTCTTGGAGATTTTAATTATCTTTGTCATAAGTTTTGGATACATATTATATAAATATTAATTATTAATTATTTAGTATAATTTGTAAACATATTTTTCTTTATATCTCTAATTCTTGGGTTTGAAACATGTCTATTTGTATATCTATTGTCTATTGGTTGAGTATCTTATTCAGGAGAAATTCCTATAATTCACAACAGATGGCGCTCTCTAGTATTCTTTCCAAATGCATCCTAGGCTAGAGCAACGAAATATTAGGCGTCATGAATAATGGTGAAGAAAAGTATGAGTTTTAATTTCTATCTGCATCCTTGTGGATTGATGGATAGATAACTGATTTGTTTGCTATATGCACTCTCATCCTCTTCTTTCCATTTGTCTAAAATTATTTATTATTTATATTTTTGTTTCTGTCTGGTAATGCGTCGGATCTTTTGACGATGTTTCAGCCATGTGGCTGTATCGTTGAGCGAAACACATTTGGAACCTCTGTGGATGCAAAGATCCTTGAAAAGCTGGATCTACAGAGGTTCTATCCAATTTTATATTTTCGGATTGCATATTTTCTTTTATTTTTTATTTATTGTCATTTTAATATTTTGAGCCTCCAGATTTTGATAATCCTTTGATGTTTGAACTTGATTTGTATATATCGCTCTTGAATGTTGATAAATTCATGTGTATTATTAATATTACCTAATATTTAAAATTAAGATCAATTTGCATTATATGGTAGCGATGGTTTCCTTTCGTTAGATATTTCCTTTCATATCCTCTTTACTTTATTTTCCTCCGTATTGTCTTTGAACCAGGGTATGCCACCTTTCATGTTTTAAATTAGTCTATTATATTAATTTTTATTATATATATATATATATATATTATATATATATATATATATATAAATGTATATGTATGTATGTATATACTATATATATATATTGGGATATATCCTATTTTAGTCTCACTTTATCGTAATAGTATATATATATATATATATATATATATAATTTAAGTAAAAGAGTTAAAATTGAACTTGAAGAGACATTGTGTATCCCCTGAAACTGATTAAAAGAAAATCTTACATCTTAATGAATAATAGATCAAGAATTAAATGAAATACAAATCAGTAAAATAGTTGGGCAAATCAAATAATTAGTTGAGGTAATCAGAACATGAATCCAAAGAAAACAAATCCAATAAAAATAATTATATGAAAAACAATAGCTAGAAAGCAATGAAATTGCAAAATCATCAGGAGATGCATATAAAACAATTACCTTCTAGAAACAGTTATTTTCATTAGACAAAAACTGTCGAAAAATTAATTAAATAAATTTCATTAAATAAAACATGCCGAAAACACGAGTTACAATTTTCGACACAATTAAATACTTTCCCTATGCATTACCATGTATAGTAGGAAAAGAAAAAAAATCTAATGTGTGAGCAGCACATGAGTTTTCCTGCAGACTCATGTTCATGTTTTCTTTATTTCTTCAATAATTCATTAAATTGAGTTTAATGACACAATATAACAGACATAATTATTTTAAATTACACTGAATTGGCACTTTTAATTCAATTTTCGTTGTAATTTTGTAACTAGGCTTATTTTCAAAAGTGACATAGCGAAAATACTAAAATATCTCAAGGATGGCTAGTCCTAGTGTAATGGAGTTGGTCTTATTCTTTTCATAGTTAATCATTACGTATAAAACAAGCATTTAATTGATATACTTGAGCATAAGTAATTTTTTTTTTCAGATTTTGACGATTTTTTAGGATCATTTTTCAAAAAAAGGCAGGTTACTTTTTTCCTAATCGCCCCAAAATCTAATCAGCACCAGAGTAACCCACAAGTGATTTATCTACCAAATTTTGTAAAATTTGATATATTAGTTTTTAGCTAGAGTAGATACAGCCAATTTTTGCGGGCCATTTGGCAAAGACAAAGTGGTTTTTTTTTATCCCGAATCGCACCAAAAACTAATCAGCACCAGGGTCACAAACAAGTGACTTATCTACCAAATTTTATAAAATTCGGTCCATTAGTTTTTGTGCCAGAGTGGATACACTTATTGTACAGACAGACACACACATACACACAGACGTCACGCTAAAAATAGTTTTTCGTGTTCTAGAGGTCCAAAAACGTGTAGATCAGTCGAAAACTGAAGTTGCGATTTTCGGCATGATTCCAATACTTTCCCAATGCATTATCATGTATTACAGGGAAAGTTAGAAATTGTATTAAACTGCAAACTCTGTAATTTTCAATACTTATCCATGTTATTTTGTGCAATTAAACTCAATTTAAGGAATTGTGAAAGAAAGAATAATAAAATGAATCTGTGCCTGCAGGGAAAATCACGTGCTGTCCACATCAGATTTTTTAAATTATCCGCTAAGTACGCTGCTAGCACTTTTATTCCATAGTCACTTTGCTATACATGAACCTGATGTATACATTCATGGACTTCTCTACAATGTTAAAGGGATGTTGAAGGACTGTCCTAGGAACTCTAAATATCAAATTTCAATTAATGTATAAAGCATAAACCTCCGCGCAGATAAATCTAATTCAATTTAATCTCACTGCACACGTAATATCAGAGATTCGAGGAAACAGACGAGACCAAAAGACGATAAATGTGAACAGACAATATACCCCTCCTCCTCATCTTCCTCCTTCTATCTTTTCCGATATCCATGATAGTGGTCAAGTCTCCATCCTTGATATTCCATATGTTTCACTCTGAATTAACTGATCCTTACGAAGATTAGCTGCAGACGAAAACAGAAGAGGCGGAAACAAACACGCGAGGGCTGATGGGGGGGTGGGGGTGGGGGTCTGTTGTGAGTTTATGCCTCTCGACGCGGATAAATCTCGAATTTATCTCTCAGAGTTAAATGCTATGTTTGTATACTTAGTCGTGCCATTGGGATTTGGTTGTCCACCATTATATGGTTTTTTTTCCCTTTTCTTCTCGACGTAATTAACTCCACGAGATTGCATTGTTTGTTATATAAGAGTCTCATCCTGTGATTAAAACATTTATCATTTCGCTTGGATGTCTAATATATTTAAAGAGAAAGTTTCGTGATGGGTCAAAAATTCGAATCGAGTATTGTGAAGGATCCACCCGTTCCGAACGTCTCTGATTACGAATCGTTCATTTTCCAATGATGTCTGTGCGGATGTCTGTCTATATACACGATGTCTTTGGCGAAAATTTGTATGGAGGGGCTGTGTGTGTGGTGGGGGTGATTTTGGATGATACTCACTCAATTCCTTAGCGATATAAAATATAATCACAGAGTGTCCCTCTTAACACCATCAGAAAAATCAAAAAATTATCTTTCAAACAAACCTTGAACGGAAACCATACAATTAATGGACGAATTTTCGTGACTTTTTAAAATATATATACTTTTCGTGCGTTTTAAACCTCCTCGATTTTTATATAACAATATAAAAAATTGATATGCAATCCGACGTTTATAATTAACAACAACTCCTTAAAATATCACAGACTGCTCCAGAATAAGAATTAAACTCCTCAACCCGTCCGTTGAATAGTGTTGATAAGTGTCTTAACCGAGCGAACTTTTAAACATTTTAACTTTTAAATCAACGGAGAATTTTCCCCATTAAAGTCCGGACCTTACTTCTCAGGAACTTTCTTCTGTTCGTAATCGTTTTAAAGGTTGAGGGAAGTGGATAATTTGGGATGGGTTGATCATTGCGTAACTGTCCTTAAAACAGGGGAATTCTTAAAACAGAGGATTTCGAAATTGAGTGCAGTGCTTTGGTGTTATCCGTATCATTTAAGTAGCGGGCACTTATTTATTTGAAATACAAAAATTACCTCATTTGCAAAAGATGTGGCCAATATATAAATAGGTCTAATTGTACTGAGATTGTTGAAATTAAGATATAAGTTGTGTCCGTTAATGTAGAACTGAGACTTCTAAATATACAGGCTGACGCAATCGCCATTTTGACATCAACCGACCCAGACAATTATCGTCTGCCTGTGCTATTTCAATGGCGCGCATGTTACAGGGCCGATATTTGATACGCAATTTAGCTGTAAAATAGGTGCTTCTGCTTACAAAAATTCATATCTATCGTTCTAGAACGTAGTTTAGAATGTTTTGATTTTCTCAAGATAACGAGAAAAAGAAGAAAAAGTAACCGGGGGGTAGGGGCGAAGCCCCCCGTAGACATTTAAAATTAACTTAGTTTCTATTTATGTGAAAGCATTTAGATATATCTATACAAGTTAGGATCAAAAAGTTCGGAGACTGTGCTGATATCTCCAACCCAGATTGGAGGAGAGGGGGACTATTTTACAGTGGCGAAGAGATACATGTGGCGCGAGATGTGAAAAGGAAGAAGCAGGTCCGCAGTGCAGGGTTTTACCAGACAATGCGTGTCAGTGAACTGTAGTCGTTCGCGTTCGTCGAAAACGGAAATGGAGTTTGAAGAAAAACGTGCGAATATCAAATTCTATCAGCGTTCGGGGAAATCGCTCAACAGAAACATTGCAGCTGCTGCAGCAGGTGCAATGCTTCTGTCGAGCAAGTCTTCGCAAGTGGCGGATTGTGTTTTTGTGATTTAGGGGTGGAGGGTCATAACACGCCCGTTATGACGATGTACACGGATTGCATGCAGTTTCCACTGTTATTTATACGAATGAAATGTATTTATTTTGTTATTTTATATAACTACTTGACTTCAACTCCCGGGCTTTAACCCCCTGGTTTTAACTCCTGGGTTCATATTCTACCGTTTTCATAAATGTGTATATATGCCTGCTTTTTATCAATCAATCTTAACCACGTTGTATGTAAAATCTGAGATCCAATTAAACAGACGATAGCATAAGAGGATAAATCCAGGCACTTAGAATAACCCTTTCTCTCCACAGATGATTACTTGACACGTCAAGCTTGCATTCGCACTATCCCATATGTTCCTATCCGAATCAACTAACCATCGCAAACATTTGCTGCAAACAAATAGATGAGGAGCAGCCACTAAAGTAGAAACAGATCTACCGCGGATGAATGAGAATAAATTTGGTACTTATCTGATTGGCGGTAAAGAAGGCCTGTTTGTTTAGGTATGCCGGACGGATTAGTCGACCAACAACAACTGGTTTCTTTTTCTTCGTCTTGGCGAGATTAGAGTTAGAAATCGCACTCATCTTACGTCTGACGTTTATTGGAGCCAGGGGATTTCGCCGTATGTTTATGGGGAATGAGGGAAGGATTTTCATTAAAAAAAAGGATTTTAGCAAAGAAAGAGCTGGATATATAACTATAATTGAAACTCTCCTTTTCTGACGTAGAATTTGCGTCGTTTGGATCGTTTACGTGGCTGACATTTAAGGAATTGCATGGGACATTTTGGCGTTAAGCAAGAATTTGTTCAGGATCGCAATTTGCAAAAGTTATATACGGTTTGAAAGACTAACGATGGCTGTATACAAAAACACACGTGTCGAGCTCGTGCGTCACTGTTAACGCAAACTGTGGGGAGGGGAAGTAGACGCTCAAAATCGGAGCTGCACTGCAAACATTCTGCAACCTTTGCTCATTTTTTTTCAGCTTGATAATTTCGGCAAACTGATAAGAAAAACCACAATTATAGGCGTTTATGAAAATTCCAGATTTGCTAGAGCGTTATTTTTGTATTATTAAATATAAATTTCCATAACTATCAGGAACCTTTCTTCCCATGACAGACAGCTGATTCCCCTGAAACTTTTAGTAACATGCTTGCAAAAATGTTTTACAATGTGGGTACGACAGTACGCGTTTATAACGCGCGAATTAAACGTCGTAGAGAGATCGGGTTTGTTTCTTTTCAAAGAGAATCGATTACTTTATCCGAGTTTAAGTGCAAAAAATCTAAATGTTGTAAGGTACCTAAACGGGACAATTTATACCTCTGACTTTCACCATGTCTAAAAAAATGCTGATGAACGCATGAGAGAATAACGCAACCGGAAGACTTTGATGGTACAAGCAGAGAGTACTATGGCTCCCTAAGGTTCCCCAAATAAGAGCTGAGCGTGTATGAAAGTATACATCCAGAAAATCTGCAATACAATCATAGCTCCACCATTCATGTCACCCCAATGTTCTCAAACACGCTCGATCACCAACCAACGGCTGTCAACATTGCCTACGAGTGGTTGTTTCTTCGGCTGTTTCAGAAACGTCTACTAGTACTGCAACTTACCAAGTCAAAATATCTAGCGGCTGACAAACAATTTACGAAACAATTTCTCGACAACGGTTTTGGTCATGTGTTCAGCATTTCTTTCTTTCTTTCGACTCAGACCGTGCGACCTACCAGAAGGTGTAAGGTATCTGTTTAGATGACCGGGACAATGACATCCAATTTAAACCTGAACCTAGTGGCGGCGATAGCCATAGATCCATATATTTCTTCCCCTGCCACAAACCTTTAGGAAGGACTTTCGGACCACAGATTTGATATGCCCGTACTCCGCCTAGACAAGGGGTGTTGTTGTTGATGTTGTTGAGACCCAGACCGTCCGCCCTACCAGAAAGGTGTAAGGTAACTGTTTGGACGGCCGGGAAATGCCACCCAATTCAGACCGGAACCCAGTGGGGGGGCATCCACAGGGACCGTACCCTCCGTCCCCTACCACCAACCTCTCGGAAGGACTTACGGCCCCACATGTTTAACGTGATCGTACTCCGTATGAACACGGCGGCAGTTGTGGCAGCGTGCAAATCCAGCGCGTAAACCGCCGGACTACCGCGTACGAAAAGTGCCAACAGCACGCGTTGTTCCCAGGTTAGACAAGGGGTCTGCAGCATTTGCGAGCATCTGTTTTTTAAAAGCGACATTCAAATACAACCAACATCACGAAAGTCACTAAAGTAAATTAATTCTACTCCCAAAACCTCTCCAACGGAAAGTGCTCCCTCTTCCCCAAATTCCCTTTGCTTATTTCATATACAAACTGCTTTTAGACAATTTGTGGAATAATTGTTACTTTCACTACATAGTATAATGTTTACTTAAGTGCCATGGCACATCGCTTAGGGAAGGGCGCGGTAGCCCAGTGGTTAGCGCGCGGGAATTGCACTCAGCAGGCATGGGTTCGATTCCCTCCTCTGCCAAAACTACCGCCGTGTTCACGCGGAGTACGATCACGCTAAACATGTGGGTCCGTAAGTCCTTCCGAGAGGTTGGTGGTAGGAGAAGGAGTGTACAGTCCCTGTAAATGTTTCCCCCACTGCGGGTTCCGGTCTAAATTATGTGGCTCTTTCCGGCCGTTGAAACAGCACCTTACACCTTTCTGGTAGGTCGGACGGTCTGGGTCTCAACAACAACATCGCTTAGGAAATCTCTGCTGTTGAAAATTAGTGTTTTACCGTACACTTGGAAATCTAATGTAAACTCAAGCTCCAACACTCGACCCTGTTCTAATACGTTCCCTGTACATTACTATGTGTGTCTTATTGCATCTTATTGATGTGTGTCTTATTGATGTACAGTATCTTATTGACGTCTCTCTCTCTCTCTCTCTCTCTCTCTCTCCTCTCTCTCTCCCCCTCCCCCCCCCTCTCTCTCTCTCTTATTGAACTGTTGTCTGTACATTACTATGTACCGTCTGGAAAGTAAAACTATTCCAATTTGCAAAAAGATGACTAATGTTATTACATTCCGCACATACATTACTATGTGCGTCTATTGAACTGTTGTCTTATTGTCTTATTGATGTGTGTCTTATTGATGTACAGTATATATATAATCTTATTGATGTGTGTCTTATTGAACTGTTGCCCCTGTACAGTCTGGAAAGTAAAACTATTCCAATTTGCAAAAAGATGACAAGGAAGACCTACTTGTGTGTGAGTGTCGCTGACGAACCTGTGGACAAGTGCCGTCTTTCCGCATCCGCTGTCTCCCACAAGCACGATTTTGCACGACAGTTCTCGCTCCATGCACGTTACATCTTCGCCCCGATGCACCGCCCTGGGCCACCACCGAGGCTGGAGGAAAGCAGAATCTCTTACCAAAAGGTTCATGAAGTAAGATACGAAATATTCATGCAAATAAGATACAAAATATCAAGATTTAAATAAATATAAAGAAAAATAGTGACTCTTAACACTCTTTATAAATTGATGTAAAACATCGATCATTTTATGACCTCATTTTATGACAAAATTAGAGGAGAAGGGGACATTCTCAGACATTACTAACAAAAAACAATATGATGTGGGCAACACATGACTTTCCTTATATAATGCAATGAATTTACTACATTTACAGTAAAAAAATAGGTTTTTCTTATAGTAGATACTAATATTCTTTCCAAGATATTGAATTTTCTACAATTACTCGTCATTTTCATTGATTTAGCGTCATTTTTATCCATTTGGCGAGCATTTCGTTAATTTAGCAACATTTAAAAAAGTCGCCCAGTTGGCGACATTCCACCAAATTCGTCGCCAAAATCTCGCCAAGCGTTATGGACGGAAAAATAATTTATTCTTACAGCAGATAAATGACTATTGGCGTTCAAACACAAAAGTATTACTCAAAGTATCTTTTTTTATGAATGGAACGAGCTAGATCCACGAGAATGATGTCACCCAATTTATCGCATGATATTATATATGAAAAGTGAACATGTTTCTCAATAGGAAATATTTGTTTTTCCATTTTATATGCCTTTTTGAAATTTTTTTGAAAAATGTGCAATATCTCGAGAACGGTTTATGTTAGCGTTCTAAAATTTATGTCAATCGTTTTCTAATGAAAAATTACATAAGAAATGTCTATTTGCGTAACTTTATTATTGGTTTTGATTTTTTGACGATTTTTTCAAAATTTCATTCGAAAATTTGGGGGGGGGGGGGGGGTTCTGAACATTCGATTGCGTATAAAAACAATAGGCTTTCAGTGTTTACAGATTGTGATTTTTGTACCAAATTTGGTTCGAATCGGTCCATTCTCGTCAGTTATCGTCTCCACAGACCCACTGACACACACACACACACACACACACACACACACAGACACACAGACATCACTTCAAAAATATTTGATTCGTGATAAGGGATGCTTGAAACGTGCTTTCCCGTCGAAAACTTGAATTCGAATTTTCGACCCCGTCACAATACTTTCCTTATACATTATGTATATAAGGAAAGTAATAACGGTAGGTAAAGGTCACAATAAAAAGAGCGAAAATTGAAATAGAAGCGACTTAGTCATTATGTGTCCTTCCAACACTGCTCAGGTGTTCTGGGTAGGATACCCTCATAAAATACGTTCAATTAAAGCTATCTTCTTAAAACTTTTTGTACATATTGTTCTCATAAAATTTATAAAATACACAAAAAAATGAAAAACTAAAGGGAAAATTACTATAATTATAACAGAATTTATAAACCTGTGTCTTATTGAACTGTTGTCTAATTGACTCGGTGTCTAATTAAAACCACTGAAAATTCTACACTCGGTCTTGAGCAACTATTACTATTTGCTAGAGGCCAGGCACCATATATTTAATCATTTACCTATACATCGGTAAGAATCGTAAACCATTTAGCCGTTACAAAACGTTGTCCTTATGCAACCAGTGTGTGTCTGCGTGGGGGGGGGGAGGTAAAACACAGTACGTCCAACAACACACCATTCTTGACTGCAAGTGGGACTCAAACCCACAACCCAGCAGCCAAGCGAGCACGAGAAAACACTTGCAACAAAATTGGAAGCAAAAACTTGAGCAACTATAAATAAAATAAAATCTGATGTGGGCAACACATGACTTTCCTTATACAATGTAATGAATTTACTACTTTTACAGTAAAGAACTAGGTTTTTCTTATAGTAGATACTAATATTCTTTCCAAGATATTGAATTTTCGACAATGAGTCGTCATTTTCATTGATTTAACGTCATTTCTATCCATTTGGCGAGATTTTCGTTAATTTAGCAACATTTCAAAAAGTCGCCAAGTTGGCGATATTCCGCTAAATTCGTCGCCAAAATCTCGCCAAGCATTATGCACTAAGAAATAAGTTATTCTTACAGCAGATAAATGACTATTGGCGTTCAAATACAAAATATTACACAAAGTATCTTTTTTCCTGAATAGAACGCGCTAGATCCACGAGAATGATGTTACCCAATTTATCGCATGGTATTACATATGAAAAGTGAACATGTTTCTCAATTGAAAATATTTTTTTTTTATTTTAGACTTTTTGATAATTTTTTTGAAAAATGTACAATATCTCGAGAACGGCTTATGTTAGCGTTCTAAAATTTATGTCAATCGTTTTCTAATGAAAAATTACATAAGGAATGTCTATTTGCGTAACTTTATTAGCTGTTTTGATTTTTCGACGATTTTTTCAAAATTTCATTCGAAAATTCAGGGGGGTTCTGGACATTCGATTGCGTATAAAAACAATAGACTTCCAGTGTTTACGGATTGTGATTTTTGTACCAAATTTGGTTCGAATTGGTCCTTTCCGTCGTCAGTTATCGTCTCCACAGACTCACTGACACACACACACACATACTTTCACACACACACACACACACACACACACACACACACACAGACATCACTTGAAAAATGTTTGATTCGTGATCAGGGATGCTTGAAACGTGCTCTCCCGTCGAAAACTCGAATTCGAATTTTCGACCCCGTCACAATACTTTCCTTATACATTATGTATATAAGGAAAGTAATAATATCTTCATTCGAGGAAAAAACCAGTCTTCCTTTCGGTCTTCCTTTCCCGAAGCCCGAAATTCAAGAGATTGTAAAATGGCGTTTGGTTTTATCTACATCATTTCGATGTTCTAAGCATAGTCGTCGGCAGGTGAAGAAACAAAATGGATTAACCGAGCCCTCGATTGAAGATTTTCTAAGAAAAACGGTGTATGTAAATAGAGATTTTTATCCCACTGTTGTCTAACACCGTGCAAGCGAGAGCACTGTAATTATGTTACGAACTTGCAAAATGCTCCAGAGCCTCTTTTCCCCCTTCCCACTTTCGTCCCTTTCGAAATAAGACAGAGAAAACACCCGTACAGGCAATCTTTCCTATGACGTGAATCTAGGATTACCAGATGCCGTAGTTCGTGGGTTTGGGTTGCTAGATTTGACAATTCATCGCCAATTTGCCGACAATTGGCGACGTTTCGAAAGTTCGAGAAACACCCCGAAATAACCGATATTCTACGAAATATGGAGATTTCCAGAAGTTTCTATAGAGAGTCTATAAAAAGAGTCATCGCTTAGTCGGAGAGTCGTTGACGTGATACGAACTACGTTGAGCTGCGACATTCGTCAATGTCTTATCGGTTCTCTTGCGAATAGTATCGGTTCTCTTGTGAAATTAGCAAAGTGTTGTTTTACTGTATATTGTCCCTGTTTACACAGTGTTTGTGAATAAACGAGTTAGTTATCCATAAAGTTAGACTCATTCTTATATCCTGAGCATATACCCACAATTCCGTCGAATACGTCGTAAATACATAATATTAAGTACACATACACACACACCCTGAACTTCCCCCCTCCCTTCTCCTTTACATTACGAACGCAAAACAGAAACCGACACGCACCCGTCTAAATGTCTAGATAAGATATCACACAAAACTTTTCAAAGCTTTTCAAACCATGAAAGAGAATTTTATCCTATTACTCAATTCTCTTGTAGGGGGAAAAAGTTAATTTTACCAATTCACTTCACTTGACACCTGCTGGAGTTGTTCGCACGCCTCCGGGTTCTTGACGGATAAAGAGATTCGATTTAACGTCGGAAAAGGAAGTGACAAAATCGATTGAAGGCTGAACGGAATTTTTCGGCAAAATTTCGTGAGAAATCAGAGACATGAGATTTATTTTTTACATGTGTGAAAATATATCCACATATTTAAAAAAAATGTAAAAAGTCATTTATTTAAAAACCCGTTTTTCTGTTTTCATTTTTTACTTTTCTTACAATGCGTGGTGATGTATAAGGTAATAATTAAAATAGGGTCGAAAATTGGAATTCCGAGTTTTCGACAAACTACTTTAGCGGGATGGCTGTGTGTGTGTATCCGCATGTTTCGTAAATATATTCTGATGCTCATACGTTCGTACAAAACGTTCAGACGTTCGTACAAAAACAAGTTTTTAAGTGTAAAATTAAAGACCCAAATCATAGATAAAAAGGTCATTTAATCAAATGAAACCATCCCATAAGACGTACAAATATTAAAAAACCAGAGCGCGTTCGGGCATCACCATACCCTTCATTAGTGGCTATATAAAAAATTACTGTGGAAACAAGCTTATATATAGACAAAATCGGCAGACAAAATTTGCATAAATCAGCTACAGAATAATGATAATTAAATTGTATTATAAACAAGCTACTAAAGATTAAACAATTACAAAATTACAATAAATTTTGTCTGCCGATTTGGTCTATATAAGCTTGTTTCCACAGTAATTTTTCATATAGCCGCTGATGAAGGGTATGTTGACGCCCGACCCGAAAGCACTCTGGCCGTTTAATTTTTGCAAGTCTTATAGGATACTTTTATTTGAATAAATGACCTTTTTGCACATCTTATTGTAATTTTTTAATTGTTTAATCTTTAATAGCTTGTTTATAATATCATTTAATTGTCATTATTCCGTAGCTGATTTATGCAAATTTAGATTGCCGATTTGGTCCATATATAAGCTTGTTCCACGGTAATTTTTCATATAACCACTGATGAAGGGTATGTTGATGGCCGAAAGGGATCTGGCCTTATGATTTTTGTACGTCTTATAGGATGGTTTTATTTGATTAAATGGCCTTTATATCTATGAGTTGTGTTTTTAATTTTATATATAAATATTGAAGTAGACGTGATACCACTTTAATTAGTAAAAAAATCTGATAACAGCACATGACACACACACACACACACTCACACACACACACACACACACACACACATACTTTCACACACACACACAGACATCACCTCAAAAATGTTTGATTTTGTGATCAGGGATGCTTGAAACGTGCTCTCTCATCGAAAACTCGAATTCGAATTTTCGACCCCATCACAATACTTTACTTATACATTACATAAGAAAAGTAACAAGTTGTTCAGACGTTCGTACAAAACCTTTCACAAAAGTAAAACAATCGAAACTAGATGGTTTAACTCTGTCCAATGAATGTAAATATAAATAATTTGGAATTTTCTCTTTGTTTTAATGCTTATTTCTTTATTTTTTATACACCACATGATTTTTTTATTTTTACCTACACACGTTTTCACATCCCCCACCCCCGTTGTTTTCTAATCAAAGTATAGCGTTATTTTTAAGTATTTGCGTTAACATACAAATATCATTCAAAATTGTTTGTGCGTTACTTTATTCATAATTAAATAAAAATTCATAAATAAAACTAGTTTCTACTTCCCATCTCCCCCAGTGATTCATTCTTGTACCTTATGTGTTTCATTTTTTGATACCTTACTCAAATATGTTTCTTTCATTTTAATGTTAACCCCTATTTTCTTATCCTCATTTTCATCAGCTTAAAGCGTTCTTATCATTATTTTTCTTGTCTTTGTTTGGAATGATACACTACATCTGATAATTATTTCTGATGTTCATAATTTTTTTTTTGTTCATAACATGTTCTTTTGCTCATAATTTTTTTTCAAAACCAGGAAAATAAAAACTCGATGTTTATACGTCTTCCTTCCCGCTAGAAGTTAAAAATGGAAAATTTGGTATTTTTCTTGAAGTCGTGATGTAGCCTTTTTCTTCGTTTGATATTCTACTCCTGTTTAAATACATGTTATATTTTGATATCCTTCTTTTTATCTGAGAAATTCGTAATCCAAACCAGGCTAAGGATGTTAGTAATTTGAAAATAATTTAAACACAGGTAAACCAAATGCATCCGCAGCGTCACTAAGCTGTTGCCAACTTATCAAAATAAACTTTAAAAAATTATGAAATATTTTAAATTTGAGAAAGAAATATGAAAATATATATATGTGTGTGGATTTTCAAACTCTCGTTAACCCTTGTTTCCGGTATATCTGTTTCTTTTATACTATACATATATATATATATATATATATATATATACATATATATATATATATATATATATATATATATATATACATATATATATATATATATATATATATATATATATATATATATATATATATATATATATATATAATAGTTTGAAAATCTAATGAGAAAATAGATGAAAGAAGTTGCAACTAAAAAATCCCTAACTTTAAAATATACCTACATAATAAAAAGAAGTATTAAATAGGGAATCATCAATCAAATGGAAAGTAAAATGAAAAATTTCTTGTCATCAAGCTGAAGATAATCAACAAATATCAATGGAATGGAATCGATAATTCAAAATCAAATAAAATCCAAGCATTAAAGTTATACACGTAGATAAGCACTAGGCCTAAATATATGAATTGTTCATTTTGAAAAAAACTCTTCAAGTCCAAGTATTTAATCAAAATAAACGCGAAATGTATGGTTCTGATATTAGAGATAGATTATATCTATAAACTCTAGTAACTTGGACTACATACATAAAGATGAAAAAATTAAAGGAAACAAGAATACCTGAAAAGAACTCTGCAAATGTCCCAACCATTGGAGCCCAGAATAAAGAGACCAGTGTTTCCAATCGCAAAAGATAAAAGTAGGGAACTATTGTTTCCAATCGTGAGAAATTAATAAGATTATTGCGAAAAGGCAATAAAAGGCGATATTCTACAGTAGAAACTACAAAATAATGGGGCGTATATATAATCAAAAACAGTGAGGCTAATATATAAGGGGATGTAAATACAATGTAATGTTTATTCAAGAGAATGATGTCTTGCTAATATAAGATACAAAGAGAATTCAAGAAAATTCAGCTAATCCAAACTTTTTAACTATACTATTTACTAAATATGCTGGATATTTATATAATTTGCTGGTAATTTTTAAATTATTAATATGCATAGCATGAAATTTTTTATCTGATAATCTATGCATTCTAAAAAGTTAATTGAGTATAATATTTCTAAACAATTGAATCGAGTTGTAGGAATTAAATGGTAATATTTTATTAATGTTGAATATACAGGGTGTTCCAAAAACATTGATCTCGGCTTTTATTCCTTAAATATTGATCTTAGACATATATAATAAATTGCAAAGTTGCGTAAAACAAAAGTACAGGATTTTATGAAATCGATTAAAATTTTCAAGGGAATTAATTTTTACGTAATACAAAATTTAAATTTTTATACAGCCCCCGTACAAAAACATTTCCAATGAGTAAAATGTACCGCATACAGTAATAAAGTGATGTACGAAATTTCAGCATTTTATCAAAAAAAGTTCCAGAAATATGAAAAGACAAAAATGCTGACTTAAACCACTTTTTGATGCATCAATATAGGTTCTCAGAAGGGAAAGATTATGTCGGCAGATCGCTTTTCAGGGGTCATGCACAAATTACGGAAGAAAACATTGATTACATAAATAAATAATAATTTTGCTATTTATTGGTTCAAAAGAATAAACACTGTGTAGAAATAATGACATTACAAAAAGATTACAAAGCTTGTTCAAAATGTTTTCCATCCATGCCAAAGATACATTAAAGAGGCAGATATTATTTACCTATGATGAGTTTCTGCGTTGCGTCATTTGCACTCTTGCTGAAAACGTTTACATTTTAATTTATGATTAATTCCTCACCAACTTTATTTAAACATATTTCTTGTACTTTTTATTATAAAATGCTGAAATTTTGTACATCACCTTATCAGTGTATGGGGCACATTTTACTCTTTGGAAATGTTTTTGTACGGGGGCCGTATAAAAATTTAAATTTTATATTTCTTCAAATTTAATCCTCTGAAAATTTTTATCGATTTCATAAAATTATGTACCTTCTTTTACGCAACTTTGTAATTTATTATATATGTAAGATCAATATTTAAGGAATAAAAGCCGAGGTCAATATTTTTGGGACACCCTGTATGTACATATATATATATATATAATTTTGATACAAATATGTACCAAACATAATTTGAGTAACATAGAAACGTGAAAACGTAGAAGGAAAAACTGCCCCCTCCCAAAAAAAAAAAATCTGATGTGGGCAACACATGACTTTCCTTATATAATGTAATGAATTTACTACTTTTACAGTAAAAAAAAAATAGGTTTTTCTTATAGTAGATACTAATATTCTTTCCAAGATATTGAATTTTCGACAATTAGTCGTCCTTTTCATTGATTTGGCGTCATTTTTATCCATTTGGCGAGATTTTCGTTAATTTGGCAACATTTCAAAAAGTCGCCAAGATGGCGACATTTCGCCAAATTCATCGCCAAGATCTCACCAAGCGTTATGGACGAAGAAATAAGTTATTCTTACAGCAGATAAATGACTATTGGCGTCCAAATACAAAAGTATTACTTAAACTATCGTTTTTCATGAATGGAATGCGCTAGGTCCACGAGAATGATGTCACCCAATTGATCGCATGGTATTACATATGAAAAGTGAACATGTAATAGGAAATGTTATTTTTTTATTTTATATGACTTTTGATATTTTTTTAAATGTACAATATCTCGAGAACGGTTCATGTTAGCGTTCTAAAATTTATATCAATCGTTTTCTAATGAAAAATTACATAAGAAATGTCTATTTGCGTAACTTTATTAGCTGTTTTAATTTTTTGACAATTTTTTCAAAATTTCATTCGAAAATTTAGGGGGGTTCTGAACATTCGATTGCGTATAAAAACTGCAGGCTTCCAGTGTTTACGGATTTCGATTTTTGTACCAAATTTTGTTCGAATCTGTCCATTCGTTCGTCAGTTATCGTCTCCACAGGCTCACTGACACACACACACACACATACTTTCACACACACACACAGACATCACTTCAAAAATGTTTGATTCGTTATCAGGGATGCTTGAAACGTGCTCTCTCCTCGAAATTTGAATATTCGACACCGTCACAAGACATTCCTTATACATTATGTATATAAGGAAAATAAAAATAATAATAATGTGTAGTTTTACGACGCATTCTCCCGATTCGTGAGTTTAATCGAGTTAGTTGGACACAAGGATAGCTCCAAATTACTGGATAACTAAAGCTATAATAAAAAGCATCAATTAGTCAGAGCAGAAACAATACACAGCTAATCACTGTATAACTATTGTACAAAATAACAGGTATAGTGAAGCAATAATAAAATGCCCAACTAATTCGCAAAACAGCAGATCCTGTTCTAAAAAATCTGATGTGGGCAACACATGAATTTCCTTATATAATGTAATGAATTTACTACTTTTACAGTAAAAAAAATAGGTTTTTCTTATAGTAGATACTAATATTCTTTCCAAGATATTGAATTTTCGACAATTAGTCGTCCTTTTCATTGATTTGGCGTCATTTTTATCCATTTGGCGAGATTTTCGTTAATTTGGCAACATTTCAAAAAGTCGCCAAGATGGCGACATTTCGCCAAATTCATCGCCAAGATCTCGCCAAGCGTTATGGACGAAGAAATAAGTTATTCTTACAGCAGATAAATGACTATTGGCGTTCAAATACAAACGTATTACTCAAAGTATATTTTTCATAAATGGAATGAGCTAGATCCACGAGAATGATGTCACCCAATTGATCGCATGGTATTACATATGAAAAGTGAACATGTAATAGGAAATGTTTTTTTTTATTTTATATGACTTTTTGATATATTTTTTTTAAATGTACAGTATCTCGAGAACGGTTCGTGTTAGCGTTCTAAAATTTATGTCAATCGTTTTCTAATGAAAAATTACATAAGAAATGTCTATTTGCGTAACTTTATTAGCGATTTTAATTTTTTGACGATTTTTTCAAAATTTCATTCGAAAATTCAGGGGGTTCTGAACATTCGATTGCGTATAAAAACTATAGGCTTCCAGTCTCTACAGATTTTGATTTTTGTACCAAATTTTGTTCGAATCGATCTATTCGTTCGTCAGTTATCGTCTCCACAGTCTCACTAACACACACACACACACACACACATACTTTCACACACACACACACACACACACACCGACATCACTTCAAAAATGTTTGATTCGTGATCAGTGATGCTTGAAACGTGCTCTCCCGTCGAAAACTCGAATTCGAATTTTCGACTCCGTCACAATACTTTCCTTATACATTATGTATATAAGGAAAGTAAAAATACTGACGTATTTCAACATTTCACTTTTATCGCTTTACGACGACGCCCTTATATACTTTCCATAGAAATTTCTAGAAAATGAATGTATATCAGAAGGTACCGGATATAATGAGAAAATTTGAATATCTTATGAAAAGTCGCCAATTTGGCGATATTTCGCCAAAGTCATGTATTTCGTAACCAAGTTTGAGTGACGTGTACCTTCACATAATAGCAATGGTTGCCTGTAAATATGTATTCTCCTTGTTGAGAGGCAAAGAGCCGTCAAACATAGTTATAGAAGTTTAATGTTCATAGTAAAAATAATTCTTTCGATCGTACTATTACGTTAGCAGGATATAAAACCACAGAATAAAAACTTCCATTAAAAGAACTGCACGACACTGTAAATTTAATTTAATTGCTGTGCTTCTCTTTTTTCGAGCGGCTCCCCATATCGGTTCTCGACTCCAGAAGCAAAACAGATGTCAAAACAGATGTCGACATTTAAGCGAGATGCCGAACAAAACTTTATAAAGGCTTCCCAGACAGGAAACATGTAAACAAAAATAGAGGTTCCATCTTCTTCCCCAATCCGTTTACGAAACGTAAAAAAAAACGGATTTTACCTCTCCAGTTCACTTGACACCTACTCGACATGTTGGAGGCCCTCGAGGGTGTGGCATTCAATAAAGATTAAATTTCACTGGCAAAAGAGAGTTCGAAAATCGATGGTGTAGGAGAAAGAGGATTTACCGGTAAAGTCTCCGGGGAAGTTTGAATAATCGGAAAAGGGGTTTTCGCTTGAATCGAAGAGAACTCTATCTTGAAAACGAAACTACAAAAAGCGCCATTGATAAATGTATTTTTCGGAATTTGTATTTTAATTTATTTATGTACTTTGGGAGAAATTAGAAACTAGCAACGATTACCCGGCGTTGCTCGTGATTTCCCATGCAAAAATGTGATAAAAATTACACCTGAACAAATAGGGGTCGTGAATCTTATACATTGTTTTATCACTTTGAAAGATGTAAATTCATTGCATTATGTAAGAAAAAAAAAATCATTGCATTATATAAGTCATAGCAGTATAAGAAAGAATCTTCCTCATAAAATGTTGATAATTAAATAACCATTTTTAACACATTTTTCAACATAGTTGGAAAGTGTGTATGACTTTGTTCATTCTGTCTGTCTGTCTATCCGTTAGCACGATAACGGCCATAAAAATGACTTTATCAAAACAAAATTTTAGTATGTTGTTCAGACGGTCTTTGGGACCGATGGGAATACAAATGAAAAATATCACCCAATTAGTTTTGGATTGAACCCGAGTTGAAAAAATGAAATAAATTGAACCCTATAGGACCTAATTTTTCAGCATTTTTAAGTGAATTTAAAATTCACAAATTGTTTCGAAAGTTTTAGAAAATATTTAAATTATCCCATAAAATATTTAAAAAAAATGTTTATCAAATTATAATCAGTAGTTTTTTTTAATAACAATTAAAATAATAATTTAACTCTTTATATGAAGCGATCACGTGACCATTATGTGAAGAGATCACGTGATCAATATATGAAGAGATCGCGTGGCCATTATATGAAGAGATCACGTGACCATTATATGAAGAGATCACTTGATCTTTCTTGTGATTTCTTAATACTTTTCGTTAACATAGCCTGTGTTTTAAGTGGGGCGATTTTAAGACTACCTACCAAATTTCATCAAATTCAGTTCAGTCGTTCTTCCGTTATGATGGATCATACATACATATATACACACTTTTGTTCTTTATATATATCGATGCAAGTAAGAAGTAGGTCTGAATTCAATCGCTTACGCCATCGCAAGTAACTGCATCCATAAAATTGTAACACGTCTATAGATATTCACATCTGTACGGCATGCTGTGGTGCAAAAATTAAAATGTATCTCACCACCCATTCTGGCTACTTTCCATAACTCTGAATAACAGATGTCATAGGTTGCAATGGTGTCAAAACGTAGACATGTTGTTCTTCATAAAGCTACAATTCCACTTTATACACAATAAGGTAGAATACTTGCTTACAGAGATCATGGTAAACTGTACCTGGAGACATATATTCCGCTACGTAATGAAGGCTGACACCAAGTGTTATGGTTATGGTGTACTGTGGGATCTAATTCATGTATCCGCCTTATACTCCATTAATAACACAAATAGCTATCTATCATGATTGGATTGGAGGTTGAAATGCTGTCCTACCTTCAAATGATCCCTGCTGCTGTCTTACAGCAGAACAATACTCGATCGCATATGGCGCATAACATCCAACATTTCATGTGTTCAAAGGTGCAAGACTTCATATGGTGCATAACATTTAATATTTCATCAAGGCAAATATATAAGATAGATGTTCCACAAGAAATCAAGCAAATGTGATATTTCCCAGTCGTTGTCACACAGTGTACGTTATCACCGCTCGTGATAATTTCACCACGTACTCACTTTTGTGTTTTCCTAATCAGATCTGTCATTCTAATCACTTATAGGTCTGCCATTCTAATCATTTACGGATCGGATCTGCAAATCTAATCACTTACAGACATGCCATTCTAATGTCATGTCTGTTATTCTGATCACTTACAGGTCTGTTATTCTAATCACTTACAGGTCTGTTATTCTAATCACTTACAGGTCTGCCTTATTTAATCACTTACGGAATTGCCATTCTAATGACATGCCTGTTATTTTAATCACTCACAGATATGCTATTCTAATCACTTACATATCTACATTTTTAATCACTTACCTGTCTGTCATTCTAATCACTTACGGGATTCTGTTCTAAACTTTTCTGTTTTGTATAATAAGTAATCTTCGGTATAAATCCTACCTCTCTATCAAATGTACAACTCGGACTGAGCCGCTCGTCTTGCGGATTAGAGCATCTATTTTCTCAGCCGGTTTACCCTATCAAATGCACTTCTTGGTGTTTTAATTGCTGTATATGGTGTGTGCATGAGTAATAGAGCAGATTAAGTTCAACCGACCTTTAGATAACTCAATCAGTGTAATTGTATTGAGCGGTTCTATGATAATCTGTAACGGCGCCGTGGTAACTTTTGGTACAGTAATCCATAACTAGTATTGCAGCAACTAAAGACGCAAGTTTAAGATGAACACAATTGCAGTCATGAAACCAAAGCCATAAAGCAATGACTAAATTCAAGATGATCGAAAATTCACTCACAACAAATTCTATAATTATATTAATAGTAAGACAATGCACCAAGAAATTAAAATAGTAAGATTTTTTTTTTGCATTTAAGTGTTACTAATATACCCTCAAAAAGATGTCACACATATCGTCTGCCAGTTTTAATACGTCAGATGGTACACACCTATTCTTTATCAATCGAAGAATTTAGTGTTTTCTTAGAGTAAAAGACTTTTTAGAGAAATACTTAACAAATCAATCTTATGTCATTGAAGAGTTTCAAAGGAATTCACTGAAGAGTTCAATAAACGCAGTCTCTATTTCGGATAGTTTTGCACTAAATATAATTGTCTAACTTGTCTAGCATGTTTTTATCTTTCCAGACCCTCCAGAAGCCTTTCAGTGACCTCGAATACTGGTTCTTCGCACATTTATAGTATCGTCTACGGTACAGAACCTAACGGAGTCGTATTTTAGATCCCCTAGAGGCGGAGATAATAGGGGTTTCAAAAAGTATTTTCATACCTTTCAGAAGCGCCTTGGTAACCTAGAGGGGTGAATCTTTCCACACTTAATACCGACCATCGCATAGAACTTAAAGTATCCGGGTTTTCGATTGACCCCTTGGGAGGCGGCAACGACATTTTTTAACTTATATTTTTCTGACCCTTCCAGAAACCCTCCCTCCCCCTCCTGATCTCCTAGAAAGCTGAATCTTTGCAGACTTATAGAATCGACCATCAGACAGGACCAACTGTAGTCGGATTTTCGACTACAGTTGATCGCCTCCTCCCCTTCCTCTTCAGAGTGGAAATTGTCGGTTATTTTTTTCAAGTCTTTCTAGATCCTCAATTAGCCCTCCGGTGGCGTAGCTGGCTGAAAACACACATAGTATCGACTGCGAGACCGAACCAAACAAAGTCGTATTTTTTTTTCTCGAAGTGGATAAAATGGCAGTGGAGAGGTAAAGACTCACAAAACTCTCCCGAAAAGGCGAGATGACTTGAGACAAAATATTTGTGATAGAGATCCACTGGAGAATGAAGTTGATCTGCTTTGTTATGGGTCAGCAGCACACTGACCGAGACGTTCGTCTCAAGCGGTCACAGACTACTTTAGATACTAGAAGATATACCCGTCATATGACGGAATTAAAAATTTGCAAAGCATTGCTTCCTATTTAGCGTTATTTCTTATCAATTTGGCGACATTTTCGTCAATTTGGCAATATTTAAAATAGCTGCCAAGTTTGCGACATCCCGCCAAATTTTTTGCCAAGCATTACGGACAGCGGAGAAATGGGTTATTCATATGGTCGTTTGTCATGTTTTTCAAGATATTGTCATTTTCATCAATTAGTCGTGATTTTCATTGATTTAGGTCAATTTTATCAATTTCGCAACATTTTCGTCAATTTAGCAGCATTTAAAAAAACTCGCCAAGTTGGCGATGTGTTGCCAAAATTCGTCGCCAGAATTTCACCAAGCGTTACAGACGGAGAAATATATTATTCTTATAGTAGATTCGCATATTTTTTTCAAGATATTGAATTTTCCTCAATTAGTCATCGTTTTTACCAATTTGGCTACTTTTTTATCAATTTGGCGACATTTTTATCAATTTGGCAACTTTTTTTATCAATTTGGCCACATTTTTATCAATTTGGTGACATTTTCGTCAATTTGGCAATATTTAAAAAATCTCACCAAGTTGGCGATATTCCGCCAATTTTGACACCAAAATTTCGCCAAGCGTTACCCAGAGATAGATAGATAAACAGAGAGATAAATCAAGGTGTTTATATTATAAATATCAGTGAAGGTGCCAGGAATTGTGTCTTGTCTCGTGGGAGCTAGAGACATTTCGCTTTATGCATGCGTTTCACCTCGCTTGAGAAAACAGGAAAGATGAAAATGAACATCGTGCACATTCATCACGGTTTGCCAGCCTAGTCGAGTGATATTAAACAATGTTTGTTTAAGATAAAACTGGATACTGATAAACTTATTGGTGTGGTTCAGGTAATCATCTATTTTCCGGATTGAATCTTCCTATAAAAATGAGGCGATTGACCACATATGGGACGGAAGAACTTTTTCGGTTAAGGTCCAAAATTTGCAATCTGGCAATTTTCTTCCCGAAATATAGCCATTAATAATAGTATCCTCTTCATTACTCGCAATATTGACTTAGAATATGTCAAATCATCAGAAAAAACTAGACACTGCAAGTCTGAAGCAAAACATTTCGTCTGACGTTTTTGTCTCGAGAAGATTCTTCGTTGACAGTTTCGTCTCGAGAAGATTCTTCGTTGACAGTTTCGTCTCGAGAAGATTCTTCGTTTACAGCAGGGGTGCACAACCTTTTAACACGTGCGGGCCAATTTCACATAGACTAGGCAACGGCGGGCCGCAAGGGGAGGGGGGGGGGGTACCACCCAGAAATATATTTTTAGTAAATACCGAAACAAAAAATTAAAAGTAAAAATTAAAAACAAATACAGAAATGAAAAAAACAACTCACTTGCTTCAAAAACGTACAGATATCACCAAAATCCTTTTATTTTTTTGTAGAGCTAGTGGGAAATTTGACATTGTTTGGTTTTCATTATTCTTTCAATGTCTGGTTCAATGTTGGATACAGCGATCCGTAGGTTTCCCTCCAAGTGTTCATCAGTTAGACGAGAACGACCGTTTGATTTCATTTGTTTCATTAATGAAAATGATTGTTCACATAAGTAGGTGCTCCCGAATAATGTTATCGTTTTTTAAGCGTGAATTTTTAATTTTTCCATTTCACAAGGCAAATAATTTTTGTAAAATTCTTGCAAAGAAACTTCGGAAAATTTAGCTTTCAATTCGGAGTTACTCTGAATTTCGATAAGTTCCATCTGAAAATTGACGGGCGCTGTTTCAATATTTGTCGCGAATGGTATTGCAAACATTTCCAAAGATTTCTCACGTTTTCTGATATCTTGAAACCGACGACTGAACTCATTTTGCAGATTTTCTACTAGTGAAGCGTATTTAATAAAGTTGATGGGATCGTCTTCACAACTTGCAATAAAATTACTCATTGTTGGGAAAATTCAACAATTGACCAGACTTGAGTTGTGAATTCCATAATACTAACTTAAACTCAAATGACTTGATTGAGTAAAATAGGTTGTGTATCAGGTTATTTTTCCCCTGAAGCTTTGTATTTAGCTCATTCAGATGTTGTGTCATATCAACCATAAAAGATAAATCACATAGCCATTCCTTGTCTTCAAAGTCTGCAACCAGATTATGATCACGACTTTTGAAAAAAGTAATGATCTCCTCACGCAAGTCATACACTCGCTTCAGCATTTTCCCAGCACTTAGCCAACGAACTTGTGTAAAATAAATGACATCATCATACTGAGAATCTAACTGGGATAGGAAATCTCGGAACTGACGATGAGCAACTCCTCTGGAACGAATAAAGTTTATTACCTTAATAATGATTTTCATTACATGTTCCATTTTAATAATTTTTGCACAAAGGTTCTCTTGGTGTAAAAGGCAATGGCATGCTATGATTTCATTCCCCACTGCCTTGCTATCTGTTGCCAAATAATTTACTAATCCGTGGTTTTTTCCTACCATAGCTGGCGCGCCATCGGTTGAAATACCATGTAACATTTTTAAGTCCAAATTATACTTCTCCAAAACTTTCTTAACTTCTTGATAAATGTCTGCTCCTTTTGTTGTATTTTTCATTGGAAGTAACGCCAGTAACTCCTCCGTAACATTGAAATTACAGTCAACGCCACGAATAAAAATTGACAGCTGTGCAGTGTCAGTGACGTCTGTGCTTTCATCTATGGCCAATGAAAACCATGTGAATTCAGAAATTTTCTCTTTTAATGTTTTTTCAATATCTAATGTCATTTCTTCTGATCTTCTTGCTACCGTCATACGATTAAGGCTTATCTTCGAAATAATACCTTTTTTCTCCGGAAATGTTATATTTGCCACTTCTTCCAAGCATTTTTTAACCAACTCTCCATCCTTGTATGGTTTCAGTTTTTTAACTAAAATTTTCGACACAACAAAACTTGCCTTGACTGCAATTTCCGAATCATCAATCACTCTTTTGAAAATATTTTGTTGGTTTGTAAGCTTATGTTGCAGATCTTTAATTTTATCCTTTCTCATTTGTCCCGATAACTCCTTGTATTTGTCAACATGCTTTGTATCGTAATGTCTCTTCACATTGTACTCCTTCATTACACCAATAGTTTCTTGGCAAATTAAACATGTTGCTTTGCCTTTGTTCTCTACGAAAAAATAACTCTCACCCCATTTCTCCTGAAATGCACGATTCTCATCACCGACTTTACGCTTTTTAGACGAAGTCACAGAAGTTATAACGTAAATCGTATCAAACCAAAACGCTTTATTTATCGACCTCCAACTATTCTTTGACTTTGAGTCTTTGACTATTCGGGAGACAAAAACAGCAACCCTTTCCCTGTAATGCACAAATCGTCTGTTTGCCAGCCTTCTTCCCTTAAGCGAAGTGGACTCGTCCAAGGTCATCTGCCAACTCACGGGAGTCGGACTATACAACAAACACATTCCAGTTTCCGGTGTAGGTTTCCGTACGGAAAATTCTCGCCAACAGCAAGCCAACGAAGGACTACCATGGCAGGGCATGAATTCAAACATTCCACTTCTCATTGTAAAAAGTAGACAATTTTTAATTTAAAGCTGTTTGATTTGATCTTTTTATTTGTTTTGTAGTCGAAATCTTAAAGAAAATTTGATATAAAAAATAATTTTTTATACAATTTTATGATGTAGTTTTTCTTTTCTTTTCTTTTTTTCGCGAAAGTCTTGGAATTTTTTTTTTATGTATTCGCCAAGCTGAGGGTGGCGGCGGGCCGCACACGATTAGACCGAGGGCCGCGGGTTATGCACGACTGGTTTACAGTGTCGTCTCGAGAAGATTCTTTGTTGACAGTTTCCGTCTTTAGAAGATTCGTTGACAGATTTGTCTCGAGAAGATTCTTCGTTGACAGCTTTGTCTCGAGAAGATACTTCGTTGAAAATTTCGTCTCAAGATGATTCGTTGTTAACAGTTTCGTCTCTTTCCGGGTGCAGTCAGCCATACAGGCGATTCTGGATGGTCCGTTTCGAAGATATGATCTAGTACAACTACGCAACACGCAGAGGATATATGCCTTAATTTACGAATGAAATAAGGCCGAGGTTTCTACTCGTATGTTAAATGAATTTTTATTCAGACAAATTTCATAGTCTATCATGGAGTTTAAAGTTAGTTTATAAATAATTATTAAACACATCACCTTGACTCGCGAAATGTATTTAATTATAAAGTCAAATTTGAGATTGAAGTTGCACGTTCAAAAAGAATGTACAATAATTATTTCTAAGTTAAAACTTAAATCAAACTTAAATTAAAATTTTATATTTACAGCGCTGCAAAGGTAGTGTTCCAATGCAGAGAAAATTGGAGAGTTTTGCGGGCGCTATGCACGTTAAAAGTAAGAAAAAGGGAAAACCTGAGCAACGCATATAAACACAAATAACACAATAATGCAGCATGCAGCTGTTTCGGGGATATGCTGGATCCCCTTCATCAGTCCAAGAAAACCAAAAAATCCAGCCCATTCATCGTTTGGACTTCGAGTTTGTTGGTTCACTTGCACTGATGAAGGGAATCCACCGTATCCACGAAACAACTGTATGATGCATTATTGTATTATTTGCGCTTATATACATTGCTTAATTTCTTCTTATCCTTTACACAAAGTGTTCCTCTATCCTTTGCATAAAGTGTTCCTTTATCCTTTGCACAAAGTGTTCTTTTATCCTTTGCACAAAGTGTTCCTTTATCCTTTACACAAAGTGTTCCTTTATCTTTTGCACAAAGTATTCCTTTATCCCTTACACAAAGTGTTCCTTCATCCATTACACAAAGTGTTCCTTTATCCCTTACACAAAGTATTCCTTTAGGCTTTGCACAAAGTGTTCCTTTATCCATTGCACAAAGTGTATTTTACTTATTGAAAACGCTAAAAGTAGCAGAAGAAATTTAGTTGCAAATATTAATGTTATTTAATAACCATGACTAATATTTTCCATTTATTTCTGCACCAAAAACTGGTGCTTTCCCCTAAAAGTAATTTCAACATCATAATATCTAAAAAAAACCAGCTTGGTAATTAACTATCAAATTATGGTTGAAATTAATAAGCACAACAGCTGGTGTATAAAAACTTCCATTTTTAATTAGAAATAGTTATTCGATTTCTAACTTCCCCTTTTTATGGGCATCAGAACACTTAACTACATTTTGAGAGGCGCTATTATCTCTTCCTTCCCCCCCCCTTTTTGTTTTCGGACATTTACGATGGCTTTTATTGCTTATATAATTAAAATCAGCTGTGTAGTGTTGTGGATCAAAGATTAATTCTCGTTGCTCTGTGGGTATAAGAGTGATTTCTTGTTAAAGAAAGATTGTATGAGTTGGTCTATGATTTTAATTGCACCTGGTGAATTGGATTCCATTTAAATAAGGTTGTATAAAACACCTACTCATTCGTCCCCCTGCAGCCCTTGTACTCCTAATATCCTCGAACGCATGCGACCAACGCGCCTATCCCGATCAATATCATTGGTTTGGTGCGTGCGCCAAACAGCATCTCGTTATAAAATACATTGACACCTATTCGAACATTTAAATTAACATTTTTATATTTACTTATCTTTATATAAAAAATCCGATGTGGGCAACACATGACTTTCCTTTTATAATGCAACGAATTTACTACATTTACAGTAAAAAAAAATAGGTTTTTCTTATAGTAGATACTTATATTCTTTCCAAGATATTGAATTTTCGACAATTAGTTGTCATATTCATTGATTTAGCGTCATTTTTATCCATTTGGCGAGATTTTCGTTAATTTGACAACATTTCAAAAAGTCGCCAAGTTGGTGACATTCCGCCAAATGTGTCGCCAAAATCTCGCCAAGCGTTATGGACGGAGAAATAAGTTATTCTTATAGCAGATAAATGACTATTGGCGATCAAATACAAAAGTATTATTATACAAAGTATTATAATACAATGTAGTATAATACAGAGTATTATAATAAAAGTATTATAATACAAAGTAGCTTTTATCATGAATTGAACGTGCTAGATCCACGACAATAATTTCACCCAATTTATCGCATGATATTACACATGAAAAGAGAACATGTTTCTCAACAGTTAATATATTTTTTTAATTTATGGGATTTTTTTGATAAATTTATTTGAAAAATGGGCAATATCTCGAGAACGGTTCATGCTAGCGTTCTAAAGTTTATGTCAATCGTTTTTTAAGGAAAAATTGCATAAGAAATGTCTATTTGCGTAAGTTTATTAAAGGTTTTGATTTTTTGATTATCTTTTCAAAATTTCTCTCAAAAATTTAGGGGGGGGTTCTGAACATTAGATTGCGTTTAAAAACAACAGACTTCCAGTATTCACGGATTGCGATTTTTGTACTAAATTTCATTCGAATCGCTCCATTCTTTCGTGAGATATAGTCTTCACAGACTCACTGACACACACACACACTATGTTTGATTCAAAAATGTTTGATTCGTCATCAGGGATGCTTGAAACATGCTCTCCCGTCGAAAACTCGAATTCGAATTTTCAACCCCGTCACAATACTTTCCTTATACATTATGTATATAAGGAAAGTAATATGAAATTTGGTACATTTGTAGAGAAATGATATGGAAACCCGCTGAAATAAACAGTTTCTCGATTTAAACTTCAGTTTGACTTGAAACAATTTGCTAAGCCAGCAAGTCAGACCTCCCGATCGCAAAGCGAGTTACGCGAGTTGGCGAAGGGAGGAAGGTGGGGGGGGGGGGGGGGGACTCCAAATTTCATAAACAAAATTTAGAATGAATCATGATTTACAATCGTTTGTGCCATGGAGTTAAATTTTTTTACCTCCATGGATTGATTGATATGTCACATATTTATTGCGCAAGTTAAGATATAATTTTATTTAACTTATTATTAAAATTCTGATGTGGACAGCACATGACTTTCCTTACATAATGCAATGGATTTACTACTTTTACAGGTAAAGAATAATGTATAAGATCCACGGTACTGTGTTTTTATCGTTTAATTGTACATTTGGTGATTTTCCCGATGACAACATGTAAAGTTATTTTAAAGTACCCAATTAACTTATATTTCGCGCAACTCTAAATAAACAATTATCAATATTGATAGCATCCTCAATAAGCAATATAGTCCATATATCAAAATACTTAATAATTAATTCATTAACTTATTTACATAATAGTCATCTGACGCATAATTAATTCATCGATTAAGCGTCATTTTCATAAATTTAGAGTTATTTTTGTAATTTTGACGATATTTTTGTCAGTCTGGAGCGAAATATCGTCAAGTTGGCGATTGCAATATTATACGCCAAGTTCGCCAAATGCACCACCAAGTGTTACAGACAAACAGAGAGAAGAGCATTTCTTGTATACTAGAAGGTATACCCGTCATACGACGGAAATCAGAATTTGCGAATATTACTGCCCATTTGGCGTCAATTTTATCAATTGGGCGACATTTTTGTCACTTTAGCAACATTTAAAATAGTCACCAAGTTGACGTTGTCCCTCTAAATTTCTCGCCAAGCGTTACTGATGGACGGAGGGAGAAATGGGTTATTCTTATAGTCTACGCTTTTGTTGTTTCCAAGATATTGAACTTTCATCAATTAGTTGTCATTTTCATTGATTTAGCGACATTTTCGTTAATTTGAAAACATTTAAAAAAGTCACCAAGTTGGAGATAATCCGCCAAATTCGTCGCCAAAATCTTGCCAAGCGTTATGCACGGAGAAATAAGTTACTTTTATAGCAGATAAATGACTATTGGCGTCCTAATACAAAAGTATTACCCAAAGTATTTTTTCTCATGGATGGAACGAGCTAGATCCACGAGAATGACATTACTAATTTAGCGCACGATATTACATATGAAAAGTGAACATATTTTACAATTGTTGATATTTTTATTTCATTTTACGTGATTGTTTGATACATTTATTTGAAAAATGTGCAATATTTCTGCAGTCTGTGTCAAGCGTTTTCTAATGAAAAATTACATAAGAAATGACTATTTACGTAACCTTATTAAAGGTTTTGATTTTTTGATGATGTTTTCAAAGTTTCAATTAAAAATTTAGAGGGCTCTGTCCATTCAATTGCGTTTAACAACGACAGGCTTCCAGTATTCACGGATTGTAATTTTTGAACCAAATGTCATACGAATCGCGCCATTTGTTCGTGAGAGATCGTCTGCAAACTCACTGACACACACACACACACAGACATAAACTCAAAAACATTTGATTCGTGTTCAGGGATGATTGACACATGCTCTCCCGTCGAAAACTCGAATTCTAATTTTCGACCCCGTCACAATACTTTCCTTATACATTATACTATGGATATAAAGAAAGTAAAAAGCGTTGTCACGAATTATAATGATTTATTGATTTTACTTTCCCTGCAATACATGGTAATGTATAGGGAAAGTATTGGAATCATGCCGAAAATCACAACTCGAGTTTTCGACGGATCTACACGTTTCGAGACCTCTAGAATACGAAAAAACCATTTTTAGCGTGACGTCTGTGTGTGTGTCTGTGTGTCTGTCTGTGTGTCTGTCTGTGTGTCTGTGTGTCTGTCTGTGCAGATTTTGTATCCACTCTAACTAAAAAACTAATGGACCGAATTTCACAAAATTTTGTAGGTAAGTCACTTGTATCCGGGGCTGGTGCTGATTAATTTTGGGTACGATTCGGAATAAAAGAACCCGCCTTTTTTTGCGAAATGGCCCGCAAAAGCTTGTATCCACTCTAACTGAAAAACTAATGGACCGAATTTCACAAAATTCGGTAGATGAGTCACTTGTGGGTTACCTTGGTGCTGATTAGATTTTGGTACGATTCGGAAAAAAATGACCTGCCTTTCTTTGCAAAATGTCCCGCAAAAATCGTCCAAATCTAAACTAAAGAACTGGGTATACTCAAATATATCCATTAAATGCTGATTTAATACGTAATTTTTAACGACGAAAAGAATAAGACCAACCCCATTACACTAGGACTAGCCGTTCTCGAGATATTTTAATTTTTCGTACTTTCCCTACGCCACCTTTGAAAATAAGCCCGATTACCGAATGAGAACGAAAATTGAATTAAAAGTGAAATAAATTTAGTTAAAATAAAGAGAACGTTAATATAAGTCTGCAGGGAAAGTCATGTGCTGCCCACATCATATTTTTTACTTTCCCTGCAATACATGGTAATGTATAGGGAAAGTATTGGAATCATGTCGAAAATCGCAACTCGAGTTTTCGACGGATCTACACGTTTCGAGACCTCTAGAATATGAAAAAACCATTTTTAGCGTGACGTCTGTGTGTGTGTCTGTCTGTCTGTGTGTCTGTCTGTCTGTGCAGATTTTTATCCGCTCTAACTAAAAAACTAATCGACCGAATTTCACAAAATTTGGTAGGTAAGTCACTTGTGGGCGAGTCTGGTGCTGATTAGTTTTGGGAACGATTCGGGATAAAAGAACCCGCCTTTTTTTGCGAAATGGCCCGCAAAAGCTTGTATCCACTCTAACTGAAAAACTAATGGACCGAATTTCACAAAATTTGGTAGATGAGTCACGTATAGGTCACCCTGGTGCTGATTAGATTTTGGTACGATTCAGAAAAAAATAACCTGCCTTTTTTTGCAGAATGGCCCGCAAAAATCGTCAAAATCTAAACTAAAGAACTAGGTATACTCAAATATATCCATTAAATGCTCGTTTAATACGTAATTTTTAACGATGAAAAGAATAAGACCAACCCCATTACATTAGGACTAGGCGTTCTCGAGATATTTTAGTTTTTCGTACTTTCCCTACGCCACCTTTGAAAATAAGCCCGGTTACCGAATGAGAACGAAAATTGAATTAAAAGTGAAATAAATTTAGTTAAAATAAAGAGAACGTTAATAAAAGTCTGCAGGGAAAGTCATGTGCTGCCCACATCAGATTTTACTTTCCCTGTAATACATGGTAATGTATAGGGAAAGTATTGGAATCATGCCGAAAATCGCAACTCGAGTTTTCGACGGATCTACACGTTTCGAAACCTCTAGAATACGAAAAAACTATTTTTAGCGTGACGTCTGTGTGTGTGTGTCTGTGTGTCTGTGTGTCTGTCTGTCTGTCTGTGCAGATTTTGTATCCACTCTAACTAAAAAACTAATTGACCTAATTTCATAAAATTTGGTAGGTATATCACTTGTGGGCGGATCTGGTGCTGATTAGTTTTGGATATGATTCGGGATAAAAGAACCCGCCTTTTTTTGCGAAATGGCCCACAAAAGCTTGTATCCACTCTAGCTGAAAAACTAAAGGACCGAATTAAACAAAATTTGGTAGGTAAGTCACTTGTGGGACACCCTGGTGCTGATTAGATTTTGGTAAGATTCGGAAAAAAATAACCTGCCTTTTTTTGCAAAATGGCCCGCAAAAATCGACAAAATCTAAAATAAAAACTACGTATACTGAAATATATCCATTAAATGCTTGTTTTATATGTAATTTTTAACGAAGAAAAGAATAAGACCAATCCCATTAAACTAGAACTTGCCGTTCTCGAGATATTTTTGTTTTTGTTTTTTTTTCTCTACGCCACCTTTGAAAATGAGTCCTGTTACCAAATGAGAACGAAAATTGAGTTAATAGTGAATTAAATTTAATTAAAATAAAGAGAATGTGTATATAAGTCTGCAGGGAAAGTTATGTGCTGCCCACATCAGATTTTTACTTTCCCTGCAATACATGGTAATGTATAGGGAAAGTATTGGAATCATGTCGAAAATCGCAACTCGTGTTTTCGACGAATCTACATGTTTCGAGACATCTACAATACAAAAAACTATTTTTAGCGTGACGTCTGTGTGTCTGTCTGTGTGTCTGTCTGTCTGTGCAGATTTTGCATCCACTCTAACTGAAAAACTAATTGACCGAATTTCACAAAATTTGGTAGGTAAGTCACTTGTGGACGAATCTGGTGCTGATTAGTTTTGGGTATGTTTCGGGATAAAAGAACCCGCCTTAATGGCCCGCAAAGGCTTGTATCCACTCTGGCCAAAAATCTAATGGACCGAATTTCACAAAATTTAGTGGATAAGTCGCTTGTAGGGCACGCTGGTGCTGATTAGATTTTGGTACGATTCGGAAAAAAATAAGCTGCTTTTTTTTACAATATGGCCCGCAAAAATCGCCAAAATTTAAAATAAACAACTACGTATGCTCAAATATATCCATTAAATGCTCGTTTAATACGTAATGTTTAACGAAGAAAAGAATGAGACCAACCTTATTACACTAGGACTAGCAGTCACGAGATATTTTAGTTTTTTCGTATTTTCTCCACGCCATCTTTGAAAATAAGTCCAGTTATCAAATGAGAACGAAAATTGAATTAAAAGTGAATTAAATTTAATTAAAATAAAGAGAACGTGAATATTACTCTGCAGGGAAAGTCATGTGCTACCCACATCAGATTTTTTATATTTAGTACAAAAAGCGCCGTGATATTGTATTACTACCTGAACAATTGGATTGCAATTGAGCAATCGCCATTGTGCCGCTCTAAACAAAATCCCGATTCTTTTGTAACGTTTATATGGGACATATGCCATGAATAAAACATGTTTTCAGATTAATTATAAAACAGGATGCCAGTAAGGGTCTCACTAGTTTTTGTAACAGTTATAATTTTCCCGGATATTGACTGTTGTACCAGAAAAGTATTAGAACATAAATTCATTGTGCCATACATATTAACATAAATCAGCTAAATGCACCAAATATCTCTGGATTGATGCCATCTTATATGCTTTAAATAATGTTAAGAAATTGTTTTAAATAATGTTAACATATTTCAAAGGAAATCTCATAATGAGATAAATTACATAAAAATATAAACCTTTTACAAGAAAAACTTTTAAACTAAAGCTTAAAAATAATGTGCAATTTTCATTCTGTAATTTGTTTTAAAAGCGTAACAATTTATTTTCATTCACTTCAGTGCAAATGATTTTATTATTACTTTTCCTACTTACATAGTATACTGTATAAGGGTATTGTAATGGGATCGAAAATTTGAAGAAAGAGCACCTTTTAAACATAGTTGAACGTTGAACTCGAATGGAACGTTTTTGGGGTGATGGTTGTATGTGGGTATGCATGTTAGTGTGCGTGTGTGTATGTGGTGTGGTGGTGTGTGTGTGAGTGTGTGTGCGTGTGTGAGTGTGTGTGTGGTGAGTATTTATGTATGTGGTGTGTGTTTATGTGTGTGTGTGGTGTGTGTTTAAGTGTGTGTGTGGTATGTGTTTATGTATGTGTGTGTGGTGTGTGTTTATGTATGTGTGTGTGTGCGTGTGTGTGTGGTGTGTTTATGTATGTGTGGTGTGTGTTTATGCATGTGTGTATGTGGTGTGTTTATGTATATGTGTGTGTGTATGGTGTGTGTTTATGTATGTGTGTGTAAGAGAGAGAGAGAGAGAGAGAGAACACAATATTTCGCGAGCGAAGTGTTTTGAAAATATTTCAGCACGACTGTTACAAGCAGTGAATATTGTGATACTATTGATTTTAAATGCACTCAAATTTTAAGAAGAAACTTTAACTTCCCAATGAATTTTTGAAAAAGATAATTAAAATATCAGGACCTTTAATAATGATAAATAAATAATCATTTTAAGTTAGTACTACTCAAAATAATTTTTAGAACAAATTGACTATCGAACATAAAACAAAATCAAAAATCTGAAATAATACGGCTCTTGAAGTTGAAAAAACTGAATTTCTGTGCTAAAGAAAAAATCTGATACTCCCCAATTGAATTATTGATTGTTCCACAACTCAGCAAGAAAAATATTCTATCGTAAAAAAAAATATATCCACTCTTCCGACAACGCAAATTCTGTAACCTGCTGGCCATTTCGACTTCTCATGCCTGCCCCCCCCCCTCCTCCCCCTCCAATCCAACGAAAGAAAGGAAATCAGATGTCAACATTTAACTAAGATGTCATACAAAATTATATAAAAGCTTCCAAAATCACGACATGAAGCCCATGAAAAAGGTTCCATCTCACCTTATTCATTTAATACTTAGAAGTGAAAAATAAAAACAGATTTTTCCACTTCACTTCACTTGACACCTTCTTGAGATCTTGAGAGCCTAGAATTTCTGATAGTGAAAGACATGATTCCATTTAACAGAAGAATGAGAATGTGTCGAAAATCGATCTAAAAGTAAGTGAAGGAGAGAATATAAGCCTCGACAGACGTTTAAATAATCAAATCGAATCTAATTGTTAATGTTCGAAGATAATTATATTGGAAAGAAAACTTTAAACAGTGCAGGAGATAAACCGTAATTTTCAGTTTATGAGTACCAGAGCCCACTTATACGATAAGCTCTTGCAATTTCGTCCCAGTACCTCAACGGTGAAGAATCGGCTGGCCAGTTCGGAAATCCACAGTTCGATTTCCGGTTGGGGCAGCAAGGTTCTTTACAATGGCTACCCGAACAAATCAACCCTGTAGGTTAGTGGAAAGATGTCGGAAGTCTGAAGACCCCAGACCGTGCGACTCACATATTGGGTTTAGAGTTGCTATCTGCACGGCCGGGAAAGGATACCTCCTGCATCCAGGAGGCACCCAAGGTCTACCATCCCCCCAAACGAACTTTTATTTAGATCTAAAAATATTACAATTTATAATAAATATTGTGATTAAACAGACAGTTTTACATTATATTTGAACTTGACAAGTACGTCCATTTTACAAAAATGGGAAAATGGTTATTGCGAATATAGATAAAAAGATCATTGAAAACTAATATTTAGAGTGAGGTATAATAACATAATAAAATATAGATTAAAATGAAAGAAAATAATAAAATTTTGAAAGTAAAATTTAGAAAATATATAAAAAGAAAATATATGAAAAGGAAAAAAAAAAATTAGCGTATGAAAACAAAAACAGAAATTTAGAATAAAATTTAGAAAAGAAAAATAAGAAAAAATACAAATAAAAAGTGTCAAAAGAAAAAGAAAGATCCAAAAAAATAAGAACAGTTAACATAGCTTTTTTTTTAAAAAAAAAAAGAAAAAAAATAGAGGGAACACAATAAGTTCATATAAGTTAATAAGAATGAAATAAAGGGATTCATTGATCAAAATTAAATGAGAGCAGAATCTACTCATAAGCTTAGGTCACTTTATTAGAAATTTCCATGGAAGCAAGAATACAGTTTTTAATTTTATCTACTGAAGAGGGATTTGAACGAACTTTGGAGAACCAAATTGGTTTATTAGAGGGGGAAGGTTTGCAGAGATGAAATTTTTTAGAAAAAGGACAATCGAAAATGTAATGGTCAACGTCACCGAATTTATTGCAAATACAGTTAGAGGTGGATTTAATTTTGAAAAAGTATAAGTAATCAAGAAAGGGGCCATGAGCAGTAAGAAAGTAAATGAGATATTTATTAAAAATTTGTAAATTAGGATTCACGATAGGGAGGTAAGACAGGATTCTAGCCGGATCACCAGTCCCGGTGGAAATGTAATCATTAAGATAATTTTGCCAAAGATTAAGAATATGAGATTTACAAAATTTTGAGAGGAGCGAGTAAGGAAAGGGAATAGTAAGAGGGGAACCAGAGATAGAGGATCAGAGGTCTGAAAGTGACTAGTACGACTAGTACGCATTCAGTGCACTATGAAAGATTAAGCGCCGATTTCAAATTAGGAGGAAAACTACCACGCAGGATACTGACCTAGGCAAAAATAGTAGTTGCAGGAGGCTAACCTGAGGTAAAAATAGCAGGAGGTGGTCAGTCAGAGTGTCCGTTGCCCGCCAATCTGACATTAGAGGAGATTAGTGGAGAATACAGCGGACACTTCGGTAATAAGAACTTGCAATTTCGACACAATAGCTCAACGGTAGAACGTCGGCTGGCCAGAACGAAGAAGATCCATGGTTCGTTTCCCTGTTGCGGCAGTAAGGTTCTTTACAGAGTCTCTGTCAATAAATCACCCAAAATAACATTTAAGAACAAAAGGACAGCAAGACAGTATTTCTTTCAGGCGTACATCCGAGGTGAGCTTTGACTGCCCCCTGCACACACACACAGAGAATACAGTTTATGGTACCGGAGAAAATATTAATGAACTAGGAATTGATAAAAATAAATTGAGAATTCATAACAATAAATTTAAAATGTCATGAAATGACTTCTTAAAACATTTGCAAGTTAGACTTCCTATTTTAACCTAGTTTCCATTTATGTGGAAACATTTAGATCATTTAACCTAATTTTTATTTTACGATTGATTATTTTGAGAATGAGGGTTTGATGCTGTTTGCAAAATGAATAAGTTTGCTATATATATATATACACACACACATATATATATATATATATATATATATATATATATATATATATATATATATATATATATATATATATATATATATATATATATAATATAAAAATACCGTGAAATATAATATTAAAATTTAATCGGAAATCACACTTAAAAGGCGCAAAGCTGCACTAAAAAAAGGATTAAAAATATTTCCAAAATGTAAAGAGAGATGGATGGATGCATTGTATCAAAAGATGGCCGGGGAGGGGATTGTGGCACCCTCACCCCGGTTAAGCAAGCTTTATGTCGCGACAACACTCCCGGAGAGATGGTACATTGCAAAATAGAATACGAAAGTATCAGGTTTTAAGATGAAAACCAGATATTATACACAAAGAAATATAAGAGAGAATTGTCGAGATTCAGCCATATCAAAAATCACTAACAGTAAATGTTTGAAATATGCCCACTAGTATAAAAGAGCAAAATTAAATAGATTCTACTTTAAAAAGAATTCAAATATTGACACTTTATATAACAATAATAACAAAGTCCATCTCTAAAACCATTTACCTCAATGATAGTTAAAAGTATCAAAAGTCTATTAAAGTGACAGTAAAAAGTTGCTGTCAATAAAACACACAAAATAACATTGTAAAACATATGTGTGTGTATATATATATATATATATATATATATATATATATATATATATATATATATTTCGCGAGTGAAGCTTTTGGAAATATTTCAGCACGATTGTTCAAGTAGAGAATGCTGTGATGCTATTAATTTTAAATGCAATCAAATGTTCGGAAGAGACTTGAACTTTCAAATGAATTTTTGAAAAAATAATTAAAAAATCAGGCCCTTTAATAATGATAAATACATAATCATTTTAAGTTAGTAGTACTCGTAGAAATTTTTAGAACAAATTGACTATTTCTATTATCTACTGCATTTTAAGTTAGTACTACTCAAAGAAATGTTTAGAACAAATTGAATATCGAACATAAAAACAAAATCAAAAATCTGAAATAATACAAATCTTGAAATTAAAGAAACTAAATTTCTGTGGTAAAGAAAAAATCTGATACTCCCCAATTGAATTATTGATTGTTCCACAACTCAGTAAGAAAAAGATTCTATAGTAAAAAAAAAAATGTCCATTCTTCCGTGACCGTAAATTCTATTACCTGCTGGCCATTTCGGTTTCTCATGCCTGCATCCCCCCCTCCCCCTCTAATCCAACGAAAGAAAGGAAAACAGATGTCAACATTTAACTAAGATGTCATTCAAAATTATATAAAAGCTTCCAAAATCACGAAATGAAGCGCAAAAAAAAAGTTCCATCTCACATTATTCATTTTATACGTAGAAGTGGAAAATAAAAACAGATTTTTCAACTTCACTTCACTTGACACCTTCTTGAGATCTTGAAAGTCTAAAAACTCTGATAGCGAAAAAGGTGATTCCATTTAACAGAGGAGTGAGAATGTGTCGAAAATCGATGAAAAATTAAGTGAAGAAGAGAATATAAACCTCGACAGAAGTTTAAATAATCAAACTGAAGCTTATTGTTTATGTCCGACGATAATACTGGAAAGAAAACTTCAAACAATGCTGGAGATAAACCGCAATTTTAAGTTTATGAGTTGTAGAGTCCACTTTCACGATAAGCTCTTGCAATTTCTTCCGAGTAGCTCAACGTTAGAGCGTCGGCTGGCCAGTTCGGAGATCCAGGGTTCGATTCCCAGTTAGAGCAGCAGGGTTCTCTACAATGGCTACCCGAACAAATCAACCCTGTAGGTGAGTGGAAAGATGGCCGAGGTCTGAAAGTAATCCTAGCTCGACTAGTATGCATTCAGTGGACTCTGGAAGATGGAGCGCCGATTTCAAATTAGGAGGATAACTACCACGCAGGATACTAACCTGGGTAAAAATTTGTATTAGTAGGAGGCTAACCTGAGATAAAAATAGCAGAAGATGGTCAGTTGGAGTGTCATTTGCCCGCCAATCTAACATTAGAGGGTGGAGAATGCAGAATCCACTTCGACAATAAGATCTTATTTCTTCCCAATAGCTCAATGGTAGAGAGTCGGCTGGTCAGTTCGAATATCCAAGGTTCGATTCCCGGCTGGTGCAGTAAGGTTCCTTACAGAGTTACTGTCAGTAAAACACGCAAAATAAAATTTTAGAACAAAAGGACAGCAAGACTGTATTTCTTTCAGACGTACATCCTAGGGGACTTCCCCCTACATACACACACACACACACACACACACACACATCGGATACAGTTTATGGTACCAAGGAAAATATTAATAAACTCGGAATTGATAAAAATAAATTGAGAATTCATAACAATAAATTTTAAAAGTCATAAAATTACTTCTTAATATTTGCAAGTTAAACTTCCCATTTTAACCTAGTTTCCACTTATGTGGAAACATTTACATCATTTCACTTAATTTTTATTTTACGATTGATTATTTTCAGAATGAAGGTTTGATGCTGTTTGCAAAATTAGGAAATCTAATCCCTGGAGAAAGTTTGATGCTTGTTCTTGAAATGTTTGAATAAGTTTACTATATATATAGTAAATACTTATATATATATATATATATATATATATATATATATATATAATCTTCCTTCAAAATATAGTTAAAATTTAAATTGGAAAACTTGTGCCCCCTAAGGTTCCATACGCCCTCCTCCCATTTCGGACTAAAGTACTCAAAGAAACACTGACGTAGAACGTAAAATCCCAACTCAGAAATAATATATGCACTTACATGCCTCAATTCTCGTGATCAGAAAAATTTTAAATTTCTATAATCGAGTTACTGTTTTCTTGCACGACAAAAACTTCCCAGAGAAAAAGAAACTATCCTAAAAATATTCCCTCTTTGACACTGCGAATTTAATTTACCTGCTAACTGTTAATTTATCTGCTAACTGTTAATTTACCTCTTAATTGATAATTTATCTGCTAACTGTTAATTTACCTGCTAACTGTTAATTTATCTGCTAACTGTTAATTTACCTGCTAACGTCTTATCATGTCCCCAATCCCACCCCCTCTTACTTGCAGTTAGCCCTTTACAAAGCTCTTTGACGGAGGCAATTTAAAAGCATCTGATGTAGTCAACATATGGCTTTCCCTACATAACACAAAGAATTTATTCCTTTCACAGTGAAATAATAGTGCACAAGATCTATGACAGAATATTTCTGGCATTGAATTAGAATTTTTGGATTCTTCATATTTTTTTCATAAATTTTCGCTCTTATCAAACTTTTCGCTTTTAGTAGTTCAAACAGAATGATGTTTTCATATACATGTGCAAAATACTCATCAAAATGCAACTGGCTTTCAATCTCGCTAAATAAATAACTTTTGGCGACTTTTTTGGCGTCAAAATACAAAACTATTCACAAAATATGTATAATCTCTCGTGAACGGAAGGAACTTGATCCACAAGATGTATGTTAACATATTTGTCACATATGCATTCAGAAAGTGAGCATATTCATAATATTTGCTACTTTTTCAATTTTATGTAAATTTTTTATAAATGCATTTGGCAAAAGTGCAATATCTCAAGTATGTTTCATGCTAGCGTTCTAAAATTTGTATCATTCATTATCTAATGAAAATTACGTATGAAATGGTTGTGTATTTAACAACTTTGAAAGTCCTAATTTATTTTTTAATGATTTTTCTTAAAAAATTCGCTCGAAAATAGTGGAATATATTAAGAACGTTTTATGCTAACGTTCTAAGGCTACATATCATTCGTTTTCTAATAAAAAATTACGTATGAAATAATTATTTATTTAGCATTATTTAAAGTCCTGTTGTTTTAAGGAATTTTCAAAAATTTATTAGATAACGGGACAATCTTTCGAGCATTCGATTGCGTTTTAAATCAGTAGGGTTCCAGTATTCACTAGTCGCAATAATCGAACCAAATTATTATTGTATTTGTTCGTGAGATATAGCGTCTACATACTCACGGACTTTAAATCAGTAGGGTTCCAGTATTCACTAGTCGCAATAATCGAACCAAATTATTATTGTATTTGTTCGTGAGATATAGCGTCTACATACTCACGGACTAACATACACACTTACATACAGAAGGTCGGTTGCACTTTATGGAAACGATTTTGATAATTAATTTTTATGCACAAAGGGCGTATTTCTTGCGGCGATTTGCTTCTATCTGATAGCCTTGATTCTTGACTATAGCTCTAGCTTGAATTTTCCATGAAAGTAAAATTTTTCTTAGCACTGTCATGTCAATTTCATCCCACTCCTCTTGGGTCGTTTCCCAAAGTCCGTTCAGTGTTCTTGGATGCCGTTTTCCTAATGCTCGTTTTAACAAACCGAATGCGCAAAAGTCCATAGGAGAAGCGTCATGTGATTTTACAGGTATGTCATTAAATGGGATACATTTTATTCCTGTTTCTGATTCTTCCTTTACTAAATATGCGGGAATTGACTTAGACGTGTGACTAAAGGCTTTGTCCATATGAAGCTCAACTTTATTGATGTCCTTTCCATATAAGGCTGGGATTTCTTCTTCAAAAATTAGTTCTAAAATATTCTGCTGATAGTGGAGTGAATTAATTTCATCTTTACTTGAGACTTTTTTGAGTTTTAATTTACCGTTGTAACAAAATCCTGCAATTATCATGAATCCCTTTAGGAACTTTTCTGTACATTGACGAAGCCATTTTGTGCGGTCATTTCGTCAGTTGAGTAATAGAAAATTGCTCTTTTTTTATTACAATCACTTAAATACATCCATGCGTCATCGAATGTTACCACAAATTTCCATTTATCAGCAGCTAGGTGTAAATATATTATATTCTCATATAATTTTCTACAATTTGTTTTTCTTTCCGCAATATGCTTTGGCAAAAGCAGATGAACTTTAGGTTTATAAACATCTTTTTTTAACTTCAAATCTTTATGAATGATTTTAATTACAGTTATTGAAGATATTCCCAATTTCGATGCAATGGATCTTTGAGTCGGTGGATTTTCTTTTAGGATCAGAGACTTCACTTTCTTGATATTTACCCGCGTCCGAACAGTCTTAGGATGCGATTTTGCGGCCATTTTTTCATATTTACTTTCAGCTAGACGCTTTTTCCCTTTCAAATTTAATATATTAAAAATTTAATAACCTTTCTTTGAAATGCAATAACTTCGATTTTTACACCGCTTTACAATTTGTGGATTCGAATATTTTTCCCTCGGAAAGCACATTTACGTAACCTTCGAGCCATTTTCAAAATAAATATTTTATTCTGCATTTCAATCAAAACAAAACAATATCAGACGATTATATTTAAAATGTCAAATCTTTATCTCAAAATGCTAACGTGAAACATAAATACAAAATCGTTTCCATTTAGTGCAAACGACCTTCTGTACACACAGACACTAACATACACACAGACGCATACAAACATCACCTTAAAAAGGTTCAATTTGAGTTCAAGGATGCTTGAAGCATGGTTCTATATGTAGGGAAAGTCTCTTTCTGATACAAGTGTAAAGAATCTTGCTGCCCCAACCGGGAATCGAACCCCGGATGTCCTAACTGGCCAGCCAAAGCTCTACCGTTAAGTTACTGGGACGAAATTGCAAGCTCTTATCGTTGAAGTGGGCTCTGCACAAGTTAACATTAAAAGATGTAAATGAAATGTTTTATCTAACCACGCTCTAACTTTTGTTTTAAATGTATAACAATTTACTTTTATTCACGCAATTATGAAACTATTTCATCATTGTTAGTACAGCACAAAAAAGTCTGATGTGAGCAACACATGACTTTCCTTATATAATGTAATGAATTTACTAATTTTAGAGTAAGAAAAATAGGTTTTTCTTATAGTAGATACTAACATTCCTTCCAAGATATTGAGTTTTCGGCAATTAGTCGTCATTTTCATTGATTTAGCGTAATTTCTATCCATTTGGCGAGATGTTCGTTAATTTGGCAACATTTTAAAAAGTCGCCAAGTTGGCGACACTCCGCCAAATTCGTCGCCAAAATCTTACCAAGCGTTATGGACGAAGAAATATGTTATTCTTACAACAGACAAATGATTATTGGCGTTCAAATACAAACGTATTACTCAAAGTATATTTTTCATAAATGGAATGAGCTAGATCCACGAGAATGATGTCACCCAATTTATTGAATGGTATTACATATGAAAAGTGAACATGTTTCTCAATAGGAAATATTTTTTTTTAATTTTATATGACTTTTTGATAATTTTTTTGAAAAATATGCAATATCTCGAGAACGGTTCATGTTAGAGTTCTAAAATTTATGCCAATCGTTTTCTAACAAAAAATTACATAAGAAATGTCTATTTGCGTAACTTTATCAGCGGTTTTGATTTTTTGACGATTTTTTCAAAATTTCATTCGAAAATTTAGGAGGGTTCTGAACATTCGATTGTATATAAAAAGAATAGGCTTCCAGTGTTTACGAATTGTGATTTTTGTACCAAATTTGGTTCGAATCGGTCTATTCGTTCGTCAGTTATCGTCTCCACAGACTCACTGACACACACACACACACACGCACACAGAAATCACTTCAAAAATGTTTGATTCGTGATCAGGGATGCTTGAAACGTGCTCTCCCGTCGAAAACTCGAATTCGAATTTTCGACCCCGTCACAATACTTTCCTTATACATTATGTGTATAAGGAAAGTAACAAAATGTTAGCATAAAACAAACATACAGTGTAAAAACAGCAAAAATTCCATATCAAAAATAATGTACATGGTTTAGTTACAGCGTCTCAATTTTCGCGGTCAGAAAAAATAATAATCGAATTATTGACTTTTACACGATGTTGGGTTATACTTTTGGATAGTTAATAATTTTGTTTTTAGTTTAAATGTGTTCAGGGGTCTTATTTACATAGTCATTCTCTTTTAGTTATTCATCTTCTAATTGTTTAGGTTTTTGATATTCTTTGTTCAAATAGGTTCTATTCCATAGGTTTTGTTTTAAAAACGGCAAAAGTTCGTTCTTTTTAGGTTTTAGCAATTTAAATTTATTTAAATTGGCTAATTTGTGATTCCATTTATTGCCCTTTTTATTCCCTTTAATTTGATTCCAAATTTATTGCTCTCGGTTAAAAATTGGTTAATTCATCGCAATTTTACAGTTTTATTCTATTTTCAGCTTTTTAAATATTTCAGAATCGTCCATATTTAAATTATTGCTGAATTCGTATTTTCCAAATCGTTTCACTTCATTTCTTTTTAATTTTCGTCTGCTCTAAAATTCCATTTCTCTTCTTTAAAGTTTCGAGTTTTTAATTGGTTGACCGTAATATTAAAATCGTCTGTCATTAATTATTTTATCGTTCATCGATAATTTTGTTTACAATCTGTGGCAGCGATGTTTCGCAGTATATAAGCAAATCGCGCACTTTTTCGATCTCTTTGCTCTTTGCTCTTTGCTCTTTTTTTTTCTCTTTTGCAATTGATTAGAACCTAAGATGTGATCTGTCAAAGTTGTTTTCAGCGCTTCGGCGCGAGCCGTAGTTCGGATTCGGCTTGAAATGTCTCATTCCCGGTTGTGATGTGTGTTTTGTTTTTCAAGATGTAATTTGATTTGTTTAGTTTATAATCAATCAGCAGGCCTTTGCCGCTGTGCTCTCTGATGTTGTTTATGTCTGGAAGCTGCGACGGAATGAAGAGCCATGCTAATTAGTTTCATATCGTTTAAATAATGATCCAAGATGTTTCACGATTTATGTGATGTCGGCCGAGGAAGTCTTACCGGCCAATTAGAAATATGTTTATCTTGACAAGCTGCCAGTTCTATTTTATGATGAATGGAGTTCGCATTTCCGAGCCCAATTGACGGACACATGTTAAGTTCTCCATTTTGATGTCAGTAGTCCGGTGCGGCTGTTGAGAGAAATGATTTTTTTATTACTCGACGTCCAGCTGGTGTGGAGAATCTCTTTGGAGTTGAATCCCGTGGAACGGCCTTTTCCGGATTTTCTGCTGGACATATTGTGACCCTGTGCCATGGATTTTCCTCTTCTGGTGTTCTCTGGATCTGCTGCACGTTTGGTGATTCTGCCTCCCGCCGATTTCCGCCGTTTTTCTTGGAGCCTTGGTGATATTATTCCTTTTCCTCCAAATTCTAATATTTCTCAATAGTTAAAATATGTCTTTATTCCAATTGTTTTGAGTTAGCACAGAAATAAGACCCCTTTAGACTTATATATTTTAAGTTGCGAATCCTGTGGTTATCTTTTTAAATTTTGTTCTAAATTCCCTTTTTGGCTAACTGATGTTTTTTTATCTTAAATTTTAGTTTTGATAAATAGTTGTATAAGTTTAATATTGTTAACTTTAAAATTTAATATTCTAACGTTTTTTCCTACCACTATACGACCGGCCATTCTATTTATTTATTTAAGTTGTTTATTGGATTTGTTAGTTAATGAGATGTAAAATATTTTGGAAATTATTTTAAAAGTGAAGTTTAAAATTTTAATAAACGTTAGATTTTTGAAAACCTAAAATCTGTGTTCTCTCTCTTATTTTAATGCATTTTTATATTTTTAGGAAAGTTCCATTTAATTACATATTTAGTTACATATTTGTAAATTTAGGGAGAAACTGGTCAAATGGTGCATTTTCATATGTAATTTTGATGATGTTTAGGTTTAAAAACTTTGAGAATTTGGAATATTTAGAAATGCTTTTAGTGTATCATAAATACAACTTTTTCTACCCAACAATTAAATACAACTTCAAACTACCGGACAATTGGCGCCGTTTGACCAGTCTAGGGGCTTATTCATGCTAACTGTAATATATGTTCTTAATAATTTTTGTTCTTAAAAATGAAATTTCCGTAAACTGATTCCATACTTGTTTATTCTAAAAGTAATTGAGATTTTGATAAGATTTTAAACTAAGGCTGGATATTTTAGAATGTTCTTAAACTAAATTAGAGTAATTTACTTTAATATTTTGATTAAAATTGAAATTTTAGGATTAATTTAAATATTTTCATTTAGAATTTTTTTGAGGAAACTTAAGAATTTTTGAGTTTGACTTTTTTATTTAGAATTTTTATTTAAGCATTCCTTAATGTAAGTTAATTTGATTTGAATTTTATTATTTGAAGTAGTGTAAAATTGCATTTAATTCATAAATTTAAGAGATTATAGGCATGCGAGAACGCACTTTGTAGAATTTACATTTTTTGTTCTAATCCCATCTCATTAACAAATTTTTTTTTATTTTGTTGTTCTTGTAACCCACGCTCCCAGCAGCACTTAAAATTGTTTTGATGAAATGGAATGAAATTAATTGAGTAAATTTAATGCGAATATTTTTTTTTATTAAGTTAAATTGTATAGAATTAAAGCAGTAGTTTTTCGACTTAGAATTTTTTGTATGTTCTGATTTGGAATTGAGATTTAAATGCTCACTGATATGTGAATGTAGTTGATGAAATACTGGTGATTAATTGAAAAATTGGGTAATGCAGGTGTTTTTTACACTCCAATATGAGTGTGACATAAATGTCATCTTGAGTTATCTTGTTCTTCACATTGATCATGTGTTTGGTTTTCACACTCAAATAGAGTGGTGATAAAATCAGTTTGTTTGTTCTTAATTCTGAATCTGATATTGATATTTTAATACTGTCTTTAAAAATTTTTTGGGTCGTTAAAGTGGATAAATTTATTTTATTATAGGAGAATTAAATTTTTTTTAAGTGGAATATTTAAAATTGTGCAATGCAATTTTGAGTTATTTTGGTTTTGAAATTAAATGGGGATTTGTAACATGATTTTTTCTTTGGTATTTTGTTTAAAGTAATGTGATACACTTGGCAGTTAGTGAATTTAAATGTACTACTTGATGGATATTTTTGTGCTATTTTTTTGGGTTCAAAAAAGATTCACAACCTTTGAGAGGACTCACAACCCTCGGCCCCTTGTCTTAATTTTTTTTGATTTTTATGAGAATTTTTGAGATTTCCAGAGAGATACAGTTATGATATTTGAGTTTATTGTTGTTGAGAGTGCAAGATGTTGCACAATAATTAGTAGAATCGCCTTTATTGATATTAGTGTAAAATGATGCATAAGGTCATTTTAATGTATATTTGTATTTTGAACGATCTAATTTGCCAAGTAATCAGTTTATAGTATAATTTGTAAACAAGTCGGTTAAATTTGTGTTCAGTTCCAAATTGTTAGGGAATTGAGTTTGTTATTTTGGGGGTAAATATTCCACAAATTTTTTTGTTTGTAACTTGAGCCAACTTTGATATTATTATTTAAATTGAAAATTATGCTTCGAATAATTGTTTTCTTTGTAGAGGAGGAGACTGATGATGAATTTGTTAATTTATATTTATTAGTTGTTAATGTTGAAGGTACCTTTTCAAAATTTATTGTTTAGATTATTGGAATTCTTTGGCTGGTCCAAAGTTTTCGTTAAAATTTATGTTTATTCATGACAGCTAATGATATAGAGATCTGTTTATTATTTTTCTACTGCTTCTCTTTGATGACGTATTTGTTGAAGCATTTTAAAAATGCATTGATGAACTTTTCATAATATAGAGTTACAATGAAGTTGAAGTATTTAATATTGAATCTATATGTATGTTTAAGAGTTTAGACGAAATGTTGAGAAATATGATAAGTGTTATTATGAGAGTGTTTGGTGAAGTTATTGTTTGATTTTTGATTTATTTATAAGGAATTTGATTTTTTATGTGATTTTTATGGCTCATGTTACAGCTGTAGTTAAGATTTTGATTTTTTTTTTCTCCTTCGTTTCGCGAAATTTTGTCATGTGTTAGCTAAAATTTTTCATTTTTCAAATGAAAAATTTTTTTTGGGACGTTCGAAGGAGTTGTTGGGTTATACTTTTGGATAGTTAATAATTTTGTTTTTAGTTTAAATGTGTTCAGGGGTCTTATTTACATAGTCATTCTCTTTTAGTTATTCATCTTCTAATTGTTTAGGTTTTTGATATTCTTTGTTCAAATAGGTTCTATTCCATAGGTTTTGTTTTAAAAACGGCAAAAGTTCGTTCTTTTTAGGTTTTAGCAATTTAAATTTATTTAAATTGGCTAATTTGTGATTCCATTTATTGCCCTTTTTATTCCCTTTAATTTGATTCCAAATTTATTGCTCTCGGTTAAAAATTGGTTAATTCATCGCAATTTTACAGTTTTATTCTATTTTCAGCTTTTTAAATATTTCAGAATCGTCCATATTTAAATTATTGCTGAATTCGTATTTTCCAAATCGTTTCACTTCATTTCTTTTTAATTTTCGTCTGCTCTAAAATTCCATTTCTCTTCTTTAAAGTTTCGAGTTTTTAATTGGTTGACCGTAATATTAAAATCGTCTGTCATTAATTATTTTATCGTTCATCGATAATTTTGTTTACAATCTGTGGCAGCGATGTTTCGCAGTATATAAGCAAATCGCGCACTTTTTCGATCTCTTTGCTCTTTGCTCTTTGCTCTTTTTTTTTCTCTTTTGCAATTGATTAGAACCTAAGATGTGATCTGTCAAAGTTGTTTTCAGCGCTTCGGCGCGAGCCGTAGTTCGGATTCGGCTTGAAATGTCTCATTCCCGGTTGTGATGTGTGTTTTGTTTTTCAAGATGTAATTTGATTTGTTTAGTTTATAATCAATCAGCAGGCCTTTGCCGCTGTGCTCTCTGATGTTGTTTATGTCTGGAAGCTGCGACGGAATGAAGAGCCATGCTAATTAGTTTCATATCGTTTAAATAATGATCCAAGATGTTTCACGATTTATGTGATGTCGGCCGAGGAAGTCTTACCGGCCAATTAGAAATATGTTTATCTTGACAAGCTGCCAGTTCTATTTTATGATGAATGGAGTTCGCATTTCCGAGCCCAATTGACGGACACATGTTAAGTTCTCCATTTTGATGTCAGTAGTCCGGTGCGGCTGTTGAGAGAAATGATTTTTTTATTACTCGACGTCCAGCTGGTGTGGAGAATCTCTTTGGAGTTGAATCCCGTGGAACGGCCTTTTCCGGATTTTCTGCTGGACATATTGTGACCCTGTGCCATGGATTTTCCTCTTCTGGTGTTCTCTGGATCTGCTGCACGTTTGGTGATTCTGCCTCCCGCCGATTTCCGCCGTTTTTCTTGGAGCCTTGGTGATATTATTCATTTTCCTCCAAATTCTAATATTTCTCAATAGTTAAAATATGTCTTTATTCCAATTGTTTTGAGTTAGCACAGAAATAAGACCCCTTTAGACTTATATATTTTAAGTTGCGAATCCTGTGGTTATCTTTTTAAATTTTGTTCTAAATTCCCTTTTTGGCTAACTGATGTTTTTTTATCTTAAATTTTAGTTTTGATAAATAGTTGTATAAGTTTAATATTGTTAACTTTAAAATTTAATATTCTAACGTTTTTTCCTACCACTATACGACCGGCCATTCTATTTATTTATTTAAGTTGTTTATTGGATTTGTTAGTTAATGAGATGTAAAATATTTTGGAAATTATTTTAAAAGTGAAGTTTAAAATTTTAATAAACGTTAGATTTTTGAAAACCTAAAATCTGTGTTCTCTCTCTTATTTTAATGCATTTTTATATTTTTAGGAAAGTTCCATTTAATTACATATTTAGTTACATATTTGTAAATTTAGGGAGAAACTGGTCAAATGGTGCATTTTCATATGTAATTTTGATGATGTTTAGGTTTAAAAACTTTGAGAATTTGGAATATTTAGAAATGCTTTTAGTGTATCATAAATACAACTTTTTCTACCCAACAATTAAATACAACTTCAAACTACCGGACAATAAATAATAATTTATAATAATAATAAATAATAATGTACATGGTTTAGTTACAGCGTCTCAATTTTCGCGGTCAGAAAAAATAATAATCGAATTATTGACTTTTACACGACAAAGTCAACTCAAAGGTAAAAAGAAACTATCGTAAAAATGCCCTCACTTCAACGCTGAAAATGCAATTTACCTGCGGACAATTTCGTCTGCTCATACTTGCCCCCCTCCCCCTCTCTTCCCATCCAACGGTGGAAAAAAAGGATGAAGGAAAAGGAACAGTTGTCAACATTTAACTGAGATGCCACCCAAAACTTTATAAAAGCTTCCAAAACCACGAAATGAAACGAATGGATGCAGATCGTTCCATTCGTTATACACTTAGCAGGGAGAAAAAAAAACAGATTGTTCCACTTCACTTCACTTGACACCTTCTAGAGATGTTTGGAGCCTGGGGGTACTAGTAGCGAAAGAAGTTCGATTTAGCAAGAGAATGGGAATGTGTCGAAAATCGATGAAAAAGGTGAGGGTGTGCGGGGAGGGGAGAGTTTTCCAAAAAAACATCGCGAAGTGTTTGAATAGTCAGAACAGAATTTTTTGTACATGTGTGATATGAACAATATTGGGAAACGAAACTTCAGAAAGTCACAAAGATAAATCATGTTCTAGAATGTTTCCTTTTGTATTTATTTGCAGTTATCCTTCGTTGTAGGACAAAATTTGAAAGTGTGGAGCGCCGGTTTAACCGCATCGCTAAGAAATTTTGTCAATTGATTAATTTTATAAAACTGGAACTAGATAATAGAATATTTTGTAATTCGTAAGATTTGAACAAGAATTATTCAAAATTTTAGTTTTTCAAACCATTTTTACTTTCCTTATATACATAATGTATAAGGAAAGTATTGTGACGGGGTCGAAAATTCGAATTCCAGTTTTCGACGGGGGAGCACGTTTCAAGCATCCCTGATCACGAATCAAACATTTTTGAAGTAATGTCTGTGAGTGTGTGTATGAAAGTATGTGCGTGTGTGTGTCAGTGAGTCTGTGGAGACGATAGCTGACGAACAAATGGACCGATTGGAACGAAATTTGACACAATAATCACAATCCATAAACACTGGAAGTCTATTGTTTTTATACGCAATCGAATGTTCAGAACCTCCCTAAATTTTCGAGTGCAATTTTGAAAAATATCGTCAAAAAATCAAAACCGCTAATAAAGTTACGCAAATAGACATTTCTTATGTAATTTTTCATTAGAAAACGATTGACATAAATTTTACAACACTAACATGAACCGTTCTTGAGATATTGCACATTTTTCAGAAAAATTATCAAAAAGTTATATAAAATAAAAAAAAAATATTTCCTATTAAGAAACATGTTCACTTTTCATATGTAATACCATGCGATAGATTTAGTGACATCATTCTCGTGGATCTAGCTCGTTCCATTCATGAAAAAAAGATACTTTGAGTAATACTTTTGTATTTGAACGCCAATAGTCATTTATCTGCTGTAAGAATAACTTATTCCTCCTTCCATAACGCTTGGCGAGATCTTGGCGACGGATTTGGCGGCATGTCGCCAACTTGACGACATTTTTAATTGTTGCCAAATTAACAAAAATCTCGCCAAATTAATAAAAATGACGCTAAATCAATGAAAATGAAGACTAATTGAAGAAAATTCAGTATCTTGGAAGGAATATAAGTATCTACTATAAGAATAACATCTTTTTTAACTGTAAAAGTAGTAAATTCATTGCATTATATAAGGAAAGTCATGTGTTGCCCATATCAGATTTTTACTTTCTTGGTAATGTATAGCAAAATGGTAAAGTATGGGATAATTAATGTCCAGATAATATATGTTAATGTATAGCATAAGTATAGATAATGTATAGAATAATTATAGATAATATGTAGGATAAGTATTGGAATGTATTATAGGACAAACTATGGGAATATTGTAATCTACGTATGTAAAAGGTAATATATAGGTAATAATATATAGGTATTGTATAGAATAAGTATAGATAGTAAGTACTGGAATGTATCAGATAGGATATAGGATTATGGTAATGTATAAGATAATATAAAGTCAAGAAAAATGCAGGATAATTATTAGAATGTATAGAATAGTGTATATGTAATGTATGGTAATAAAGAATTATTGGAATGTATAGTATAATTATAGGATAATGTGTAGGTAATACATGCTAATGTTTAAAATAAGTTTTGGAATGCGATCGAAAATTGTAATTCAAGTTTTTAATGAATTTACAACGGTTTTAGCACAATAGAACCCGAATCCACTATTGTTAGCATGATTTCAACATGTCTCTCTGTATATTGTGTAGAAGGCTCAGGCCGCCCGACTCACCCGAGGGTATAAGCAGCAAAGTGAGCGGCAGGGACATCTGTATATTGTGCGTATTCAGGGTAACTCAACTATCTGACAGAATTTCATAGAATTTTATAGCTAGTCACTCAGGTATTATTCTTCTGCTAATTAGATTTTGGTAAGATTTTATAAAATAAAACAAGCCACTTTTACCCGCTTTTCATTAGCTTGCTCTGAAGCCAATTTCCTATGTTTAATTGTCTTGAGAATTTGCATAATTACGTATTTCTGATGTCAATACAATATTTTCTATCAAATATGAGTTCACCACTTTATGTCTTTCGTCCTCCCCCCCCCCCCCCCTCGGATTTTTACATTGTCAGAAAATCCTAACAAAAATATAAGTACCAATAGAAAGGTCTTAGTAAGTAAAGTTTAAGCAAGCAAATTTGAGATGATTTTCTCCATACTCCGATATTTTCATATTGTCGGAAATTTGTCCTTAAGTAAGGCGCAAAATAAATACAGGAAAAGTCACAAGACAATGTCCTTAGGTCCGACACAATTTATGAATCTTGTCATGGCAAATCCTGTCACGAGTTTGCACAAATTGGGCATGCACGTCATTGGCCTAAAGTCCTTGAGACCAGTAGATGATTTGGTCTTGGGCAGCAGGTATATGATCCCAGTGTAGAACCATCTTCTTGCTCTACTCTCTACTTATTCGGACTGGGTGTACATTTACCCTTCACTTTACAGGACTTACCCTTCCCAGGACTATGTTACCCTTCACTTTACAGGACTTGAATTATTTTCGATTGATACAATACTTTATAATATACCCCCCCCCCAGGGGGTGGTAACCTGCTCACCAGAGAAAATAGTGGCGTCACACGCAAAAACAAAATTGTATCGCGGTTAGTTTTCACAATGATTGAAACCCTTTAGTCTCGTGATCATTAAATTATGCAAATATAAATTTCAAATAAATTTCGAAACTTTCGCTCAAATTTTAGAAAAAAATCTATCTAGTTCTAGATTTTTTTTATAGCAAAGCCTGATATAAAGTTTCGTGAAAATCTATTTACATATGTGGGCGATATAGTGTACAAAAGAAATTGACCACAGATATACAGACAGACAGATAGTACTCCAAAAATAGTCAAAACGTGTTTAGAATGTCTTAAAACATATATTGGTATCAAAATCTCGAATTGAAAAATTTTTGTTAAAACGATACTTCCTCTATACTACATTACATAGTATGAAAAATTATAAAGTATAAAATAAAAATATATTACAAAACACTTTTTATAAAACACGATATTTATTTATTTTAAAATGCACTAAAAAGAAGAAAATAAGTTCTTCTTTATCTCAAAAATCCTCATACACACATGACTAATAATAAAAGTGTGGTCGCTTTTCACACTTTCCCTTAACTATTAAAATCTTAACTAATAGATCACTGTTGGCTTCCAGATCATTATCAGCAAAGTTTTGAAACTTACCATGAATAAATTATTTGTCACAGTCATGAATACTGCATGACGAGTTATAAAAAATTACACAGCAGTACTTGAGACGTATAGATAAAATATTCAGCAGAATATTCGAAACAATGTGTAAACACAATGTGTAATTTAGCAAAGAGGGTTGCTGTTACAAGAATTATAATATTACATTTCCTCTCAACATTTCCCCTTTTACACAACATTACTGCAATTTATTTCCCTTTTACAAAAACGTTTGCAATTTTTTTTTCTATAACATAGAAACAAATCTGATGTGGGCAGCACATGACTTTCTTTATATAATGCAATGAATTTACTACTTTTACAGTAAAAAAAATAGATTATTTTTATAGTAGATATTTATATTCTTTCCAAGATATAGAATTTTCGTCAATGACTCGTCATTGTCATTGATTTAGCGTCATTTTTATCCATTTGGCGAGTTATTCGTTAATTTAACAGCATTTAAAAAAGTTGCCAAATTGGCGACATTCCACCAAATTTGTCGTCAAAATCTCGTCAAGCGTTATGAAAGAAGAAATAAGTTATTCTTACAGCAGATAAATGACAATTGGCGTTCAAATACAAAAGTATTACTCAAAGTATCTTTTTTCATGTATGGAACGAGCTAGATCCACGAGAATGGTGTCACCCAATTTATCGCATGATATTACATATAAAAAAAGTGAACATATTTCTCAATAGAAAATATATTTTTTATTTTATATGATTTTTTTATAATTTTTTTGAAAATGTGCAATATCTCGAGAACAGTTCATGCTAGCGTTCTAAAATTTATATCAATCGTTTTCTAATGGGAAAAATTACATATGAAATATCTATTTGAGTAACTTTATTAGAGGTTTTGATTTTTTGATGAAGTTTTCTAAATTGCATTCGAAAATTTAGGGGGTTCTGAACATTCGATTGCGTATAAAAACAATAAGCTTCCAGTATTCACGGATTGTGATTTTTGTACCAAATTTCTTTCTAATCGGTCCATCCGTTCGTCAGTTATCGTCTCCACAGACTCACTGACAGACACATACTGTCACACACACACTCAGACATCACCTCAAAAATGTTCGATTCGTGGTCAGGGATGCTTGAAACATGCTCTCCCGCCGAAAACTCGAATTCGAATTTTCGACCCCGTCACAGTACTTTCCTTATACATTATTGTATATAAGGAAAGTAATAATATGTATAAGATCCACGGTACTATGTTTTTAATGTTGAATTATAGTACATTTGACGATTTTCCGGATGGCAACACATAAAATTATTTCAAAGTACCCAATTAAATTATATTTCGCGAAACTCTAAATAAACAATTATCAATATTGATAGCATCCTCAATAAGCGATATAGTCCATATATTAAAATATTTTAATAAATAATTCATGAATTAGGCGTCATTTTTATTAATTAGGCGTCATTTTCATTAATTTGACGTCATTTTCATTAATTTAGGGTCATTTTTACAATTTCAGCAATATTTTTATCAATCGGTTGCGAAATATCTCCAGATTATTCGCCAAGTTCGCCAAATGCATCAGCAAGTGTTACAGACAAACTGAGAGAAAAACATTTCTTATATACTAGAAGGTATGCCCGTCATATGACGGAAATCAGAATTAGCGAAACATTACTTCCCATTTGGCGTCATTTTTATGAATTTGCGACATTTTTGTCCCTTTGGCAACATTTAAAATAGTCATCAAGTTGGCGACGTCTCGCTGAATTTCTCGCCAAGGGTTACGATTGGACGGAGAATTGGGTTATTCCTCTAGTCTACTCTTATGTTCTTTCCAAGATATTGAACTTTCATCAAGTAGTCGTCATTTCATTGATTTAGCGTCGGTGTGATTAATTTGAAGAATTTCCGTCAATTTGGCAATATTTAAAAAGTCAGCAAGTTGCAGATATTCCGACAAATTCGTCAGCAAAATTTTGCCAAATGTTACGGGGGGTTAAAAATGGGTTATTCTTATAATAGAGTCTTATGCTATTTCCAAGATATTAAATTTTAGTAAATTAGGCGTCATTTTCATTGATATAGCGGTATTTTTTCCATTTTGGCGATATTTTCGTTAATTTGGTAGTAGTTACAAAGACACCAAGTTGGCTACATTCCCCCAAATTCATCGTCAAAATCTCGCCAATCGTTATGGATGGATAAATAAGTTATTCTTATAGCAGATAAATGACTATTGGCGTCCAAATACAAAAGTAAGGCCTAAAGTATATTTTCTCATGAATGGAACGAGCTAGATCCACGTGAATGATGGCACCAAATTTATCGCATGATATTACATATGAAAAATGAACGTATTTCACAATAGGTAAAATTTGCTTTTATTTTATGTGATTGTTTGATAAATTTATTTGAAAACTTGCAATATCTCGAGAATGGTTCATGCTAGCGTTCTAAAGTTTGTGTCAATCATTTTCTAATGACAAATTACATAAAAAATGACCATTTGCGTAACTTTATTAACGGTTTTGATTTTTTCATGATTTTTTCAAAATTTCACTAGACAACTTAGTGAGGTTTTGAACATTCGATTGCTTCTAAAAACAATAGGCTTGCGATATTCACGGATTGTACGTTTTGTACTAAATTTCATTTGAATCACTCCATTCGTTCGTAAGATATCGTCTCCACAGACTCACACACAAACATACACACACACACATAGGCATACACCTCAAAAACGTTTAATTCGCGTTCAGGGATGCTTGAAACGTGCTCTCCCGTGGAAAACTCGAATTCGACTTTTTCGATCCTGTCACAATACTTTCCGTATACATTATACTATGTATATGTATTATTTAGTGCAATTAAACTCAATTTAAAGAAATATTGAAGGAATAAGAAGGAAATGAATTTGTGTCTGTAGCGAAAGTCATGTGCTGGCAACATCATATTTTGTCCTTTACAACAGATAACATTGGGACAATTGGAACTAAAATTACCTTTACAAAATAGATCAAAATATTAAAGTATCAAAATTACGTTCACGATATTTCGAAAGCTTCTAAATCCAATTATGTACCTAAGGATTTCAAAGTGCTCGTTTAGTGTTTAAGGATACTACTATTAGCCTGCGAGATATTTCATTACAGACTTTAAAAACTAAAAATTAAATTTCAATGGTCAAGACGATTTCTTAAAAATGGTTCAAATTGTCAATACGATTTCTTAAAAATTATGGGAACTTTGTAAAAAAAATTAATTTTTGATCTAGAAACAGGATTTTCAACAGAACATTTTTGTCACTTACTATTTATAATATGAACACCTTGATTTATCTGTCTGTTTATCTATCTATCTCTTTGTAACGCTTGGCGAAATTTTGGTGTGGAAATTGGTGGAATATCGCCAACTTAGCGAGATTTTTTAAATGTTGCGAAATTGATGAAAATAACGCAAACTTATAAAAATGTCACCAAATTGATAAAACATATCGCTAGATTGATAAAAATGTTGCCAAATTGGTAAAAATGACGATTAATGAATGAAAATTCAATATCTTGAAAAAAATATAAGAATTTACTATAAGAATAATTTATTTCTGCGCTTGGCGAAATTATGGTGACGAATTTTGGCGGCATATCGCCAACTTGGCAAGTCTTTCTAAGTACTGCTAATTTGACGAAATTGTTATTGATGAAATTGACGCTAAATCAATTAAAATGACGACTTATTAATGAAAATTCAATATCTTGGAAATAACGTAACAAGCGACTATATGAATAACCCATTTCTCCGCTCGTCCGTAATGCTTGGCCAAAAATTTGACGGGATGCCGCAAACTTGTTGATTTTTTTTTAACTATTGCCAAATTGACGAAAATGTCGCCAAATTGATAAAAATGTCACCAAATTGGTAAAAATAAAGCTAAATGGAAATCAATGCTTTCCAAATTTTTAATTCCCTCATATGACGGGCATACCTTCTAGTATCATATATATTTTGTAGTTCAGAAAATATTTCGAGGGAAAAAAAGCAAAGTGAAACAAAAACTCGCTGGAACAAAACTTTATATTTCTTTCGAAAAAAAAAGTTCAAAATATTGAAATGTTGAAATTATTTTTAGACGTATATTCATAAAGGCTACCTTATTTCCGACAAAAGGAGTGTACATTGTTTACATTTATTTTTATTAGGTTCAACGATAAAAGCCTCCAAAGTTTTTACGTTTTTCTTAACGCTCTCACTTCAGCTGGTTACACTGACTGTAGACGTAAAAAATAAAAACCCTACCAACTCTGCATCTTAAAAACAATCATAGTTTCATTTCCTTTTGAAATGGAAATTCTTGCTCCCGCGGGAACCCGGATATGAAATATCACATATGGCCCTGTATAGGGATGCGTGTTTATTATTTTTTTTTCCCTCGACATTTTTGCTTTCCTCAGTTGGCAACACAGGACGCGATGGATCGTAAAAGAGGAGAATCGTTTTACTGGCATGCTCCCTTTTCGCTCCTCCTGGCGGAAGGCAATATTATGACACGAAAATGGATGCTTAAAAGAAAATTAAATTCGTGCTGTTCTGACTTCTTTGAAAATGGAAAAAAAAAGTCTGATGTGTGCAACACATGACTTTCCTTATATAATGCAATGAATTTACTACTTTTACAGTTGAAAAATTTTTATTCTTTTAGTAGATACTTATATTCTTTCCAAGATATTGAAGATTCGTCAATTAGTCGTCATTTTCATTAATTTAGCGTCATTTTTATTAAGTTGGCGAGATTTTTGTTAATTTGGCAACAATTAAAAATGTCGTCCAGTTGGCGACATTCCAACAAATTCGTCGCCGAAATCTCGCCAAGCGTTATGGACGGAGAAATAAATTATTCATACAGCAGATAGATGACTATTGGCATTCAAATACAAAAGTATTACTCAAAGTATCATTTTTCATGAATGGAACGAGCTAGCTCCACGATAATGATGTTACCAAATTTATCACATGGTATTACATATGAAAAGTAAACATGTTTCTCAATAAGAAATATTTTTTTTTTATTTTACATAACTTTTTGATAATTTTTTTGAAAAATGTGCAATATCTCGAAAACGGTTCATGTTAACATTCTAAAATTTATGTCAATCGTTTTCTAATGAAGAATTACATAATAAATGTCCATTCGCATAACTTTATTAACGGTTTTGATTTTTTGATGATTTTTTTCAAAATTTCACTCGAAAATTTAAGGAAGTTCTGAACATTCGATTGCGTATAAAAACAATAGGCCTCCAGTGTTTACGGTTTGTGAGTTTTATACCAAATTTCGTTCGAATCGGTCCATTATTTTGTCAGTTATCGTCTCCACAGACTCACTGACACACACACACACACACACACACACAGAGACATCACGTCAAAAATGTTTGATTCGTGATCAGGGATGCTTGAAACGTGCTCACCCGTCGAAAACTCGAATTCGAATTTTCGACCCCGTCACAATACTTTCCTTATACATTATGTATATAAGGAAAGTAGAAAGTGGGAAGGGATGCGGATCGACAATATGTAAAAGGTGATAGATTTTTAACTAGATAAAAATAATTTTTACCTTCCCTGCAGTACATGGTAATGTATAGGGAAAGTATTGGAATCACGTCGAAAATTGCAACTCGAGTTTTCGACGTATCCACAAGTTTTGGGACCTCTAGAACACAAAATTATTTTTAACGTGAAGTCTGTGCATGTCTTTATGACGTCTGTGTGTGTTATTTTTAACGTGACGTCTCAAGAACTAATTGATCAGATATCATAAAATTTATTAAGTCCCTTTGGGTTACCCTGGTGCTGATTAGATTTTGGTACAATCTGAGATAAAAGAACTTGCCTTTTTTGTAAAATGACCCGCAAAAATCGTATGTATCCACTCTAGCTAAACAACTAACTCATCAAATTTCACAAAATTTGAGAGATAAGTAACTTGTAGGTAGCCATAGCGCTGATTAGAATTTGGTATGATTAAAAACAAGAAGCATGTCTTTTTGTGTGAAATGCCCCCCCCCCCCCAAATCATAAATATCTTAAATAAAATACTGCGTTTGTTTAAATATATTAATTAAATGCTTGCTTTATACATAATTTTTTGTGATGAAAAGAATAAGGCCAACCCCATTATTCTAGAATTAGTCGTGCTGGAGAAAATTTAACTTCTTCGCATTTTCGGTGCGCCGCTTTTGAAAATATGTCCAGTTGAGAAATAAAGGGAAAATGAATTAGTCTGTACAGGGAAAGTCATGTCCATTACAAAAATTTTAAAAATTATATGTATAAAAATTATATGTGTGACCCATTTGATCATCTCATGTATTAATATTCTAGATTCTAAACTGTGTAGTTCCAGTTGTCTCCTAATCAGTTACAGAATAAAAAATCTGATGTAGGCAACACATGACTTTCCATGCAGACTTAAATCCACGTTCTCTTTATTTTAATTAAATTTAATTCACTTTTAATTCAATTTTTGTTCTCATTTGGAAACTGGACTTATTTTCAAAGGTGGCGTAGAGAAAATACGAAAAACTAAAATATCTCGAGAACGGTTAGCTCTAGCGTAATGGGGTTGGTCTTATTCTTTTCTTCGTTAAAAATCACGTATTAAAAAAGCATTTAATGGATATATTTGAGTATACGTAGTTTTTTATTTTAGATTTTGACAATTTTTGCGGACCTTTTTGCAAAAAAAGGCAGGTTATTTTTTTCCGAATAGTACCAAAATCTAATCAGCACCAGGGTAACCCACAAGCGGCTTATCTATCGAATTTTGGGAAATTTGGTCCATTAGATTTTCAGCTAAAGTGGATACAGGTAACTTTTGCCGACCATTTCGCAAAAACACGCTGGTTCTTTTATCCCGAATCGTACTAAAAACTAATCAACACCATGGTCACACCCAAAGTGACTCCCAAATTTTGTGAAATTATGTCCATTAGTGTTTGAGTTAGAGTGGATACATACATTGCACAGACAGACAGATAGACAGACACACACACACACAGACGTCACGCTAAAAATTGTTTTTTCGTATGCTAGAGGTCTCGAAATGTGTAGATCCGTCGAAAACTCGAGTTGCGATTTTAGGCATGATTCCAATACTTTCCCTATACATTACCATGTATTGCAGAAAAAGTAAGAAGTGTTTTTATGAGCTTTCTTTCGAACATTATTCGTTTAAGAATTTGCGCAAAAGTTTTTAAAAAAACATATGTTTTTAATTTGGTAACAATCTGTCACTCGATAAATTGAAATTAGCTGATTTGCATTAATATATACAATTTTAATGCAGACAGCTGCAATTTAAATTCATAGGCAAGTTTTGAGACATAGAATGCATAAACCACAATTATTGCGATAATTTTCATCATTTTCCATCTATAATAATAAAAGAAAATGTCTGCATACGCGTGTGTGTCTGTGTCTATACGCGACGTAGTGGAACAACGAAGTGACTCACAGCTTAGAAATCCAGTGCATTGATTGTTATGATCAGGCCCCAAGAATTGTCTGAGCGATTTTTTAAAAGTTTGAATTAGATTTTTAGTTATTTTATATTGTAGCGGAATTTTCAATTTTTAAATAAATAGGTCCCTTAGTGATAAAAATATTATCACAGAGTTTTCACCTTAACAACATCTCGAAAGATCGATGAGCGTCTCGTCTAACGAGCTTTGAACTGAATCCGTAGAAGAATAAGTTAATTTTAAAAATAATTTTTAAAACGCTTCCAAAAACACGTTTTTTCGGGAAATTTATTTTCACATTCGTGTTTATTCACAAACTGAAAATTCAAGCAATTCTAATTTTTTGCGTGAATATGCAGTGATATTTTTTCATTAAATTACGTTTCATTAATGATGATTTGTTTTACGAATTTTTAAGTGAGGCTTGGTAATTTTTCTTGAACCATATCGTAAAAAAATAAATAAATAAAACCTTTATTTCTTCGAAAGCGTGACATTTCAAAATAACCATTAAATTGCGTCACAATTAGCTGACCTTAGGCGTAAACCACTTATGACTTTTGATTTCAATTTTTAAATCAATCAAAACATATCATGTTCATAGATTGACAGACAAACACACCGATATCAGTCATATTTTTTTTCTTTGTATTCAGTATTGCACTACACATGAAATGCATCAAAATCTCCTGATTAATTCTTATTCCAATGCTATTTATGGCATCATGTAAAAGAAAATTCAAAGAAAAACCCTACATCTGAAGAACAAACTTACCTTGAACTAATAATCAGCATTGTAGAGAAAGTAAGAAATTTAAAAACTCTCTGCATTTCAACAAACATTCATAGTTTCATTTCCCTTTAAAATGGAAATTCTTGTTTCCGTGGAAATTGGGAAATGAAATCTCTCTATTTACCATGACTCTGTAGGAACGCGTGTTTATTGTTTTTTTTTTCGACATTTTTTGTTTTCCACAGTTAGCAACACAAAATGCGATGAATCGTAAAAGAGAATCGTTTGACTGTATGTCCCCTTTTCACTTCTTCTGGAGGAAGTCAATATTATGATACGTAAATAGGTGATGTTTAAAAGAAAATTGAATTTTTGCTGCCATTTATAATTTCTTTGAAAATAACTACGGCCCCCATAATACACTTCTGTAAACATTTCAGGGTTCAGGAATTTTTGTTGTTGATTTGTGATCTTGAACGGCTGGAAATGTAAATTGGCTGGGCTAGACATTTTTATACTGGGACCAACTTTTCAATATGCCATTTTAAAAAATGGCCGATATATTGCTGCGATCAAGAAATATTTAAAGAGCTATATATAGTAGAACATTTATTTTGGTGTCAAAACATAGGTTCCTGGGGTCAATAGAGTTAGTGAATCACACGTACCTTCCCGCTACCCTACAAGATGGCGGTTATACTTCGAAAAAAAAGTCATTTAATACATCACGGTAAAAAGAAATGACACATGATAACTGCTTATTCAATTTATGACAAGTACAGAAAGAGAGAGCTAATCACCCGAATGAATAGGATTGCTGTATCAACAAGTTATAAAGACACAATCAGAAGCGAACGTAAGTTAGCAGCACATGTTGTGCAATCATTTGAAGCCAATAATACATCACTTTGAAGTCACTTTATTTAAAATTGATTTATCATTCTGCTGTTGATAATTTTTATTTTGCGGACAGCTTCTCTTTGTCTGGCACATGTAGCATAATCACCCGAATGAATAGGATTGGTGTATCAACAAGCTATAACGACATAATCAGAAGCAAAAATATGTTAGCAGAACCTGTTATGCAATCATGTGAAGCCAATAACACATCACTTTCAAGTCACTTTATTAGAAATTGATTTATCATTCTGCTCTTGATCATACAGCTGTTTCAACCACGTGGCCCTCTCTTAGTAACGAGCCTTAGCAACGCTTGCTGGTAGTCAAACAACTCATAGATAGGCCATTGCTATACACGTTGTACGTTGCTTCAAAAATACTAATTTAAACTTTAAGTAATAATTATGTCATCTAAATATTTTCAGGATATGGATGATCGAGCTAAAGCTCGATATTTACTAAAAATTGCATCAATAGGAAAGAAAGATCCTTATTCAATGTGTAAAAGTGAATTTACAACATGTGCATCATATTTTTCAAAACTTAGTTATTTCGATATGGTGAACTACTTAGTTTTCGAGAAAAGTGCATATACGTCCGACGAATTTAAGGCATTTAAAAGTCTAGAAGCTTTTAATCAGTTTGCTTGCGGCTGGGTGAAAGATGTATACACAGTCAAATTCTCAGGATTATGCCTCGTAATTGGAAAGATAAGAGTACATGCTAGTTTTTATTTTGATGATGATTTTTAGATGGATATTGTATTTTTTCATATTTTATACATATATTTTAAACCATAATGTAAGAATTTATGACACCTTCTTTCACTTAAGCATAATATTTAAATCTAAAATTTATATATATATATATATATATATATATATATATATATATATATATATATATATATGTAAACACAAATGTTGTAAAATATGAAAACTGTTTCTATGAATTTTGTCTCGTACACTTTATTGGGGGGGAGATAAGTTTTGTGATACTTTTGTACTTATTATTTTTTATGATTGTGTAGGTTTTATGTGATATTGAGAATAAAGTGATCTTCACATATTCTTAGCCATTGTTTCTTATTTTCATTAAGATCAGCTCTTTCGATGGCCGATAGCCACTTCTCCTGGCGCTCTTCACTAAGACGTCTTTTTGACTCATTTCCTCTAATTAATACAGCAGGGAGTCTAAAAAAAGATTTGCTGTCTCGATCAGAACGATTTCCGCATTTGAAAACACCACAAGCGGTAGGCATAATGACAAATATAAAATTTTGTGACACTATACACGCCAGTATATCTACAATTGACTCAAACGGCAAAGCATGCAATGTATGACTACCAGCAACGGTTGCTAGGTGGTAGCTTGGCGATGTGACGTCAGGTGAAAAAGCTCTATTTTGATTTTGCGGACAGCTTCTCTTTGTCTGGCACCTGTAGCATAATCACCCGAATAAATAGGTGAAATTTTACGTGAAAAAAATTCAGCAATTCTTATACAACTCACCTTACAATCGCTTGATTTGTGTACATTCTGCATGCGTTAAAATTAGGTTGTACAACTAACCGAAGTTTAGTGATCATTTAAAATAAAAATAATGTAATTGCGTCTGCACAGAATAAAGATAAGTAGATGATACGTAAAAATAACGCGGTTTTATGACGGATGCAACACTAAATATAAGTTTAAACGATCTTTAAACATCAAGATCTTTACACAACGGTGAAAATGGATGCCATATTTTATTTTACAACAAGTCATGTGATCTTTTTCTGTATTATGAGTGTGATTATTATTTCAATTTTTATTTAAAAAACTACACAACATATTTTGCTGAAAATTTTTTACACATTTTATGTGACAATTTTAATATTTTGTAAAATTTTCAGAGAAATTTGTGTAAATTTATCATTGCTTGAAAAATATTTGAGAAATTAAATCCACCAGGGTTCAATGTACTTCAGTTTTTCAACCCGGGTTCAATCCAAAACTAATTGGACGATATTATTCATTTTCATTCCCGTATGTCCCACTTACCGTCTCAGCAATATACTGAGATTTCATTTTGATAAAGTCATTTTTACGGCAGTTATCGTGCTAACGGACAGACAGACAGAATGAGCAAGTCATAAATACTTTTGAATTTTATTGGAAAGTGTTAAAAAGGGTAAAGAAAAATTATGCTGCCCTCTCTGGTCAGTTTGTCGAACTCCTTGAGAGTTTCTCCTACAAAGATATAAACAGCATGTAAATAGCACTATTTTTGAATAGATAATTTAGAGTACTTATGCTTTGATTAAGTATCCGCAAAGGAAAGCTAAAGGTCCATCAGCAGGTGGAGCCCCCTGGCTGGTGGGCCCCTAAAGCCCAAGCTTTACTTCCACCCTGGGACCATCTTGTGATTAATCTCATAAGCCTTGGGTGACTCATATCTTGGTTATCATAATGTTTACTGGGTTATTAAAGCTAGACTGGGTTATTGCTAAATTTGATATTTACTTAAATTTAAGTGTTTATCAATTTAGCTACACTTATGTGAGAATTCCTCCTTCACATTGTGGTACGGAATGAATCCTGAATGGCAAATTCCTTTTACTTGTCAGAAACCAATCTGACATTTTGATTATTTACTATTATTACAAAAATATATTTTTTAAGGAATTTAGTTTTCAATTTTTTAGAGAAAGGTATATGCAACTGAAAGTTTTCCCCAGGCTGAATCTCCTAAAAATGAAGAAATCGCTTAAATTTTTCGCTTGAAATAATGGTTTCAAATGTAGTTTAATTTATCTTTTTAATCGAATGATATCGATTCCAAAACTCGACGTCATTCATTAAAAGTTTGATTTGTTCTCAGGGTTGCTCCAAACATGCAGATCTATCAAAATACCCTCATTAACCCCCTTGATAAATGTTATGCATTGTAATATGTAGAGAAAGAAAGAGAAAAATATCTACATCTGAAATAAATTCGTTGTACCTTTCCCTTTGAAATGGAAATTCTTGTTCCCGCGGAAGCCCGGAAATGAAATATTTCCATATACCATGGTTCTGTAGCGAGAGTGTTTACTGTTGTTTTCGATAGTTTTTGTTTTTTGCAGTTTGGCAACACAGAACGCGATGGATCGTAAAAAAGGCCAATCGTTTTGCTGCATGTTCTCTTCTTACTCCTCCTGGCGGAAGGCAAGATTCCGACAAAGAAATGAATTGTGTTTAAAGAAAAATTGAATTCGTGCTGTTGTTTATGACTTTTATTTTTTGAAAAAGGAGGAAGAATTTGTAGGGGGGAGGAGAGAGGGGGGTCTATCGAACATATGTAAGAATGAATTAATTTTTAAATGGAGCAAAATATTTTTACTCTTTCATAGTATTGTATACAGAATGTATTGCTTTCCGGAAAATTTCTAATTTGAGATTTTGAAGAATAAGTACGACTATAAAATCGTCTGAAACCTATTTCGAACACTTATGGGAAAATGTTAGTCTGGGTTTGTATGTATGTGTGCATGTATATGTGTGCATGCGGAGAGGTGGTTCAAGAGCGAATTCTTCTACAGCTATCAGTTTTTAAATCGTTTGGGACAAGGAAAAATGAAACAAGCAAAAGAACAAAGAAACTTTTCCCTAGGTATATCTTGTGCTTTTGTCACACACAACAAGCACCAACTATATATATATATATATATATATATATCTTCTTCTAACAGTTAAACAATTCGTATAATTCACTTTAACCTGCTTTGAGAAAACTGCTTAGTCAGTAACAAAAAATTCACTGTAACCTGTTCTGAGATGATTGGTAATACACATGCTTTTCCAGAAGTACCACAGTACTAGGGGTAGATATATTTTCATTTTATTTTCATTATATTCTTTTGATATTACTTTATAATACTTTGTATCCTCATTACAATAATTAGCCACAAGCTGGTGTAACAGAATATTTTATATTCATAATTGATTTTTTTGTGTAATTGATCCCCTTTGTCTTTTCTTCTACGTCGGGCCATTTACATTATTTCTGTAATACATTTTACAGTTGCGTAAACAGAAACGTAGAATCAGCATTAATGAAACATGTATGGCCCTTGATAACGTACATGGTTTCAGAAATGCTTTTCATATTCATTTTATTCCTTTTATATTCACTAGATTCCATTTATTCAATTTCCAAACTTCTTGCATAGCTCATCGTGCTACACTAGGCTCCTGATTTGCAATTTTTTTACCTTTACCTACAGTTTACAAGCAATTTTCTTTGGTATTTCTCGGGTATCTATATATTACAAGTAATCATAAAAATCTTCAATTACATATATATATATATATTTATATATATTTATATATATATATATATTTATATATATATATATATATATAATATTTATATATATATATATATACTTTTCCATTCGAAATATACAAAGGGCGTGATCAAGTTTCACATCAATCAACAACGAGCAAATTTTAGTCATCTTTTCTTTCTTTTTTTTATGAGTGGATTTAATTTTTTATTTCTCTCTCACCATTGTGCATTCTAATTCTATCCCTTTCTAGCGGATTTCAGAGAGTTAGAAGGGAATTTTTTTTTTTTAAAGGGTTTCAGGAGCCTTGAAAGAGCCTAAAAGAGTATGAAATCCCTTGCTTCATAGTTTATTTTGTACCTCTTCTCCTGTATATAAAAAATAGTTAAGCAATTTATGGTTCAAGAGTGAATACTCGTATCATATATGATAATTTTTTCAATAAAGGTGAATCTGATAATAACATTTTTAATAATTGTTCAACATTTACTAAAGCATTAAATGTTTATTTTCATATATGCTGCTTTCCCGCATGATTGCAACAAAACTATTGCTTAATTAAATTTTAAATTTAATTTTTAGAAACTTTATGCAAATATTTTTTATTTTGAAGTATAACTTTTTGAATAGATACTTTTGCATCCTAATCAGCGATATTTTTTGGGGGGAGCAATAGTTTTGTTGTGGCAGTTAGAGAGAAAATGTCTTTATCTAAGCATTGTTACCTTCATAGGCGCCCATAGAACTTAACTAAAGGATAAGATGTACAGCATCTACTACCTTAAAGCCCACTGTCGTGACCGGAGGGCATGTGTGTCCCCTCTTGTCCTCCCCTACGGAAGCCCATGGCTATCTTCCAAGCGTTATATAATGTGTTCCGGAACTTTTCGCTAAAACTGTGGGCAATAGGAAAATCTATTTGCTTTAAAATCTTTCAGAGTTCAAAATCCTTAAAAAGCATTTTTTTACTTTCCTTATATACATAATGTATAAGGAAAGTATTGTGACGGGGTCGAAAATTCGAATTCGAGTTTTCGACGGGAGAGCACGTTTCAAGCATCCCTGATCACGAATCAAACATTTTTGAAGTGATGTCTGTGCGTGTGTGTGAGAAAGTATGTGTGTGTGTGAGTGTGTGAAAGTATGTGTGTGTGTGTGTGTGTGTGTGTGTGTGTCAGTGAGTCTGTGGAAACGATAACTGACGAACGAATGGACCGATTCGAACCAAATTTGGTACAAAAATCACAATCCATAAACACTGGAAGCCTATTGTTTTTATACATAATCGAATGTCCAGAACCCCTCTAAATTTTCGAATAAAATTTTGAAAAAATCGTCAAAAAATCAAAACCACTAATAAAGTTACGGAAATAGATATTTCTTATGTAATTTTTCATTAGAAAACGATTGACATAAATTTTAGAACGCCAACATGAACCGGTCTCGAGATATTACACATTTTTCAAAAAAATTATCAAAAAGTCATATAAAATGAAAAAGAAATATTTCCTATTGAGAAATATGTTAACTTTTCATATGTAATACCATGCAATAAATTGGGTGACATCATTCTCGTGGATCTAGTTCGTTCCATTCATGAAAAAAGATACTTTGAGTAATACTTTTGTATTTGAACGCCAATAGTCATTTATCTGCTGTAAGAACAACTTATTTCTTCGTCCATAACGCTTGGCGAGATTTTGGCGACGAATTTGGCGGAATGTCGCCAACTTGGCGACTTTATGAAATGTTGCCAAATTAACGAAAATCTCGACAAATGGATAAAAATGACGCTAAATCAATGAAAATGACGACTAATTGTCGAAAATTCAATATCTTGGAAAGAATATTAGTATCTACTATAAGAAAAACCTATTACTTTCCTTATATACATAATGTATAAGGAAAGTATTGTGACGGGGTCGAAAATTCGAATTCGAGTTTTCGACGGGAGAGCACGTTTCAAGCATCCCTGATCACGAATCAAACATTTTTGAAGTGATGCCTGTGTGTGTGTATGTGTGTGTGTGTGTGTGTGTGTGTGTGTGTGTGTGAAAGTATGTGTATGTGTGTGTGTGTGTGTCAGTGAGTCTGTGGAGACGATAACTGACGAACGAAAGGACCGATTCGAACCAAATTTGGTACAAAAATCACAATCCGTAAACACTGGAAGCCTATTGCTTTTATACGCAATCGAATGTTAAGAACCCCCCTAAATTTTCGAATGAAATTTTGAAAAAATCGTCAAAAAATCAAAACCAATAATAAAGTTACGTAAATAGACATTTCTTATGTAATTTTTCATTAGAAAACGATTGACATAAATTTTAGAACGCTAACATGAACCGTTCTCGAGATATTGCACATTTTTCAAAAAAATTATCAAAAAGTCATATAAAATAGAAAAAAAAAATTTTCCTATTGTGAAACATGTTCACTTTTCATATATAACATCATGCGATAAATTGGGTGACATCATTCCCGTGGATCTAGCTCGTTCCAGTCATGAAAAAAGATACTTTGAGTAAAACTTTTGCATTTGAACGCCAATTTATCTGCTGTAAGAATAACTTATTTCTTCGTCCATAACGCTTGGCGAGATTTTGGCGACAAAATTGGCGGAATGTCGCCAACTTGGCGACTTTTTGAAATGTTGCCAAATTAACGAAAATCTCGCCAAATGGATAAAAATAACGCTAAATCAATGAAAATGACGACTAATTGTCGAAAATTCAATATTTAATAAGTTATATAATATATAAATATATAATAATAGTTATATAATATATGTCGAAAATTCAATATCTAATAAGTTATATATATATATATATATATATATATATATATATATATATATATATATATATATAACTTATTTCTTCGTCCATAACGCTTGGCGAGATTTTGGCGACGAAATTGGCGGAATGTCGCCAACGTGGCGACTTTTTGAAATGTTGCCAAATTAACGAAAATCTCGCCAAATGGATAAAAATGGCGATAAATCAATGAAAATGACGACTAATTGTCGAAAATTCAATATCTTGGAAAGGATATTAGTATCTACTGGAAGAAAAACCTATTTATTTTACTGTGAAAGTAGTAAATTCATTTCATTATATAAGGAAAGTCATGTGTTGCCCACATCAGATTTTTTTTGTTACTGTAAAAGTAGTAAATTCATTACATTATATAAGGAAAATCATGTGTTGCCCACATCAGTTTTTTTCTAAATGTAATTGCTGTACAAAGTTTATTTTTTGTTTTTTTTAATGCCAATTTAAAAAAAAAAATAGTATTTTGCACAGAATGTAAGAACTTTGTCCTACACCCATTCATAAGCTTAAATTTTGGCGGTAATTAGAACATATGTTTTCGATTTATTGTTAACCCATGACCTTGGTATGTGTGTCTGGAAAATGGATATAGGGAGAAAATGATCATTTTGATAAATTTATTCGTCAACTGAGTGAGCGCCTCTTATCATCTACCTTCAAAAATAATATGAAATAAAGTATACTTAGCACATTCGGTACCAATGACGCATATGTGGTTCTAAGGAGATTAATGTTACATTTAGAACAACATGTTTGTTATTGCCACGAAAAGTGCAAAATATATTTATATAGTTTTCTAAATAATTAATCTTTTAATATATCACTTTCAGTATATATTATCAATGTAAGCATTCAGTATTAAGATATCGTGTCCACACATCACATACATACGCACACTGATTTGAACATCATTCCAACACTGTTTGAAACTTGTTTACGAGGATGTAGGTGTCTAAAATTATGAAAACAAAATAGCATTTTTTATGTATTTTTACTTTCCCTGCAATAAATAGCGATGTATAGGAAAAGTTCTGAAACATGCCGAAAATCGCAACTCGAGTTTTCGACGGATGTACACGGATCTCTAGAACACGAAAAAACTGTTTTAGAGTTACGTTTGTGTGCGTGAATGTGTCTGTCTGTGCAATGTCCAATCTAACAAAAAATTAATTGATGAATTTTATAAAACTGGGTAGGTAAATCCCTTGTGGGTGACCCTGGTGCTGATTAGATTTTGGTATGATTCGGGATAAAAGAACCTGCTTTTTTGCGAAATAACCCGCAAAAATCGTCAAGATATAAAATAAAAGACTACGTATGATCAAATACATCAACAAATTAACTGTTTTATACGTAATTTTTGAAAATGAAAAGAATAAGACTAACCCCATTACTCTAGGTCTGGCCGTTTCCGAAATATATTATTTTTTTTGCATTTTCCCTACACCACCATTAAAAATATTTCCAGTTACCAAATGAAAACGAAAATTGAACTATAAATGCAATTTGTGTGTAATTTAAGATAATTATGGGTGTTAATTTGTGTAATTAAACTTAATTTAATGAATTATTAAAAAAAAAATTAAAAAAACGTGAATATGATTGAGCAGGGAAAGTCATGTCTTGCCTACATCAGATATTTTATATAAGAAACCGAAAAAAGCTACTCACTGGTAAAAGCTTGAAAATGGAAAAAACAACAACACATAATTAAAGGACAATAATCGTTTCATTTCTCACCAGAAGAATGAAATATTTGCTTCTCCGAAAGCAAGCGGATATGAAATATTTCTACTTTATCCATGGTTCTGCAGAACGGGTTTTTATTGCTTTTCCCAAATTTATTTCCTTTCCTCAGTTTGGCAACAGTGATCGCGATGGATCGTAAACGAGCACAGAGTATCCTTTACTGGTAGACTTTCTTTTGACGCCCTCCAGCGGATGGCAGTATTCTGACACGAATATAAATGGTGTTCAAAAGAAAATTGATTTCGTGCTGTTGTTTCTGACTTTTTGGAAAGTGCGAAGAATTGTGAGGGGAAATAGGGAGATTTGTGAGAAACGATTACTTTTATATGATAATATGATATATATATATATATATATATATATATATATATATATATATATATATATATATATATATATATATATATATATATATATATATATATATATATATATATATATACTGCTGGACAATTGCTAAGGACGGGTTACAAATTGCAATGTAGCACAACATTAAGCGGGGGTAGAGGCCCAGCAAGATAAAATATTATTGCCACAATGTTCGGACATTAGAATAAAAATCATTTATTGTTCTATAAAATAAAGAAGGTTTTGAAATATCTGAAAGGAAAAAAGTGTTCATTTGATGCTGTGTACGGAGAAATGGAAAAATGCATATGAACGACAGCAGGCGGCACCTTTGAGAAAGGTGTCAGTACGGGATATGTCCACCGCGGAGTGCGATGCAACATTCCACACGTCGTGTCATGCTTTGCACAACATTATCCAGCAGCTGTTGAGGCAAGTTATCCCACTCCTATGTCAGTGCACGGATGAGGGTGTTTTTGTTTGTTGGAGGATATTTTCAACCAGAAAGTCGCCTACCCTAAGCATCCCAAATATTTTCAATGGGGTTTAAATCTGGAGAACGTGCTGGCCATACAAGGCATTGAATACCCTCGCTGAGTAGACAATCCTGAACAGCGAGTGTTCGATGATATGGTGCGTTGTCGTCCATGAAAACAAATTTATCACTGACAGCACCACGGAAAAGGCGAACATGAGGCAGTAGAACTTCATCAATGTATCGTTGGCTGGTCATAGTCCCAGTTGTAACCACATGTAGGGTCGTGCGGCCATTGATCATGATGCCAGTCCATACCACGATACTGCATGTCGGATATCGATCTCTTTCCTGGATATTTTTTGGACGATAAGCAGTACCACTGTCACGCCAGATCAGTTGGAGTCTACAATCCGATGACAGACTGAACCAGCTCTCATCTGAGAATAGTACGCAAGCCCAGTCTTGTTCGGTCTAATTGCGATGCTCACGACACCATTGCAAACGAGCGGTACGGTGCAGTCTGGACAACGGGACATACATAACAGGTCTGCCGGCGTATAATCCTCCTTCTCCCAAACGTCTGGCTACAGTTTTTCGTGGGATCCGCTGTCCTGTGGTTGCAAGAAACTGATTTGCCCCCTGCTGAGCTGTGGTGTGCCGGTTCCTTTTTGCCGATAGGACAATGTAGCTGTCTAAGAACGTTATGTCCTTAATTTTATTTATGAAAATGTAATGCCTATAAAATTTATTTTTATATGCATTTATTTATTATCCAAATCAGGAAAGATTTAATAAAAATCGTACGCTGTATAAACAGATTGGATTTAAATCCGTTGCTAAGTGTCATAAGGTAAAGTTGTCCTTATCTAAAATTACTATACCAGGATTTACCTTTGATGCCTTCCCTAAAGATGGAGCATGTAAACTCCGCGTTCTCAAGCCGGAGAGACAAATACACGAGATATAAATAATCACACTTATCTAAATTTACCTATTTATTTAATATTTAATTTCATAGATATCTATTTATCTTGATTATTAAGAATTATTCATCAATCCATTTTTATAATACATCTAGCGCTACCAATATTTCATTAATAAACATATTTATGACACATAATATAATTGACACATATATTTAGAAACTTTAGTTTAATCTACCGAAACTCAAAAAAGTTCTTTTAGTTTAAAATAAAAGAACTCGTTATTACGACGTAGATCCGTACGAACTAATTGCTTATTATTAACAGTTAAATGTGTGCCTTCCGTGATAATTAGTGACAAGTGCAACACATAAATACCTATTCTCTTGCATTTTGACACTTATTCGCGCAATCACTATGCTGTAAGATTCTATTGCACATCATACTTCTAAGCCACGCTTTCTTTGTGTGCTCAATGTAGATATTTTTTGAACAACTCAATTGACATGTTGCAAGGTCGTTGTCGAAAATTCAAATCTGTCGAACTTTCTGGAACAAACTTTGGGGCACATTTTTATTTCCCCCTTTGGTTTCATACCAATTCTCCCATTTGTCGTTGATGCAGAAGGGGATGAACGCTGTTTATCTATGTTTGCGTTCCAATTGGTTTCCTCTCCTGCATTTACATTGCTCATTATCTTTCTTGGCATCCGTAGTTGCAATTTCAACATGTCGTATAAGTATTGTACGACATTAAGCAATATGATATTTTTTTTCTAATAAATTTGGGGGGGGGGAAATATCGTCTACATACTGCTGTTTTCATGGAAGGTTCGTTTATCATTAATATCTCAACAACTGATGCTTCTGAAAACTAGACTAAATTTCAAGAATTTTAGTTTTTAGAACCTACTAATATGAACTAACTTTCAAGTGTAGCTGTTTCAAGGTTACCCACAGAATTTTATGAAATTCGGTGCAGTTCTTTTCCCGTTATGATGACACACACACATACATAAACATATTTTCTGTTTCACATAATAAAGATGCCTGTGTGTGTGTGGTGTGTGCACTCTATAGCGGAAAATCTAAGCGTTGTACAACCATGAAATTTGGTACATAGGAAAGGGACCCCAATAGGTTCACCTCGGAGTTGTTTTATAAATTTTGGTTTAGTTTGTTACTCATTTTATAGGCTTGAATTTCCTTTGCGACCACTAAAAACACGATAAACGCTTGGCGAAAAATGCGATTTGAATTTCATTTGAGGCTGGGCGGCAAGATCATAGACAATTGCCTCCCTCGTGAAACGGGAATTCCAGACGAATGTAGTAGGGTTTAAAATTCAGAAATTTAAAAATCCCAAGTTTCACAGATAGAGATTTGAATTTTGAAATATAAAATTATAACAGTATTATAAGTATTCCATGAAAAATCACATTCCTACAATAACTTCTAAAGTTAGCGATTAAGATTTTAAAAGGCTGTAAACAAAGACTTTTTGATGTATGGTCATGCCGGGAGGGGGTATTTTTAAAATCTTCAGCATTCTAACAAAAATAACAATAACAACAACAATTTCATGAACTTGGACAACGCCGTGTAATTAATTCTAGTTTTAATTACCATTTTAGATAAACTATTTATTATTTTATTATAAACTATTATTACTAACTTTATTATTTTATATAAACTATTTATTATAGTATTATAAACTATTATTATTATTAGCTTTAACTTGACAAACTTTATTATTTTAGATAAACTATTTACTATTTTATTATAAACTTTATTTTATAAATTTTATTATTAACTTTAACTCGATAAAACTTAATATTTTATTTAAATTATTCATTATTTTATTATAAACTATTATTATTAACTTTAACTCGATAACCTATTATTTTAGATAAACTATTTATTATTTATTAATAAATGATTTATTATTTTAGATAAATATTATTTTTCAATGCTTCAAGAGAACTTCCAATATGAAATGGGAGTGGTCAAGTATGGGCGTGGCTACATATACTATTAATAAATGTCTCACATATTCACAATTAAATCTCGTGGATATTTCTAACTAATATTATTTTTAACACTTTACAACAAAGTCGAAAAGTGTTTATGACTTTGTTCATTCTGTATGTCTGTCTGTTAGCGCAAAAACTGCCCTAAAAATGACTTTATCAAAATGAAATTTAAATATGTTGTTCAGACGTTCTGTGGGACTTATGGGAATATAAATGAAGAATATCACTCAATTAGTTTTGGATTGAACCTGGGTTGAAAAAATGAAATATATTGAACCCTATGGGACCTGATATTTCAAACATTTTTCAAGCGGATTTAAAATTCACAAATTGCTTCGAAAGTTTTAGGAAATATTCAAATTATCACATAAAATATATAAAAAAAATGTCAGCAAAATATATTCAGTAGTTTTTTAATAAAAATTAAAATAATAATTACACCTTTTATATGAGGAGATCACGTGACCATTATATGAAGAGATCACGTGGCCCAATTCAAATTAAAATATGGCATCCATCGTCAAAATCGTGATTTTTAAAGTTCTTTTCAATTCATATTGAGTGTTGCATCCGTCCTAAAACCGCTTTATTTTTGCTTAAATTCTGTGCATCTACATACTGAAACAACTCAATTACAATATATTTGAGTTTAAATGATCATCCAACTTCGATTATTTCTACAACGAAGCCTAATTTTCACTTATGGAAAATGTAAACAGCAAAATATGTAGAATGAGTTGTATTAGAATTGTTGAATTTCTTAAACACAAAATTATTTAACTCATGGAGTCTGCATAGCTGATACGAATGAAATATTCATCGATTTTACAGAGAGAAGGACGATTTTTTCGATGAAGTTTTAAGAGAGAGACATAGAGTTTAATTACTTGTACCTCCATGGTCTGAAGTTTTTAAATAAAATAAATTATTATAATATTGTGATGAATGAAAGGAATGAACTGTTGCTTTTATAGAGAAAACCAGGCATGTTATATTTCGATGACGTCATTTGAATAAATTTCATTTGATTCGATGAAGTTTTCAAATATAATAAATTATTGTAATATTATGATAATTTATAAAATATTACCGAGGAATGTATCGCATTTTAGAGATGTTTAAACCAGGCAATTTCTATTTCATTGCCGTCATTTGAATGAAATTCATTTTTTTCGATGAAGTTTTAAGTTTTCAAATATAATAAATCACTGTAGTATTGTGATAATTTTAAAATATTACCGAGAAATGTATCGCATTTTAGAGATGTTTAAATAAAATTGCATTGAAGTTGTAAAGTGTTTCATAATCAATGCTTCATGCAGGATTGATCTTTCTTGTTCTATAGTAACATAATTGTTGGATTTTCAATGTCATTTTCTTATAGCAGGCAGGGCCATCTTAACCCTTGTCTGGACTTCTAGGTAAAAATGTAAAGTACAATGCCTCCTTAAAAATTATTAGAGGGGATATATAATAAGAAAATGCATCAAGACTAATCTTTTCAAATTTTTAAAACAATAAAATTTATAACTCCATGTAATAACGTCTTAATAAAGAATATTTGAAAGTCAGATGCATTAATATTTTTAAATGACTTTATTAATAATCATTGTTTGGGGGATTATTGTTCAAAATGAAAAAAGTCAGATATGGGCAGCATATAACTTTCCCTACAGACTCAAAATTAATTCTTTCCCACTTTCTTTATACACATGCGTTCACATAAATTTTGTCGCCCAAGATAAAACATTACAAGAAAGATCAATCATGCATAAAGCATTGATTATGAAACACTTTCCAACTGAAATGCAATTTTATGTAAACATCTCTAAAATGCTATACATTCAGTGCTGATATATTTTAAATTGTCACAGTACTGCAATAATTTATTGTATTTGAAAACTTAAAATTTCATAGAAAAAAATGAACTTTTTTCAAATGACTTCTTCGAAATATAAATCGTTTGGCTCTCTATGTAAAAGAAATGAATATTTCATTCATATTACTTTTACTCCAGACTCCAGAGAATAATTTTGCTTGAAAAAGATGCAACAATTCTTATGCAACTCATCTTACAATCACTTGTTTACATTCTAAATCCATTAAAATTAGGTTTCGTTGTAGAAATAATTAAAGTTTGATAATCATATAAACTCAAAAATATTGTAATTGCTTTGGCGTAGTATGTAGATGCACAGAAATTACGTAAAAATAAAGCAGGTTTACGAAGGATGCAACACTAAATATAAATTTAGAAGAACTTTAAAACTCACGATTTTTACTCTGGGGAAGAAGATGGATGTCATATTTTGTTTGGAAGTGGGTCACGTGATCTTTTCATATTATATGGGTGTAATTATTATTTTAATGTTTATTTAAAAAACTACCGAACATATTTTGCTGAAATTTCTTTTATATATTTTATAGGATAATTTGAATATTTACTAAAATTTTCGAAGTAATTTGTGAATTCTAACTTTGCTTTAAAATGTTTGAAAAATTTGGTCACATAGAGTTAAATTTATTTAATTTTTTCAACCCGGTTTTAATCAAAAACTAAATGGGTGATTTTATTCATTTATATTCCCATGTGTCCCATACAGCGTCTCAAAATCGTACTAAAATTTCATTTCAATTAAGTCATTTTTACTACACTTTTAGTGCGAATGGACAGACAGACAGACAGAATGAAAGTCATAAACCCTTTTCAACTATGTTGTAAAGCGTTAAAAATGATTCTTATTTTACGTACATTGTACTTTTGTTAAAAAAATATTTTTTATTCACTGAATTAGTACATTTTAAAACATCGTTAGATGCATTAGAATTTAAAAAAAATCTGATGTGGGCAACACATGACTTTCCTTATATAATGTAATAAATTTACTACTTTTACAGTAAAAAAATAGGTTTTTCTTATAGTAGATACTTATATTCTTTCCAAGATATTGAATTTTCGACAATTAGTCGTCATTTTCATTGATTTAGCGTCATTGTTATCCATTTGGCGAGATTTTCGTTAATTGGGCAACATTTCAAAATGTCGCCAAGTTGGCGATATTCCGCCAAATTCATCGCCAAGTTGGCGACATTCCTCCAAATTCGTAGCCAAAATCTCTTCAAGCGTTATGGACGAAGAAATAAGTTATTCCTACAGCAGATAAATAACTATTGGCGTTCAAATACAAAAGTATTACTCAAAGTATCTTTTTTCATGAATGGAACGAGCTAGGTCCACGAGAATGATGTCACCCAATGTATCGCATGGTATTACATATGAAATGTGAACATGTTTCTCAAAAGTAAATATTTTTTTTATTTTATATGACTTTTTGATCACTTTTTTGAAAAATATGCAATATCTCGAGAACGGTTCATGTTAGCGTTCTAAAATTTATGTCAATCGTTTTCTAATGAAAAATTACATAAGAAATGTCTATTTGCGTAACTTTATTTGCGGTTTTGATTTCTTGACTGTTTTTTCAAAATTTCACGCGAAAATTTAGGGGTGTTCTGAATATTCGATTGCGTATAAAAACATTAGGCTTCCAGTGTTTATGGATTGTGATTTTTGTACCAAATTTCGTTCGAATCGGTCCATTCGTTCGTCAGTTATCGTCTCCACAGTCTCACTGACACACACACACACACACACACACACACGCACACACATACTTTCACACACACACAAATACTTTCACGCACACATACACACACACACACACACACAGACATCACTTCAAAAATGTTTGATTCGTGATCAGGGATGCTTGAAACGTGCTCTCCCGTCGAAAACTCGAATTCGAATTTTCGACCCCGTCACAATACTTTCCTTATACATTATGTATATAAGGAAAGTAAAACGTAATTTCTTGAAAACAGTTTACATTCGACCAACTGGATGCATTTGATTGGGTTTGTTGTCAAAAACTACGTATAAAATAGGGATTTTTAAATACGTCGACGAACATTTTTATTTTCATTTCAGTTTTTGCTGATTTTAGTGGGTCATTTATAAGCAAAAAAATATATTAAAAATATTTTTTAAAAAGCACGCTTTAATTTCAACCTGCACTAGAAAGTAGAAAACATTTTGTTTTTCAGTACCCTAAAAATGTTCGTACACACATGCCAAAAAATAAAAATGTTGGCGCTTATATTAATTAAATTTTATTAACGTTATTACTTTCCTTATATACGTATAATTATATGAAATGACACTGAATTTACACTTTTAATTCAGTTTTCGTTTTCATTTGGTAACTGGATGTATCTTCAAAACCCGAGCAACAGAAATGCGAAAAATTAAAATATCTTGAGAAAGCTAGTTCTGAAGTAATAGTCTTATACTTTTCATCATCAAAAATTACGTAAAACACAAGCATTTAATGGATACATTTGAGCATACGTAGTATTTTATTTTAGATTGGGACGATTTTTGCGAGCGATTTTGCAACAATAAGGCAGGTTCTTTTTTCACGATCGTACCAAAATCTAATCAGCACCAGGGTAACCCACAAATGACTATAAAATTAGCTAAGAAATTTGTTCAATTAGTTTTTGTGTTAGAGTGGATACATACGCTACAGACACACACACACAGATACACACACACACACAGAGATACACACACACAGATACAAACACACACACAGATACACACATACACGCACGCACACACACACAGACGTTTGGCAACATTTTGTAGCAGCGTTACGCAGAGATATATAGATAAACAGACAAATAGATCAAGGTGTTTATATAATTAATAGTTCATTGAATTGAGTTGAATTGCACAAAATAACACGTATAATTATTTTAAATGACACTGAATATGCACTTTTAATTCAATTTTCGTTTTCATTTGGTAACTGGACTAACTTTCAAAGGCTGCTTAGCGAAAATGCGAAGAAAATAAAATATCTCAAGAACATCTATTCTTCGAGTAATGGCATTGGTCTTATTCTTTTCATCGTTAAAAATTACGTATAAAACAATCATTTAATTGATATATTTGAGCATACATAGTGTTTTATTTTAGACTCCATTTTAGATTAAAATAGGCAGGTTCTGTTTTTCCAAATCGTACCAAAATTTGAGCAACATCATGGTCACCCACAAGAGACTTATCTACCAAATTTTGTGAAATTTGATGAATTATTTTTTTAGTTAGAATGGACGCAGACAATTTTTGCGGGCCATTTCACAAAAAAAGGCAGGTTCCTTCATACCGAAACGTACCAAAATCTAATCAGCACCAGGGTCACCTACAAGTGACTTACAAATAAAATTTTATGAAATTTGGTCACTTAGATTTTGAGTTAGCGTGGATACATTCATTGCCCACGAGTGATGATACGAATGTTTCATTACACACACACACACACACACACACACACACACACATACACACAGATACACATAGACACACATACAGACGTCCCGCTAAAAATATCTTTTTCCTGTTCTAGAAATCCCACAAAGTGTAGATCCGTCGGAAATTCGAGTTGCGATTTTCGACACGATTCCAATACTTTCCGTATATTTTACAAAACATTGTAGGGAAGGTAAAAATTAGACTGAAAAAAAGGAATAAACTTATCTATCTGTACTGAGCTTGATTTTAAAAGGCTTTAATCACACTAAACCATTTCAGCTGCATCGCACTCGAGCCACCGCCGATTATTTTTCTTTCAACTTTCCTTACAATATATAGCACTTGTGAAGGTGAAGATGTTGTAATTGGGTCCAATCAATGAATTTTCATAGACTTGGGTATCTCTGAACTCGAAGTGACCGTTTTATGAATTATGCCAGTGTTTCTGAGTAAGCGACAATTTATCACTTAAACAACTAGAAATTTTGTAAAATATATCATTATAAACTTCAGAGGAAGAATACCAGCAATTTCTGGAATATTTTTATTTAGCAAAAAAAAAAAAAAGAAGAATAATATGTCAACATATTTATCGCATAATATTGCATATGGAAGATGATGATATTGGAAGATAAAGTGCAATATCTCGAGAACGGTTTATGTTAACGTTTCAAAAGTTCAAGGTTGAGTCATTCGTCTTCTAATGAAAAATTACGTTTGAAATGAATATTTATTTAGCGGCAATACACGTTCTGATATTTTAGTGATTTTCAAAAAAATTCATTTGAAAATCGTGCAATATTTAGAAAAATATTCGTGCCAGCGTTTTTAAGTTTGTATCATTTGTCTTCAAAACAATTACAGATTAAATGATTATATATACACACACACACATGCACACATTGCATATACACACCTGAACATACACAAATATTTTCACATGCATACACACAATATGTGTGTATGTGAATCTTGTATATTCTTGTGTGCATGTGTGTATACACACACACACTAATATACACATACACACACAAACACACATTTATATACGTATATACAAACACAAACAAACACACATACACAAACATACATATACACACTCACATAGGCATTATTTAAAAAACATTCGATCCCAGTTTGAGGATGCTCAAAACGTGTTTTTCCATCAAAAACTCGTATTCGAATTTCCGATCCCATCACAATACTTCCCCATATATTACACTATGTATGTAGAGAAAGTAAAAATAAAATATAGAATTGGAAGCAGCATGAAAATTCGAAATTACTTTTATATCGTTGCATTTAGTTTTAGAACACCAATCAGCTATTTTTACGAATTTATATGTGTTTCTACACAGAAGTTTACATACAGTGTGGTATAATTCAAATAACATTTTGCATAGCAGGAATATAATGGGGAAACCTGAACTAAAATATAGGTCATGCAGAAATGCATATTACTCACCCCCCCCCGCCCCTCACCCCCATCACCATCACACACACCACACACGTGCGCGTTGTCAATCGCACTGTAGTACTCAAGGGATTTAACACTAATGATAATAAATAATGTTATTACTATTTTAAAATCAAAGACAACAAAGAAATAGATTTAAAAGTCTTTTATTAAAATCTCCTTTTTACGACGTACAAAATCACTTTTTTTCACGTCGTGTAAAATTTTTATATCGTGATTTTGTACGTCGTAAAAAGGAGATTTTAATAAAAGGCTTTTAAACCTATTTTTGGTTGTCTTTGATTTTATTAATTCGTTGACGTATTTCCATACTATTTTATTAATGTTATTACTGTCGTGTTATTTGTTGTAACTAGAGCAGGGATTTTGTGCGGGTAAAAATAACGTAATCCGTTAAGCATTGTGGAAAATTCCAAAAGTTCGCCCATATTCTCCGAAATACTAAATTTAATTCCAACAGTGAATAAACTACGAATTCTAAACTCATTCGATGCAATAATTAAAATTGTGAAATTTTTAAATTAGAAAACCTACGAATATTCTCATCTTTAGAACGCAGTAAGATAGGCCAGCAAACTAATTTGATCAGACTTGTGCATCCTGTTAAAATACGAGGGTTAGTCAAAAATAAATGAGATGTATGACAAAAAATATATTTTTCTGAAAAGCACTTAAAACAGAAATTCACAATGAGCATAAATCGTTCAAGTTATCTAAAAGTCGCATATCATTCAATATTTTATTAATAAAAAATATTATTTAAAACAATTCAAACTCTTAACAAAGGGGAAAATTCATACCTATTGTTGCACGAAACAAACACTTAATAAAAACTGAATTCCAAATCAGCAAAAAAATTACCTGTGAAGAGAAAAATATTTTAATTAAAAAACAGCATAGAATAAAAAATAGTCTAATCTTTTATACTTAAATTCATTTTCATTTCTATATTTCTTCTACAATGCATTTATTTGAGTTTAATTACATATGAAATTAACACTTATTAGAAATTACATCAAATATGCGACTTTAAATACTTTGTCTTGGCGTAATTTTAAATGACGCCAAGTAGCCACAATTTTAAAAAAATTAGCAAAAACGAAATATCTTGAGAACGATTTATTCGAGTGTAACGAGAGTGGTATTATTTGCTGCAACGTATTACGTATTACGTATATTACGTACGACACATATTGAGTATAAAACAGGCATATATTTAATATATTTACACATACTTATTTTTTAATTAAATATTTGTCAAATTTTACGGGGCATTTCCCAAATTAAGCTAGTTTTATTTTCTCCAATCGTACCAAATTTTATTCAGCACCAGGTTAACCCAAAAATTTCATCGGAAATTTTTAATCTAGAGTTAATACATACATAATTCATAGACAAATACATACACACATACACTGACGCCACGCTAAAACAAAAACCTGATGTGGGCAGCACTTGACTTTTACTTCACACTCAAATTCACTTTATTAACATTCTACAACATAGTTGAAAAGTGTTTATGACTTTGTTCATTCTTCTTTATTTTTGCGTATTATCTGTACATGTATATTCTGTGTCAACGTAATTACAATATTTTTGAGTTTAAATGATCATCAAACTTTGATTATTTCTACAACGAAGCCTAATTTTTACTTATGGAGAATGTAAACACGTAAAGATGTAGGATGAGTTGTATAAGAATTGCTGAATTTATTCACGAAAAATTATTTAACCCCGGAGTCTGGAATAAAAGTGTGTGAATGAAATATTCACTGTATTTCGATGAAGTCATTTGAAAAAGTACATTTTTTTCTATGAAGTTTAAGTTTTCAAATACAATAAATTATTGTAGTACTGTGTTAATTTAAAATATATCAGCACTGAATGTATCGCATTTTAGAAATGTTTAAATAAAATTGCATTTTAGTTTGAAAGTGTTTCACAATCATTGCTTTATGCATAATTGATATTTCTTGTTTTGTATAATCTAATAAATTGAGTTATATTTTTCATAATGATATTATATCCAATTTGTAATTTTAATACATCTTTATTTGGCTACTCAACGTATTATGAAACGTCGCCAGCTCCTCAAATTTAAAAAAAAATCTGATGTGGGCAACACATGACTTTCCTTATATAATGCAATGAATTTACTGCTTTAACAGTAAATTAGTTTCTTATAGTAGATATATTCTTTCCAAGATATCGTCATTTTCATTGATTTAGCCTCATTTTTATCCTTTTGGCGAGTTTTTCGTTGATTTAGCAACATTTAAACAAGTCGCCAAGTTGGCAACATTCCACCAAAATCGTCGCTAAAAGCTCGCCAAGCGTTATGGATGGAGAAATCAAGTTATTCTTACAGCAGATAAATGACTATTGGCGTTCAAATACAAAAGTATTACTCAAAGTATCTTTTTCATATATGGAACGAGCTACATCCACGAGAATGATGTCACCAAATGTATTGCATGATGTTACATAGGAAAAGTAAACATGTTTCTCTATAGGTAATACCATTTTTTTTATATATTACATGATTTTTTGATAATTTTTTTTAAAAAATGTGCAATATCCCGAGAATAGTTCATGCTAGCTTCCTAAAATTTGTGTCAATCGTTTTCTAATGAAAAATGACATAAGAAATGTCGATTTGCGTAACTTTATTAAAGGTTTTGATTTTTTAATGATTTTTCCAAAATTTCACTCGAAAATTTAGGGGGATTCTGAACATTCGATTGCGTATAAAAACAATAGGTTTCCAGTATTCACGGATTGTGAATTTTGTACCAAATTTCGCTCGAATCGGTCCATTCATTCGTCAGTTATCGTCTCCACAGACTCACTGACACACACACACACACACACACATACACACAGTCATCATCTTAAAAATGTTTGATTCGTGATCAGGGATGCTTGAAACGTGCTCTCCCGTCGAAAATTCGAATTCGAATTTTCTACCCCATTACAATACTTTCCTTATACATTATGTATATAAGGAAAGTAATATCTCGTGAACAGTTAGTTCATCATAGAGTAACAAAGTCGTTTTTATCCGTTACGTCGTCAAAAAATACGTATAGAACAAGAATTTAAGAAATGCATTTAATCAGATTTGGTTTTTTATTTCAGATTTTGGCTTATTTTTCTTCAGGTCATTTCGAAAAAGTAGATAAATTTTGGTTTCCGAAACGCACCAAAATCTAATCAGCATCATGATTACCCATACGTCACTTACCTATCAAGTTTCGTTGAATAGTTTTTGAGTTAGAGTAGAACACACACACAGACAAACACACACACAAACATCATTCTAAACATTCTAAAATTCGTGTTTTGAAGGTCTCGAAAAGGAAAAATCAAACGAAAATCCAAGTTTCAATTCTACTCTGTTTTCCCTGTATATTACCATGTATGGTCGAGAAAGTAGCAATAACATTGATTTATGATTCCTTCAAGTCAGTATTAGGCTGTTAAAAAGGAAAATTTATCGCACTATGGAGAGATATCATGTGCTACACACATCAATTACTTTCCCGACCGTCCAAACAGTTACCTTACACCTTTCTGGTAGGTCGGACGGTCTGGGTTTCAACAACACATCAATTACTTTGACAGTATTGTACATTACACGATCTTTTTGACGCCCCAGCTTATACTCCCAAAGTGAGTGAATATTTTATCTCGTAAGAACAAAGGCGTCACAGCTGAAAAAGTGAAACGACCCGGTTTTATGATTTACCATGTCAGAAACAGAAACATTTGTTTTCCTAGAGTCTCTTTTTCGAAAAATATGTTGCGATTCAAGGACGTTTTCGAAAAATACGACACTAATAATTTTATTTCTTCTACTGTAGTATTGAAAGGGTATTATTGCCTCAAAACAATGCTAAATTATTTACAGCAAAAATTTCTACGTTTAAAGAAAATTCTCAAACAAAATTTTGATCGTGTATTTTATCTTTTCCTTAAAAAAACTGGGGGGCTCTGATCGCTGTTGCTTACCAACCCTCCGTAACTGGTTTCGCGAGTCTGGTAGCTTCGCCCTCTACTCGTTTTGCGATTTTTTTCGTACCGCCTGCTACGCTGGTGTAATACGCCCGTTAGAGGCCTGCCCCTTATTCGCTAGTTCCACACCCTATTCGCTAGCTCCACCCTTATTCCCTAGCTCCACCCCCTATTCGCTACTGCTCACTACTTGTCATTTGTAACATTTCACACGCAGGGGTACAACCCCCGTTGGGTCTCCACCCCATGTTTACTTATGCTCACTAACCCCAGGAACTCGCTTCGCAAAGTCTTTCACCTCACCCTCTATGCGAGTTGGCGCACACATCCGCACTCCTTGTCCCCACCTTCATAGATGTAAAAGAACGCAAACCCTTAGTCGGATCGTAACATTAAAAGTTTCCTGTTAACAAGATCTCTGCAACTCTTTGCAGTTAACAAGACTGGTCTTAGGGGCTGTAATTGATCCTTGCTATCCTAGACAGTAATGGATCATAAGTGCGCCGATCTGACTTCTCTTTGTGATTACATGTCTGTGCCTAGCTTTCTGGTGCTCATTAACCCTAAAGCTCAGGGCTCCAGCCCTTGTTCGCTGCTTTTTTCATACATATACTACTTTTTCGTACAGTGTTCGCGCTCTTTTTTCATACAGTGTTTCTTTCATACATACCCCCGAGGGGCTTCGCCCACCCTCACCCCGAAGACGAGTATTTGCCTGCTTCCCCCAAGCCATTTTATGTTAACCTAGTTTCTATTTATGGGAAACAGTATTTAGATATATTTATATAGGGCAAATAAAAAACTTGCCCCCCCCTAAAATTTCATTCGTCCCCCCCCCCTCTCCGGCCATAAAGTCCTGAAAAAACACTGCTGCCACTTACAAACCGGAGTGCGTTTCGCGAACTTTTTCGTCCACAATGACTTGGCCATCCAAACAATTACCTTAGATCCTTCAGGTAAGTGGAAATAATAAACGCCTCTTGCACATCTATACAGGCTTATAATAGTCTACACGTAAAAATTTCAGAACTGTACGTTTTGCCGTCTGTTCGCAATTCAGTGATAAAAAAGCGTTACGTACTAGAACCTTCTGGAATTGACTAGAATGTGATCGAATTTCGACTATTAAAATCCTTACTTTTAAAATAATTCGAATTTTTAAAAAATCTCGACGAAACGTTTCTTTTTGGGAGTCGGGGTATCTCTGTAATATATTTCATGGCTGTGGGTCGATGAAATTTTCCACTACAGACAAAGCAGACAGACATATTTTATTGTTACAGATTTCAACGTTAGTGACTTATTGATTATCAAGCAGATCGAACTTCAAAAGAAATGATTTTTGTAAAGTCTTATTACGAAGAAAGTCAGGAAAATATACAAAAAATACTTCATTCTATCATGGCCGGGTAAGTCTATAGTTGGCGTATTTATGCCCTAATCAGGACACAAAGATTCCCATTTCCGGCCGGTTGTAACAGTTAAATAAACTATTACTCTACTATGAAAACAATAATTGGAAAAAAACACTTAAAATGAACGCAAAACCCTGCCTTAAAATGTATTACATATATTTTACTGAAATTTGGAACTCCATTTACTTTTTTGGAGCCATAAAAATGAAATTTACTACCACTTACTCTTTTATGTCGCATTTTATTCCTTTTCTTTCATTATTCTGTTTCCGCATTTTGGCAACGATGAGCGAACTAATCACGTTGGATTGCAGAAAGGGGAGAAAATGAGCATCGTTTTTTCAAGGAAACATTTCTTTCTACCTACCAGAAAAGGATCGTCACAACGAAAATGAAAGGTATTTAAAAGAATATTAAATTCGTGCTGATGTTTAAAAGTTTCAGGAAAATTTAGAAATTTAAATGTAATTTGGAAGCAAGGCAGCTGTATTTTTACTTTCCCTAAAATAAATTGTAGGTGTAGAGAGAAAGTATAAATATTGGTGGAATATTTGGATTTGAGTTTTTAATGATTTGGTACGTTTTGGGCACTTTGGTACACGAATCAGCTATGCAGGGTGATTAAAAAATAATGGGACAAACTTTACGAGGTGGTAGTATACACCAAACCAAACATTTTTTGTCATAGTTTACCGCTTTTGTAAACCATACATGAAGAACTGAAAGCGATAAGGGGTATCTTCAAGGGTATCTTCAAGATCTACGGACATGTTTAGAAGTTTCTCGTCTCGTTCATGAAAGAATCAGCATCGTTGGCGACCTTATAAAACACCAAGGCTAAGAACAGTTCTAGGAACATGACAAAGTGTAGCTCTTCAACCTTTGAAGACGACAGGGACTTTTACCAAAATATCACTTCAACTACGATTAACCTTATGTTATAATGAAAAATCTAATATGGGCAGCACATGACTTTTCTTATACAATGCAATTGTGGTGCGCTAAAACAAAAGAGTTTAAAGTTTAACTTTTAGCTCAGTTATTATTAACATATAATATATCTTAACAGGGCCATAAAATCGTACATAGTGGAACTCATTATTATTGTAGTACATTGCATTGTGCGCTTCTACCCTCACAGCAAAGATCGTCACATGTGTGACAGTGACGTTGTAGTCCCGTGACAACTGGGTCACAATGTGACATCATATTTGTGACTTCTATGCGACGTTACGTATTAGTAACTTTGTAACTTCATTGTGACTATATTTTATGACATTTCCACAATTTAATAACCACTTAACAATATGACGATATTACAATGGCAATTACAATGTGACGTCACAAACAAGTTAATATGCGACGTCACAAACGACCATGAAAATGATCAAAATGACTTCGCTGTGACCTCAATATGACATTGCCCAGACGTACTGTGACGTCCCAAAGTCACAGTGTGACGTAAATCTTACGTCACTGTGAAAAAAAATACTGTTAGGGTATTAACCCTCCAATTATTTATCTTTCGCGTGAGTTCTGTAAAAGAATTATTAATTAATATAATACTAAATGGATTACACCATTTTAACTTTAACAATACATCATTTATTAACAACATAAAATACTTAATTATTTAATTACAACAATTATTCTTCTTATTAATTATTTCGGCTGAGAGAGACAATGTGAAACCCCTTAAATTGCCTAAAATGCTTTGATGACCTGTAAAATTTGAGGAACACTTACCTTCAAGGCTGTCTTGGCTTGGCCACCGGCAGGTACTTTGCCGATCATATTACTTGAATTAACTCGAAGTATTATTCATAACACGTAATAGGACGATCATATTGTATTGCTGGCTCGAACACTCGTACTTATGAAGTTCTCGTAGTCATATCTGTGTTCGTCAAGTCATATGTAAGTAATCTTCTCGCTATCTCGCTATACCTTAAGCGTCTGTTTCACCATCAAGTGATCGTTTTTCCAAGTTATATGTCGTCGTTATGTCACAGGTTGTGGCTCTTTTGCCTCAGGACTGACACTCCTCCTTTTCTCCTATTGGCCGCATTCATGGTGAAGCCACAAGCATATTCTGAATTGGACAGTCTCTTATACAATATCGTTACTTTACATTATTCTTAGATTCGTTCGACCCCTCTCTGTCTTGGCACCCCTAAATTTGTGGTTTTATCTGACCTTTGGGTTCACGTGCTGTAAACTTTGGCGTCATTCAGACTGCAGGTATTGTCCGATATTTCGGACACATAAATAATGTACGTAAAACTGTCTCACCATAACAAATGTCAGATCTATTTCTTGTCTCACAGCAATGAATTTACTTCTTTCACAGTGAAAAATTATGCATAAAATCCTGTCATAGTGAATATTATCTTTTACTCAATTCTAAGTAATGCACATATATTTTAATACCTTTTAACCTTTTTATTAAATTTTAATTTTGATTAGGTACTTTTAACTCAAAATTTTATTTATTCACATTTTTAACACTTTACAACATAGTTGAAAAGTGTTTGTGACTTTGTTCATTCTGTCTGTCAGTCTGTCCGTTAGCACGATAACTGCCGTAAAAATGACTTTATCAAAATGATATTTTAATATGTTTTTCAGACGGTCTGTGGGACCTTTGGGAATATAAATGAATAATATCACCCAATTAGTTTTGGAATGAACCCGGGTTGAAAAAATGAAATACATTGAACCCTATGGGACCTAATTTTTCAAACATTTTTTAAGCGAATTTAAAATTCACAAATTGCTTCGAAAGTTCTAGGAAATTTTCAAATTATCGCATAAAATATATAAAAAAATATGTTAGGTAGTTTTTGAAGTAAAAATTATTTAATATAGGGAGAAAAACAAATTCAATTAAATTCTGACTCTTGTTATGTCCTCCAGAAATAAAAATCTGATGTGGGCAGCACATGACTTTCCCTGCAGATTTATATTCACGTTCTCTTTATTTTAATTAAATTTATTTCACTTTTAATTCAATTTTCGTTCTCATTCGGTAACCGGACTTATTTTCAAAGGTGGCGTAGAAAAAAAAAGGAAAAACTAAAATATCTCGAGAACGGCTAGTCCTTGTGTAATGGGGTTGGTCTTATTCTTTTCGTCGTTAAAAAATGCGTATTAAACGTGCATTCATTGGATATATTTGAGTATACCTAGTTCTTTAATTTAGATTTTGACGATTTTTGCGGGCCATTCTGCAAAAAAAGGCAGGTTACTTTTTTCCGAATCGTACCAAAATCTAATCAGCACCAGAGTAACCCAGAAATGACTCATCTACCGAATTTTGTGAAATTCGGTCCATTAGTTTTTTAGTTATAGTGGATACAAAATCTGCACAGACAGACACACAGACAGACACACAGACAGACAGACAGACAGACACACAGACACACAGACACACACACAGACGTCACGCTAAAAATGTTTTTTTCGTATTCTAGAGGTCTCGAAACGTGTAGATCCGTCGAAAACTTGAGTTGTGATTTTCGGTATGATTCCAATACTTTCCCTATACATTACCATGTATTGCAGGGAAAGTAAAAATCTGATGTGGGCAGCACATGACTTTCCCTGCAGACTTATATTCACGTTCTCTTTATTTTAATTAAATTTATTTCACTTTTAATTCAATTTTCGTTCTCATTTGGTAACCGGACTTATTTTCAAAGGTGGCGTAGAAAAAATACGAAAAACTAAAATATCTCGAGAACGGCTAGTCCTTCTGTAATGGGGTTGGTCTTATTCTTTTCGTCGTTAAAAAAATACGTATTAAACGAGCATTCATTGGATATATTTGAGTATACCTAGTTCTTTAATTTAGATTTTGACGATTTTTGCGGGCCATTCTGGAAAAAAAGGCAGGTTATTTTTTTTCGAATCGTACCAAAATCTAATCACCACCAGAGTAACCCAGAAATGACTCATCTACCGAATTTTGTGAAATTCGGTCCATTAGTTTTTCAGTTAGAGTGGATACAAGCTTTTGCGGGCCATTTCGCAAAAATAGGCGGGTTCTTTTATCCCGAATCTTACTCAAAACTAATCAGCACCAGACTCGCCTACAAATGACTTACCTACCAAATTTTGTGAAATTCGGTCCATTAGTTTTTTAGTTACAGTGGATACAAAATCTGCACAGACAGACAGAGAGACAGACAGACAGACAGACACACAGACAGACACACAGACACACACACAGACGTCACGCTAAAAATGGTTTTTTCGTATTCTAGAGGTCTCGAAACGTGTAGATCCGTCGAAAACTCGAGTTGCGATTTTCGGTATGATTCCAATACTTTCCCTATACATTACCATGTATTGCAGGGAAAGTAAAAAAGAGATATATTTTATAATATATATTTTTTCATGGGTTTAATTATTTTATATATAGGAGAGGTTTCAAATTTTAAAATAAATATGGTAGATAATAATTTTTCAATTTTTTTTTTAAATTTCATATAACTCTTCATGATTGATGGTATCCTATCTGTCTGTCATTTTATACTTATTTGATGGCTTTTTTAATGTACTTTCCTACGTCCTAGGGAGTTGAAATTTGGTACACAGCTTAAATTTGCAGGACATTTTATTCTACAAAAATTTGGTGGATCCTCAAACATAGATCCTACATTTTTTTCGAAATGGCCTGCAAATAATCCCCGTTCACTTCTATGAATCATTGTTATAAGATTGTTAAAAATTCTGATGTAGGCAGCACATGACTTTCCCTGCAGACTCATATTCTCGTTTTCTTTATTTCTTCAATAATAATTTGAGTTTATCTGCACAAAATAACACCCATAAGTATTTTAAATGACACTGAATTTGCACGTTAAACTTAAATTTAATTCTCCTTTGATAGCTGGACTTATTGTCAAAGATGGCGTAGGGAAAACGCGAAAAAACTAAAATATCTCAAGAACGGCCAGTCTTAGAGTAATGGGGTTAGTCTTATTCTTTTCATTGTCAAAAATCCCGTATAAAATAGGAATTTAATTGATATAATTGAGCACACGTAGTCTTTTATTTTTAGATTTAACGATTTCTGCGGACCATTTCGCAAAAATAGCCCGTTCCTTTTTTCCCGAATCGTACCAGAATAACCTACAAGTTATTTATATACCAAATTTTGTTAAATTTGGTCCATTAGTTTTTAGCTAGAGTGGATAAAGGCAATTTTACCGGCTATTTCGCAAAGAAGGCAGATTATTTTATTACGAATCGTACTAAAATCTAATGAACATCAGGGTTTCCCACAAAAACTTACCAAGTTTTATGAAATTCCATCTATTAATTTAATTTTTCAGTTAGAGTAGATACAATATCCTCACAGACACACAGAAACACACACAGATACACCCTTACACACACAGACGTCTCCCTATAAATAGTTTTTTTGCGTTCTAGAAGTCCCAAAACGTGTAGATTCTTTGACAATTCGAGTTCCGATTTTCGGTACGATTCCAATACTTTGAATACATACACACACATATATATTATCTGTATCTGTGTATTATCTGTGTACCTAAATTCCATGCCTAAGCAATTACAATAGTTGTGATTTTAAATGATCCCTAAATTTTTATTATTTCTACAACGAAGCCTAATTTTAACATATGCAGAATGCAAACATTTCAAGCGATTGCAAGGTGAGTCATATAAGAATTGCTGAATTTTTTTCTCACAAAATTATTTAGCTCTGGAGTTTGGAATACAAGTTATATGAATGAAATATTCATTGATTCTGCTTAGAGAACCAGACGATTTATATTTCGTTGAAGTTTTAAATATTTAAGTATAATAAATTACAGTAGTGCTGTGATAATATAAAGGATATCACCACTGAATGTATCACATTTTAGAGATTTTTGAATTAAATTGCATTTCAGTTGGAAAGTGTTTCATAATCAGTGCTTATGCATGATTGATCTTTCTTGTCTTTTTTGAAATACATCTAAAGGCAGTTGAATGGTCAACGAGCCATTTTTCAAATTCTTTTCTCACGCTTAAGCAACATCTGCAAGATGAGATGCCCACAGTTGCAACATCACGAGAATAGTCACCAGTAAGAATTTTAGCGCCCCCCCCCCCCCCTGAATGAAACACATACAAGAAATTGCATGCTTAACCCTTAACAATCAGAAATTCCTTCGCATGAAGAAGTCACTTTCTCACATGAACTGAAAACCTAGAATTCTACACCCCGTCAGGTTAGCATGGGCAGTTATCTGACCAAGCCAATTATTCCTGTCAACTGGCAGAAATAGCGTGAAAAAGTTACTCTCACAAAACTATGTTGCTTGAACAGAACTCGCAGATGAGCCCAAGTTGCTAGAAAGGGGGTAATCAATACTGCACCCCACTATTTTAGCATGACTAAAGGGCTACGACCAATCACATTGACTGGAAGTCCACGAGTAGCCAATGAGATGGTTCTTTAGAACAGCGCCACCGCAAAATAGACTGCCTAATGAGAAGTTGAGTAAAAAAAGAAATCTAAGAACTTTTTCTTACGAGGGTGGCCGGCTCTGGTACCAGACCACAGAGGTCCTATTTCTAGCAAGAGGTCTACAATTTTGTGTCTGGTCAAAACACTGACATGCTCCTTCGAATCCGAGCGAATTATTTGTGAGGACTGTGTGTCCTGTCCTACTTCCATTTTTGATCGAGCCGTATTTAGTTCCAACTGCCTATTTTCCTATAGAAGATGCAACGAACGTTTTGATTGATCTAAGCCTTGTTTAGATCCTACCAAGCGATACGACGATGTTAAACCTAGCCATATTATCCTACCAAGCGATACGTCGATGGCTCCATCACCTTTTGGTTTTTAATGTAAATAGTCTATTCCGAACATGAGTCCTAGACTACAACACGAAGAACTCAACTTCCTAAACGAACACTGCCCTCACCGCCTATAAATTGGAAGCTGGTGCAAATTAAACATGCGAAGAGAATAAGGAAAGTTTCTCCAACATGCCACATTTCCTCTACTTACTCATCGACTGATTATACAAGGCGCAGAGACCGGCTATACTTCAAGCACTCAAATGTAAATCTACTACTCCATTACATTGAATTTTAGCAACTTCATCTTTAAGATAGCTTCTCAAATGCAGAAGCAAGAATAAGAATTTTACCTACTATGAAAGAAAGAAAACTTGACTAAAAATTTGATACCATCTCAACGATGAGAATATATATATTTTTACTTTCCCTGCAATACATGCTAATGTATAGGCAAAGTATTGAATCATATCGAAAATCACAACTCGAGTTTTCGACGGATCTACACGTTTTGACACCTCTAGATTACGAAAAAACCATTTTTAATGTGACGTCTGAGTGTGTGTGTCTGTCTGTGCAATGCATGCACCCACTCTAACTGAAAAACTAATCGACCGAATTTCATAAAATTTGGTAGGTAAGTAACTGGTGCTGATTAGATTTTGGTACGGTTAGGTATGAAAGAATCTGCCTGTTTTTGCGGAATGGTCCACAAAAATCGATGACGCCTTCAACCAGACCAAAAATTATCCATGAACAATTCAGTTCCATATTATGAACCATAATAAGTTGATATTCCCCGATACTTGTGGTGATAAAATGCCTTATTTAACCTTCCCTGCGTTAAAAAGTAGCATCGCTGATAAACAACTTTCACAAGCAGCCATTGGTATTAGCAGACATTGAATGTCCGAGTCACTTGACATTGACATCAAATTTTGCAATTCATAAATTTGCCGAAATATAGCCCATTTGCCGAGTTTTGGAAACTGCGAGAAATGATGTGTTTGAACTACAATCTTCCAAGGTACATGGGTTTTTCAAGATCTCTCTACATATAGTAAAGAATCTGATGTGATCAGCACATGACTTTCTGTATATAATGCAATGATTTTACTTCTTTTACGGTGAAAAACAAATCAGAATTTGCGAAGCATTAGTTCCCATTTGACGCCATTTTTATCAATTTGGCGACGTTCCGCTAAATTTCTCGCCAAGCATTACGGGTGAAAAGAGAAATAGGTTATTCTTATATTCTACCCTTATGTTCTTTCCATGATATTGAACTTTCATCAATTAGTCATCATTTCATTGATTTAGCGTCGGTTTCATCAATTTGGCACATTTTATCGATTGAGTGACATTTTCGTCAATTTGGCAACATTTACAAAGTCAGCAAGTTGAAGATATTCCAACAAATTCGTCACTAAAATTTTGCCAAAATCTACGGACGGAAAAATAGTTTATTCTTATAGTAGATTCTTATATTCTTTTCATGATATGGAATTTTCGTCAATAAGTCGTCATTTTTATCAATTTGGCGACATTTAAAAAAATCGCCAAGATGGCGACATTTCGCCAAATTCGTCGCCAAAATCTCGCTAAGTGTTATAGACAGAGAAATAAGTTAATCTTATAGCAGATAAATAACTATTGGCGTCCAAATACAAAAGTATTACTCAAAATATTTTTTCTCATGAATGGAACGAGCTAGATCCACGAGAATGATGTCACTTAATTTAGCGCATGATATTACATATGAAAAGTGTACATATGTTACAATTGTTAATATTTTTTATTAATTTTATGTGAGTTTTTGATAACATTATTTAAAAAAATGTGCAATATCTTAAAAACGGTTTATGCTAGCGGTCTAAAATTTATGTCAATCGTTTTCTAATGAAAAATTACAAAAGAAGTGACAATTTGCGCAACTTTATTAAATGTTTTGAGTTTTTGATTTTTCTAAAATTTCACTGCAAAATTTAGGAGGAGGAGGTTTGAACATTCGATTGCGTTTAAAAGCAATAGGCTTCCAGTATTCCCTGATTGATTGATTGAAGACCCTGACCATTGCAATTTTTGTACTAAATTTCTTTGGAATCGCTTCATTCGTTTGTGAGATATCGTCTCCACAGGCTCGCTGACACACACACACCGCCGTCAGCTCAGAAACGTTTGATTCTTGTTCAGGGATGCTTGAAACGTGCTCTCCCTTCGAAAACCAATTTTCGACCTCGTCGCAATACTTTCTTTATACATTATACTATGTATATAAGTGAAGTAATAAGGAAAGTAACAAGAATTGGCGTGATACGAATAAAAGTAAATTATGAATACGTCAGTCTTTTGAGTCTTTGAGTCTGTTTTGTGAATAAGTTCAGCATTTAATTGCTGTTTTACTCTGTCTATTTTAAGACTTTGCTAAGTGGGTAAGATAGCTGTATATGATGCCTGTGTTTACGGCTATTATTACAGTTTAAAATAAACCGTTATTGATCCAAAATTTCAGACTTGCACGAATATCTTAATAATATGATTGTAATAAGCCTTATAAAGTATAAAAAAATCTGATGTGGGCAGCACATGACTTTCCTTACATAATGCAATGAATTAACTATTTTTACAGTTAAAAAATTTTTATTCTTATAGTAGATACTTATATTCTTTCCAAGATATTAAATTTTCGTCAATTACGCGTCATTTTAATCGATTTGGCGTCATTTTTATCCATTTGGCGAAATTTTCGTTAACTTGGCAACAAAAAATGTCGCCAAGTTAGCGATATTCCGCTAAATACGTCGCCAAAATTTCGCCAAGCATTATGGATAGAGAACTAAGTTATTTTTACAGCGGATAAATGACTATTGGCGTTCAAATACAAAAGTATTACTCAAAGCAGCTTTTCCCGTGAATGGAACGAGTTAGATCCACGAGAATGATATAACCCAATTTATCGCATGATATTACATATGAAAAGTGAACATGTTTCTTAACAGTTAATATTTTCTTTTAATTTATGGGGATTTTTAATAAATTTATTTGAAAAATGTGCAATATCTCGAAAACGCCCCATGCTAGCGTTCTAAAGTTTATGTCAATTGTTTTCCAAGGAAAAATTACATGAGAAATGTCTATTTGCGTAACCTTATTAAAGGTTTTGATTTTTTGATGATTTTTTAAAAAAATTCCCTCGAAAATTTAGGGGGGGTTCTGACCATTTGATTGTGTTTTAAAACAATAGGCTTCTAGTATTCACAGATTATGATTTTTGTACCAAATTTCATTCGATTCGCTCCATTCGTTCGTGAGATATCGTCTCCACAGACTCACTGACATACACACACAGAGAGAGAGAGAGAGAGACATCACTTCAAAAATGTTCGTTTCGTGATCAGGGATGCTTTAAACGTGCTCTCCCGTCGAAAACTCGATTTCGAATTTTCGACCCCGCCACAATAACTTCCGTATACATTATGTATATAAGGAAAGTAATAAGAAAATCATAACAAATCTGTGAAAATAATTCAATTTAAATCTCAGATCCATTGTAATTTTGTTGCGTTTTATATTTTCACTTTCTCATACGAAGGGTTGAGAAAGTATTATTTTCACGAAAATTTTCGATTTCGATGTTTTGATAACAATATATGTTTTAACACCTCCTGAATACGTTTTGACTACTTTTAGACTGATGTGAGTCTATCTGTGTGCATGTCTGTCTGATATCTGTGGTCAATGGCTTATGTTCACGATGGCGGCCACAATTATTAATGGATTTCCACGAACCTTTATATTCAGCAAAAAATCTAGAACTAGTTTTTAATTCGTGCGGAAACTTCGACATTTATTTGAAATTTTATATTTTTACTTTCCTTGCAATACATGGTAATGTATAAGGAAAGTTTTGGAATCATGCTGAAAATCACAACTCGAGTTTTCGACGGATCTACACGTTTCGAGACCTCTAGAATACGAAAAAACTATTTTTAGCGTGACGTCTGTGTGTGTGTATGTGTGCGTGTGTGTCTGTCTGTCTGTCTGTGAAATGTATGTATCCTAGTCACTTGGGTAAGACTCTGTTGCTGATTATTACTTCCCTTATATACATAATGTATAAGGAAAGTACTGTAACCGGGTCGAAAATTCGAATTCGAGTTTTCGACGGGAGAGCACGTTTCAAACATCCCTGATCACGAATCGAACATTTTCGAAGTGATGTCTGTGTGTGTGTGTGTGTGTGTGTGTGTGTGTGTGTGTGTGTGTGTGTGTGTGTGTGTGTGTGTGTGTGTGTGTGTGTGTGTGTGTGTGTGTGTGTGTGTGAGCCTGTGGAGACGATAACCGACGAACGAAGGGACAGAATCGAAAGAAATGTAGTACAAAAATCACAATCCATAAACACTGGAAGCCTATTGTTTTTATACGCAATCGAATGTTCAGAACCGCCTTAAATTTTCGAGTGAAATTTTGAAAAAAACGTCAAAAAATCAAAACCTCTAATAAAGTTTCGGAAATAGATATTTCATATGTACTTTTTCATTAGAAAACGATTGACATGAATTTTAGAACGCTAACATTAACCGTTCTCGAGATATTGCACATTTTTCGAAAAATTTATCAAAAAGTCATATAAAATAAAAAAAAAAGATTTCCCATTGAGAAACATATTCACTTTTCATATGCAATACCATGCGATAAATTGGGTGACATCATTCTCGTGGATCTAGCTCGTTCCATTCATGAAAAAAAGATACTTTGAGTAATACTTTTGTATTTGAACGCCAATAGTCATTTATCTGCTGTAAGAATAACTTATTTCTCCATCCATAACGCTTGGCGAGATTTTGACGACGAATTTGGTGGAATGTTGCCAACTAGGCGACTTTTTTAAATGTTGCTAAATTATCGAACAACTGGCCAAATGGATACAATTGATGCTAAATCAATGCGAATGACTACTCATTGGCGAAAATTCAATATCTTGGAAAGAATATAAATATCTACTATAAAAATAATCTTTTTTTTTACTGTAAAAGTATCAAATCCATTGCATTATATAAGGAAAGTCATGTGCTGTCCACATCAGATTTTTTTTTTGGTAGGATTCGTGAAAGCAGATCCCACCCCTTTTTTGCGAAATGGTCCGTAAAAATTTCATGTATCCACACTAGCTAAAATACCAATTGACCAAATTTCACAAAATTTGGTAGATAAGTCACTTGTAAGATACTCTAGTGCTTATTAGATTTTGGTACAATTCGGAAAAGAACAACCGGCCTTTTTTACGAAATGGTTCGCTAAAATCGCCAAGATTTTAAAAAAAGACTAAGTGTGTGCTCAAATGTATCAATTAAATTATTGTTTTATACGCAATTTTTGACAAGGAAAAGAATATAACACACTCCATTATACTTTAGGACTAACCGTTCTCGAGATATTTGAGATTTCTTGCAGTTTTGTTACTCCGATTTCGGAAAATTATCCAATTACCAAATGAAAACAAGAAATGAATTAGAAATGCAAATTTAGTGTTATTTTGTGCAATTAAACTCAATTTAATGAATTATAAAATAAATGAAGAGAACATGAATATGAGTCGGCAGGGAAAGTCGTGTGCTGCCCACATCAGATTTTTTTAACATGGCAGCATAGGGCAAAATTTGACATAATCATACATAAAATCGATTAATTTTATCAATTGAAGATTTTTTTCGAGCCCTGTAAAGTGAAGGATAACACACTATAATTGCAATCATGATGCCGATTTTTCAAAAAATTTCTTGATACCGATGATACCGATTTCTCAAAGAAATTCTTGATACTGATGATACCGATTTTTCAAAAATTTCTTGATACCGATGACAACGATTTTTCAAAAAATTCCTTGATACCGATGATACCGATTTCTCAAAGAAATTCTTGATACTGATGATACCGATTATACCGATTTTTCAAAAATTTCTTGATACCGATGATAACTATCTTTAAAAAAATTTCTTGATACCGATAATACCAATTTTTCAAAACATTTCTTGATACCGATTATATCGATTTTTCAAAAAATTTCTTGATACCGATGATAACGATTTTTCAAAATTTCTTGAAATCGATGATACCGATTTTTCAAAAAATGTCTCGATACCGATGATACCGATTTTCAAAACATTTCTTGATACCGATGATACCGATTTTTCAAAAATTTTCTTGTAAAATTTTGAAAAAAATAAGCTATTATAATGCACTCCGATATGGGAAAGTCGAGTTGAGCCACACTTCAGTTAATTTTTTTCTACTGAGAAATGCAAATCTAAGAACAATATATATATATTTCTTTGAACATAAAAAAGAGCCCATTTACTCTTTAATTTCCGTAGAGACTCACTTCATTCCTTTACTCACATTCTTTTGCTTCCGCTGTTTGGAAACATTGACGGAGCCAATCACGATGGGTTGCCAAAGAAGAAACATAAAAGGAGGATATTTTTCTCGCAACTTCACTACTTCTTCGTCGCTAACTGAAAAATATTCTACCAGAGAATGGGGGGTATTTAAAAAGAGGATTGAATTCTTGATGTTGTGTTCTGGTTTCTTGTGAGAAATTGGAAACTAAATTATTTTGACGGCTAGTTTGAGAAAATGAGATTATTTTCAGTCTCCCTGTACCTGTACCCAACAGAAATATGTGTACATGAAAAGTATTCAAATATGATCAGAATACTGCGTTATCGATGGATTTACACATATGAAAAGAAATATGTTGTTGGCAGCATATGGTTTTTCCCTACACACCCGAATTCATTTTTTCTTTATTTATTTAATAATTCATTACATTGAGCTCAATTGCACAAAATATTTATTTAATAATTCATTCCATTGAGTTCAATAGCACAAAATATTTATTTAATAATTCAATCCATTGAGTTCAATTGCACAAAATATTTATTTAATAATTCATTATATTGAGTTCAGTTGCACAAAATAGCACGCATCATTATTTGAAATTACAGTGAATGTGCAATTTTATATCAATTTTCGTTTTCATTTGGTAACTCGACGCATTCTCGAAACTAGTATACCAAAATTAAGTAAAAACTAAAATATCTCGAGAACGACTAGGTAGGCCTACACTAATGAAGCTGCTCTTAATAATTTTATCGTCAAAAAGTACGTGTATAAAACAAGCATTTATTGGATACATTTGAGCATACGTAGTCGTTTATTTCAGATTTTGTCGATTTTTGTGGACCATTTTGTAAAATGACAGGTTCTCCTTTTCATAATCGTATTAAAATCTAATCAGCACCAGGGTATCCCACAAGTAACTTATCTACCAAATTTTGTGAAATTTGGTTCAATCAGTTTTTTCCCTAGAATGGATACATGAGAAGCTTGAGAAGGTCAAATGGGGTCACACCCTACATGTAATTTTTAGGTGTTTACCCACAAAAAGGATATTCCCACAGAAAGTTACGTGATAACGAAAAAATTCTGATGTTGGCAGCACATGACTTTCCGTACAGACTTTAATTCATTTGCTCTTTATTTCTCAACTGGACATATTTTCAAAAGAAGTTAAATCATCTAGGGCACAGCTAACCCTAGAATAATGGGGTTGATCTTATTCATGTCATCCTCAAAAATTATGTATAAAGCAAGCATTTAATTAATCTGTTTAAGCAGTATTAACCTGTTTAAGTAGTATTTTATTTTAGATATTTTCGATTTTTGCGAAACATTTTACACGAAAAGCCATGTTCCTTTTACCCGAATCATACCAAAATCTAATCAGCGTCATGGCAACGCGCAAGTGACTTTTCTATCAAATTTTGTGAATATTGAACAATTAATTTTTTAGCTAGAGTGGATACATGAGCTATTTTCGAACCATTTCGCAATAAAAGACGGGTTCTTTTACCAAAATCTAATCTAAGCGAGTTCTGTACCAAAATCTAATCAACCTCAGAGTCACACACAAATGCCTTACCTATAAAATTTCATGAAATTTAGTCCAATAGTTTTCGAGTTAAGAGTAGATAAAACACATTGCACACACGAATGACTTGCTAAAAATATATTTTTCGTATTCTAGAGGTCCCAAAACGTGTAGATCCGTCGAAACTCGAGTTGCAATTTTCGACACTATTCCAATACTTTCCCTATGCATTACCATTACCATGTATCTCAGTGAAAGTAAAATTTTGGTATGACATGTAAGTGTACTTATGTGACATAAAGTCAAATATATCCTATATTCATGAGCATAAAAAAATTAGTTTCAACCTAAAAAAATGTGATGTGGACAGCACATGACTTTCCTTATATAATGCAATGAATTTACTACTTTTACAGTTAAAAAAATGTTATTCTTGTAGTAGATACTTATATTCTTTCCAAGATATTGAATTTTCTTCAATAAGTCGTGATTTTCATTGATTTAGAGCCATTTTTATCCATTTCGCGAGATTTTCGTTAACTTGGCAACATTTAAAACTGTCGCCAAGTTGGCAACATTCCGCTGAATTTGTCACCAAAATTTCGCCAAGCGTTATATGGACGGAGAAATAAGTTATTCTTACAGCGGATAAATGACTATTGGCGTTCAAATACAAAAGTATTACTCAAAGTATATTTTCTCGTGAATGGAACGAGTTAAATCCACGAGAATGATGTCATTAAATTTATCGCATGATATTACATATGAAAAGTGAACATGTTTCGTAACAGTTAATATTTTTTTATAATCTATGGGATTTTTTCATAAATTTATTTGAAAAACCTGCTATATTTCGAGAACGGTTCATGCTAGCATTCTAAAGTTTATGTCAATAGTTTTCTAAGGAAAAATGACATAAGAAATGTCTATTTGCGTAACTTTATTAAAGGTTTTGATTTTTTGATGATTTTTTGAAAATTTCAATCGAATATTTAGGGGGTTTATGAACATTCGATTGTGTTTTAAAATAATAGGCTTCCAGTATTCACAGATTGTGATCTTTGTACCAAATTTCATTCAAATCGCTTCATTTCTTCGTGAGATATCGTCTCCACAGGCTCACTAACACACACACACACACACAGACATCACTTCAAAAATGTTCGATTCGTGATCAGGGATGCTTGAAACGTGCTCTTCCGTCGAAAACTCGAATTCGAATTTTCGACCCCGTCACAATACTTTCCTTTTACATTATGTATATATGTATATACATAATGTCAAATACAATCCGAATTTTCGACCCCGTCACAGTACTTTCCTTATACATTATGTATATATGTATATACATAATGTATAAGGAAAGTATTATGACGGGGTCGAAAATTCGAATTCGAGTTTTCGACGGGAGAGCACGTTTCAAGCATCCCTTATCACGAATCGAACATTTTTGAAGTGATGTCTGTGTGTGTGTGTGGAGACGATAACTGACGAACGAATAGACCGATTTGAACGAAATTTGGTACAAAAATCATAATCCGTAAACACTGGAAGCCTATTGTTTTTATACGCAATTGAATGTTCAGAACTCCCCTAAATTTTCGAGTGAAATTTTGAAAAAATCGTCAAAAAATCAAAACCACCAATAAAGTTACGCAGATAGACATTTCGTATGAAATTTCTCATTAGAAAACGATTGACATAAATTTTAGAACGCTAACAAGAACCGTTCTCGAGATATTGCACATTTTTCAAAAAAATTATCAAAATTTCATATAAAACAAAAAAAATATATTTCCTATTGAGAAACATGTTCACTTTTCATATGTAATACCATTCGATAAATTTGGTGACATCATTCTCGTGGATCTAGCTCGTTCCATTCATGAAAAAACATACTTTTAGTAATACTTTTGCATTTGAACGCAGAGAGTCATTTATCTGAAATAAGAATAGCTTATTTCTCCGTCCATAACGCTTGGCGATATTTGGGCGACGAATTTGGCCGAATGTCGCCAACTTGGCGACATTTTTAATTTTTGCCAAATTAACAAAAATCTCGCCAAATGGATAAAAATGACGCTAAACCAATAAAAATTACGACTAATTGAAGAGAATTCAATATTTTGGAAAGAATATAAGTATCTACTATAAGAATAACATTTTTTTTAACTGTAAAAGTAGTAAATTCATGGAGGAAAGTCATGTGTTACCCACATCAGATTTTTTTTGTATTCCGATACTGACTACAAATACAAGTATAACTAAATAATATGGTGTATTAGCCAGTTATAAAAGGTAAATTAGATGGTCACTCACTGTAACACAGATACTTAATAAAGGTTCTGAATATTAAAACCAAATTTAGCATAACAAGAACGATCAATCATGCACAAAGCATTCATTATGAAACACTTTCCAACTGAAATGTAATTTTATTTAAATATCTCCAAAATGCGATACATTCAGCGATGATATTTTTTTAATTATCACAGTACTACAATAATTGATTATATGTGAAAACTTAAAACTTCATCCCAAAAAAATGAACTTTATTCAAATGACGTCAATATAAATCGTCTGGCTCTCTATGTAAAAGCAATGAGTATTGCATTAATATCACTTTTACTCCAGACGGCAGAGCTAAATAATTTGGCGTGAAAAAAAAATCAGCAATTCCTGTACAACTCATCTTACAATCTTACAATCACATGTTTACATTCTGCATACATTAAAATTAGGCTTCGTTGTAGAAACAAAGTTTGATGATCATTTAATCTCAAAAATATTGTAATTGCGTTGACGCAGAGTATAGATACACAGGAAATAAGCAAAAATAAAGCGATTTTAGGACGGATACAACACTAAATATAAATTTAGAAGAATTTTAAAAATCACGATTTTTACACTGGGAAAGAAAAGATGGATACCATATTTTATTTTGAAGTGGGTCACGTGATCTCTTCATATAATATGGGTGTAATTATTATTTTAATTTTTATTTAAAAAAACTAAGAGCATATGCTGCTGAAATTTTTTTTATATATTTTAAGGGATAATTTGAATATTACCTGAACTTTTTGAAGCAATTTGTGAATTTTAACTTTGCTTAAAAAATGTTTGAAACATTAGATCCCATAAGGTTCAATGCATTTCACTTTTTCAACCAGGGTTCAATCCAAAACTAATTGAGTGATATTATTCCTTTACATTCCCATATGTCCCACAGACCGTCTCAACAACATACTAAAATTTCATTTTGATATAGTCATTTTTAGGACAGTTATAGTGCGAACTGACAGGCAGACAGAATGAGCAAAGTCATAAACACTTTTCAACTATGTTGGAAAGTATTCAAAATGGTGCACATTTTACAGTTCTGTTACCAATTGACATTGAGGTATGTAAAACAATATTTTATCTCCAATCACTGTATGTTGATCTATTTTCAAAGTTTTCAGATATTTTAATCTAAAATTAATTCATTATTAAAAAAAAACTATTTTTAATAGTTTGATCAGAATTATATAGAGACGATCCCAATATTTAAAGCGTAACAATGGTCACAAATGATATCAAAAACCGCATAAGAAACTTAAAGCATAAAATATAAATAAAATCGTCTGTTATAACTATATATTAAAATATCTCAAGAATGGTTGTTCGTATACAAATAGAGTTGATTAAGATAATTTAGAATTTTTTTCCGCCCATGATCATATGAAAACTAATTTTGCGCATTTAGCCGTTCTCGGGTTATAGCTGGAAGAATTTTGGAACAAAAATTTCGAGATTTATAAATTTTTCTAACAAAATTCCAAGATGTTAGATTCTTCTCATTACTTATAGGTCAAGTCCTTTATAGATGCAAAATTTCAAGTGTTACCTTTAACAGTTTAGGCTGTGTAATTCATCCCTTAATCAGTCAGTCGCACTCAACCGTATGATACAGATGAATGTATGAGAAAGTCGAGTGGAGACTCACACTACAGATATTTTACCATAGTGCAAAACTTCTATATAACTGTGAAATATAAGCCAATCATTTTGAAATCAAAATATCCAAAATAAAATAAATACCAGAAATATAAAGAAAGTAGTAAATTATTTTAATTTACTTTGAATAAATGAATTTGAAACTGGAAATCCCTTGATATTAACGATCTGCGGAGTATGTAATTTAAAATGAAACCGAGGAAACTGGGAAATAAGTTAACTGAAATAAGAAACTAATTTATTTAACGGTAACCGCGCCGCTAGAAATATTTAATTTCATATATCAATAACTCACTGATGAAATTCGATTACTGCTCTCAGTCACAAAACTCGCTGTTATGGAGATATTGTATCATCGAACGAAACCAAGAAAGAAATTAGCTAAGGTCTTGTAAAGTTATTTCGATTAACTCAGATGAAACTGGTCACGCTACTACCCCGATCGGATGCCATTGTTGAGTTTTGATCTGTTTGGGCTCCATTGTAAAGAACTTACTGACTTTGGTTGCTTGAATAAATAGACAGATATGTCAAGTAAAAGTGACCTAACTCTACACTTGGTAATAATGGATACCAAAGGGACCTTGCGGTGAGGGTCAATAACACACTGATGCAAGAAGGTAAATTAAACACGTTTATTGTGTATTCACTCAAAATACAGCAGCTGGCTGTGTAACTAAAGATACAAAATATACAGATACTAAACAGCATATTATAGACAGATACTATAGCGCTTTCCAACATGACGTCACACTTCTTTATCGTCTGCATTTGTAGGACACCACGTGATCATTCCTTGACTTGATCCATTTGATTTTTGTAAGAAAAGCGTGAGATTTGAAGGACAAGTTTGTAAATATGCCGAACTTTTCTGCTGTTTGGGATGTGGTAGTCGAAATGATAGAAATTATGTTTCTTTTTTTAGAATACCCTGTATTCCCAAAACAAAAAACTCGTAAATATTACATTAAAATTGGAAAGACGTGAAAAGGGATTTCAGCTCTTAAAAGGAAGATTGTGATAATACTGACAACTTCAAATTGAAGGTCTAATATCCTTGAAAATTCAATTTGTCTTAAACATCTTATAATAGGTAAGTTTATTATTTTCTATTAATGTAAAATAACTTATATATTCATAAAGTATTAAGTTTGAAATGTTTCTAAACCACATTAAGCATAATTATGGTTGTAATCGGCAATAATGTATCTCGAGAAGATGTTAATCCATTATTTTTAATCTAGAATGTATGGCTGAATACCATTTATGATGGACATTTTACTTTGATAACGCTTTACCACTGCAAAATCCATGTTAAAACAAAGATTAGGTCTTGTCTATCCTACAATCCCGGTTGCTATGCTGTTACCAGGGCTGAGGCCACATGATATGAAATACTCTATTGACAGATACAAAACAGCCAGTAATGCACATGCCCATTATTTAATACAACAGATCATTAATGAATTTTGACGAGCCTGGTGATATACTATTTTTAAGTAATCAGTGGAAAAGCTATAAATAGTCTATGCTTACTCAGCTTCTTCATAAGACATCTAAACCCTGTGTTGGCCAGCCAGTGATACTAGATCCTTATAATGATAGTGGTATCGACCTAGTGCCTGCTCCAGGTACGTGCACTTCCCTCGCCTCTTACACATCGACTCGATTCCTAACTACTTCCCACGTCCAAACGAGCTTAAGGAAAACTATCAATGAGACAACTACCCGGACAATGCGCAGTTCTTTGCTCACTCACGATCCGAAACTTATCCTTATAATTTATAAAAAATGCAGAAATATGGTTGTTAAAGAAAAGTTATTAGAATGCAAATATATCACTTCATATACATGCCACATATTAGAATCATGTCAATCTTCAATCTACAAGCAAATAACAAGAAAGATCAATCATGCATAAAGCTTTGATTATGAAACACTTTCCAAGTGAAATACAATTTTATTTAACCATCTTTAAAATGGAATGCATTCAGCGTTGATATTTTTTAAATTATCAAACTACTACAGTAATTCATTATATTTGAAAACTTAAAACTTCATCGAAAAAGACAATTCTAGTCACACAAAATGAATTTTATTCGAATGACGTCATTGAAATATAAATCCCCTGCTTCTCAATGTAAAATCAATGAATATTTCATTCATATCACTTATATTCCAGACTCCAGAGCTAAATAATTTTGGGTGAAAAAAAATTCAGCAATTCTTATGCAGCTCACATTACAATCGTTTCATTCGTTTACATTCTGCATAGGTTGAAATTAGGTTTCAGTTGTGGAAGTAATCATAGTGATCATTTAAAATAAAAATATTGTAATCACGTAGGCACGGAAATTAGATACACAGATAATACACAAAAATAAAGGGGGGTTTTAGGAATGATGCAACACTAAAGATAAATTTAAACGACTTTTAAAAATCACGATGTTTACATAGCGGGAAATAAAATGGATGACATATTTTATATTGCAATGCTTCGAGTGATCTCTTCTTATATCATGAGTGTAATTATTATTTTAATTTATATTTAAAAGACTGCCTAACATACTTCGCTTAAAAAGAAATTTGTGAATTTTAACTCCGCTTAAAAAATGTTTGAAACATTATGTCCCATAGAGTTCAATGTATTTCATTTTTACATCCCGGGTTAAATCTGAAACTAACAAGGTGATGTTATTCATTTTCATTCCCATATGTTTCCCAGACCGTCTCAACAACATATGAAAATTTCATTTTGATAAAGTCATTTAGGCAGTTATCGTGCAAACGAACACCAAACTAGAATGACCAAAGCCATAAACACTTTAAAACTATGTTGGAAAGTGTTAAAAAAAGTTAAAATGAAGTTACATAAATTTTGCATATTTAAATAAATTTTCAATTTTTTTTTTTAAATATGAACGAATTATTCTAAGTGTTCCCTTCAAACCTCATTGTAAAAATCTCTCTTCGATCTTTCCTATGGTGTCAAGATGAAATCTGCTAATCAACTTTTTCGAATTAAAATGTTTTTGATCGCTAAAGAATCAATTTGTCTGATCATCACACAAAATTGCGCTTTAGCATAAAATAACTAAAAAACTGTCTCGAATTAAAAAGATAATCGCTTCAAGATATCTTAAAACCAAATCTGATGTAGCAGTGAACTTAATTTCTTAGATGTGAGTCACTTAAATTTTCTGCTACAGGACCAACAAACGAACAGACAGACAAACAAGCATATCTTCTTTTATTATGTTAATCTAGATAACATTGTCACGAATATGCAAACAGTTTCACTGTGCTATGGCTGTATTAAACAAGAAAGATCAATCATGCTTAAAGCATTGATTATGAAACACTTTCCAACTTCAAAGCAATTTTATTTAAAACAGTCGAAAATGCAATACATTCCTCGGTAATATTTTAAAACTTATCATAATACTACATTAATTTATTATATTTGAAAAATTAAACCTTCATTGAAAAACATGAACTTCATTCAAATGACGGCATTGAAATAAAAATTGCCTGGTTTAAATATATCTGAAAAGCGATACATTCCACGGTAATATTTTTAAAACTATCATAATACTACGATAATTTATTATATTTATAAACTTCATCGAAAACAACTGAAATTAATTCAAATGACGTCATAGAAAAAATAAATAAAAAGAACGAATATGAGTCTGCAGGGAAAGACATGTGCTGTCCACATCAGAATTTTTAACAATATTACAACAATGATTTATAGAAGTGAACGGGGATTATTTTCAGGTCATTTCGAAAAAAATGTATGATCTATATTTAAAGATCCATCAAATTTTTGTCGAATAAAATGTTCAACAAATTTAAGCTGTGTACCAAATTTTAACTCTCTAGGAAGTAGGAAAGTGCATTAAAAATGCCATCAAATAAATTTATCATGAAGAGTTATATAAAATTTAAAAAAATGAAAAATTGTTATCTACCAAATTTATTTTAAAATGTGAAGCCACTCCCATATGCAAAACGTTTAAACAAATGGAGAGATATTTATTATATAATATATCTCTCTTTTCTTTCTGGAAGATATCCCAAAGTCAGAATTTAATTGAATTTGTTTTTTTCCCTATATTAAATAATTTTTAATTAAAAAACTACTTAACATATTTTACTGAATTTTTTTTTATATATTCTATGGGATAATGTGAATATTTTCTAAAAATTTCGAAGCAATTCGTGAATTTTAAATTTACTTAAAAAATGTTTGAAAAATTAGGTCCCATAGGGTTCAATGTATTTCATTTTTTCAACCCGGGTTCAATAAAAAACTAATTGGGTGATATTATTTATTTATATTCCCATAGGTCCTACAGACCGTCTGAACAACATACTAAAATTTCATTTTGATAAAGTCATTTTTACGGCAGTTATCGTGCTAACGGACAGACAGACAGACAGACAGACAGACAGAATGAACAAAGTCATAAACACTTTTCAACTTTGTTGTAAAGTGTTAAAAACACACAATTGCTTATATTCAAGGGCTTTGCTTTACTCAAGAAGAATACACCATTACATGCAGCCATTCCTGTTACACTGAATATAGAATTGTCATATTTGAATGTCAGGTCGGGGGTGCCAGATTTGGCTGTTTATCGCCAACTTGGCGATTTTTCAAATAAACTAGAATTTTATCAAAATAACAAATATTCTGGGAAATACGAGTTTCTTCTGAATGTTTCTACATAGAGTATATAAAAGGAGTCTTTGCTCAATAGAATTCTTCTGAATGTTTCTACATAGAGTATATAAAAGGAGTCTTTGCTCAATTAGAGAGTTGTTGACGTGATACGAGCTGCATTGAATTGTGAGATACGACAGTGCTTTGATAATAGTATCCGATATTTTATGAATTAGCATGTAATTGCTTTGTTTTTGTATCTAGCAGTTTAGCGATTCTGTAAGAAAGTTCTCGAGCTATTCGCTGTATATTGTTCCTGTTTATGCTTATTAGTGCTTTTAAATAAGTGTTAGTTATCCAGAAATTTGAACCCACTTTTGTATCCTGAAAGTACACTCACGATTCCAGAGTATGCGTTATAACAGTATATAGTTAATTGGTATTTCAGCTGTACTCAGAAATGTGAAAATCTGTTTAAAATTACAATAATTTTCTCATTCATGCACACTGTACTATATGAAAAGCAAAACTATTTACTAGAAATACTATCCAACCTATTCATATAAATGCATAAGCATTTCTCTGCCCAATATTAAAATAATCTGTCCACATATATTCTAAAGCTAAAATAAAATGAAAAGCAAAATTATTGAAGAAAAAATTATCTTTTTTAATTTACCAACTTTGAGTAAATGAATTTGAAACGAAATCCCCTCAAAATTAATGATTTTGGGGGTATGTAATTTAAAATAAAACTTGGGAAAAGAGAAAGAAATGAAATAAGATAAAAAGATACCAATTCATTTAAATGTAAACGCGCCCAAAGATATACTTAATTTTGCATATCGATAAATTACTGATTAAGTTTTCATATCAATCATTGAAGTCATATTAATACTTTATGCATATGCAAAACTATACAGTGAAATTAAAATACTTGTATAAAAGTTCTTTGTTAAGACAGTGGTATAAAATAATAAAAAGAATATATGTTCCCTCTGATGTGTATCACTTCTGAAATATAAAACTCCACTCGACTTTCTCATACACTCATATTCCACAGTGTTTAGTTTTATTTATATCACAATCATTCTCAGCATAAAAAAAAGTTATGCATCTTTTTAAAATTTTATACCCAAATTATAGTTTCATAATAGATATCATATCATAAAAGCATTAACTTATCGCTCAAAACAAACATAAATACAACCAAGTACCTTGTCAAAATTTGGTATTTTTTGATAATTAAAAAATCGATTTTCAATCTTTCAATCCAATTACAATGCTATCTTTGTGCATGGACTCTGTATTGTCAAAAAAGCCAAAACTAAACAGAACAAATTAGCATGCACAAATGGAAAAATCGATGCTTGTAAATTTTCTTTTTCAAAGTCGCTTCTGAAGATTTTTCTCAAGAAAGTTTCCATTTATTCTTTCGACATGGGTACCTACCGCAGGAGTATTGATCGAATACTAATGAGAAACAGATTTAATGCTGCAATAGTTTTCTGACTTGGGTTTTGGTATCACCTCTTTTAAGCTAAAAACAATCGTCGAAACTGCCGCAAAAAGTGCATGAAGTAAGAAATTTAAAAAGGTAAGGGATACTTGGGCAACGTATATAAGCACAAATAACACAATAATGCAGCATACAGCTGTTTCGAGGGTACGCTGGATCCGCTTCGTCAGTGCAACAGAACCAACAAACACGACGAAGTGCAATCAAAGAACAAAAAAAGAACAGGTTTCACCCAGTCCTCACTTAAACTTTGGATTTGGAAATTATCTTTCACTGACTAATTCCTCTTTTGGACTTTAGGTTTGTTGGTTCTCTTGCACTCACCCATTCCTCTTTTGGACTTCGGTTTCGTTCTTGCACTGGCGACGGGGATCCAGCGTATCCTCGAAACAACTGAATGTTGCATTATTGTATTATTTGTGTTTCTATATGTTTTACAAGTTTTCCTTATCCTTCGTAAAAAGTGCATTTTACTTATTAATTTATGAAGGGGCTTTAATATGGTAGAAAGTGGTAGGAATACTTCATTTTTGATGAAGCCATTAAATATTTTTAGACTATTTTGCACACTTATTTTGTACAGTCATACAAAGTTTATTAAAGCCCGGAAGTGACGTCTCTAGAAATGAAGATGGAAATCCTTAGTGACCCTTCAAATCCTCTCTGAAATTCGATGCGGAATCACTACCAGTTAGCTTATAAGCTCTATTTATAGTCAATCCTGAAAAAGAGATGTTTCAAGGAAAATTTTTGCACCAGAAGTGAAAATCTTTAGTGACCCCATCCTCACCTCTCCACCTTTATCATAATTTATTGCTGAATTCTTATCTCAAATCAGCTGAGCTCCATTTACAGCTAATCTTGAGAAATAAATGTTTCAAGAAAACAGTATGAATCGAAAATGGAAATAGATCCGTAAGAATAAATCCTTAGTGACCCCAACCCCATCCTTCTGGAAATTAATGATGAATCCATATCTGTAATTATCTAAATTATATCTGTAGCAGATCCCGATAAATAGATAATTCAAGGAAATATTAATTTTTTAAACTGGAATTAGAAAAAAAAATGGGAAGTTGAAATCTTTACTGACGCTTCTTCCTCCCCCCCCCCCCCATATTACTCCGGAATTTAATTCTGAATCCAAATCAGTCGCTATCTCAGCTCTGTCTATAGCGGATAGTGAGAAATAGATTTTTCAAGAAAAAGAATTCGTGAAATCAATTAAATGGCAACAATTTTGCTTTGCCACCAATAACCAAGCTCCCTATCGAAATTCGGGATTATTTGATAAATAAACAAGAAAGAAGAATCATGCCTAAAGCATCGATTATGAAACACTTTCCAACTAAAATGCAATTTTATTTAAACATCTCTAAAATGCTATACATTCAGCGCTGATATATTGTAAATTATCACACTACTACAATAATTTATTATATTTGAAAACTTAAAACTTCATCGAAAAAAATAAACTTTATTCAAATGACGTCATCGAAATATAAATCGTCTAGCTCTCTAAGTAAAAGCAATGAAAGTTTCATTCAAATCACTTCTATTCCACACAGCAGAACTAAATAATTTTGCATGAAAAAATTTAGCAATTCTTATACAACTCACTTTACAATCACTTGTTTACATTCTGTAACCATTAAAATTAAGCTTTGTTGTATAAATAAATAAAGTTTGATGATCATTTAAACTAAAAAATAATGTAATTGTGTTGGCACAAAATATAGATGCACAGAAAATATACAGGCAAAAATAAAGCGGTTTTAGGACGTATGTAACACTAAATATAAATTTAAAAGAACTTTAAAAATTATTATGTTTACACTGGGAAAAAAGGATAGATGCATATTCTATTTTGAAGTGGTTCACGTGATCTCTTCATATAATATGGGTGTAATTAATATTATAATTTTTATTTAAAAAACTACTAAACATATTTTACTGAATTTTTTTTTATATATTTTATATAATAATTTGAATATTTCCTAAAATTTTCGAAGTAATTTGTGAATTTTAATTCTGCTTAAAAAATGTTTGAAGAAGTAGGTCCCATAGGATTCTATATATTTCACTTTTTTAACCCGGGTTCAATCCAAAACGAATTGTGTAATATTACCCATTTACATTCTCATATGTCCCACAGACTGTCTCAACAATATACTAAAATTTAATTTTGATAAAGTCATTTTTACGGCAGTTATCGTGCGAATGGACAGACAGACAGACAGACAGAATGAACAAAGTTATAAACACTTTTCAACTATGATGGAGAGTGTTAAAAATCGAATTTTAATTTTTAAATCCCATCACTTCTTTGTGTGAAGACTCTGTTGTAAAAGCCAAAAATAAAGAAAACAAATTGGCAAGCACAAATGGGAAAATCGATGATTGTAAATTTTATTTTTCTAAGTCGCTTCTAAAGAGTTTTCTCGAGAAAGTTTCTATCTATTCGTCCAACATAGGCACCTGCAACAGAAGGAGTGCTGATAGAATACTAATAAGAAAGAAATTGGATACAATAGTTTTTTGTTTTTGCTTTTTACTTGAGCTCTGGCATTTTTACTTTCTTATAGTATACAATATAGAAAAAGTATTGTTTTCACGAAATTTTTCGATTTCGAGATTTTGATGCCAACTTCTTAGCACCTCCTGAACACGTTTTGACTATTTTTGGACTGATGTTCGTCTATCTGTCTGAGGTCGATTTCTTTTGTATCCGATAGCGGCATAAATATTAATGGATTTTTGAGAAATATTACATTCGGCTTTATGAAGCAACATTCTAGAACTAGACAGAATTTTTTATTAATTCGAGTGAAAACTTCGAAATGTATTCGAAATTTTATAGTTTCTTAACATGACAGTACAGAACAAAATATCACATAATCATGCATAAAAAGGGTTATTTATGGCTCGATGACTGACAATTATTATAGTGGAAAATGTCGTGTTACAATTTTTGTGTTCGTGACGTTATTGTACCCCTTGGGGGGTAACATTATCAATCTTATTATCAATCGAAAGAATTCTTCAGGTCCTTTAAAATGAAAGGTAACTTGCTATAACTGTGATCATTTAGACAAACAATAATCAATTTTTTTTATCTTGTAAAATTTACAAGAAATCACAGGGTACTTAAAAATGGATTCTAATATGAGAAAGTCGAGTATAGCAGTGCTGCAGTTAATTTTATATCGCAATATAAAAATCTGAAAAGTCTAAAATACACGAAAAGTATGTATTTTAAAAATAATTCACGAAAATTTGTCTATTAATAGTATGGATTCCGTTCACAGTTTGTTTGAAAAAGAATTTTTCGCTGTTTCCGACGGCGTCGAGATGAAAACTCTGCAAAAATATTTCACGTGAGGTTTGCCGCAAATATAACTAAACAATTGATAATAATTATATTAATGATTAATTTTTAAATCAGAATGTCTGAAAACGTTGAAAATGACGGCAACATACTTTGGTCGGGAAGATTAAATATATATTTTTTTACGTACCGTAATTTCCATATTAACCGAAATATAAAGTACGCGACATTATTATACTTTAATTTGAAACTGATTTTGACATCCATAACTTGTATTAAGTGTATGTCTGTCACTTCTTTGAAGCCTTCCATATTCAGAAAAATTCTAAAAATTTAGTTAATGTCTTGTCCAGTACTCCATTTTTATACGCGGTCTGGCGGAGTGCCCTGTAAAGTTTTCCACATTCTTCGTTCCCATTATTAAACTTTGGGGCTCTTGTGTGTCATTTTAGCCTATTTTTCTTCTTGCTGAGTCTCATTTATTCTTGTTTGCACTTGACTCGTCTTGTTGGGTCTCATTTATTCTTATTCGGACTTGACTCGTCTTGTTGGGTCTCATTTATTCTTGTCCGGACTTACTCGTCTTGTTGAGTCTCAATTATTATTGTTCGTATTTAACTCGTCTTATTTGGGTCTCATTTATTCTTGTTCGGACTTGACTCGTCTTGTTGGGTCTCATTTATTCTTATTCGGACTTGACTCGTCTTGTTGGGTCTCATTTATTCTTGTCCGGACTTACTCGTCTTGTTGAGTCTCAATTATTATTGTTCGTATTTAACTCGTCTTATTTGGGTCTCATTTATTCTTGTTCGGACTTGACTCGTCTTGTTGGGTCTCATTTATTCTTGTCCGGACTTACTCGTCTTGTTGAGTCTCAATTATTATTGTTCGGATTTAACACGTCTTATTTGGGTCTCATTTATCCTTGTTCGAACTTGACTCGTCTTGTTGGGTCTCAATTATTATTATTCGGACTTAACTGGTCTTAATGGGTCTCATTTATGCTTGTTCGGACTTGACTCGTCTTGTTAGGTCTCATTTATTCTTGTTCGGACTTAATTGGTCGTGTCAGGATTTTTTTGTTGTGTTTTGGTGCAAGCCAATCTTGTTATTGCTCTTCGTTTCCGATTCTAGGTCTTGGATATATACCCCCTCTGTTCTTTTATTTTCGCCCATTCCTCTTTTGGGCTTCGGATTTGTTGGTTCTCTTGCATTGACGAAGGGGATCCAACGTATCCTCGAAACCGCTGTATGCTACTTTACTGTGTGATTTGTGTTTATATACGTTGCTGAAATTTTCTTTATCCTTTGCACAAAGTGTATTTTACTTATTGATGAATAGATGTCACATTTAGCGATGACTAGTCATCGCACCCGTGCAAAGCGTGGGTGAAAATGACAAATAAAGCATAGATCTTTCGCATCAGTAACGTTTATATCATCATTTTTAACAATAGTATAATCACGAAAATATACAAATACAACCAAACTCACTGAAAATAATTCATAATTTTCGACATTTAAAAGTGTATAATTAAAAAAAATTCAATTTTCAATCTTCAGTTCGATCACAATGTCTTCTTTTCACAAATGCTACGCATTGTATTTAGAGTTCAAAACAAAGGGAGCAAATTAGCATGCACAAACGGAAAAATCGATTCTTGTGAATTTTTCTTGCAAAGTTGCTTCTGAACAATTTGTGCTCGGAGTAGTTTTAATCTATTTCTCCAACACTCGTCACATACAGCAGGAATATAGATTGCATGCTAATGAGAAGGAGATGGAATTTTATAATAACTTTCTGGCTTGGATTTTGTCATATCTTATTTTCTTCACAGTTGAAAGAACTTTGCCCATACTGCTGTAAAATATCTGAAATATGAAGATCGCAGTCTATTTTTACTTTCTCTTACTATAGAATACAGCACAAAAAACAATTTTTCGCACGAAATTTTTCGATCCAGAGATTTTGATGACAGTATATGTTTTAGGACCTTCTGAACGCGTTTTGACTATACTTTGTGGCTTGGATTTTGTCATACTTTTTTTTTCACAGTTGAAAGAAGTGTGCCCATACTGCTGTAAGATATCTGAAATATGAGGACGCAATGTATTTTTGCTTTCTCGTACTATAGAGTGCAGTATAAAAAAATCTCATTTAGGCAGCACTTGACATTCCTTAATATAATGCAATAAATTTACTAATTTTACAGCAAAAAAATAGGTTATTCTTATAGTAGATACTTATATTTTTTCCAAGATATTGAATTTTCGTCAATTAGTCGTCATTTTCATTGATTTAGCGTCGTTTTTATCCATTTGGCGAGATTTTCGTTAATTTAGCAACATTTAAAAAAGTCGCCAAGTTGGCGACATTCCGCCAAATTCGTCGCTAAAATCTCGCCAAGCGTTATGGATGGAGAAATAAGTTATTCTTATGGCAGATAAATGATTATTGGCGTTCATATACAAAAGTATTACTCAAAGTATATTTTCTCATGAATGGAACGAGCTAGATCCACGAGAATGATGTTACCAAATTTATCACATGATATTACATATGAAAAGTGAACATGTTTCTCAACAGTTAATATTTTTTTTAATTTATGGGATATTTTGATAAATTTATTTGAAAAATGTGCAATATCTCGAGAACGTTAATGCTAGCGTTCTGCAGTTTGGGGCAAATGTTTTCTAAAAAAAAATTACATAAAAAGTTTCTATTTGCGTAACTTTATTAAAGGTTTTGATTTTTTGCTGATTTTTTCAAAATTTCACTCGAAAATGTAGGGGGTTCTGAACATTCGATTGTGTTTTAAAATAATAGGCTTCCAGTATTCACGGATTGTGATTTTTGTACCAAATTTCATTCGAATCGCTAAATTTCTTCGTGAGATATCGTCTCCACAGGCTCACTAACACACACACACACAGACATCACTTCAATAATGTTCGATTCGTGATCAGAGATGCTTTAAACGTGCTCTTCCGTCGAAAACTCGAATTCGAGTTTTCGACCCCGTCACAATACTTTCCTTTTACATTATGTATATATGTATATACATATATACATAAATACATATATATGTCAAATACAATCCGAATTTTCGACTCCGTCACAGTACTTTCCTTATACAGTATGTATATATGTATACGTTTAAAAACGATGATTACGTTTAAAAACAATAGGCTTCCAGTATTCACGGATTGTGATTTTTGTACCAAATTTCATTCAAATCGCTCCATTCGTTCGTGAGATATCGTCTCCACAGAATTACTGACACACGCACACACACACACACACAGACATGACCTCAAAAATGTTTGATTCGTGATCAGGGATGTTCGAAACGTGCTCTCCCGTCGTGAACTCGAATTCGAAGTTCCGACCCCGTCACAATACTTTCCTTATATATTATATATAAGATATAAGGAAAGTAAAAACTATTGTTAGCGCGAAAATGTTCGATCTCGAAATTTTGATCTAAATGTATATTTTAGGACCTCCCGAACATGTTTTGAATATTTTTAATGTGATGTTCGTCTGTCTGTTGTCGATTTCTTGTGTACACACGATAGCTACCACAAATGTTATTGAATTTTCACAAAAACACGGATTTAATTCAGGAAAATTCTAGAATTGGACAGAATGTTTTGAAATTCGCGCAAAAACTGCGAAGTTTATCTGAATATAATTATTTCTTAACATGGCATCATATGACAACATTTGGCTTAATAGTTTCTATCATTCTAGTGCTAGGAAACTTAATAGTTTCTATCATTCTAGTGCAAAATAGCCGCGACACAATTTTTGTGTTCGTTGCATCATTACGCCCTCCCCCCCCCCCGAGGGGGTACATCGTTCAACATGATATGAATCGAAATATTTTCCAAGCCCTTTAAAATGAAGGGAAACATGCTATAATTGTGATCATTTTAGAGTAAAGATACAGATTTTTCAAAAATGTTCTTACAAAATTTACAGAAAAAAATCACAAACTGTAACTTGTGATTTTTAGAAATTTAATCCATTTTTAAGTATACTTAAAAATAGATTCTGGTATGAGAAAGTCGATTTGAGCCACACTCAATTTTTATCACTTTTGTACACTTTTTACTTTCCTTATATACATAATGTATAAGGAAAGTATTGTGACGGGGTCGAAAATTCGAATTCGAGTTTTCGACGGGAGAGCACGTTTCAAGCATCCCTGATCACGAATCAAACATTTTTGAAGTGATGTCTGTGTGTGTGTGTGTGTGTGTGAAAGTATGTGTGTGTGTGTGTGTCAGTGGGTCTGTGGAGACGATAACTGACGAACGAATGGACCGATTTGAACCAAATTTGGTACAAAAATCACAATCCGTAAACACTGGATGCCTATTGTTTTTATACGCAATCGAATGTTCAGAACCCTCCTAAATTTTCGAATGAAATTTTGAAAAAATCGTCAAAAAATCAAAACCACTAATAAAGTTACGCAAGTAGACATTTCTTATGTAATTTTTCATTAGAAAACGATTGACATAAATTTTAGAACGCTAACACGAACTGTTTTCGAGATATTGTACATTTTTCAAAAAAAATATCAAAAAGTCATATAAAATAAAAAAAAAATATTTCCTATTGATAAACATGTTCTCTTTTCAAATGTAATACCATGCGATAAATTGGGTGACATCATTCTCGTGGATCTAGCTCATTCCATTCATGAAAAAAGATACTCTGAGTAATACTTTTGTATTTGAACGCCAATAGTCATTTATCTGCTGTAACAATAACTTATTTCTTAGTGCATAACGCTTGGAGAGATTTTGGCGACGAATTTGGCGGAATGTCGCCAACTTGGCGACTTTTTGAAATGTTGCCAAATTATCAAAAATCTCGCCAAATGGATAAAAATGACGCTAAATCAATGAAAATGACGACTAATTGTCGAAAATTCAATGTCTTGGAATGAATGTTAGTATCTACTATAAGAAGAACCTATTTTTTTACTGTAAAAGTAGTAAATTCATTACACTATATAAGGAAAGTCATGTGTTGCCCACATCAGATTTTTTATAACACGTTGTATATGAAAATTGCTTGTTTCTAATCTCATATTCCATGGCTATATATGAAAACTTTATAACTATTTATATTATTCTTTGAGGTCTCCTATATCGACCGATATAGGAAAAAAATGAATGCTTGGCGATGGCCATCCATCTTCAAAATCTGCTACAGGTAATGCGGCGCCATTTATCAAGAAACACCCATTCCCCGATTCATCATTTGTTTCGATTTGTGAACGAGAAATGGGGGGGGGGGGCTTTTTGCGAGAAGAAGTAAGTTACTTATGAAGTAACGTCGGTTGTTTTCACGCATTCATTAATAAACTCTGGAACACCGAGAAGATATATTTGTTTCCAGACAATATCGGAGAAAGAGAGCAAATTGGTAAAGTGTAACGATGTTGCCAACCTTGAGGTTGTAATTTTATTTTCCTCGCCACAATCATTATATATAGTTATCGAACGTGTCTACCGTGTTTCTGTTTCATCGGACTTTATAAGACCTCCTGGTGACCTAAAAACAATAATCGCAAGTTACTCAAAAATGGATTCTGGTATGAGAGAGTTCAGTTGAACCACAACTCCAGTTAATTTCATACATTACTGTTTCTTACGAGTATCCTTAAGCACTCCAATTAACTTAATACTAAGAAAAAAAATAAACTAAGAAATAAACTAAATAAACTAAGAAATGTTTCATAAGTGTACACATTAGATCTATTTTCAGTATAGTGACCATGCTCGGTGGGGTAAAAAGGGTTGAATTTAAAAAAATTAGCATAACTGCCTCTGCAACAAAAAGATGTAAGGGAAAAAATTCAATTACAAAGTTATTTAGAATTATCTCATCAACAGGAATTGATACCAGGAGCGAATAAAACTCGTATATGGAAGGCAATAAATGTCTATTATCAGTATCTCTAACATGGTGACACATATTGCATGTTGACGTACGCGGTAATATTAATTCTGGAATTCATATGTGCATTTTCTCTATCGGAGGGCATTTTTAGCAGTAACTCTTGTGTCAAACACAGTAACAATAACTCTTGTATAAAACACAGTAACAGTAACTCTTGTATAAAACACAGTAACAGTAACTCTTGTGTTACACTCAGTAACAGTAACTCTTGTGTCAAACACAGTAACAGAAAGTCTTGTGTCAAACACAGTAACAGTAAGTCTTGTGTCAAACACAGTAACAGTAATTCTTGTGTCACACACAGTAACAGTAATTCTTGTGTCCAGCACAGTAACAGTAACTCTTGTGTCAAACACAGTAACAGTAACTCTTGTGTCAAACACAGTAGCAGTAACTCTTGTGTCAAACATAGTAACAGTAATTCTTGTGTTAAACACAGTTACAGTAATTCTTGTGTCAAACACAGTAACAGTAATTCTTGTCCCAAACACAGTAACAGTAACTCTTGTGTCAAACACAGTAACAGTAACTCTTGTGTCAAACACAGTAATAGTAACTCTTGTGTAACTCTTGTGCCAAAATAAATGCCTTCTGTAGCAGTTTTAGGGTCGGTTTTTGCTCATTAACCAATTCACTATCAGGTGTAAAACAAAGATGTGTGATGTCAGGTTTATAATTTATTACAGTCATTGACTGCATCATGAAAATCACCACCAAAGACAAGAGCAGAGGCATTGGATAGAAATTCACGTCAGTCTCGAAAAATTTAGATTATGCAGATGGCAGTGCTCTTTTGGCCTCTAGATTTTGTGATCTGCAAGATAAAACTAATGACCTTAACAAATTTGCTAAAGCTACTGGTTTGCGAATCAATGAAAGTAAAACAAAGTCCTTAAGAATTAATGAAAAAACTTCTGAAAATGTAAAATAAGATGGTGAACCCATTGAAGCTTTACTTACCTTGGAGCACTGATGAAAAAGAGGGTAGAACAGATGACGAAATCAAAATGAGAATTGCGAAAGCTCAAAATATTGGTCATGACGAATTCAATAAAATATTTAAAAAAAAGTTCTGCGCCGAAATTATTTTTTTAGACTCCGTATGCAACTTGTTCTTTTAAAAGGTCTTAGTTCAAGTAGGCAACAGTCCCTATTAATTGTATGCATCTGACTTAACTGCGTTAATATAAAATATTTTGGTAGTATTAAAACTGAATATTTTAATATATAAACTTTATTGCTTATTGCGAATGCTATCCTCATTGATAATTGTCAGAGTTACGTAAAATAAAAGTTTGCAACTTCGTTCCAGTAGCTCAACGGTAGAGCGTCGACTGCCCAGTTCGGAGATCCAGGGTTCGATTCCTTTTTGGGGCAGTAAGGCTCTTTACAATGGCGCCCGAACAAATCAATTCTGTAGGTTGGTGCAAAAATGTCGGAGGTCTGAATATACCAGACCGTGCGACTCACATAGTGGGTTTAGAGTAGCTAGCTGGGCGCGGTAGCCCTGTGGTTAGCGGGCGGAAGTTGCACTCGGTAGGCCCGGGTTCGATTCCCGCCGCTGCCCAAACTGCCGCCGTGTTCACGCGGAGTACGATCACGTTAAACATGTGGGTCCGTAAGTCCTTCCGACAGGTTGGTGGTAGGGGAAGGAGGGTACGGTCCCTGTGGATTCCTCCCCCACTGGGTTCCGGTCTAAATTGGGTGGCACTTCCCGGCCGCCCAAACAGATACCTTACACCTTTCTGGTAGGTCGGACGGTCTGGGTCGAAGAAGAAGAAGAGTAGCTAGCTGCACGGCGGGGAAAGGATACCTCCTGCACTCAGGAGGCACCCAAGGTCTACCATCCCGCCAAACGAACATTTATTTAGATCTAAAAAGATAACAATTGATGAAAAATGGTGTGATTAAGCAAAGAGTTTTACATTATATTTGAACTTGACAAGTACGTCCATTTTTCAAAAATGGAAAAAAGGTTATTGCGAATATAGATGAAAAGATCATTGAAAAATAAAATTTAGAGTAAGGTATAATAACATAATGAAAAATAGATTAAAATTAAAGAAAATAATAAAATTTTAAAAGTAAAATTTAGAAAATATATAAAAAGAGAATATATGAAAAAGAAAAAAAATTTAGGCACATGAAAAACAAAAACAGAAATTTAGAATAAAATTTAGAAAAGAAAAATTAGAAAAAATACAAATAAAAGGGTCAAAAGAAAAAGAAAGGACCGAAAAAATAAAAACAGTTAACATAACTTTAAAAAAAAATGGAGGGAACCCAATAAGTTAATATAAATTAATATAGATGTCGGAGGTCTAGGTCTGAAAGTGACCCTAATACGACTAGTATGGATTCAGTGGACTCTGAAAGATTGAGCACCGATTTCAAATTGAGAGGATAGCGACCATGCAGGATACAATTCTGGGTAAAAATACAGAGGCTGTTCACACATTTTTTTAGACGATGTATATTGTATTCACAAAACTAAATTACATAAAATTCTTGTGTTTTAAATGTTCTATTTGACATCCCTTATTCTGAACTATCTTTCGACACCGCAATTTCCAGGATAATAATGCCTTTTGAAGTGTCAGAAGAGGTATTCTATCCCATTCCTCCTGAACAGCTTTCTAGAGTCCTGTAAGAGTTTTGGGACGACGTTTGGATAATGCAAATTTTAAAAGTCCGAAAGCACAAAAATCCATAGGTGATACATCGGGAGATTTAGTAGGGATATCAGTGAAGGGTATGGCCTTGATACCAGTTTTTTGTTCCATTTCTTTTAGGAAATTTACAGTGGATTTTGATGTGTGACTGCTAGCTTTGTCCTGATGGAGTCTCACAGATTGATGGCACTGTGGGTAAAGCGATGGTATTTCATTCAGAAAAATTGGCGATAAAATATGTTCCTGATAGTATTTGGAGTTAATCTTGACATTTTTTCCCACTCTCTTTATTTTTAACTTGCCATTATAAGAAAAACCAGCAACAATCATGAATCCCTTAGAAAAACTTTCTTTCGATTCTTTGAACCATGTACTTAAATTTTTTTCTCCCCTTTTATGATAATAAATGGCTCTTTTTTTGTTGCAATCATTTAAATACACCCATGATTCATCTATTGTGACAATTGTTTTCCATTTTTCTTTCGATAAGTGTTTCTCATATAGAATTCTGCAGCGTGTCCTGCGTTCAGCGATATGATTTGGAAGAAGACGATGCACATTGCGTTTTTTCGCTTAAGATTTAAATCAACGTTTATCATTTTGTTTACAGTGGACACCGAGCATTTTAATGATTTTGCAACTGTCCTTTGACTAGGGGGATTTTCTATTAACATTAAACAACGTACCTTTGCAATAGTCGAAGATGTCCGTTTTTTCCTTGGAAACTTGTTTGGAATTTTTGTCCCACTTGAGGCTCCAATTTGACGTTTTTCTCCTTTCCTGTTGACGATATTTCTATCGACGCTTTAGATATCACAAAACCATGACTCTCACATCGTTTTTGGATAACAGAGTATGCATATTTCTCTTCGGAAAGAACATAAATGTAGCCTTCGAACCACTGCTTTGTTAAAAACGCCATTTTTGAATAAAAACAAAACTTTCATGCCGCAGACGATAATTTTGACTTTTAAAAACATAGTACAATTGGAATTATTTCTTTTGCAGCAAACGATTTTTTATTACCGCTTACCGAAATCGTCTAAAAAATGTGCGACCAGCCTCTGTAGTAATAGCAAGAGGCTAACCTGAGATAAAAATAGCAGGAGGTGGTTAGTCAGATTGTCAGTTGCTCGCCAATCTGACATTAGAGGGTGGAATATGCAGCGTCCACTTCGACGATAAGAGCTTGTAATTTCGTCCAAGTAGCTCAACGATAGAGCGTCGGCTGGTCAGTTCGGAGATCCAGGGTTCGATTCCCGGTTGGGGCAGCAAGGTTCTTTACGCAGTACGTCCTAATCCCTAGTGCTTAGACGCTTGAGTTACGAACATGCATTGTATGACGAAAAGTGCTTGTTTAGGTGTGTTCTATCACCCCTTACAGTTTTGCCCCATCGTTTTGAATCACCCTGCATAGGGAAATTCGTGTGCTGTCAACATCGTATTTTTTTTTCAAATAAAGTACTGGTCCACCTTTCACCTCAACCGCATCCTTCACAACCTACAAATTGGGTCACCATTATACGCGACCAGATACCCAAAGTACGATCCAATCTGTGAAACCTATTAGCTTGGATTTCTTCTTTCGGCATCTGGGGAAAATTTCTCCCTTTCCCTTAATGAAAGTGCTTAGGACGGGAGACGAGAAAACTTTTGTGCCTCAAGATCCACCCCTCCACACCCATTCTCACTTTTTTTTCCCCTGAACACAAATGGAATGCCGATATTCTTTATTTTTGTTCTTACTTTTGCAAGGCACACCGATCGAATTTTTTTTTCATTTTAATCACTCTGAAAATGCAGCATATTGGGATGAACACTTTAAAAGTTTTAAAATGTATTTTTTACTGAACTAAATATATGTGTCACGAAAGGTATATTAAGTTCAGTTAAAATATATTTTAAATTTAAAAAATACATTGAGATGCTTATGACTTCCTACTTATTGATATGTTTATTACTTCTTACTTATTCAGATGTTTATTACTTCTTACTTATTGAGATGTTTATTACTTACTTATTGAGATGTTTATTACTTCCTACCTATTGAGATGTTTATTACTTCTTACTTATTAAGATGTTTATTGCTTCTTATTAAGATGTTTATTACCTCTTGCTTGTTGAGATGTTTATTACTTCCTACTTATTGAGATGTTTATTACTTCTTACTTACTAAGATGTGTATTACGTCTTACTTATTGAGATGTTTATTACTTTCTACTTATTGAGATGTTTATTACTTTCTACTTATTGAGATGTTTATTACTTCTTACTTATTGAGATGTCTATTACTTCTTACTTATTGAGATGTTTATTACTTACTTATTGAGAGAGAGAGATATGTTTATTACTTCTTACTTATTGAGATTTTTATTACTTCTTACTTATTGATATGTTTATTACTTCTTACTTATTGATATGTTTATTACTTCTTACTTATTGCGATGTTTATTACTTACGTATTGGGATGTTTATTACTTCTTACTTATTGAGATTTTTATTACTTCTTACTTATTGATATGTTTATTACTTCTTACTTATTGCGATGTTTATTACTTACTTATTGGGATGTTTATTACTTCCTACTTATTAAGATGTTTATTACTTCTTACTTATTAAGACGTTTATTACGTCTTATTTACTGAGATATTACTTCTTAGAGATATTTATTACTTACTTATTGAGATTGTTCTGACAAATCACAACACTTTGATTCCTTATTCAAAATTTAATATTTTTTATAAATAATAATTTATAATTTATAATTATAATTTATTAAATATTTTTTTTTATTTTAATTTTAATTATTTAAAATTTTACCATTAATTATTATTCTAAATTATCCTTTTCTAAATAATTTTATTCAAAATTATCTTATTCTAAATTATTCATTAAAATACTCGAATAATATAAACTGTAATTATATAATAAACTGTATATAAAAAAACTGTATAATAAACTGTCAATATAATAAACTGTAATTATAACGGTTTTCATGCTAACTGTAGTATGCCGAAATAATCTATTTGAAGCTTTCACTCTAGAACTTCCATGTTCTGAGCGAGAGGGTAGATCTTTGGCCAGTAGCAACGGTGTCGAAAGCCCAGACCGTCCGACTCGTCCTAGAACATAGCAGCAATTTGGACGGCTGGAGTGGCAACGGTGTGAACACTCTGAACCAATCAGGTTCCGATACATCTGAGCGGGCTTTTCTCTTTTGAGGAAACAACGTTTTGGCCAGAGGACGCTACTTGTGCGAAAATGAAGGTTATTTGTTTTTCTACGTGCGCCCGGTCTTTTGGCTGGGAGTGTTGTTGTTGAGACCCAGACCGTCCAACCTACCAGAAAGGTGTAAGGTAGCCGTTTGGACGGCCGGGAAGTGCCACCCAATTTAGACCGGAACCTAATGGGGTAGGCATCCACAGGGACCGTACCCTCCTTCCCCTACCACCAACCTCTCGGAAGGACTTACGGACCCCCATGTTTAACGTGATCGAACTCCGCACGAACACGGCGGCAGTTGTGGCAGCGTGCAAATCCAGAGCGCAAACCACCGGGCTACTGCGCCCGAAATGCACGCGGTGTTCCCAGGTGGTCACCCACCCATGTACTAACCGCGCCCGATGCTGTTTGATTTCGGTGATCTAACGAGAACCGGTATTTTCAGCACGGTAGGGTCGTTGGCTTTGGCTGGAAGTGAGTATTTTTTTAATATATATTCATAATTGGTTTTCATCAAAAGATAATAATATCTAATAGTTTCAGAATTGACTGAATGTGATATAAATTATTAATAATAGAACATATTTTAAGAAAAGTAAATAATCTTCAAGAAGGTATGCATATGCTTTATGTAATCGGATCTTGTTCAGATAAAGTGAACAATTCGTACACGAAGTGAATTTCATCAATGAATTAATGTAAATTTTAGAAGAGCGATGAATGCAGATTAGTGTTTCTTTAAAAAAAAATAAAATCATGTTGCGATGATTATGAATACATAATTGGTGAATAAGTAATTCACACTTCTCTTACAACATGGAAAGTACTTTGAATCCCACTTATTGTGCTCATAATGAATTTCATTCCACGTGCTCACAATGAATTTCACACTTCTTTTACAAAGTGGAAAGTATTTTGAATTCCACTTATTGTGCTCATAATAAATTTCACAGTTATTTTACAACATGGAAAGTATTTTGAATCCTACTTATAGTGAACATAATGAATTCACAATTCCTTTACAATATGGGAAGTATTTTGAAATCTCACTTGTGCTAATAAAGAAGAATTTTATAAAATAAATATATATACATATATGTATATTTTATCTTATCACTGCTATGTAGAAGAACATGTTCAAAATTTATTATGTAGTTAATAATATTTTTTGCTGAATAAAGACAGAAATTGATAACTTTTCAGAAGATTATGTATTTGGTTATATTGACTAAAAAAATCATAATCAACAATCATTCATTTACTTTCTATTACAACGTATCATTTTAAGAACAATAATTGGTTGTCTGAGTATTCAGGATTTTTTAGATATCACGAACTATATATATATATATTGTTATAAGAAACTGCTAGCTACATAAACTGAATTGTTATTGTGAGACCAGAAATAGATCTCACAAGTGTTTTGGTGAGACAAGTTTATGCCAGTTATTTATTGTGTCCGAAACATCGAACAATACTTCTAGTCTGAGTGGCGCCGAGGTTTACAGCAAACCAAAAATTTAGGAGCGTCAAGACAGAGGGGACCGAGCGGGTCCTTACGAGGATACCAAGTAGCGACATTAGTTGAATGGTTAACCAATGAAGAAAGTGCTTGTTGCGTCACACTCAATGCTGCAAATGAAAGCGAAAGGGGAGTGACAGCCCCGAGGGAAAAAGAGAGCCACAGTCTGTGACAGAAGAAGGACACTAGGAGCAGGTTTTGACAGATAACTTCTAGACAGTGACATAAATAACAACTTCTGGAGTAACAGTTGGAGTTCGACATTACAATTATGACTTAATGACTTGTGCAGAGACTAGAGAGATACTTGTGCGACATGATGACTTGTTGATGTGCGGGTGTGCACGCCATGAGTACAAAGTGATCGTCGATATTACGGGTCAGTGAATAAGTACTTCGAGTCTATTCCGGCAATATGATCGGCGAAGTGCCTATGGTTGTTGTGGTGAGGTGAAATTTACGCATAAATACAATAAAACTTAAACACATAAATACATTAAGGATACTCACCAAATAGTTCCACCCGGCTCAACCGCGTTATGTATAGTGGGGTCCGATTGGACCTAGTACAATGCGTTTGCTAAAATAAATAATCACTACCTTTTTTTGTGGCCATCTAACAATTTATTTACAGAACACATGAAATCTCAATTAAACATTAAATAACAAAATACACAATTACAAATGAGTTCCCAATTTACCTAAGCTTGACCTCGGGGTGCACAGTTTATTTTGCATTAATTTGTATATTTTTTTATTATCCAAACTTGTAATTAATTACTTTTTTCAAGGAAAACAAAATATAAATTCATTTTGGCAAATATCCCATTTAGCATAAAGTTGCCCTTAACACTGTGGATCAACATCAATCAAGTTTAAAACATTCATATACACATTTTAAAATCAATATACAATTTTCATACCTTCATTACATAAGAACTCTCACTGAGTGCTGGTGGTTATCCCTCTGCTCATTGGAATGGGTGGCACGATTAACTGAAGGTTAGTTCATTAATTTGACGGTTCATGAAAAACACTACCAGTCTGAGAAACTCGGTTGAGGATCATCAGGTGACGAAGATTTTGGCCAAGTATATTTGGAGATGGGCACACTGTCCACTTTCCTTCTCCTCCTCTTAACGTCGGCTTAGTCCCAGCGGATCGGGTGCGATCTGCGTACAGGCTTTACCACAGAGTTAAGATCAGATACGTTTTTGTAGAGATTGTCTGCTGCTTAGGAGCCGGGACTGATGCTCCGCAAACACTCCGAACATGCAGTCTCACAGTTGCCACGGCTTAAATGCAGCTAAGAGAGCAAAGGTCCCACATCACGCCGTTTTGGAGGCAGAGCTGTGTTGTACTGCAAGCAAGCAAAGTAAAGGCGACTTTCTTCAATTTTCTGGTCGCCACCGCCCGAAGAATGCGCCCTTGCGCTGAATTAGGCTCGGCCCGTTTTGGCTACGAGTCGCCATACTTCACCGGACTCACGACGTCGGCTCCTAGCCGAAGGCATAGGCCGCCCTAGATAGGGGCCACGGATACCGGGTCAGAGATGCATCAAAGTGCATGCCGGATCGGCTTCACAAAAAAACACAAGTGCCACGCACTTGGAGTGCTATCTTCTCGAGCTCAGAAAAGCAACTAACTTTTTACATTTCTAAAAAACCTTCAGAATTTTAAAACAAGGGGAACGACAAAAAATAAAGGGAGGAAGTCCCCCAATTCCTATTCGCTGTTTCCCAAGCGCAATAAAAAATGAGGTCCAAAAATGCTTCACTCCATTGGTTTTTGAAGCGACGCTCATTTTTTATGCGCTCCACTAAAACACAAGAACCAGAGGGCTTTCTACAAACCGGGTGGTCCAAGGACCGGACCCCGGCGCGAGCCACACCTGACAGGGCTATAAATCTTCAGAGATTTGTAGCTCAACTTTGACATTTTGCTGCAATTAAATCTCTGAATATTTACAATCCATGTCAGTGCGCACACTACCCATCGGTGCCAAAAAATCCCAATTCCGTCTGTGGAAAGGCCTAGCTATATACACAAATCAAAAACATTGTATACATTTCAAGTACATTACACCTTTCCTTTTTTCCCAGGGTTATGTAAAAAAATATGTGATTGTACTATCACAGTTGTTGAGACCCAGACCGTCCGACCTACCAGAAAGGTGTAAGGTAACTGTTTGGACGGCCGGGAAGTGCTACCCAATTTAGACCGGAACCCAGTGGGGGAGGCATCCACAGGGACCGTACCCTCCTTCCCCTACCACCAACCTCACGGAAGGACTCTACAGACCTACATGTTTAACGTGATCGTACTCCGCGTGAACACGGCGGCAGTTTTGGCAGTGGCTGGAATCGAACCCGGGGAAGTACCTGGTGGTGACAAAATACAAGACAGACTTGAAGGTATGTGTTCCTCAAAAAGATATCTAGGTCTAAACAAGTATATTAGGCCAGTTAGGGTCACATGTTCCCCCGCCAAAACTAATAATTAATTATGTAATGAATTAATAAGTGTTTATGCTGTTAATAAATGTTTTATTGTTAAACTTTAAATGGTGTGATCTATTTAGTATTATATTAATTAATAATTCCTTTACAGAACTCACGCGAAAAAAAATAATTGGAGGGTTTTATATAGCGGCACAACAATGCAATGCACTAATTAAATGATAAGTCCACTATGTACGAATTTACAGCCATGTTAAAAGATGGATAATCTAAAAGATAATTAATCAAAAAGTATAACGTTAAGTTCCTTTTCTAAAATGTGTACCACGGTTATGATTTTATTATTTATTTTATTTTGATTTACAGGTATATGATTCCAGGTAAGGAATTAAGAACAATATAATTGTAACATGTAATATAATATTTTATTTCTCTTTAGGCATTTTCATGCAGACTCATTAAAGGAGTAATTAAATTACACAACGCGATATGTTAGTTATTCTAAATTAAGATCCCACTCCACTATGCGGTCCCAATAATAATAAATTTAATATGCAATTTTCATTAATGACTATATGAGAATGACCGCTTTATCAGGTATTTGGTTACAGATGCTTAATTAGATATCGTTTTGAATTACTTAAATTTTCCTTGAGCATTTCCATCCCAACAGAGGTGTTTATTACTTCTTACATATTGAGATGTGTATTCCTTCTTACTTATTGATATTTTTATTACTTCTCAGTTATTGCGATGTTTATTACTTACTTATTGGGATGTTTATTACTTCTGAATCACTTATGTCCCAACGGTATTCGAACTTGGGCTGACCGTACGCGCTCTATCCATTAAACTACGGGGTCGACATCCTTAACTTCTATAAAGCGAAGGATGTGTGGTCTATATAAGCTTCGGTTATTATTTCCCTCAGTTTGCGTTATAATTTATGTTTCGCTCTATATTAACAACTTCTGACTGGTTCCGTTATGTGGACCAATCGTTGAGCCAAATAACAATTCTACTGTCCTGCAGATCGGCAGGATAAGTTTCGGGTCATGATAGAGGAGGGATTGATTAGAAGTAGTGATTCAATTGGAAGATGGGATTGCGTGAAGTTTGAGCCGCTGTGTGTATTAGACAATAAAATTGAGGGCCAGCTTATGGGAAGGGTGATTAGGATCACTCCTGGGTCCGTTGAGGACTGCAGGAGTGTTCAGACTCACCTAACCCAAACAAAAATTCCATTTAGCTCAATCGATCTAAAAAATGACCGCCCCCAAAAAATAGTCATTAAAGGCTTGCCAACTAACACGGAAATTTATTCCCTTAAACAGGCTATCACTAACGAAGGATTCAAAATTGTTAGAATTTCTCAGCTAAGAAGTCGCAGGGATAGGTCCCCCCTCCCCATTTTCTTGATCTGCCTAGAGCCGATCGAGGAAAGGGAGAGGATTTATAAACTCACCTCCGTACTCTCCACGAGGGTAGCTGTGCAGGCATTCAAATCAAATGGGTTTAAAATGTGTTATAATTGCCAAAATTTTAATCACTCTTCGGAGAATTGTTCACTTCCCTCTAGGTGCTTAAAATGCGGGGAACACCACCCAACTCGTGAATGTGTAAAGCCAAGAGACCTCCCGGCTAAATGTTCAAATTGGGGAGGGGCTCACCCTGCCAACTTTCGGCACTGCCCAAGAAACCCCTGGAACCGTAAAAAGTTCCAGGAAGCCAAATCCAGCCTTCAAAAACCTCATACTAAAAATGTTAGTCTCCCTCTAAATCTCGACAAAGAAAATTTCCCGCCGATGCCAAAATATCAAACCCCCATAAATAATGCAAACCACGAGGCGATGCCACGTGCTGAGGAACAGCACCCAAGCTACGCAGCACGGAGAGCACGTGGTCCACTCGCAAGTAGAAATAGAAGAAACTAACCAAACTGCAAACCTCTTCCATGATTTTCTAAAATCCTTTCAGGAAATTAATAATTATGTTAATATAAACAACATAAAAATTATCCTTGTTAAAATCGTCCAAATTGTAAGATCAAATGCAGACCCTATGCAAAAATTGTTTGAAATCTTCATCCTAATTTCAGATCTTAAAACTCTAAATAACCCCCATAATCAAATGTAAGTTGTTTCGTACAGCAAGTTAGTATTCACTTATGTACTCTTTCTTTTCGGGTGCACCCTGGCGCACCCCTTCAAGTTATCCACCATTTAGAAGCCAGACCCTCCCCTCGTGGGCGGCAGCCGCGGACTCTGACTCACATCTTCAAGCAACTCAACTAATGTCAGAAATCAGGATATCTCACCTTACTGACTGAAGTCTAAAGCATTCGCTAGGAACTTCATGCATGAAACGACCAACGTTCGCTGTGTGTATACGGTGTATTTGGAAAGTTCTCGTCCGTGAGTCCATCAGGCACTAGTTTTGGTACAATGACGGTCGGAAGGATCTAGTGCCCACTAGGTGCTTAGGACAAGATCTCGATGTTATCGGACGCTATTTGGAAAAAAGTCTTCTATTTTGTTGGATAGCGTAAGAATAGTTCTATCACCAGGTCCGGTAGAAATTCAATATTGATTTTTAAGTTAAATTGCAAGAGAACACGCAATACTGGATGTTGGTATATGCCTATCTTTATCTATACAGCCAGCTGTTGTATTGTTATGGTGTGCACAATGAATATGCTTCAGTTAAATCCTCAATTGGTGTGTTATTTCCCCTGGCCGTAAGGCCTCTGTTTCACTTAATCTAAGATTTGGAGTTAGGTCATTTTTAGCTGAATAAGTCTGTACAACTCCCAGTACATACGCCAATCTGACCGTCGTGCTGAGATCACAGACTTTACATTGATACAGAAAGAAAGTACTTTACAAGATAGACCCTACATTCTTCTTCTTCTTCAGATTTCTGAAGCAGAACTTCAAATCTGAACTACGCCTTTTACTTTCCCTGTAATACATAGTAATGTATAAAGAAAATATTGGAATCGTGTCGAATATCGCATCGAACTCGAGTTTTTGGCGGATTTACACGTTTTAGGAGCTCTAGAACAGGAAAAACTATTTTTGGCGTGACGTTTGTGTGTGTCTGTGTATCGACTCTATCTCAAAAACTAATTGATCAAATTTCATAACATTTTACAGGTAAGTGACTTGTGGGTTACCCTGGTGCTGATTAGTTTTGGTACGATTCGAGATAAAAAAACTGCCCTTTTTTGTGAAATGGCTCGCAAAAGTTGTATGTATCCACTCTAGCTAAAAAAATATTTTGCGAAATTTCACAAAATTTGGTAGAAAAATCACTTGTGGGTTATGTACCCTTTGTCCTGATCATTTATCCTGATCAGATTTTGGTAAGATTCGGGAAAAATGAACTCGCCTTTTCTTGCGTAATGGCCCGCAAAAACCGTAATAAGAGGCTACTAAAATCTAAAATAAGAGGCTACTTGTGCTTAAATATATGAATTAAATCCTTGTTTTATACGTAATTTTTGACGATAAAAATAATAAGACCAACACAATTACAATCGAACTAGCTGTTCTTAAGATACTTTAGATTTTGCATTTTTACTATGCCACCTTAAAAACTACGCCAGGTTACCAAATAAAAACTAAAAGTAAGTGTGTGTGTGTGTGCAATGTAATGTATCCACTCTAACTCAAACACAAATGAACCAAATTTCATTATATTTTATATGTAAGTCGCTTATGGGATACCCTTGCTGTTTAGACTTTACTAAGGTTCGGGATATAAGAACCTGCTCCTTTTTTTTTTTTTTTTTTTTTTTTTTTTTTTTTTTTTTTTTTTTTGAGAATTGGCCCTCAAACTTTGATGCATCCATTCTAACTAAAAAGCTAAATGATCAAATTTCACAAAAATTGTTAGATAAGTCACTTATGGGGGGCGGGGGGTACTCTGGCGCTAATAAGATTTTAGTACGATTAGGAGAAAATAACCTGCTTTTTCTTGCGAAATGGCCTACACAAATCGCCAAAATCTAAAAACTACAAATACGCAAATGTATCAATTAAATGCTTCTTTTATACGTAACATTTTACGATGGAAAGAATAAGATCAACACTATTACTTTAGGAGTAGCCATTCTCGATATATTTAAACCCTTTGGAATTTTTGCTACGCTGGTTTTGAAAATATGTTTAATTACCAAATGAAAACGAAAACTGAATTAAAAGTGTAAATGCAGTATAATTCAAATAATTATGCGTGTAAATTTAGCACAATGAAACTCAAGTTATTAAATTATTAATGAAACAAAGATATAATGACTTTGAGTCTAAATTGGAAATATTGCATTGGAAATATTGCATATCCAACCACTGCAATAATTGCAGCAATACATTGTAGTAATTGCAAATATTGAAATAATTCATCCATTTGGCGTAATGTTTACCAATTTTAGCACCACATTAAAAAATCGCCAAGTTTGAGATATTTCGCCGAACTGCCAAATTATCGTCGAATGTGTGGTGCACAAACAAGAGATAATTGAGGTTCACATTTAAGAAACATATTTAATTCATCTTAGAATATGGTCGTACATCGTATAAGACTTGCGTTGTACCGCTAATAACCCACCATTAATATCTTTAGAACGAGTTCCTGGAATAGAATATATTAACATAATACTACTCAGAATTAACTGCACCCATTTTAACTTAGGCATAACATTATTTATTAAGAACATTCTATTCATTACTAAATTAATTACAACAATTATCAGATATTATTTGCGGATGAGATTAGGTAAGTTATTCTTATCAAAATGGTTATGACCTGCAATAAGCTGACTTGCACATACCTTCTGGTTGTCCTTAGACGTTGACACACAGCCGACTGTCTTTCACATCAGCATTCGCACAACTTGCTATTGCACATGGCCTCTTCGGCACTCCCTCTTACACTGAATCTGTTCTCGATCTCATCTGATCTGTTACCGTTCTTTTCACATCTCTGAATCTGGTTTCTTACTCTAACTGTAATTTTTACATATCGGAATCTCTAATCATTCTATCACTGTTGTCTCTCTGCATCTCTCGTTGAAGTGTATCGGGAATCTGTAGAACCTTTCGGTTGCCACCTCTTTTTGCCTGAGGTCTGATACGCCTCTTCGGCTATCATTGGTTGACCTCAGGGCGATGTGGCAACCATGTTCCGTATTGGTTACTCTTTTAACCAACCCGTAGTTTTTCCTTTAGCCTCCAGTACTGCTCCGGCTCGACCAAACCTGTACTTGAAGCCTCCTTATTTATGGCTCTTGCTGACCTCTCGGATCAGGGCTGTAATACATCGGCGTCTTTCAGTCTCATTCTGGTCTCACAGAGTGTTATATATTTGGTGATACTTACTATTTATTTTTATGTAATTTTTTATGTACATTTATTTGAAAAAAATGCAATATCTCGGTAACAGTTTAAGTTAGCATTCTAAAGTTTATTATTATCGTATTAGAATAAAACATAACGTATAACATAATTATTTATTTAACATTAATGAATGGCTTGATTTTTTTATGGATTTTTCAAAAAATTAAGGATCTTTCAAACGTTCGACCCCCTTAAACATTAATCAATTTCCAGTATTCACTGTTCGTAATAATCGTACAAATTATGTTCAAAACGCTCCATTCTTTCGTGAGATATCGTATCCACAGTCTCATCCACAGACTCATACACACACAAACATCACTTCGAAAACGCTCGATTCGTGTTCAAAAATGCTTGAAATGTGCTCTGCTGTTGATAACTCTAATTCAAATTTTCGACCAATCACACTACTTTCCTTATACATTATACTATGTATGTAGGGAAAGTAAAAATCATTAAGACAAAAGAAACAAACACATTATTTCTACCCGAATTGTTCCTGTTGAAATAAAATCGCAGACATTACTTATTTCGAGCAAATAATCACTTACCTACCCATCTAGATTTCATAAATAACGCTCTGGGTCACACATACACACAAAGATTGATGATTGAACAAAAAATGACTTTTTAACCCCGCCTTTTAACCGTTATCAACAAATATCGCCGTCATCATGAACGCGCTCGTCCGCAAAAGACATTCATTTTCATTTCTTTTGTGACAATGGCGTTGCCAAACAATGTTAGAGAAAAAAAAGAAAAAGAAACATTTCAGACTTCTGTTTGTCGGCACTTAAATATGAAAGTGGGCTATCGTGAAGAAGCAGAATAGTATTAGAGGATAAGATAGCTAAGAATGCTGACAACTTTTTAGAGAAACTAAGAGTAAATACTTTTTAAATGTACTGAGAGAGCCTAAATAAATGAAACATCGTCGTTTCCAATTCATGTTAAACAGCTATAAAAAGTTTCATTCCTTTAAAGTGCTGCAACAACTTCAAGACTCATAATATACAATAAAAATTTACCCCTTTTAGTACTGGTGTCCAAGATCAATTCTAGAGGGGGGGAAAAAAAACCATTTCAGATTTCTATTTGTCGGCACTTAAATATGAAAGTGAGCTAGTGTGAAGTAATAATAGTGGAATAATAATTGTGAAGTAGTAATAGTGAAGTAATAATAGTGGATAGGATTGCGAAGAATGCTGATAAATTTTTAGAGGAATTAAGAATAAATAATTTTAGTTGTACTGAGAAAGCACAAGTAAATAAAACTTTTTTGTTTATGTTAAACAACTATAAAATTGTTCATTCCTTTACAGTGCTGCTACATGTTCAGTACTCGCAAAATAGAATAAGCATTTAATCCTTTTGGTACTGGTGTCCAAGATCAACATTAAAATTCAATTTTTAAACGGAAATTCCCAAATTCACAACTAACACGCACTGGCTCTTCTTAAAATTCCCGTTATCTTAAAAAATCTGTCATTCAGTGGACAGACCAAATATTGTGTTCAGTTCCTATTAACAACCAACTTTCGTTAATGCACATGCGCAGAACTTTGCAAGCAATTTCTGGTAAGGTGGAGAATAGATATTTACCTTTATACCCCGTGTTAAAATGTCCAAAAATCAACGGATTACCTCTTGACGATGAAGATCAATAATGAAAAGAGAGTGAGAGAGAGAGATCAGAGTGTGAGTGAATAATGAAGATCAGAGTGTGAGTAGATTTCTCAGTGTCGGATTTTTATATTAACTTCGTCTTTCAACTCCCAAAAATTTGAATTATTTTTACACATCCTGAAATTCTTGATTTTGTGTTACAGATTTCATTAAAATCTAACTAAAAAGAGCGTTAGAGAGAGAGAGAAAAAAAAAGAGAGAAGCGCGCGCCGATTGTTTAAGAGAGACATATTTCAAAGTGTCTCTTCCCGTCAATGTTCTATTGTGAACTGAAAGAGTATGTACGCGCTGATTCTACTCTAGCTACAGTTCTCCGATAGATGTATCTATCTGCTGTTTTCATTGCACATATTTGCCGCGTGTCTTTGAGGCCCTAACTTACCAGATTCCACTATTCACTGTTACCTTAAATGTGGCATGTCGCTGTTTTTGTGGTACATTTTGATTATTTAAATTTGGCACTTTAACGAGCCATCGCACCTTGAGTCACCATAAGAATGTGATCGTTTTGGGAGAATAAATCAAGGACCGGAACAATTAAAATGGCCAAATGTAATATGATTTTTTTTGTGTGGTATATGTTTATTCTTTGCATTCTTAATCTTACCATTCCAGCCCGTCGTGGTCCCGCAATAGTAAGGTACATGTCTTTTCGGAATGACTTGAAAACCATAGCAGCTAGAAAGCTCAAATTAATCATACCTTGCTTTTCATTACATATTTTGAATTTTTGGCATAAATCAGGATCGATCTCATTAGTACTTTATATAGCTGCAATTTTGTTCTTCCACCAATCGGATGTGATTTGAAAAATTTCTTAAACTGTGAAAACAGCGATATGCAGCTATAATCCGTGTTTTGGATTTCTAAACTAACGATATTTTTACATTTTACTTGAGATACCAGGTAGTTAAAATGCTCGACAGATTCAAATTTGTTACAAACCAGCTTTAAATACAAGGTGGATAGACCCACTGCTGGTGCAAACCATGTTTTTAGTATTGTCTTGATTGATTTAAAGATGCATTTTATCAGCAGCGCTTTCCAAGGCAAGAAAAGGGTGTAAAGAACCTTGCTACCCCAACCGGAAATTGAACCCTTGATCTCTGAACTGGCCAGCCGACGCTCTACCGTTGAGCTACTGGGACGAAATTGCAAGTTCTTATTGTCGAAGAGGAGGGAATTTACTCTGTAAGGTATCTTTTAGATCATTAGTGGTTCTAACTATAATATCAATGTCATCAGCATATGCAAGAATTTAAATAGACTTGTGATAGATATTTCCTTTAGTGTTGATATTAGGATCTCTAATCACTTTCTCCAGGATTAAGTTGTAAAGTAAACAAGCAAATGCATCTCCCTGTAGAAAACCATTTTTGATAAAAACCGAAGCAGCTACAAAGCTGAAATTAAGGCTATCTTATCTTTAGATTATCCAAATTATTTTATCCAAATTATTTTATCACTCTTCGCCACCGATTGTCAAAAAGTTAAAAATATCTTTGAAAACAAATCATACGATTTAATTCTGTAGGAAAAAAAATCATTATTAAATACGTGTGTTCCTAAAAAATTTTTAAATGAATGCTTCCAACTAAAGCCGTCCGGTCAGCAGGTAACAGTGCAGCAATGTTCCGTGTTGCCCGTGTTCGGCCTGAGAGTCGAACCAGACCCAAAATTTACCTACGCTGCAACTGAAAATCTCTATTGTTAGATAACCAGCACAAGTCCTTATTGTTCAACAACGTGCCAGCCATAAAAGTTCGACGAAGCAAACCGTTCCATTATTGTATCATAAGGTGCCGGCTCCTATTTAGTCCTGGACCAATCAGACTGGACCAATCAAAAACCTATAGATGTTCTCGGCCCGTAATTATGAATAAATAATTATGTTCATTGAAATTTTCGTTGGAGTGATCAGGAAACAAAGCGACTCAAACCCAGCGACTCATTGCCGATAGGCCAGTCCAACCCTGCATACACAGACGGACATATGAAATATAGGCTAGTCCATAAAATATAAGCCTGCGTATAGGTCAGTCCAACCTAATACATAAACGGACTATTTTCTAAAGTGGTTAAAATGTTTGCTCAAAAGCATTCTATTTGAATTCAAGAATACTCAAAACATAAAATTCCCATCCAAACTTTAGTCTTTGTAGCAATTTGGTAAAATACGTTCCCTAAACATTATAATACGTACTGTAGTGAAAGTAAAAATGCATAAAAAAACAAGTAGAACATAAAATACATAAAAAAGCAGAACATAAGACACAAACACATAAACATTTGTGATCTGTGTTGCCCTTTGAAATAAACATCAGGCGCCATTTAATTCCCACAAATAACACCTTCTCCGCCTAGCTTTCAAAATGACACTGACACGTCTGATACCTGAAATGGCTATAAGAGCACAAAATGACTATTTTTTTCACCCAGCCTTTTAACCGTCAAAAACAAACATAGATTTTATCACAAAGGCAGCCAGGCTCAAAAGATCGCCGCTTTATTCCATTCTCGATAATAGTGTTGCCATACAACGGAAGAGAAAAGGAGGAGTAGAAAATATTACATTGAAGACTTCGGTTGAATAGTTCGCAAATATGAAGCCGGGAGATCATTGAGGTGAAAAATCAGAGTAAGAAAAGTAGATTAAGCTCTTAAAGAATGCTGATGAGCTTGTAAAGAGAATCTGGAATTGTGTAAATTAAATATATATATGAATTATGAAACCCCACTCGACTTTCTCACAGGGAATAATTGATTTGATCTACTTGTATCTCAGAAGAATAAAAGACAAAATACAAGAATGGATCCTTTTATCAGTTTACGTTTACAAGTTATTTTTTAAAAATATTTCGAATAAAATTATTTAAAAGTTTCATTTCAATTGGCAACAGTTTATTGGTGCCGATGTATGTGTTTGGATTATTTGTGATAATACATATAAGCAATTTTGATGCCATTAAAGTACATAGTGCAGTTTTGATTATTATTTTCCTCCATATACTGTATACAACTATGATTATTCAGGAAATAATCATTGTTTTTCATAGGAAATAATGTTATGAATATCTTAAAATTCGAATAATTCGCATTCTAATCATGAGAATGACTAAACGTTTGACCTTGTTCTAGTTCTTTACGTAATTTATCTATATATAAAATTTGAGGTAAACGCGATTGTCATAATTTAATAGCGCCATATTCAAGATGTTGAACGTTTTGATTTAAAATAGAAACAATCATACAAAAATTAACTACTTTCACCGTCATCAAATAAGTGAATGTGATTACTACTTTTAACCACAAATAAATGAATATCGTTATTTAAGAGTTATCACAAATAATTTTCGGGATATTCAAAATTTTAATTTTTTGCAGAAGAACTTTTCTGAAACTCTTGAAAGAATCAAGCGATATCGCGAATTTTGATGTCAATTTTGTTGTTTTCCTGTTTATCTTTATTACAGTTTTCCTATTTATAGTTATTTTCCTATTTACCTTTATTGTTATTTTCTTATTTATCCTTATAGTTGTTTTCCTATTTACCGTTATTGTTGTTTTCCTATTTATCATTATTGTTGTTTTCCTATTTATCATTATTGTTGTTTTCCTATTTATCATTATTGTTGTTTTGTTGTTTTCCTATTCATTGTTATTGTTGCTTTCCTATTTATCGTTATTGTTGCTTTCCTATTTATCGATATTGTTGTTTTCCTATTCATCGATATTTTTGTTTTTCTGTTTAATTTATCATTTGTTATTTTCCTATTTATTTTTGTTGTTTTGTTGTTTTCCTATTTATTGTTATTGTTGTTTTCCTATTTATTGTTATTGTTGCTTTCCTATTTATCGTTATTGTTGTTTTCCTATTTATCGATATTGTTGTTTTCCTATTTATCATTATTTTTGTTTTTCTGTTTAATTTATCATAAGTTGCTTAAATTGGTAGTCAAATTCGCGAAACAAGGTCTTTGAATCATTATGTTGTTTTTTCCCATTCCTCCTTGGATTTTACTTTTAATTCTTGCAATCTATTTCTCAGGATTGCAATAGATAGATTTTAGATGATGGCTGATATACATTCAGCATTGAATTCCAAATAGGGAAGGGAGGTTCTTTAAAGTTTTCCATTCACGATTTTTCCGAAAATTCGTATGATTGTACTAAATAAGTATTCAAAAGAATACAAAAATTCTTAATTGTTCCGTCAAAATTAAGCGTACACAATATCTGCCACTATAGTCATCAAAGTTCCTTCATAAATAATAATTTGCTGCATGACGCAATTGGCCTTAATTTTATAGGCTGCATTTAACGAAGTTTTCCACACCAATTACTTTCTGGCCATCCAAAAAGCTGCTCAAGTCCCCGGACGTGTCGGACGGTCTGGGTCTGCAGCACCAATTACTTTGTGACCACTGGTTTGAGCGATTTTAATGAATAATTATTTTATTTAAATTCAGAGCAACCAAAAAAATATATTCATTTTTCCGATAGAAATAATTATAAGAAAACTCTAATCTGTGTTGTTCCTCATAATATCGAAATAATCTTGTAATATGTAGAGAAATTTATGTAAGTCACAATACCGCTGCATTTTTGTTATGTATTGCGTAATTCTGCCTGATTGTCAGCTTCCCATTCAGATGACTCTGTACAAGGTGAAACAACATTTACAGTCAATTCAGAAATCATTGAAGAACCTGAGGGAGATATCAACAAGGTGACGCGTATAGATACTGGGTTTTTAAGTTAAGCTACGTTCAGGATATGATGGATGTTCAGAGATGGTTTTCCCAATATATCTTCTTAAAGAAAAATTTGCATACAGAATTTCTTTTGCAATATATATATATATATATATATATATATATATATATATATATATATATATATATATATATATATAAATTGAAAGATTTTAATCTAAAATTATGCATAAACTACTGTATGTACAAAAAAACCCATCTCTAGCATAAGACATAGATGGGCTTATAGTTAAAGTTTAGAAATGCGTTAGCGATAATAATAATCAAAATAAAATTAAATTAAAATTAAAATTAAAAGGAGAATAAACTCTGTAATAAGCGCAAATGCAGCTTTACAACAGGTTTTATCTTTTTTATATATACTATATTTATATATATATATATATATATATATATATATATATATATATATATATATATATACATATATATTTTTAAACCCATTCATAATCAGTCTATCCAAATCAAAACTAAAATGCTAAAATTATATACACAATTAAATATTAATTGTAAGTTTTTTAAATTTCCTTATGTTACTTTGGTTCCTAAATTCCACAAATCACCTCTCAGTTTTAGAACAGTCACTTGTGGACATAATACCTTTACCACTACAGCTAGTAAGTACTTGCTTAACTGTTTAAATCGAATTAATGAATCTCTTAAATTCAGGAATTCAGGATATTTCATTTTGAACAATAGTTTTGATTTAGTTAATCACCTTAGCAAGTTACCACAAATTCTTGGTTTCCAAACCTTTGATTTTAAAGACCTATTTAATGATATTGTCATTAAAGATTTACATAAAGTTATTATCTCTCTTTATCATGACTATATATCTTCCAATCATGATGCTTTTAAAGTCAAAAAAATTTCCTATGCTCTTGCACTTTGTGTTATACAACAATTATATTATCCAAGGTGATAACATTTATTTACAAACATCTGGTGTACCACAAGGTGGCTGTAGTAGTAGTATACTCGCTAACTTATATCTTTATTATTATGAATGTCATTTTAACTCTAATTCATATATTATATATAGATATGTTGACGACTTAATTTGTATTATCATTGATGATTCCTATCCCATTAATATTGATTTTTACCCGTCTAACCTAGAATTAATTCCTAATGAGCCTTGCGTTAGTCAAACTGTTAATTTTTTAGACCTAAATTTAGATACCCTCAATAATCATGTAATCACCAATCTATATGATAAAATAGATTCTTACAACTTCAATATCATAAAGCTGCTATCATATCATTCTTGTAATTCTATTCAATTGTTTAGAAACATCATTTTAAACCAGCTATTTCGAATACATCGACTTTCTGATCCTCAGTTTCACTTTCTCCACATCAATAATCTTAAACGCATTTGTCAAAACTACCTATATCCGGAAGTATTTGTAAATAATATTATTAATAATTTCAAATACACCACGTAATAATTTTACACATGCATTATTTATCTTTGATTGGTTAACTCATTTTTGAAAATTCACCCATTCTTATCACCTTACTTACCACTTGGCCTGAGTCTAATACTGTTTACTATTTTCGAATGACTATTTTCCGCTTGTCCTGAGTCCTATACTGTTTACTATTTTCGAAAGTCTCCATACATATTATGTATCGTTCAATTGTATTCATTCCCACTCGCATTGACGAAGTGAGGTGAAATGCTCGCCCACTCGCTTTGACGAAGTGAGGTGAAATGCACAGTCACTAGTTTATCTTACACGTGGTGCTATTCTTGTGATTTCATATTACAGTTCGAGGAGGTATTGTTTTTCAGCTTTGTATAATTCAATTGACTTATTTTTCTCCTTCCACTAGCCAGTAGACAGTTCCAATGGTGTCTATAGTTAAATACTATCGCCATTGTCAGAAACTGGCTATTCTATCGGTTTTAATTCGAATTGTATGGCTGTCCTGATGAGAATGCAATTTCGAACTAACCGCCATTTTTTGTGTAGTTTCAATTGATTGTTCTCTATTCTTAATCTCTTATCTTGAGCTGATTATTATTGCCTATTCTCATTTTTGCCGAGTTTTATTTTTATTTACTTTTATATACTTTTAATTGTGATTTTTGAATCCTAATATTCTTCTCATCCCCCTTTCCATTGTAGTGATATGTTACCTTCTATCTTTATCCTTAGTCTTGGCTTATAGTTACTCATTTGTAACAGATATGCTAGAGATGGGTTTTTTTGTACATACAGTAGTTTATGCATAATTTTCGATTAAAATCCTTCAATTTTTATTTATATATATATATATTATATACTATATTTTATTTATATATATATACACATATATATATATATATATATATTATAGGGTGTTTCAAACTAATGGAACAAACTTTCAGGGGTGATAGAACACATCGAAACAAACACTTTTCGGCAAAGATAGCATTGTCACAAGTTAAGCAGTTAGGTGCTGGAGGGCGCTTTCTATTTCCCCAACGCTGCCTTTCACAAAGCAATGACATATATACATTCAGGGTTTTATTCCGGGTTAAGGCATTAAAGTTCTTTACAACTTTAATGCTCGATTTATATTTTAAAATGGTGAAAATTCAACCGAATTTCTACTTGCAGATTCATAACCTTTAGATTAACTAGAATGTTCTAAAAAATCCACACTATCTCTTCCGGGTGCTCAACTAACCCTCTGCTAACTTTTGCGTCTATCCGAGGCTTCGATTTCCCACTACAAAGACACAAACATCTTTTGTTATGTGAGATTTGAAAGAGGTCCATCGTAAAATTTCAGAACATTAGAAATACATCATAAATATCAGCTACCTACATGTGTTGCCTGTTGAAATAAAATCGCAGAGATCATTTATTTCCTGAAAACAACCCCCTTATCCGCCTATATAACCTTCATAAATAACACCCTGGGACGCATTTCAACACCAAAATGAATGTAAGAGCACAAAATGGCTTTTTTAACTCCGCCTTTTAACCGTTAAAAACAATCGTTGCTTTCAGAACAAAGGCTGTAACGCGAAAAATACATTTCTTTTTTATTTCCTTTGCAACAATGATGTTGCCATTTTATAGCTTTCATGATTATGCTGTTGCCAAACATTTGAAAAGAAAAAGAGGAACACAAATGGCTCATTTGTGCCTTCAGTTTAATGATTTGCAAATATCAAGTGGAGATGTCATTAAGCTAAGAGTCATAAAAGTATATCTATCGTCTTTTGCGGATTCCTAATAAGTTTACATAGAGTTAGTAAGGGTAAATTAACTATAAAATGACAGATGGCACTTTAAGCAATATGCACACAGCGATCCTGTAAAATGAAAAAATCCTTCAGTTACAGAAATTTTTCTGGTTACATAAAGAACCTAACCAGTATAATAAAATATGATTCCAGCTGTCTAGTTGAATAAATTATCCAATCTATTGGCTGGGGAGCATTTTCATTTTAAATAGATAATTCATATTTAGTTCAATATTTTGCAACTGTCGGATCGGACTGGATTGGATTATTTTTATTCTTTTTTATGCACATGAACTCCTATTATCATCAATGACTCGGCAGCTTAGTGAGGATCCTGGCCTTCCTTAGAATCTTCTCTTAGAAACTGTCCTTTTTGCTAAAGTTGTTCTCCAATATTTTTTGGATCTCAGTGTCCCTTTTCACACAGCCAATTCATCTCAATATAGGTTTCCCTCTTAGCCTATTTTAGGCCCGTGTCGACAATTATATATTCTTGGTAATTTGATGGCCATACATTTTTTGCACATGTCCTATCCATTTTATTCTGCAAATTATAATATGTATAATAATATATGCATATTTATATAGTCTGTATAATTCAAACTTCTCCATATTTAATTTTCCTAAATACTTATTAAAGTCCTAAGACTTGCCAGTAAAAATTTTCTTTAGATTCTCTTTAGATTTCTTTATATTTTTTTAGATTTAATTTCCGTTGTTGTGAAAGCTAGCTATTGAAGTGAAGTTGGCAAAACTGCTGAAGAATGTTTACACTTCTTTTACATACAAGAAATTTGCTCTGAAAACTACCGTGATCGTTGTGCTCAGACAATAATTATTGATCGAAAATTCTGTAAGAACTGAAACGATTGTTGTGCTCAGGCAATAATTAAAGAATAAAATTGCTGCTTAAACTAGAACGATCGTTTTTCTTAAGCTATAATTATTGATCGAAATAGTTACGGGATCTATAAATATCGTTGTAATAGGACGATCTCTTGTGCTCAGGCAGTAAGTTTTGATCAAAATTGCTGCGAGAACTACAACGATCGTTTTATATGGGTATAATTATTGGTTGCAATTATTGAAGGTGCTACAACATTCGATTTGATCAAACTATAATTATTAGACAAAATTGCTACGGGAACTACAATAATCGTTGTACTTAGGCTATAATTATTAAGCTAAATCTTTGAGGAAACTACAAGGATAATTACATGCTTAGACTGTACAAATTTCTGCATCAACAACAACGATCCTTGTGCTCAGACTATAATTATTGATCAATTTACTACGGGAACTGAAACGTTTGTTGTATTCAGACTCTACGCCTATTGATCAAAATCGTTACGAGAACTACAACGATCGTTGTGCTCAACTATAATTAGTGAACAAAATTGCTGCGATACTACACTGCTCGTTCTGATCAAACTGTACTTATTGATCGACATGAATAACTGCACTTAATATTTTTACTAGTATGCGCATTGCTGAATTCAACTTCTTTACAAAACATGAAAGATGAAGTACAAAAATCTACAAATCCTACACATGTGTAATTATCCCTGGTCGGTCTTCGATCGTTCAACAGTACATGACATAACAGAAAGAAAAGATATTTTGTGCCATTTTTGAATTTAATTTACTTTCCGAACACGGCCTAGAAGGGATGTACATTACAAATGTAGCGCGGAGAACATATATCTAAAAAGGAAGGCAATATATGGAACGGTTCCAAACGGAGGAAAAAATCTGCTGAAAACATTCTACACCCATACGCCTATGTTTACAGATAGGAAAACGTAAAAAAAATTCAGGAACATGATAGGAATAAAAATAAGATCTCCTTTATTCATTTTGAATATTTGCCGTTCAAACTTTCTATGCATCAACTTACACAAATCCTTTGAATACGTAGAGTATATTACATGTTTTGATGTTTATAATTATTTCCATTAGCACGTTCAAAGATGAGAGAATATGGTAACGAGCTTGGCAGTTTATCGTTCAAATTTGATGACATTCAAAATTTCCTGGAAATCCAATTTAACAGCATAAGTTAACCCAAGAATATGGTGTTTTATATTGTTGCAAACATATAAAATGCCTTCCTTCACTGATGGAGTCTCACTTGAGAATCTAAAGGGAAAAACACTTTTACAGGCAGCCATTCCTATTCTGTCAGTGCAGGGTTGCCATTTTTAAACACTCATGGCGAGGTTTCCAGATTTGGTGATTTATCGCCAATTTGGCGATTTTTTTCGAAAGTTCAAGAACCTTTTTGAAGTCATGAATATTCTTCAAGATACAATCCCTTTCTGGAAGTGTCTACGGAGAGTATATAAAAGGAGATATCGCTCAGTTGGAGAGTAGTTGGCGTGATACGAGCTATATTGAATTGTGGGATACGTCAATGTTTCGAGAATAGTATCGGCTATTTTGTAAAATTAGCTGAGCATTTAATTGCTGTTTTACTGTACCTGACAGTTGTTTAGATATCATCTGAGTTTGTTAACGAGCTATTTGCTGTATATTGTTCCTGTTTATGCTGTGATTGTAAATAAACGTGTTAATTATCCAAAATTTGAACTCATTCTTGTATCCTGAGAGTACACCCACAATTCCAGAGGATACATCGTAACAATATTATAGCTTATATTTACAGCTCTGAAAAGGAAAAAGAGAGATTTTTTAATTCATTCAAGCATAGATGATGTCAGTAAAATGATTTAGATAATGTGATGGTTCTAATAAAAACTAAATTTTCAATAAGAACGATTGGGCTTCCTATTATATGCCAAAATAGTTAAATGTTATAAGTTGATAGCTTAAAATACCCGGTGTTGCCCCAGAAACTACTAAAATAAAATTATCGCCGTGCAAAATCTGAAATATTTATAACCATCTCCCATTTACACCATTATCCCATTTACACATTTTTCCCATTTACATATTTATCCCATTTTTACCATTATCCCATTTACACCGTTATCCTATTTATACATTTCTCCCATTTACACATTTTTCCCATTTACACATTTTTCCTATTTACACGTTTATTCCATTTATACCATTTGTACGTGCCACTTTAGAGTTATAGCGGTCGTTACAGACAGACAAAAAGAGGTAATTTAATTACCGTTGATCTGAGTTGATAAGATAACGACGTTCTTGCATTATAAGGGCCATGGCAAATAGAAACAAATCTTTAATTCTAGTTATTCCACACTTTGCTCTAGGGTGATAAAAATTACACCAGAATATTTTCTGGAATCAACTTCATTATATAAAAAAATTATTAAAATTCATCACGTCATTCAGGTGGCATTTAAGTTATAAGCCTGTATATTTTTTTTTTCTTTTATATTTTAGATCTTTGAGGCAAGTATAAATATAGATTTTTAAAACAAATGTATATCATTAATTCCTATTTATGTTTGAAATTCAAAGTCGTAACAAAGGATGACGTAGGATAAACTGAATATATGGTGCGGGGTAATTTGAGTGTAATAACCAAAATAGCTTTTCCAATATATACATATGCTTTATTATTTTACTTATATGTATTTTTCTCCGAAAAGGTTATGGAATATTTTTCCAATAATTTTTGTATCTGTCAGAGGTGCATCAACATTGTATGTTATTCTTCAATATCAAAAATAAATATATAAACAGTAATAGTTTTTGATTATTTATTCTGTATGCCTTATTATTTTATTTATATATTTTTCTGTTAATATTATGGCATGCTTTCGCAATAACTATTTGTATTTATCAACGGTGCATCAGCGTTTATATGTTATTTCTCTATATTAAAAAGAAATATATAAACGATTATATTTTTATAATCTATTCTATGTTTATTTCAAACACAATAATTTAAAATTATAAATTTTTTCTTTAGCCTAATAAGGCTTTTGTGTTGAGAACAATAGGGTAAAAATTTAAACTAATTGAATGTGATCGAACTGAGGATATTCACAATGCACAAAATTCCACTCGTCTAATACAGCTGCAACTATTCCCTGTAGTCTCACTTCGATCTATCATCTGACAATGCACGAAACGATCTTTTGTTCCTTTTTCCGAATTAAAATTACTTTCAAAACAAGACCTTGGAGAGATTAAAAAATCGCACATGAAGCGCGAAGAACATATCGAAAGGGGAAGAGAAGCAATGTGGAACTGTTCCAAGCGAAAGAAGTAATTTGCCGACAGCATTCGATGCACATACAATTTCCTTTGTCTCTTAAAAAGTAAAAATAAAATTATTTTAGAACATGATAGAAAAATTAAAAGAGATCTCTTTGTTTGAATATCAACCTTAAAAAATGTTTGGTTTCACAAATGCATCAACTTTTTTTTTACAGAAAGCATAACATTGTCGTATGTTTTGTTGCATGTAATTAGTTGCATTCTAATGTTCCAAGATATATAACGTTTTCGTAATAAACTTGTCTACCTGGCAGTTTTAGTGAGCGAAATGAGAAAATGTTCTGAAAATAAAATTTGGAAATTCTATATCCAGATTTGACGATCACTCCTTCTCTACAAATTTATAGCTTTCAACCACTTTTAAGCCAAGAGAAGACAATAGGGTGATTAAACCACACTAAAATCCCATAAGAAAATGATTTTATAATGTAAAAATTCACTCACATAGCTGTTTGAAATGACACTAATACCAATCTATGATCACAGATCTTTAAAGGCATCAGTGGTGTAAGTATCTCATGCTCTCTAGATGAAGACTGTGCAAAGGACATGACATCCTTCATATCTACAGTCGCACCCGAGACTGCGCATTCGAAATCTTTACCAGGAGAGAAGGAGGAAACGATGCCTCTCGATTTGTGGCTAGTCAATAAGCCAACACATGTTCTTGACAGTTTCTTCTTCATGGCTGGACGTATGATGCGGAAGAGATAGGATTAGATTTTAGAACGCTTAGGAAGCAAATAGATCAGGAAAGTTCGATAACTGTTCACTTTCTTGGTATTGCAGATTATTTTTTATTTATTCAGGCCTTGGTGAAGAATAAAAGAGATAGAAACATTAACAGAATTGCGGTTTCGTTGTAGATAATACCATCCATAGACCGATTTTGCGCTTCGCCAGTATGAAATATTTTAACGTAAGGCGGTTTTTATGTTGAGGACAATAGGGTTAAAATTTAATCTAATTAAACATGGTCGAACTGAAGATCCTCACAATGCATGAATTTACTCGTCAAACACAGATGCAACTATTCCCTTCCGTCCCACTTTAATCTATCATCTAACAATGCATGAAACGATCTTTTGTTCCATTTTCGAATTAAATTTACTTTCAAAACACGACCTTGGAGAGATTAAAAAACTTCAAATAAAGCGGGAAGAATATATCGACAAGGGGAGAGAAGCAATATGGAACTGTTCCAAATGAAAGAAGTAATTTGCTGACAACATTCAATGCACATACTATTCTCTTTGTCTCTTAAAACTTCAAAATAAAAAAAAATTTAGAACATCATAGAAAAGTAAATAAGAGGTCTCTTTGTTTGAATATCAACCGTAAAAGATGTTTGGTTTCACAAATGCGTCAACTTTTTTTTCCGGAAAGCGTAGCATATGTTTTGTTACATGTAATTATCTACATTCTAATGTTCAGATATACAACACATTTGCAATAAACTTGGCTGGTAATAATAGTAATAATTGGCGATTTTAGGGAATGAAATTGGAGACACTTGAATATTCTAAACATGGAGATAAAGGTAAACAAGAAAGATCAATCATGCATAAAGTATTGATTATGAAACACTTCAATGCAATTTTATACAAGCATCTCTCAAATGCGATACATTCCTCGGTAATATTTTTAAAATTATCACAATACTACATTAATTTATTATATTTGAAAACTTCATCGAAAACAAATGAACTTTATTCAAATGACGTCATCGAAATATAAATCAACTCTATATAAAAGCAGCATTTCATTCATAATCATTTTTCCAATCGTTTAATTCATCACAGTACTATAATAATTTATTTTATTCAAAAATTTGAAAAATTATTATCTACCATAATTATTTTAAGAGTGAAACCTTTATATAAAATAATTAACCTCTCGGAAAGATAATTATTATGTAATATATCTTTTTTTAACACTTTACAACATAGTTGAAAAGTGTTTATGGCTTTGTTCATTCTGTCTGTCTGTCCATTAGCACGATAACTGCCGTAAAAATGACTTTATCAAAATGAAATGTTAATATGTTTTTCAGTCGGTCTGTGGGACCTATGGGAATATAAATAAATAATATCACCCGATTAGTTTTTTATTGAAACCGGGTTGAAAAAATTAAATACATTGAACCCAATGGGACCTAATTTTTCAAACAAATTTAATCTTCACAAATTGCTTCGAAATTTTAAGAAAATATTCACATAATCCCATAAAATATATAAAAAAAATTTCAGTAAAATATGTTAGGTAGTTTTTAATTAAAAATTATTTAATATAGGGAGAAAAACAAATTCAATTACATTCTGACTTTTGGGATATCCTCCAGAAAGAAAAAAGAAATATAATATATAATAAATATCTTTCCAACAGTTTATTTATTTTGTATATGAGAGAGATTTCACATTTTAAAATAAATTTGGTAGATAACAATTTTTCAAATTTTTTTTCAATTTTATATAACTCTTCATGATATACTTATTTGATGGAATTTTTAATGCACCTTTCTACGTCCTAGAGAGTTAAAATTTGGTACACAGCTTACATTTGTTGAACATTTTATTCTACAAAAATTTGATGGATCTTTAAATATAGATCATACATTTTTTTCGAAATGGCCTGCAAATAATTCCCGTTCACTTCTATAAATCATTGTTGTAATATTGTTAAAAATTCTGATGTAGGCAGAACATGTCTTTCTCTACAGACTCATATTCATGTTCTCTTTATTTCTTCAATAATAATTTGAGTTTATCTGCACAAAATAACAGCCATAAGTATTTTAAATGGCATTGAATTTGCACGTTAAACTTCAATTTGGTAATCATTTGATAGCTGGACTTATTGTCAAAGGTGACGTAGCGAAAACGCGAAAAAACTAGAATATCTCAAGAACGGCTAGTCCTAGAGTAATGGGGTTAGTCTTATTCCTTTTGCTGTCAAAAATCACATATAAAATAGGAATTTAATTGATATAATTGAGCACACGTAGTCTTTTATTTTTATATTTAACGATTTTTGAGGAGCCATTTCGCAAAAATAGCCCGTTCCTTTTTCCCTAATCGTACTAGAATAACCTACAAATGATTTATATACCAAATTTTGTTAAATTTGGTATATAAATCACTTGTAGGTATTGAAATATTATACACCAAATTTTGTTAAATTTGTTCCATTAGTTTTTAGCTAGAGTGGATAAAGGCAATTTCTGCCGGCCATTTCGTACTATAATCTAATGAACATCAGGATTTACCACAAAAATCAGACCTACCAAATTTTATGAAATTCGGTCCAATAGTTTTCATTTAGAGTGGATGTAATATCCTCACAGAAACATACACAGATACACCCTTACACACACACACGTCTTCCTAAAAATAGTTTTTTGTGTTCTAGAAGTCCCAAAACGTGTAGATCCTTCGAAAATTCGAGTTCCGATCTTCGGCACGATTCCAATACTTTGAATACACACACACACACACACACACACATATATATATATATATATATATATATATATATATATATATATATTATATGTGTATCTGTGTATTATCTGTGTATCTAAATTCCGTGCTTATACAATTATAATAGTTGTGATTTTAAATCATCCCTAAACTTTTATTATTTCTTCAACGAAGCCTAATTTTAACTTTTGCAGAATGCAAATATCTCAAGCGATTGTAAAGTGAGTTACATAAGAATTGCTGAATGTTTTTCACACAAAATTATTTAGCTCCGGAGTCTGGAATACAAGTTATATGAATGAAATATGCATTGATTTTGAGTAGAGAATCAGATGATTTATATTTCGATACAGTTTTAAATATTTAAGTATAATAAATTACTTTAGTACTTTAGTAATTTTCCCTATACATCATCATGTATTGTACGGACAGTAAAAATCTGATGTGGGCAGAACATAACTTTCCCTGCAGACTTGTTTATATCTACGTTCTCTTTATTTTAATTAAATTCAATTCACTTTTAATTCAATTTCCGTTCTCATTTGGTAACTGGAGTTATTTTTAAAGATGGCGTGGAGAAAATATGAAAAAACCTAAATATCTAAAGAACGGTTAGTCCTAGTGTAATGGGGTTGGTCTTATTATTTTCTACGTTTAAAACTACGTACAAAACAAGCATTTAATGGATATATTTGGGCATACGTAGTTTTTTATTTTAGATTTTGGCGATTTTTGCAGGCCATTTTGCAAAAAAGGGCAGGTTATTTTTTTTTTTCGAATCGTACCAAAATCTAGTCAGCACCAGAGTGTCCTACAAGCGACTTATCTACCTAATTTTGTAAAATTCGGTCCATTAGTTTTTGATCTAGAGTGGATACAAGCTTTTGGGGGCCATTTCGCTAAAAAAAGGCGGGTTCTTTTATCCCGAACCGTACCCAAACTAATCATTAATAGATTCGCTCACAAGTGACTTACCTACCAAATTTTATGAAATGTGGTCCATTAGTTTTTTAGTTAGATCCGTCGAAAACTCGAGTTGCGATTTCCGAAATGATTCCAATACTTTCCCTATACATTACCATGTATTGCAGGGAAAGTAAAAATAAATGGGTGTAAATTCTTGTGAAAAACTCCCTTAAAAAATCTATATAAACATTTCTTTTGCGTACCCCAATATTTCGACACATACCACCATCGCTTAGGATAAGTATGATGTATAGCCAAACACATCGAAAACGCATAAATATCAAAGTATACTCATGAATTATTCATATCTCAAAGTTTTTCCCTCAACTTGGAAAAAATCATCCCCCTCTCATTTGCTCAGAAATAAAGATTTTTCCCCTGGCTTGACGATATTAAAAAAAATATATACTAAGTGAAAACAGGAAATTATTCAAATAGCAAATTCGATATGATTTCAAATAAGCAACAATTTACCTTTCTTGCAATACGTTGTAATGCGAAGGAGAGATACTAGAATAGGGGGTCGAAAATTGCAACTCAAATTTTCGACGGATTTATACTTTTACGCACTCTGAAAGAGAAATTACCCATAATTAGCACAACGTCTGTGTGCATGAGTGGATCTGTGCAATGTCAGTATCAACGCTAGCATAAAAACCTGTGTGACAAATTATCAGGAAATTCAGCAATTAAGACATTCATACGTTACTCTGGTGATGATTAGAGTTTGAAATAATTTGGAAAATGAAAACCGACTTGTAAAAATTGTCAAAATCAAAATATTTAATATGGTTTGATGTCTTAATTAAATGCTTGTTTTACACATAACATTTAATAAAAACAAGAAAGATCAATCATGCATAAAGCATTGATTATGAAACACTTTCCAACTTCAATACAATTTTTATATAAACATCTCTAAAATGCGATACATTCCTCAGGTAATATTTTTTAAAATTATCGCAATACTATATTAATTTATTATATTTTAAAACTTCATCGAAAAAAATGAACTTCATTCAAATGACGGCATTGAAATGTAAATTGCCTGGTTTAAATATTTCTAAAATGCGATACATTCCTCGGTAATATTTTTAAAATTAACATAATACTACAATAATTGATTATATTTGAAAACTTCATGGAAAACAAACGAACTTTATTCAAATGACGTCATCGAAATATAAATCGACTCTATATAAAAGCAGCATTTCGTTCATAACCATTTTTCCAATCGTTTCATTCATTACAATACTATAAAAATTTATTTTATTTCAAAATTTGAAAATTATTATCTACCATATTTATTTTAAAATGTAAAACCTCTCCTATATATAAAATAATTCAACTCTTGGAAAGATATTTCCAAGAGTTGAATTATATAATATATATCTTTTTTTCTTTCTGGAGGATATAGCAAGAATCACAATTTAATTGAATTTGTTTTTCTCCCTATATTAAATGATTTTTATTTAAAAAACTACCTAACATATTTTACTGAAATTTTTTTATATATTTTATGGGATAATTTGAATATTTTATAAAATTTTCGAAGCAATTTGCGAATTTTAAATTTGCTTAAAAAATGTTTGAAAAATTTGGTCCCATAGGGTTCAATGTATTTCATTTTTTCAACCAGGGTTCAATCCAAAACTAATTGGGTGATATTATTCATTTATATTCCCATAGATCCCACAGACCGTCTGAAAAATATACTAAAATTTCATTTTGATAAAGTCATTTTTACGGCAGTTATCGTGCTAACGGGCAGACAGACAGACAGACAGAATGAACAAAGTCATAAACGCTTTTCAACTATGTTGTAAAGTGTTAATAACGGACAGACAGACAGACAGAGACAGAATGAACAAAGTCATAAACACTTTTCAACTATGTTGTAATGTGTTAAAAAGTCATAAACACTTTTCAATTATGTTGTAAAGTGTTAAAAAACTGTCCCTGTGTTCACGTGGAATATAGGCACGTTAAATATCTGGTTTCCTAAGTCTTTCCGAGAGGTTAGTAGTAAGGAAAGGAGTGTACGACCCCTGTGGATGCCACCTCCACTCGGTTCCGGTCTAAATTGGGTGACACTGTTCTGGCCGTCCAAACAGATACCATACATCTTTGAGTAGATCGAACGAACATCAGAGGGTATGTAGCTGATCATGGTACAGTTGATTGTTGGACACGGTACAAGTAAAATTGAATTGTGAAATGTCAATGTCTTAAGAATATATTCGCCTGTTTTATCATTTTTCGTGACCTTGGAGACATGTGTGTCTTTATGATCTGGGTGCCAGATTTCATGAATTATCGCCAATTTGATAACTTATGTGAGCTTCAGAAGGCTCTAGAACCTTCTCATCGCCTCTTGAACTGTCAGATCATTTTACGACAACCTTTTAGAGATTTCTATGGAGAGTACATAAGGAAGTAGCTGTTCAGTTGAACAGAGTTGGTGTAATACAAGTCAAATTGAATTGTGAGATTCGTCAGTGTTTTGAGTCAGTGTTTTGAACAGTTTCCGTTGTTTTGTGCATTAGTTGAGTATTTAATTGCTGTAATGTTCTACCTGTTGTTTTATGACTTCATAAGGAAACTGAAGTGTTATTAGATGTATATTGTTCCTGTTTATGCTTATTGGTGCTTTAAATAAAGAGGTAGTTAGCCAAAAATCCAAACTCATCCTTATATCCTGAGAATACACAAACGATTCCTGAAGATATGTCGTAAAAATATGAGGCTGTAGAGAAAATCATGTGCTGCTCACATCAATTTTTTTTTACGATAAACTTCAAAACGTGTAAATAAATATATAAGGAAATAATTCAGCGGAGAAAGTCATCTTCTGATTTTCGTCTTCTAGTCCACCCCATCCATTTAATACCTACCACTCTCGTTCACGATAAGCGTGATGAGCGGCCAAACACCTCGGGAACGCATAAATCCCAAAGAATTTATGAATTATTTATATCCAAAAGTTTTTCACCCAACTTGGATAAGAGCCACCCCATCGCATCATTCACCTTCTAACAAATTCAGAGTCACAATTTCAATTCCAGGAACTTCTTCGACGTTAGAAGTAAACGGGTATACCAATTATGCTCTGTTCAATATTGAACCAAGAGCCATAAATTCTAATCGGCGTGAACAACGCAAAGTTCCGTCCCTAAACTTTTATCCTCATCGCGGGAGGGGAAATTTCCCCCAAGTTTTCTATTGACACATTTTATAGCGTTCATTTTTCTTTGGCAGCAAAGCATTTTCATCGGTGGAAGAAGCATAAACTTTATCTTCATAAGCGTATTCAAAATCGCCACATAAAATTTCTACGCATTTTATATAAGTCTGATAGGATCAAAATGTCACCCAAATTTCTTTCTATAAAATGATCCGCAAAATATATACGTAAAAAAAATCGGCGGTGACACCAATCTGATGGAGCCGAAGTAATTTTGCTTAAATAACGTTATGTAAAATTTTTGTTATAGAGTATATATATATATATATATAAATTTCTGCTCATGGCTGATTCTAAAACATAGCTGTTTCAAGAAAAGTGAAAAATTTTTAGCAGGAATTCGGGAAAATATCGAAAATGGAAATCCTTATTAAACTCGACTACCACCTTTGGAATTTGAGTTTAAATGCATATCAGTCATCATCTAAGCTATATCTATAGAGAAATCTGAGAAAAGAATGTTTTAAGGAAAACATTTCAACAGGGGGTGGAAATTTTTAGTGAATCTCCCAACCCCCTCCGGAATGTGATGCTGAATCCATATCAGTTGTTATGTAACCTGTATCTACAGTCAATCCTGAAAACAAAATGTTGCAATAAAAATGTAAATTTTTGAATCGGAAGTGACATTCCTTAATGATTTCCTGCAACCCCCTCTACAATAGAATGCCGAATGCATATTAGTCATTATCTAATCTATATCTATAACCAATCTTTTGGAAATAGATGTTTCAAGGAAAATGTTTAATGATTTTAGTATTTGATGTTGAATCTATATCAGTTATAATCTAAGCTCTATTGTAGACAATCTTAAAATATACATGTTTCAAGGAAAATGGGAATTTTTCTAAACCATAAATAGGAAAAAAAATGTAAGTAAAAATACTTAGTACCCCCCCCCCCCCCACACACACACACACACACACACACCTCCTCCGAAATTTTATGCTGAATCCACATCACTCATCGTTTAAACACTATTTATGAAACGGATGTTTAAAAAAACAAGAAAGATCAATCATGCATAAGCATTGATTATGAAACACTTTCCAACTGAAATGCAATTTCATTTAAAAATTTCTAAAATGTGATACATTCAGTGGTGATATCTTTTACATTATCACAGTACTACAGTAATTTATTATATTTAAATATTTAAAACTGTATCGAAATATAAATCATCTGATTCTCTATGCAAAATCAATGAATATTTCATTCATATAACTTGTATTCCAGACTCCAGAGCTAAATAATTTTGTGTGAAAAAAATTCAGCAATTCTTATGTAACTCACCTTACAATCGCTTCAGATATTTGCATTCTGCATAAGTTAAAATTAGGCTTCGTTGAAGAAATAATAAAAGTTTAGGGATCATTTAAAATCACAACTATTGTAATTGCATAGGCACAGAATTTAGATACACAGATAATATATATGTGTGTGTGTATGTATGTATTCAAAGTATTGGAATCGTGCTGAAGATCGGAACTAGAATTTTCGAAGGATCTACACGTTTTAGGACTTCTAGAACACGAAAAAACTATTTTTAGGAAGACGTCTGTGTGTGTAAGGGTGTATCTGTGTATGTTTCTGTGTGCCTGGGAGGATATTACATCCACCCTAATTGAAAAACTAATGGACCGAATTTCATAAATTTTGGTAGGTATGTTTTTTGTGGGAAATCCTGATGTTCATTAGATTATAGTGCTATTCGTAATAAAAGAATCTGCCTTCTTTGCGAAATGGCCGGCAAAAATTGCCTTTATCCACTCTAGCTAAAAACTAATGGAACAAATTCAACAAATTTGGTGTATAATATTTCAATAACCTACAAGTGATTTATATACCAAAATTAACAAAATTTGGTATATAAATCATTTGTAGGTTATTCTAGTACGATTCGGGAAAAAGGAACGGGCTATTTTTGCGAAATGGCCCGCAAAAATCGTTAAATATAAAAATAAAGACTACGTGTGCTCAATTAAATCAATTAAATTCCTATTTTATGCGTGATTTTTGACACCAAAAAGAATAAGACTAACCCCATTACTCTAGGACAAGCCGTTCTTGAGATATTCTAGTTTTTTCGCGTTTTCGCTACACCACCTTTGGCAATAAGTCCAGCTATTGCCAAATCAGAACCAAATTATCAAATGAGAACCAAATTTAAGTTTAACGTGCAAATTCAATGCCATTTAAAATACTTATGGCTGTTATTTTGTGCAGATAAACTCAAATTATTATTGAAGAAATAAAGGGAACGTGAATATGAGTCGGCAGAGAAAGACATGTGCTGCCCACATCAGAATTTTTAACAATATTACAACAAAGATTTATAGAAGTGAACGGGGATTATTTGCAGGCCATTTCGAAAAAAATGTATGATCTATATTTAAAGATCCACCAAATTTTTGTACAATAAAATGTTCAACAAATTTAAGCTGTGTACCGAATTTTAACTCTCTAGGATGTAGGAAAGTGCGTTAAAAATGAAGAGTTATATAAAATTAAAAAAATTTTGAAAAATTGTTATCTACCAAATTTATTTTGAAATGTGAAGCCTTTCTCATATACAGAATGATTAATCTCTTGGAAAGATATTTATTATATAATATATCTCTTTTTTCTTTCTGGAGAATATTCCAAAAGTCAGAATTTAATTGAATTTGTTTTTTTCCCTATATTAAATAATTTTTAATTAAAAAACTACTTAACATATTTTACTGAATTTTTTTTTATATATTCTATGGGATAATGTGAATATTTTTTAAAAATTTCGAAGCAATTCGTGAATTTTAAATTTACTTAAAAAATGTTTGAAAAATTAGGTCCCATAGGGTTCAATGTATTTCATTTTTTCAACCCGGGTTAAAAAAAACTAATTGGGTGATATTATTTATTTATATTCCCATAGGTCCTACATACCGTCTGAACAACATACTAAAATTTCATTTTGATAAAGTCATTTTTACGGCAGTTATCGTGCTAACGGACAGACAGACAGACAGACAGACAGACAGACAGACAGACAGAATGAACAAAGTCATAAACACTTTTCAACTTTGTTGTAAAGTGTTAAAAATGGAGCCAACTTACAAAAGAATTCTGAAAAAAAATTACCAGAGTAATGAGGTTGGGTTTCATTCATCTAGTCTCAAAAATTACATATAGAACAAGAATTCAATTAAATACATGTAAGATTATCCTTATTAAACACATTTTAGAATATTGTAAACTTTTCTCTTTATATCTTTAATAATTCATTATTAAAGAAATAATAATGAATTATTAAAGGAATTACTGCACAAAAGTTGAGTTTTACTACACAAAATAACGAACATACTTATTTGCAATGACGCTGAATTTGAATTTTAATTCCATTTTCGTTTTTGTTTGGTAGCTGCACTTATTACTTTCCTTATATACATAATGTATAAGGAAAGTATTGTGACGGGGTCAAAAATTCGATTTCGAGTTTTCGACGGGAGAACACGTTTCAAGCATCTCTGATCACGAATCAAACGTTTTTGAAGTGATGTCTGTGTGTGTGTGTGTGTGTGTGTGTGTGTCAGTGAGTCTGTGGAGACGATAACTGACGAACGAATGGACCGATTCGAACGAAATTTGGTACAAAAATCACAATCCGTAAACACTGGAAGTCTGTTGTTTTTATACGCAATCGAATGTTCAGAACTCACCTAAATTTTCGAGTGAAATTTTGAAAAAATCGTCAAAAAATCAAAACCGCTAATAAAGTTACACAAATAGACATTTCTTATGTAATTTTTTATTAGAAAACGATTGACATAAATTTTAGAACGTTAACATGAACCGTTGTCGAGATATTGCACATTTTTTTAAAAAATTATCAAAAAGTTATATAAAATTAAAAAAATATATTTCCTATTGAGAAACATGTTCACTTTTCATATGTAATACCATGCGATAATTTGGGCGACATCATTCTCGTGGATCTAGCTCGTTCCATTCATGTAAAAATATACTTTGAGTAATACTTTTGTATTTGAACGCCAGTAGTCATTTATCTGCTGTAAGAATAACTTATTTCTCCGTCCATAACGCTTGGCGAGATTTTGGCGACGAATTTGGCGGAATGTCGCCAACTTGGCGATATTTTTAATTGTTGCCAAAGTAACAAAAATCTCGCCAAATTGATAAAAATGACGCTAAATCAATGAAAATGACGACTTATTGAAGAAAATTCAATATCTTGGAAAGAATATAAGTATCTACTATAAGAATAACATTTGTTTAACTGTAAAAGTAGTAAATCCATTGCATTATATAGGGAAAGTCATGTGTTGCCCACATCAGATTTTTTTCAAAAGCGGCGTAGCAAAAATGCAAAAAAAAATATATCGAGAGCAGCTAATACTAGAGTAATGGAGTTGATCTTATTTCTTTTACCGCCAAAAATTACGTATAAAATAAGCATTTACTTGATACATTTGAACATACGTAGTCTTTCATGTTAGATTTTAACGAATTTTGCGGTCCATTTTGCAAAGAAAAGCAATTTGTGTTTCTCCGAATCAAACCAAAATCTAATCAGCACCAGGGTAACAACATTCAAGTTACTTATCTACCAAATTAAGTGATACTTAGTCAATTAGATTTTTAGCTAGAATTGATATATGTGATTTCTGCTGGCCATTTCGCAAAAAAAAGGCAGATTCTTTTATCCCAAATCGTACCCAAATCCAATCATCAACAGGGTCATCCACAAATGACTTACCTACCAAGCATTATAAAATTGGGTCGATTAGATTTTGAGTTAAAGTGGATACATACATTACGCAAACACACAGACATCACGCAAAAATATTTTTTTCGTGTTTTAGTGTTCCCAAAACGTGTAGATTCGTTGAAAACTCGAGTAGCGATTTTTGACATGATTCCAATACTTTCCCTATGCATTACCATGTACTGCAGAAAAAGCCAAAATATTATTTCGCAATACTACTGTTAAACACAATTGCATTAACATCTTTTCTGTCTATAAATTTGTTGATCTCTATAATAACTATTGTGCTGATATTGATATTTCTAATTTGGCTCTTCCCCCATTTCAAAAAAATCTGCTGTGGGCAGCACATGACTTTCCCTGCAGACTCAAAATCATATTTTCTTTATTTCTTTTATAATTCATTAGATTGAGTTTAATTGCACCAAATAACACTAAATTTGCATTTTTAATTCAATTTTTGTTTTTATTTTGTAACTGGACATTTTTCTGATAGCGGGGTAACAAAAATGCACGAAATCTCAAATATCTTGAGAACGGTTAGTTCTAAAGTATAATGGAGTGTGTTATATTCTTTTCCTCGTCAAAAATTGCGTGTAAAATAAGCATTTAATTGATATATTTCAGAATAGGTAGTCTTTCTTTTTTTTAAATTTTGGCGATTTTTGCGGACCATTTCGTTAAAAAATGCAGATTGTTCTTTTCCGAATCATACCAAAATCCAATCAGCACCAGAGTGCCCTACAAGTAACTTATCTACCAAATTTTGTGAAATTTTGTCAATTAGTATTTTAGCTAGGGTGAATAATTGAAATTTTTGCTGGCCATTTCGTAAAAAAAGGCAGATTGTTCTTTTCCGAATCATAACAAAATCTATTCAGCACCAAAGCATCCTACAAGTAACTTATCCACCAAATTTTGTGAAATTTAGTCAATTAGTATTTTAGCTAGAAAGGATACATGAAATTTTTACGGGTCATTTCGCAAAAAAAAGGCGGGATCTGTTTTTACGAATCCTACCAAAAACTAATCAGCACCAGGGTCTCACCCAAGTGACGTACATAGCAAATTTTATGAAATTCGGTCCATTAGTTTTTGAATTAGAGTGGATGCATACATTGCACAGACAGACAGACAGACACACAGACATATGCGCAGAAGTCACGCTAAAAATTGTTTTTTCGTATTCTAGAGGTCTCGAAACGTGTAGATCCGTCGAAAACTCGAGTTGCGATTTTCGGCATGATTCCAATACTTTCCCTACACATTACCATGTATTACAGGGAAAGTAAAAGTCTGTTTTAATGCAAGTGGCATGTATCCTGCTTAGTATTTTTGTATTTTATGCTCTATACTTTTTATGTTTGTGTGGTTACTGTAACTGGATTTCATCTGTAGTTGCCACGAAGTTGCGTAAATAAATAAATTAATAAATAAATTATTAAATAAATTACATTATTATATCGGTAAATATTGATATATGAGTACCTTGATTTTTATATTGATGGCATTTGATTTTGAAATATAGATATTTAAATAAATAGTTATCTAGATATTATTCAAGGAATATTAACAAGGAAATTCAATTAATACAATATTTTAAATTCAGCTTTTATAAATTTTTAGTGCCCAAAACATGTAAATACTTTAAAAACTCAATTTCTGATTTTCAATCTCATTCCAAATTCCTCCCCCTCCCCCTGTACATCATGATATATTGTAGGGAAAGTAAAATTGAATTTGAATCAGTAGAGAAATTCCAGTTTGGGCCACATCAGATATTTTTACGTATCCTAACATCTTATTATCTCAAGAAACTCATTTAAGATAAGTATGATGCATTAGCAAACAGCACGGAAATGCATAAATCCTTAAGAATTCATGCATAATTCATCAATCCCCAAGTCTTTTCCATCAGCTTATTGTTGGATAGAAGCATCTTCGAGTCATTCCTTCTTTAATGAAATACAGATCACAATTTCAATTCCACGTATTTTTCGTGCTTCAAAAACTAAACAGTCCAATCACCTTCTGTCCAATATTGGACCGAGGGACCATAAATTGAGATCAGCACGAATCAGTCGTGTTACCCAAACTTTTATCTGACAGTACAGAGAAGGTAAAAATATTCTCATATTTTCTATTAAAGAATTTTATGACGTTATATTTTCTTTTTGGCAACAAAATATTAGTTATACTGTTAGCTTTGCTGAGATGATAGGTTAGCTTTGGTTAACTTGATAAATAGGTTAACTTTGGTTGATTGAGATATGGTTAGCTTTGCTGAGATAATAATAAAAATCTGATGTGGGCAGCACATGACTTTCCTTATATAATGCAATGAATTTAGTACTTTTACAGTAAAAAGAAAAATAGATTATTTTTATAGTAGATATTTATATTCTTTCCAAGATATTGAATTTTCGTCAATGAGTCGTCATTTTCATTTATTTAGCGTTATTTTTATCCATTTGGCGAGTTTTTCTTTAATGCAGCAACATTTAAAAAAGTCGCCAAGTTGGCGACATTCCACCAAATTCGTCGTCAAAATCTCGCCAAGCGTTATGGACGAAGATGTAAGTTATTCTTACAGCAGATAAATGACGGCGTTCAAATACAAAAGTATTACTCAAAGTATCTTTTTTCATGAATGGAACAAGCTAGTCACTGATGGCCAACCTTTTCAGCAGCCGGGCCAAATTTCAGAAATAATATTTCCTGCCGGGCCACGCACCTAATTTTTTTGTTGTTAATTAAAGCAAAGAAACAAGCTTGCTACAGCTTCGACTACATCGTCGCTTCCCAGTAGGTGAGATCGTGGTCAAACGCTTGCCTGGTTTAACGTAAAAAGACAAGAAATAGATATATTTATTGTTTGAAGAAAATCAAACATAACTGAAAATCAAACATATTTATTATGCAATTTAAAAATATTTAAAAGTGAGACATCTGACTTTGTTTTGCAGAACTAAGTGCATCAAAATTGATCTCGACTGATGTTGTCGCTACACGCAAACAGTTTTCCAAATGAACATCAGTAATTCATGTTCTCACTTGTGATTTGATGTGCTTCATGCGACTAAAAAGCTGTTCACACGCATAAGTGTTTCCATATAGCGAAACCATCGACAGAGCATGTTTGTAAAAAGCAGGATATTTATCATTGTTCAAATACGTTTTATAGAACTCTTCCAAACCAAATTTGATGGAATTTCTCCTTTAACTGTGTATCACAACACATTTCACAATGTTCCATTTGTAATCTTCCTGGTAATAAATTCACGTCAACTGCGAATGGCGTTGCAAATGCACAAAAAAGCACCTGATGTTTTTTAAAATCCTGAAATCGGTTTGCAAATTCGAGGTTTAAGTCCGATATCAAAGAAGCGTATTTATCCGCCGCCTCCTGTGTAACGTCTGGTTGCAATTTCAATGTAGGAAAGTGAGTAAAGTTTTCATCCTCAACTGATGTTCCCGAAGACCAAGTTTCATTTGAAATGCAGAAATATGATCATACATCTTATTAATTAATTGATGTTTCCCTTGCAGACGAGTATTAACGTCATTTAGGTGGCTAGTTATATCGACCAGAAATGCAAAGTCGCAAACCCACTCTTTGTCTTCAAACTCTGGGATACTTTTTGACTTGCTTGCAAAGAATGATTGTATTTCTTGCTGCAAATCAAACACTCTTTTCAATATTTAAGCACGGGTCAGCCATCCTACTTCTGCATAAAATATAACGTAATTATAATCTGAGTCCAAAGACTTTAGAAATTCTTGGAACTGACGGTGATTCAACCCGTCCAACTTAATGAAGATCACTATTTTAACGACCACTTTCATGACATGGCCCATTTTGAGGGACTTCGAACATAGATTCTCCTGATGAATAATGCAATGAAAATTTAGTACTACCGACTTTGGAGGCTTCATTTTCAATCAATTTTACTAAACCTTCGTGTTCCCCAAAAATTGCTGGAACACCATCCGTTGTTAAGCCCGATAAGTTGTTAAGTTGTAACGAAAAGCGATTCAATGTCGATGTAACTGCCTCTAACAAATCACGTGGCTTAGTAGTGTCCTTAAGTGGATATAATGCCGTTAATTCTTCTGTCTTTTTAAAATGGACATCAACACCCCTGATAAAAATTACCAGTTGGGCAGTATTCGTCATATCTGTGCTTTCATCCAATGCTAGAGCATAAAATATAAACTCGGATGCTTAACTTTTCAAATTATCTTCAATTTGTTTTCCAATGTCGTCCACACGCCTAGTAATAGTCTGACGAGACAGACTTATTTTTGAGAAATCCTTCTTTTCTGGACACAGAATTTCAACGACGCTCTCCAAACATCCCTTCCCCATTTCACCATTTGAATATGGCTTCGATTGTTTTGCTAGCATCATAGCTACTGCATAACTAGCTTTTACATAGCATGTTGACTCTGAACCAGCTCAAGTAAATATCTTTTTTTGTGCAGAAATTTTTTTAAGTCATTTACTTGGCCTTGTCGAAATTGTCCTTTGTACTTATCAAACTTATTTACAAACTTATAAACAAACAGATCCGTTGCATATCAAGCATATGGGCTTTGTTTTAATTTCCACGAAAAAATAGCTTATAGTCCACCTGTCTTGAAAACTTCTTAATTCTTCTGTGATTCTTCTCTTCTTTAGCCCAACATCTTTACTAGTTGGCTTCATGGTAGGTCTTCGTTTTTAACTGAAAAAAATAAAACACCACGGGTAATACTAATTGATAATAATTAATAAATTTAAATTACATAAATAAAACGTTTCAGGGTTTACTTACCTATAGAATCGATATGGTAGACAGGGTACTTGGTTAAAGTAGTTTGAACTCTTATTATAAATATGATAAATATGTATTTTGACGTCGAACGCAACATATCTCCAGACGCAATGGCGATAACAGAACGAAACTACAGAATATCACGTAACTTTGTCAAGCTGGACGGAAAGTACTGATGAGTTTGAGCATGATAGCGTTGCGAGCTTCCCGAAGATGCCGAAGATCACAGAACACATATATCAGAAGTTGAAGCATCATATTAAATTTTATCAACACCTAACGTCGAACAAAAAACTAAGTAACCTTGAGTGTCAAACAGCGGGATATTTGAAATAGCTAAAATCTATAAATTTCCCCGAAAATGCGGGATATTTAAAATAGCTCAAAACCAATGATTTTTTCCAAAAATGCGAGATATTTCAAATTTCTCTTAGCTATAATTTAAAAATATATGATACGAACGACTCATGGTGTAATGCTCTTTTGGTGATATATACAATAAAGTTAATATTTATGTTCATTTGACCTAGCTCCGCGGGCCTCGTGTTGGCCATCCCTGAGCTAGATCCATGAGAATGATGTCACCCAATTTATCGCATGGTATTACATATGAAAAGTGAACACGTTTCACAATAGGAAATATTTTTTTTTATTTGATATGATTTTTTGATAATTTTTCAAAAATGTGTAATATCTCAAGAACGGTTCATGTTAGCGTTCTAAAATTTATGTCAATCGTTTTCTAATAAAAAATTACATAAGAAATGTCTATTTCTGTAACTTTATTAAAGGTTTTGATTTTTTGATTCTTTCAAAATTTCACTCGAAAATTTAGGGGAGTTCTGAACATTCGATTGCATTTAAAAACAATTGGCTTCCAGTATTTACGGATTGTGATTTTTGTACCAACTTTCGTTCGAATCGGTCTATTCGTTCGTTAGTTATCGTCTCCACAGACTCACTAACACACACAGACACCATCTCAAAATCGTCTGATTCGTGTTCAGGGATGCTTGAAACGTGCTCTCCCGTCGAAAACTAAAATTCGAATTTTCGACCCCGTCACAATACTTTCCTTATACATTATGTATATAAGGAAAGTAATAACGGTTAGCTTTGATTAGAGTATAGTATAAAATTTATACCATAAAAGTATAAATTTTATACTACATTCTCGGCAAGGCTAACATAATGCATCGTGGACGCTATGAATGAACTATGTCTCTAAAATGAACTATGACTCACGGTACAATCCTTTGAACTTCTGTAATCCCATACTGTAGTTCTCTGTTTTTTACTTTAATTTTCTAAAATGAACTATGACTCACGGTACAATCCTTTAAACTTCTGTAATTCCATACTGTAGTTCTCTATGTTTTTTATTTTAATTTTCCAAAATGAACTATGACTCACGGTACAATCCTTTGAACTTCTGTAATTCCATACTGTAGTTCTCTATGTTTTTTACTTTAATTTTCTAAAATGAACTATGACTCACGTTACAATTCTTTGAACTTCTGTAATTTCAAACTATAGTTCACCATATAGTGTATTCCAAAAAATTCTAGAACTAGATATTGTAGCAAAAATCCACATAGCAAAAAAATCCACTCAACATTTGATCAATACCTTTATCGCTCTCATTCTTCTTCAAAGCCTCAATAAATAAGAACGCCACCGTAATTCTTTAAAGCTTGTTTGCCGCTCACTTTTGGCAAGAGTTACACTGCGCCTGGATTAAATTGGATGCTTAAACAGAGAGGTTTATGCCAAAATCTATTGGACTGCCAGACGCCGCATAACAGAACAGCTTCGAGTGGGCGTGAGTTAATCTTTATTATTAATAGCAGTGCATTATAATATCCCAAACGTCAGTACTTTTTTTATAATAAATAAAACTGTCGCTTGTATAAATATAAATTTACTAATACTTGCTTGAAGAAAAGAAGAATAAGAAAATTATGGGATTTCATTGAGCGTGTGTGTATGAGCATTATGAGCCTTCTTCCTCAGATCAAGAATAGTGTGCTCTTAACAGACGCTAAGGACAGTTATATCGTTACATTTGTTAAGAGCACACTGTTACTGACCTGAGGAAGATGACTCATAAAGTCCTCCAAACAATTATGGTCACCTAATTTTCTTGCACATGCTTTCTTCAAGGAAGTATAAGAAATTACATCAATATTTTTATAGCTTTAACTCTTCTCCAAGTTGTCAATAAACAAGAACTTTACTATAATTGTAAACTTTATTTGTCTCTTTGGCCTCTTTAGATGCCTTTGCAGAGGATTTTTACTTAATCTGTCAAAAGTGACCTAACTCAAACTTAGAGTACTTGATATTTCGACCTTTCGGACCAAGGGCAATAATGCAAGACGGCACTGTTTAAAACATAACTCAGTTTGTTGGGGATTTCACAAAATTCACAGCAGCTTACTGTTTAGAGCAACAAGCAACATAGATACTAATTGTTATTGCACCCCTCCTCCCAAGAATAAATAACAAATATACAAGTTACAATAATATACTAGGCTGGTGATAATACTTACATGGATACGCATTTACAAAGCTTATATGCTTACCCCGGCATTCTGTTACTTCGCCCCGTATTGCGGCAACACCCCGAATACTAGACTCTTCCCAATCATCGTTGTATCGAATGGGGGTTTCCTTCCATTTACTACTCAAATCCTTCCTCGTCTACTCAAGAACCCTTCACCGAAACTCTCACGATCCGAATAGCTAGATGCGAAACATATTCCTATTCCACCGTAGGAACGCAGAAAATGCTGATTAAATCGATGATTCGTCTAACAACCGAACCAGTTAGGATGATTAGTTTAAAGAAACATAAATTGTAATGTAAACTGGGGGAAATAATAATCGAAATGCTATTTAGACCTCGCATAATTCTAGAAAGAACGTAAAACTGCGTGACTCGGAACATTAAGGGAAAATGACGAATATACTTAAGTCCTAGGCGGTTGATGCTAAAACTGGACACCAAAGAAATAAATGCAGTTACAGAACTTTTCTCAACTAAATTTCATAAATCGTCAGGAACATATGTTAACTAATTGAGTGATAATAAATCAAGTGGTATCTTCTTATCCTTCTCTTTCCCATCCTCCTCCTTTTCCTCCTCCTCCTTTTCCTCCTCCTCCTTTTCCTCCTCCTCCTTTTCCTCCTCCTCCTTTTCCTCCTCCTCCTTTTCCTCCTACTCCTTTTCCTCCTACTCCTTTTCCTCCTCCAACTGATAAAGATGAGCAGCCCCAAAAGCAACTACCTCTCTGACCTCCTTTCTGAGCTTAAAACTTATTGCGAACAAAACTAGCTAGAATACACTATGAAAGCTATGGCTGACTTTTTATTCAGATTTGTCTTCATTCACACATTATGCGTACAATGATTGGATGGTTTCCATAACAACACAATTCATTTTGAATATCAATTTAGAATATATTTTTCTATTGAAATACCAGAACGAATTACTCGTCGTTGCCCGGGTCCTGAATAAGCGCTCTCTACATAAATAATGCGTATCAATTTCCATAAATAATGCATATCAATAATGCCACTCAATTTCCAAATCGCCTGTTTTAAACCAAAATCGCTGATGCGCTAAGTTTCCTTCCTTGCGGAACAATACCGATTACACAACGCAGGCCAAGCCCTACATGCGCTCTTTTGATGCGTCCTAAATAAGTGCGATGCAATTTGACACGCATGCGCACAAACACTTGAATCGGTGGCAGAACGACACTTATCTTGAAGAAGCGCAGAGTTGCAGTAAAAAACCTCAAACATAAACAATCTCGCCTCTTTCTTAGCGTATTCTAACACTTTACTATCTACCACGCTAAGTATTGCCGTCTCAGACGCCTCGGTCGAACCAAAAATATCGAAGAATTCATGAATTATTTATCGTCAGAATTTTTTTTTTCTTCCCCGCTCAGATAAAAGCTTCCTCACATCATTTTCTCTCTAATGAATTCCAAGTCACAATCCCAATTCCGCCAACTTCGAAGCGAGCAGTCCAATTAGGATCCTACATTATTGGACCAAGGGACATGAATTACGATCGGCTCGAACAACGCAAAATGGCGCACATAACATTTATCCGTGAGTATCGGAAAGGGAATAATCTGCGTTTTGTATTGAAGAATTTTATGACTACGTATTTTCTTTAGCAAGAGAAAACTTTCATCAACAAAGGGGGCATAAATTTTATCTCCGTATTCAAAGACCTATGCGAAATTAGGAAACGTCTTATAGCTGTATGATGGAGCTAAACTGTTACTTATATAAAATTATTACCATCTACAACATTTTAAGCCCGCATGCGGCAGGGTGCACACAAAGGTAAGCAAAATAATTCTCTTGTCCGCTCGCTTGGAATTCTTATGCTCATATAATCTCTGGATTCCTAAAAAAATCTACTCTAAAAATTAGTGATCATAAATCCTCATAAAAGGATATATTGTTGCTAGCACGTAAAATGCATCCACTGAAAGCTCTTTTAAGAGCCAGAAGGAAAAAAACACCGTACAGGCAGCCATTCCTATGACGTAGATCTAGGTTTGCCATGTCAGGAGTGTCGATTCAGGATTGCTAGATTTGGCTGTTTATAGCCATTTTTGGCGACTTTTTGTAGGTTCAAAATTTCGAATATTGGAGATAGGAGCCCCTTCTGAGAGTTTATATGGAGAGTATATAAAAAGAGACATCGCTCAGTTGGCGAGCAGTTGACGTGATACGAGCTACATTGAATTGTGGGATAGGTCAATGTCTTTTTAATAGTAACTGTTGTTTTGTAAAATTAGTTAAGCATTTATTTAATGGCTGTTTTACTGTACCTGACAGTGGTTTAGTGAACTTATTAGATAACCATCGAGCATTTCTCTATATATTGTTCCTGTTTACATTGTGCTTGTGAATAAACGTGTTAGTTATCTGCAAATTTGGACTCATTCTTGTATTTTGAGCGTACACTCACGATTCCAAGAGTCACATCGTAACAGAGTGTTACTTTTCCTGCCATAGATAATGAGAAATAGGGAAATTGTTAGAATATAGTAAACAAATTGGTATTCGAATTTTAATGAATTTACACACTCTGGACAATGTAGAAATGAATTGACTATTTTAGCATGACATATCTGTATTTGTCTGTCTGTCTATGCATTGTATGTATACATGCATGTATGTATCAGTTCTATCTCAAAATCTACCCAACGAAATTTTTAAAAAACGTGATAGTTAAATCACTTTAGCATCACTTTAGCATCAGGGTTATAAGGAAAGTACTTTTTTAGGCCAATATCTCACGAACTGCGGCAGCTAGCTCGTATTTTGTAAAGAACCTCACTGCCCCAACCGGAAATCGAACCCTGAATCTTCGAACTCACCGGCCAACGCTCTACCATTAAGCTACTGAGACGAAATTGTAAGCTCTTATAATGGAAGTGAACTCTGTATTCTCCACTCTCTAATGTCAGATTGGCGTGCGACTGGAAATCTTGTAAAGGTGTCGGAATGAACACTCAGGCATCTTTTGATAAGAACAACAAGTTTATTCTTAAAACTGTATAAAATCATAAAATAAACGCCAATTAACGCAATTTACAAGTAATAAATCAAGCAAATAGTCATTACAAATAATCATTACAATCATTACAAATAATAATCAAAATGTACGTGGTCCACCCTGTCTACCGTCTTTTCCCCTGTTGGTTGCAACCACACATGCCAAGTTCCAACTCTCCGAAACACGCCCCATTTTTATAACCTGGTTGCCAACTCCGCCTGCCGTCCGCAATCTGCGAGGCTGCTAATTAAATTTAGACTTTTCTAACTCCAGGAAAGACACTGTTTGAAAAATAAGAAGCCGAGAATAGAAATTGTTAATACTTACAATCTGACTGACCACCTCCTGCTATTTTTACCTCAGGTTAGCCTCCAGATCAGCTTCCTACGTGTTCGCTATCCTTTCGATTTGAAATCGACGCTCCATATCCCAGAGTCCACTGAATCCGTACTAGTCGTACTAGTCGTACTAGAGTCACTTTCAGACCTCCGACATCTTTGGACTATCCAGCAGGGTCGATTTGTTCGAGCGCCATTGTAAAGAACTTTTCTGCTCCAACCGTGAATTGATCCCTGGATCTTTGAAGTGGCTAGCCGACGCTCTACCGTTAGCTATAGGGACGAAATTGCAAGCTCTGATTGTTAAAGTGGACTTTGCAACTTCTTGTGCCATTGTATAGAAAACCCTCTATGGCCCACGATATGACATCAGGGGAGACTCAGCGGCCCCTGCTTTGGGAGGGGGGGTTAGCGGGCCCATCTCAGACACTTTTGCAGGTAGTGGAGAAAAGTCAATTAGAAAGTTGTAGAGCGAGTCAAATTTAATACAAAAATGTTTCAGCTCCATGACAAAAGATGGAAATGGACCGGACAGCCTCCCCACCCCCAGAAAATCAAAATACCGGAAAGCAACAACCGAGTAGTTAGACAAGGCAATAATATGTGAATGCATAATAGACAATTTATTATCATTTACAAAATGCAAGCTACATGTTTGCATACTCAAAATGTTGCCCTTTAACAACGATGCACGCCTGCAAGCATGACACGAGGTGAGCGTGCATGCGTTTTAGCATACCCGCATGCATCAACAAGTGAACAGGAAATGAGATGAACTGTTGCAGATATGCTACATTTAACGGTGGTTTTGCATAGAACTTCAATTTTCTGTTTCGTTTGGTAGCTGGGCGTATTTTCAAAGGCAGCGTAGCAAAAATGCGAAAACACTCAAATATCTCGACAACGGCTAGTCTTAAACCAATAGGGTTGGTCTTATTCGTTTCATCGCCAAAATTCACGTATAAAACAAGCATTTAATGGATACATTTAAGCATGCGTAGTCCTTTATTTTATATCTCGACAATTTTTCCGGGCCATTCCGCAAAAAAGGCAGGGTTTTTTTTTTTCAGAATCGTACCAAAATATAATCAGCACCAGGGTCACCCACAAGAAACTTACCTGCCAAATTTTATGAAATTCGGGCAATTAGTTTTTCAGTTAGAGTGGACATTGCACGGACAGACACACACACACACACAGACGTCATGCTAAAACTGTCATTTCGAGTTCTAGAGGTACCAAAACGTGTAGATTCGTCGAAAACTCGAGTTGCCACCTAAAATTCACGTATAAAACAAGCATTTAATGGATACATTTGAGCATACGTAGTCTTTTATTTTAGATTTTTATGATTTTTGCCGGCCATTTCGCAAAAAAGGGCAGATTCTTTTTTTTCTCGAATCTTACCAAAATTTAATCAATACACCGGGATTACCCACAAGCGACTTATTTATAAAACTTTATGAAATTTGTTCCATTTGTTTTTGAGTTAGAATAGATACACACATTCCACACACACACAGACGTCAGGTTAAAAATAGTTTTTCGTGTACTAGAAGTCCCAAAAAATGCAAATCCGTCGAAAACTCGAGTTGCGATATTGGACACGATTCCAATACTTTCCCTATACATTACCATGCATTGTAGGGAAAGTAAAAAGTCAATTACAAAGAACATTGCATAATTAGTACATTGTGTAATTAGTAAAACATTGCATAATTAGTACATTGTGTAATTAGTAAAACATTGCATAATTAGTACATTGTGTAATTAGTAAAACATTGCATAATTAGTTCTCAGCATTTTTATCTCACAGCGAGAGCTGCAAAATAACTCTTTGAAACTGAAAACAATTTTATTACTTTCCTTATATACATAATGTATAAGGAAAGTATTGTGACGGGGTCGAAAATTCGAATTCGAGTTTTCGACGGGAGAGCACATTTCAAGCATCCCTGATCACGAATCAAACATTTTTGAAGTGATGTCTGTGTGTGTGTATGTGTGTGTGTGTGTGTGTGTGAAAGTATGTGTGTGTGTGTGTGTGTGTGTGTCAGTGAGTCTGTGGAGACGATAACTGACGAACGAATGGACCGATTCGAACCAAATTTGGTACAAAAATCACAATCCGAAAACACTGGAAGCCTATTGCTTTTATGTGCAATCGAATGTTAAGAACCCCCCTAAATTTTCGAGTGAAATTTTGAAAAAATCGTCAAAAAATCAAAACCACTAATAAAGTTACGCAAAAAGACATTGCTTATGTAATTTTTTATTAGAAAACGATTGACATAAATTTTAGAATGCTAACACGAACCGTTCTCGAGATATTGTTCATTTTTTAAAAAAAAATTATCAAAAAGTCATATAAAAAAAAAATTCCTATTGAGAAACATGTTCACTTTTCATATGTAATACCATGCGATAAATTAGGTTACATCATTCTCGTGCAACTAGCTCATTCCATTCTTGAAAAAATATACTTTTAGTAATACTTTTGTGTTTGAACGCCAATAGTCATTTATCTGCAGTAAGAATAACTTATTTCTTAGTGCATAATGCTTGGCGAGATTTTGGCGACGAATTTGGCGGAATGTCGCCAACTTGGCGACTTTTTGAAATGTTGCCAAATTAACGATAATCTCGCCAAATGGATAAAAATGACGACTAATTGTCGAAAATTTAATATCTTGGAAAGAATATTAGTATCTACTATAAGAAAAACCTACTTTTTTTACTGTAAAATTAGTAAATTAATTACATTATATAAGGAAAGTCATGTGTTGCCCACATCAGATTTTTAATATTCATGTAACAGTGTAAATGTAAAGACATTGAAAAATGTCTAATTACACGTACGAAAATATTTTATTACACGTATTTTATTACACGTGTGTAAGCCTGCATTGTTGTTAAATGTAAACATTTTGTATTTTATGTATAATAAAATCAATGTTTTCCTGCCGCATTATTTAAATGTTTGTCGATTTTTGTGGGGGATGTTAGATTGTGTACACTGGTTTTCAGCGTTTCATTCCATCTTTTTCGAGTGAACACATATTTTTACTTACCCTGCAATACATGGTAATGTAGTTCTTTCCCTGCAAAGATGGTAATGTATAGGGCAGTATTGGAATTATGCTGAAAATCGTAATTCGAATTTTCGACAGATCTACACGTTTTGGGATCTCTAGAACATGATAAACTATTTTTAGCGTGAACCTCAGTGTACCCGTCTGTTTGTCTGTCTCTGTCTGTATCCACTCTAACTCAAAAACTAATTGACCGAATTTCATAAAATTTGATAGGTGAGTCATTAATGTGTAACCCTAGTGCTGAATAGATTTTGGTAAGATTCGGGATAAAAGAACCCGCATTTTTTTGCGAAATGGCCCACAAAAATCTCATGTATCCACTCCAGCTGAAAAACTAATTGACAAATTTTGACAAAATTTGGTAGATATGTCACTTGCAGGATACCCTAGTGCTGATTAGATTTTGGTAGGATTCAGAAAAGAAGAACTTACCTGTTTTTAAGCAATGGACCGTAAAAAATCAACAAAATTAAAAATAGAATTCTACGCATGTTGAAATACATCAATTAAATGCTTGTTTTATACGTAATTTTTGACGAGGAAAAGAATAAGAACAATCCCATTACTAAGGCTAACCGTTCTCGAGATATTTGAGTTTTTCGCATTGTTGTAACTCCGCCTTTGAAATAAATATCCAGTTACCAAATAATAACAAAAATCTGATGTGGGTAGCACATGGCTTTCCCTGCAGACTTATATTCACGTTCTTTTTATTTTAATTAAATTTAATTCACTTTTAATTCAATTTTCGTACTCACCTGATAACTGGACTTATTTTCAAAGATGGCGAAGAGAAAATACGAAAAAACTGAAATATCTCGAGAACGGCTAGTCCTAGTGTAATGGGGTTGGTCTTATTCTTTTCATCGTTAAAAATTACGTATAAAACAAGCATTTAAGCCATTTCGCAAAAAAAGGCAGGTTATCTTTTTTTTAATCGTACCAAAATCTAATCAACACCAGGGTAACCAACAAGCGACTTATCTACCGAATTTTGTGAAATTTGGTTCATTAGTTTTTCAGCTAGCGTGGATACAGGCAATTTTTGCGGGCCATTTTCCAAATCGTACCAAAAACTAAACTCTTTTTCCAAATCGTACCAAAAACTAATCAGCACCAGGGTCATGCCCAAGTGGCTTACTTACCAAATTTTATTAAATTCGGTCCATTAGTTTTTGAGTTAGAGTGGATACATACATTGAGCAGACACACAGACACACACACAGACACACACACAGACGTCAAGCTAAAAATAGTTTTTCGTATTCTAGAGGTCTCGAAACGTGTAGATCCGTCGAAAACTCGAGTTGCGATTTTCAGCATGATTCAAATACTTTCCCTATACATTACCATGTATTGCAGGGAAAGTAAAAATTGAATCCAAAGTACACATTCACTGTTGTTTTGTGCAATTAAACTCAAATTAATGAATTATTAAAGAAATAAAGAGAAAATAAATTTGAGTCTGCAGGGAAAGTCATGTGCTGCCCTACTAATATTGCAAAGGTCTACAGCTTTTTAATTGACCTTTAACCCCTACCTGTAACTCCGGCCACTCAAAACCCTAGGGTCAGTCGAGTGGTCTGGTCCTATAACAGAAAGCCAGACAGTCCCACCCCCCCCCCCTGGTACACCCTAGAAATAAAGGTCATCCCTCCAATATTATCTCATTGTGTAGCTCCATTAGATTTCTTTTACATCTGCATTCAAATATACGAACTATATGCACTTCTCGACTTATTTCCATGGCTTTCCTCTACGCCAATGTATGTAGGAAATGTCATGTGCTGCACACATCAGATTTTCACTTATCTTTGTCTCTTCCGAGTTTATGATCCATTAGTTTTAATTAGTCTTATTTTCATCCCATTAAATTAAAGAAAGAAACTCATACACGAATTCCAAACTAATGAAATTTTGTCTCGAATTCTTTCCCATTTCCGAGTAACTAGTTTTGTTCTATTTCTTTTTTCAATCATTGTAATTTGCGGTCTAATTGTTTACGATTCGAACATTCCCCGTAATTTTAAGTGTCATATCCCCGCCAAAACGAGTGAAAATAATGAAAAATTAAATCTGAAAAGCAACAAAAACTAGATAATTACTTCCAGATACATAGCCCTAATTCTGCTGCAATTGCATTTTGGAAAAAAAAAACAATTTAAAACTCGAAAGAAAAATGCAGGGCGTAATTTCGCTATTTTTATTTTCGTGATGCCACATTTGAAATGGATAATTGGAAAGCAAGAAAGTTTTCGTTAATGTTTATGTATATTGAAATTATAAAAATTATTTTTTCCAGTATTTTATTTTCTTCATCAAGCTATACCATCCGAGAAACTTTAATAGATAATGTTATAAAAATATAGAACGCCTTCATTGGAGCCTATTTTAAGATACATAAGGGAAAAACGCCTTTACAGATAGCCATTTCTATTACGTCAAGGTATGGTTGTCATATTAGAACACTCAGTATAGAATTGCCATATTTGAAGATTTATCGTCGATTTGGCGACTTTTCGAAGATACCAGAACTTTCGCGAAATAATGAATATTCTTGGAGATGCCAACCCATTCTGGAAGTTTCTACGGAGAGTATATAAAAGGAGTCATCGCTCAGTTGACGTAATGCGAGCTATATTGAATTGTGATATACGTCAATGTTTTGAGAATAATATCGACTGCTATGTGAATTTAGTGAAGCTATTTTATGTACATTATTCCTGTTTAAGCTGTGCTCGTAAATAAACGTGCTAATTATCCAAAAAGTTGAACTAATTTTTATACCCTGAGAGTACACCCACGATTCCAGTGGATACGTTGTAACAATAATAAACCCCACTCTATTTTCTCACCTATATCATACATCAGAATGAGATTAACTAACTAACAAAGTAATAAATATATACACCAAACTGCTAAAGGTAGAAACTTGAAAATTTGCATACACGTGGAATTTGGTCTATTTAAGTGAGAAAAATCTGAAATCTTGGAATTTTGTACGAAAATTTATAAATCGCGAATATTTTGTTCCAACATTCTTCAAGCAATATCTCGTGAACAGCTAAATACAAAAAAATTATTTTAATGCCACCATTTGCAAAAAAAAAAAAAAAAATCTTTAATTTTCACAATTAACTTCATTAGTGAGCAATCAACGGATCTTGACATATTTTAATTTATAATCATAGCAGACGATTTTTTTTTATTTCATTTTATAATTTAATTTTTATAGAATTTTCGATTCAATTTGAAAGGTTGGTAACAGAGTTAGTCTTTACATACCAATATGGTCTACTAACTTTCTTCTAATCAAACTATTGAAAATATTTTATTAAAACAGCGAACTACCATTAAGGCAGCACCCAATGGTTCGACACGTCCAATAATCCGGCATTCCTTTCGAACGGCATTCGGGTCCGTTCGACTATACTGAGGTACATTTACTGTGAATGACTAAATAATTAATATTTAGTAGTTACTCAAATTAATATTTATAATTGATATTTATATAATTAACATTTTCACAAAAACACTGTATTTGAATTCAAGAACACTCAAAACATAAAATTCCATCAAAAATGTATATGTATATATAGAAAGTAATAAGGTCATAGAAGTTAGCAAAAAGTGCGGTATACGATATAGCACATACTTATAGATAATATTTAAAACCTGTTTTTGCTGCTAGAACAGTTTTTAACAATTTTAAACATTTTTGCTATCATTTTACATTTTCTATATATCTCTTATATGTGTAGAAATAACACTTGGTAAAATCTATTCTTAAAACACCAGAACATGATGTTTTCTTTTCCATAAGAAATAATTTTATGAAAATCTTAAAATTGGAATAATTAATATTCTAAATGATGATAATTTATTTAATTATTTATTTATTCACTTTACGTGGCAACTACAAATACTATCTAATTATAATAACCACAAAACATAAAAGCACAGAACATAAAATACAAGAATACTAAATAGTACACATGTCAAGCACATTAAAACAGGCTTTTTAACACTTTACAACATAGTTGAAAAGTGTTTATGACTTTGTTCATTCTGTCTGTCTGTCTGTCTGTCCGTTTGCACGATAACTGCCGTAAAAATGACGTCATCAGAATGAAATTTTAATATATTGTTGAAACGGTCTGTGGGACACATGGGAATGTAAATGAATAATATCATCCAATTAGTTTTGGATTGAACCTGAGTTGAATAAATGGAATACATTGAACCCTGTGGTACCTAATTTTTCAAACATTTTTTAAGCGAAGTTAAAATTCACAAATTGCTTTGAAAATTTTAGAAAATATTCAGATTATCTCATTAAATAAAAAAATGTCAGCAAAATGTGCTCGGTAGTTTTCAAATAAAATTTAAAATAATAATGACACCCATATAATATGAAGAGAATGATATCCATCTTTTTTCCCAATGCAAAAATCGTGATTTTTAAAGTTCTTTTAAATTTATATTTAGTATTGCATCCGTCCTAAAACAGCTTTATTTTTGTGTATTTTCTGTGCATCTATATTCTGCGCCAACGCAATTACAATATTTTTTAGTTTAAATGACCATCAAACTTTGATTATGTCTACAACGAAGCCTAATTTTAATGGATGCAGAATGTAAACAAGTGATTGTAAGATGAGATGATTTGTATAAGAATTGCTGAATTTTTTCACGCAAAATTATTTAGCTCTGGAGTCTAGAATAGAAGGACATGAATGAAATATTCATTGCTTTTACATAGAGAGTCAAACAATTTATATTTCGATGACGTCATTGGAATAAAGTTCATTTTTGTCAATAAAGTTTAAAGTTTTCAAATATAATACATTTTTATAGTACTGTGATAATTAAAAATATATCACCGCTGAATGTATCGCAATTTATAGATGTTTAAATAAAATTGCATGTCAGTTGGAAAGTGTTTCCTAATCAATGCTTTGTGCATGATTGATCTTTCTTGTTTTAAAATTAGTTGGAATCAAAATCAAAATATAAATAACAGCAGAATATATATTAAGAAGACCAGCACATTATAGGCAGAAAAGCTCTTAATGTAATTGTGTTTAATAGTAATATTATGGACCAATTCATTTTACTTAGAATGGGGAGCAGATTATAACGGAACTCTTAGCAAAAAGTAAATTAAAACTATCAATACTATTATTTAAAAGTTTATAGTAAAACAAAAGGCAAGACCATTTTCTTTATTTTTTAAGAAACACTAAATAAAATTTTTGTTATTAAGTTGTTTAGTATGCATATGATATATATAATAACCAGAAATCCTACAAATAATAGTAAGTTAAAATTTATTTTGAACTACTTTAATTTGTTGCGAAAGCAGATAGTAAATAATATCCCAGTGCATAGAAAAATATTCTAAAGTAGCGTTATCAAAAATATTATAAAGACAAAAAATCTGATGTGGGCAGCACATGACTTTCGCTGCAGACTCAAAATCAGTTTTTCTTTATTTCTTTAATAGTTCATTATATTGAGTTTAATTGCACAGAATAACACTGAATTTGCTCTTTTAATTCAATGTTTGTTTTTATTTGGTAACTGGATATTTTTACTTTCCTTATATACATAATGTATAAAAAAGTATTGTGACGGGGTCGAAAATTCGAATTCGAGTTTTCGACGGGAGCGCACGTTTCAAGCATGCCTGATCACGAATCAAACATTTTTGAAGTGATGTCTGAGTGTGTGTGTGTATGTGTGAAAGTATGTGTATGTGCGTGTACGTGTGTGTGTGTCAGTGAGCCTGTGGAGATGATAACTGACGAACGAATGGACCGATTCGAACGAAATTTGGTACAAAAATCACAATCCGTAAACACTGGAAGCCTATTGTTTTTATACGCAATCGAATGTTCAGAACCCCCTAAATTTTCGAATGAAATTTTGAAAAAATCGTTAAAAAATCAAAACCAATAATAAAGTTACGCAAATAGACATTTCTTATGTAATTTTTCCTTACAAAACTATTGACGTAAACTTTTGAAAGGTAGCATGAACCGTTCTCGAGATATTGCATATTTTTCAAATAAATTTATCAAAAAATACCATAAATTAAAAAAAAATATTAACCGTTAAGAAACATGTTCACTTTTCATATGTAATATCATGCGATAAATTTGGTGACGTCATTCTCGTGGATCTAGCTAGTTTCATTCATGAAAAAAGATATATGAGTAATACTTTTGTATTTGAACGCCAATAGTCATTTATCTGCTGTAAGAATAACTTATTACTTATTTCTTCGTCCATAACGCTTGACGAGATTTGGCGACGAATTTGGTGGCATGTCGCCAACTTGGCGACTTTTTTAAATGTTGCTAAATTAACATAAAACTCGCCAAATGGATAAAAATGACGCTAAATCAATGACGAGTCATTGACGAAAAATTCAATATCTTGGAAGGAATATAAATAACTGCTATAAAAATAATCAATTTTTTTTACTGTAAAAGTAGTAAATTCATTGCATTATATAAGGAAAGGCATGTGCTGCCCACATTAGATTTTTTTTCAAAGGCGACGTAGTAAAAATTTGAAAAAAATCAAATATCTCGAAAAGGGTTAGTTCTAGAATAATGGGTTTGGTCTTATTCTGTTCCTCGTCAAAAATTACGTATGAAACAAGCATTTAACAGATATATTTGAGAATACGTAGTTTTTATTTTAGATTTTGACGATTTTTGCGGACATTTCACAAAAAACGGCAGGTTAATTTTTTCCAAATCGTACCAAAATATATTCAGCACCAGAGACATTCATTCACAAGTGACTTATATGCCAAATTTTGTAAAATTTGATCCATTAGTTACTCAGCTAGAGTGAATACAGGCAATTTGTTTGGGTCATTTCGCAAAAAATGGCTGGTTCCTTTATCCCGAATCGTACCAAAAACTAATCAGCATCAGGGTCACACACAAGTGACTACCAAAATGACCTACCAAATTTTATGAAATTCGATTCAATAATTTTTGAGTTAGAGTGGATACATACATTGCACAGACAGATACACACACACAGACATCAGGCCAACGGCCGTACCGTGCTGAAAACACCGGTTCTCGTTAGATCACCGAAGTCAAGCAGCATCGGGCGCGGTTAGTACTTGGTGGGTGACCAACTCGGAACGCCGCGTGCTGTTGGCCATCTCGGGTGCGGTATCCCCGTGGTTTGCGCGATAGATTTGCACACTGCCACATATGCCGCCGTGTTCATACGGAGTACGATCACGTTAAACATGTGGGTCCGTAAGTCCATCCGAGAGGTTGGTGGTAGGGGAAGGAGGGTACGGTCCCTGTGGATGCCTCCCCCACTGGGTTCCGGTCTAAATTGGGTGGCACTTCCCGGCCGTCCATACAGTTACCTTACAACTTTCTGGTAGGTCGGACGGTCTGGGTCATCAACATCAACACACACAGACATCAAGCTTAAAATAGTGTTTTCGCGTTCTAGAGGTCCCAAATCGTGTAGATCCATCGAAAACTGAAATTGCGACTTTCGACATAATACCAATTCTTTCCCTATGCATTACCATGTATTGCAGGGAAAATAATAATAGTATCAACCCTGACAAAAACATGAGGTAAAACAAAACATGAGGAAAACATAACTAAAAGTTCAATCTGGTAATAAGATAGTGCTATTGTTGTTCATTTGTTACTAATTCCCCCGTGGTGAAGGAGCGCCTACGTACCACGTCAACAAGACCCCCCACAGGGTATCTCATGGCGAAGGGGAGGAGATTTGCAGCTTCACTTTTATAGAGGCTCCCCGAAGGGCAGAAGTCTGGCTTGGCCTCTACATGACAACATCCATGCCCGCTGGCGGGATTCAAACCCGCAATCCAGCGATCAGACGGAAACGCATGCCCCTGACCGCTCGACCACAGGATCGGCACACAAACATTCCTTCTGATACTGCATTCTGCTATTGTGTACCATGTATTGCAGGGAAAGTAATAATAGTACCAACCCTGACAAAAACATGAGGTAAAACAAAACATGAGGAAAACATAACTAAAAATTCAATCTGGTATTGTTGTAGTGTTCTGAACTCCTTCTGATACTGCTATTGTTGTAGTGTTTATTACATAAATTATTTAAGCAATAAAATTTGATTGCGATAGGAATATTCGCTATTGAGTTACTGTCACATAATACATGTCACATAACATGTCACATAATATACACATGTCACACAATACACACATACATATACACACAGAGATATGAATATATTTTAAAAAGTGATCAAAATGAGTTCGGAAGGGCTTCTTAAAAAGTACTCATCTGACAAAAAACTAGATTTCGAGAATTTTCTGGAAAACATCGCTTATACAATAGCATAAAAAAAAACAGTGGCATAAAAAAGAAAACGAAAATCCTTAAACTTCAATTCAGTGTCTCGTCGTTCACAGCCGTACAACTTAAAAAAGTCATTTGTTTGCGAATCACGTTCGCGTGAATGATTCATTTCTCACGAGAACTTTTGAATCCTCGGGAACGAGGCACTCTGCTCGGGATATTGCTGTGACGATGATGCGTGACCGCCAACACCTATCTAAAATTTATTTTACGTTTCATGTTCATTTCCGAATATTTTGAATTTTCTCTTGAAAAATTTTTGTACATATAAAGTTTTGAGCAAATTCAGCAAAGTTCAATATGGATCGATTAATATAAATAATATAAATAAAAAAATCCTGTATTTTCTAAATTTCCTACAATACATATTAAATGCAAAAATAAAAACACTGCGATAGAATCAAAAATTTGATGTAGGCAGCACATGACTTTCCCTACAGACTTCCGTTCTCATTATTTCTTCAATAATTCGTTAAATTGAGTTCAATTGCACAAAATAACAGCCACAATTATTATAAATTACACTGAATTTGCACTTTTAATTCAATTTTGATTGTCATTTGGTAACTGGACTTATTTTCAAAGATGGCATAGTGAAAATGCGAAATAAAAAATATATCTCAGGAACGACTAGTCGTAGTATAATAGAGTTGTTTTTATTCTTTTCATCATTACACATTACGTATGACACAAGCATTTAATGGATATGTTTGAGCATACGCAATTTTTATTAACACTTTACAACAAAGTTGAAAAGTGTTTATGACTTTGTTCATTCTGTCTGTCTGTCTGTCTGACCGTTAGCACGATAACTGCATTAAAAATGACTTTTATTTTAATTTTATGAATATTTTAAATGATGGAACAATGGAATTTTATCTCTACACAGACAGACAGACAGACACATAGACACTCACACAGACGTCACGCTAAAAATGACTTTTTCGTATTCTAGAGGTCTCGAAACGTGTAGATCCGTCGAAAACTCGAGTTACGATTTTCGGCATGATTCCAATACTTTCCCTGTACATTACCATGTATTGCAGGGAAAGTAAAAATTCAACTCAGAAGTACCCGTTTTGAGTATCCTCGATTACGAATATCATTTTTACCTTCCATACAATACATGGTAACGTATGGGGAAAGTACTAGAATCGTGTAGAACTTCGCAACTCAAGTTTTGAATTGATCTACATATTCTTAGCACTCTAGAACTCGAAAAACAATTTTTTCGTGACGTATGTTTGTCTATGTGTGTGTGTGGGGGGGGGGGGTGTTATCTGTGCAATACATCTGCTCTAACTCAAAAACTAATTGACCAAATTTCTGTACAATTGATCAGAGAAGTCACATGTGGGTGACCCTGGTGCTGATTAGATTTTGGTACGATTCATGATAACAAAAACCCACCTGTTTTTGCGAAATGGCCCGCAAAAATCTCATGTATCCACTTTAGTTAAAAAAATTAATTGACCAAATTTCACAAAATTTGGCAGATAAGTCTCACCTGTGAGATAACCTGGTGCTGATTAGATTTTGGTAAGTTTCGAAACATAAAAAACCTACCTTCATTTTGCAAAATGATCGGCAAAAATTGTCAAAATCTTAAATAAAAGACTAAATATGTGCCAATGAATCCATTAAATACCTGTTTTATACGTAATTTTTAACGTCGAAAAGAATAAAACCAACCCCGAAACTCCTGGACTAACTGTTCTTGAGATATTTTATTTACACCCAGTCGCCAAATGAAAAAGAAAATTAAAATAAAACTGCGAATTCAGTGTAATTTAAAATAATTATGCATGTTGTTTCCTGAAATTAGTATTTTCATTTAATGGATTAGGAAAGGAACAAAGGGGAAATGAATTTGCAACTGTAGGGGAAGTCATGTGCTGCCCACATCAAATTTTTCTATACGTGTTGGATGGAGTCAATATATCCCACGAATAAACTGATAAAATTGAAGGAAACTTTGCATCAAATAAACGACTGAAAACTGCAGTAATAATAGTTATACTTCCATGCACCGTGCCTTAAACATGTTCTGATTCGCATTCACTTAATTGTGAAATATTTTGGCGCTTCATGAAGCCGTAAGTTGCTAATATTCTTTTTCGTTTCAATTTTAGGTGTGTATTCAAACTTCTCAAAATGACATTCAATTTCCTTTACTTAAAGACCCCATTCCTGTCTTGAATCGTAGTGAGGGGGGGGGGGGGATCACATTCAGTACGAATGCGGTCTTGGTAATGTTGATCACACAAAACCAAAATTTGTAATATTTTAAAAATTGAAAATGTTAATTGTGGCATTAAGGGCATTAATTTATAGTCCTTTGAATGACCTATATGAATGCTTAATTGGATTTTAGATCAAATTTTCGGGGGGGATGGGGGGGGGGTAAATATAGAGTTTGTAATTTCGATATTTTAATACTTTGGGTTTTTTTAAGGTGGTTATAACTTCGATATTTTATATAGCTATGAATAGTGAGGCATTTATAGCCCCTTGAAAGACCTACAAGGAACTTCCTAGTTCTTCCCAAACTGTCCCCGTGTTCACTTGGAGTACGGACACGTTAAATATGTGAGAAATCCTTCCAAAAGGTTGATGTTAGAGGAAGGAGGACACGGTCCCTGCGGATGCCTTCCCCACTGGATTCCGGTCTAAATTGTGTGGCACCGTGCCAACTGTCCAAACAGATACGTTACACCTTCGAGTACGTCGGGCGGTATGGGTCGAAAAAGAAGGATATATAACTGAAATTTTATCAGAATGTTATCTTACAAGACGTTCTTAACGCAAAATTGTTTCGACTCCATCGAACTGTAGCCACGGCCGATTTTCATGTATTTTCGTTGCAGATTTCGAATATTCCATTATCGCTTAATAAGCTGGAAGCCGGTTCATTGATGCTGTTATCTGCAATACCAGCGCGATTCTAAAACATCTTCTGTATAATATTTCATGAGAAAAAATTAAATATGTAAATAATTCTTCACCGAAATGGAAATCTCTGTCACGTGACTCTCTCCCGAAAAAATTTTTGGAACCCGCAAAGCAATTCAGTATCTTATCATTCGCAACAGCATAGCTTACTGGAATGTTTGTTTACATATCACGTTCACGCGAACGACTCATTTCTCGGGAGAACTTTAGAATTTATAGGAACGACGTTCCTGAAGAGGTTGGGCGTATACTCAATGATTCTCTGGGGAGGATGCGTGACTGTAGGCGTCTATCTGAGATTTTTTTATGTGTTTGTTTGTGTCGTTCATGTCTGAGAATTTGAAGTTTCGTCTTTAAAAGCCCTTGCATTTACGACCGACTATAAAAATCGGCGGTGACTTCAGTGCGATGGAGCCAAAATGATATTGCATGAATAATGTCTTGTAAAACCAAATTAAACCAAAATACTACAATATCAAAATTATATTCACCTTTTCATAATAGTTCGAAATATTAATCTAATGAAATTATAATCCCCTTTTCAAAGTAGTTCAAACTATTAAAGTAGCGAAATTATAACCACTTTTTCAAAATAGTTCAAAATATTAAAATAGCGAAATTACAATCACGTTTACAAAGAAGTTCAAAATATTAAAATATCGCAATTATAACCACCTTTTCAAAATAGTTTAAAATATTAAAATATCAAAATTATAACCAAATTTTCAAAATAATTCAAGATATTAAAATATATCGGAATTATAACCACGTTTTCAAAATAGTTCAAAATATTAAAATTTCGAAATTATAATCACCTTTTCAGAATAGTTCATATATAAATATCGAAATTATACTGCTCTTTTTAAAATAGTAGTTCAAAATATAAAAATATCAAATAATAATAAAATTTTCCAAATATTAAAATAGCGAAATTATAAGCACCTTTTCATAATATTTCAAAATATTAAAATATCGAAATTAATCTCCTATTTTCAAAACAGTTCAAATCAGTAAAATACCGAAATTATAACCATTCTTCCCAAACAGTTCAAAATATTAAAATATCGAAATTATAACCACCTTTTCAAAACTGTTCAAAATATGAAAATATCGAAATTATAACCACTATAATTCTAAAACTTAAAACCCGGTCAGAACTGAGATCTGTTTATAGTTGACACTTTTAGTTTTCGTAATATAAGCATTACAAACTTTATAAACGGAAAAAATTTAATCTTCTTCAACTTGATGAGTCGAAAACTCGCATTCGAATTTTCGATCCCGTGGCAATACTTTCCCTATACATTATACTATATACAAGGTAGGATCAAAAAGTTCGGAGACTGTGCTGATAGGGGAACTATTTTACCGTGACGTAGAGGCACATGTGACGCGAGGTGTGGAAAGGAAGAAGCAGGTCCACAGAGCAGGGTTTTTCCAGACAATGCGCGTCAGTGAACTGAGTCGTTCGTGTTTGTCGAAAATAGAAATGGCGTTTGAAGAACAACGTACGAATATCAAATTCTGCCAGCGTTTGGGGAAATCGCCCGATAGAAACATTGCACCTGCTGCAGCAGGTGCAATGTTTCTGTAGGGCAAGTCTACGCAAGCGACGTATTGTGTTTTTGTGATTTAGGGGGTAGGGGTCATATCACGCCGCCGTTATGACGATGTACATAGATTACATGCAATTTTCACTGTTATTTATTTGTATGAATAAAATGTATTTATTTTGTTATTTTATATAACTACCTGGCTTCAACTCCCGGGCTTTAACATTGCACCTGCTGCAGCAGGTGCAATGTTTCTGTCGGGCGATTTCCCCAAACGCTGGCAGAATTTGATATTCGTACGTTGTTCGTCAAACGCCATTTCTATTTTCGACAAACGCGAACGACTACAGTTCACTGATACGCATTGTCTGGAAAAATACCTGCTTCTTACTTTTCACATCTCGCGTCACATGTGCCTCTAAGCGGCGGTAAAATACGAGTAGTTCCCCTCTCCTCCAATCAGGGTTGGAGATATCAGCACCGTCTCTGAACTTTTTGATCCTACCTTGTATGTATGGAATGTAATAAAAAGTCGTGAAAATTCTCATGTTTTGCTCCGATGCGTTCCTCCAATTGTTATTCAGCGTGCAAAAATATTTAACTCAACTTTCTAAACACGCCCTAGCGTAAATAAATCCCCACCATCCTTACAGAAATCTAAATAAATGAACTCGTATGAGAATTCGAAATTTGGCGCCCCCTGATAAATGGTGCCAATCCCAATCGCCCCATAAGCAGCTTCCCGGGATTAATGGTCATCTGGAAGAATTCAATTTTGAGCCGCGAATAGGTGGTTATGAGGGATATCATAGAGCAAGCAAAGTGTCAGTTTTGACATCATGCCGGTAGGTGGTAAAGGGGTGATAAACAATTTCGAGCGCATCCCGAATTTTCGTTAAAAATGAATTTCTTTTAAAAATGAATTTTCTCCAATTTTCAAGACAGGAAATTTATTTTGATTATAATTTATATCAACTGACCGAAATTTTGAAATGTGTTTAAAAACACTTGTAAGGAAATATTTTAGTTGAGATTTTAACTACGTATCTCCACCAAGCTATGTCTTTTGAGTTGCTGACAATAATAGTACGACTATAGTTGAAGACTATAGTTGAAGACTACAGTTAAAGATTACAGTACAACGGTTAGAGTTGAATATTTTAGTACAACAACTATAGTTAAAGATTATACATAATAGAACGCCTTTAGTTATAAAATTATAATACGACAACTACTGTTAAAGACTATAATTGGAGACTATTGTATGACCAGTGTAGTTGAAAATTATAGTACAACTATATCAAAAAGTATAAACACTGTGCCAAAAATAAAGAAAAACTTAAACAACGTAAGAAAGAGCATAAATTAATAAATTATTTAATTATTTGTGTTTTATTACGTTGTTTAAGTCCTTCTTTGCCACAACTATAGTTGAAGACAACTATAGTTGAAGACTATATTTGAAAACTATAGTTAACGACTACATATGAATACTATAGTTGAGGACTATATAAATATATAGTTGAAGGCTATATTTGAATACTATAGTTGAAGACTATATTTGAAATCAATAGTTGAAGACTATATTTAAATACTATAGTTGAAGACTATAGTTGAAGATTTTAGTACGACGATTAGTGTTGAATATTATAGTACGATGATTAGAGTTGGAAATTTTATACGAAGACAATAGTTAAAGATTATAATTAAGTTGAAAATTATAGTACGACGACTATAGTTAAAGATTATAGCTGAAGACCATAGTTAAAGATTATAGCTGAAGACTATAGTAAGACGACCGTAATTGAAGATTATAGTACAACAACTATATCAAAAAGTAAAAACACTTTGTGCATAGGATAAGGAGAACATCAACAATGTAATAAAGAATATAAATTAATACATTGTTCGTTAATTTGTGTTTTATTACTTTGAAAATATTTCGTTACAACAGCTATGGTTGAAAACTATATAAATTATATATATTTGAAAACTATAGTTGAAGACTATATTTGTTCGTTCTACCCAGACTGTCTGACCTATCAAGGTATAAGGTATCTGTTTGGATTACCGAACAGTGCCACCCAATTTAGATCAGAACCCAGTGACCGCAACAACCACAGGGTCGTACCTTCCTTCCCCTATCACCATCTTTTCGAAAGGACTTTCGGAATCACAAATTTAACGTGCCTGTACTCCACATAAACACAGCAATAATTTAGGCAGAGCCTGGAATCAAACTTGAATCCTCCGACTACAATCCCAGCGCCTTAACCACTGAGATATCCCACTCTTGTTGAAGACTGTAATTGAAGATTATAGTATGACGACTATAGCTGAAGTGAACTCTAAAACCTCCTCTTTCAGATCAGAACCAAATTTTTGTCCGAGCCTACTTTGTGTGCCCTAAAACTACCCCGTTCCTGCCCGGCCCTAAAACTACTGTTAAGTCCTAAAAGACTAAACTACCTAGATCCGTAATCTATAGATATAGCGTTTTCAGTTTATAAATATGTATATTCGTTCTCGGACAATACAATAAACAAATACAATAATAACCAATCCTTTCAGACGTTCAAATAAGTTTACTAAGTCTTAAAGCATGTATTTCATCTAAATTCCGGTAATCCTTATCCACTTGTGAGAATTATTAACTTAATATTCGTATTATTGATTCAAAATATGGTGAGTTTTCCCTGTTCCTGAATCAAGTACGTTTTGACGTTTTGTTAGAGGGTCGTATTATAATTTGCGCTTCGTTAGGAGCAGTGTTTTTTTGTATTCCTGAAAGGCGAAGATCTCCCCCCCCCCCTCCCCCGAAGACATTTTATGTTAAGTTAGTTTCCAATTATGTGACAAAGAATACATTTATATAGGGAAAATAGAAAACTTGCCGCCCTCCCCAAAATTCCATTCGGCCCCCCCCCCCCCGAAAGAGTCCTGAAAGAAACACTGGTTAGGCGGGGTCATAAAATAAGTATATTTTCTTTATGATTCATATAGTAATATTAATAATATTGATCGGATGAGATGTGGTAACCCCGTGGACGAAATTCAGATTTTTATATCCCCGAAGGTTCTTAAAATCATACTCCCCCCCCCCTTTCATTCTATCTACTTTGGTAAAAGTATTTAGTATGCAGATCCGTTAGGTTCGGTCCAGTGGTCGATACTATAAGTGTACAACGATTCAGCCCTTTAGGCCACCAGAGAACTAACTGCTTGATGGTATGGAAAGATATTGAATAATACCATATAATCTCCACTTGGGGGGAGGGGGTAGCGAAAATCCGACTAAGTTAGATTCTTTCAAATGGTCATCACTGTAAATGTGCAAAGATTCATCTTGCTAGGCCTCCAGTGGGCTTCTGGGGGGTCTGAAAAACTTTTCGAGATCTCCATTAGCCGGGGGTGTAAATCAAAAATCTGACTCCATTAAGGTTCTACCCCGTAATCGATACTACAAATGTACAATTATAAGATTCAGCCTTTATATCACCAGGGGTCTTATGAAGAGTTCGATGAAACAAAAACGCATTAGACACTTTAGATAACTATATACAGGGTGCCCAATGGCTATTTCCTCAACCGTTAGTCACAGAGATACACTTCCAATTTCAAAAATGTTTTAAATTTTAAAATCTATTATCTTAGAAACAGTTTAAATCAATAAATGCATCTCTGAAAGAAATACGAAATATAAATTTTTATACGGTCCCCCGGTCCTACCAATAGTATTTAGGAAAATCGTCCTCATACAATTTCATGTAAAATAAAAAAAAATCTTCCTTTTATGACCAAAATTCACAGAGTTATGAAGCATCAAACTTTATGACTTAAGCCGCTTTTCCACGCATAAAAATGTCCCGTTACAGGCAACCAGCCAATCAGGGACCGTATTGACCATTTTTCAGCACAAAAAGTGCTCCAACCTTAAACAGCTATAAGTCGGTAAGTTTTGGTCGTAAAAGGATGATCTTTTTTTTATTTTACATAAAATTGTATCAGGATGATTTTTCTAAATATAATTGGTAGGACCGGGGGACTGTATAAAAATTTATATTTCGTATTTCTTCCAGAAATGTATTTATTCAATTAAACTGTTTCTAAGATATTAGATTTTAAAATTTAAAACATTTTTGCAGTTCGAAGTATATCTCTGTGACTAACGGTTGAGGAAATAGCCATTGGGCACAAATAGCAATGGACACCCTATAGTGTTACGAACATATAAAATGCGCTCACTGGGGTCTTCTTTTGGAAACTAGATGGAGAAAACACCCGTTCAGGCAACCTTTCCTATGACGTGAATTTAGCGTTGCCATAAGCTGAAGTTCGGATTTGCAATATTTTGCTATTTATTGCCAATTTGACGGCATTTGGCGACTTTTTGATAGTTCGCGAAACACCTCGAAATAACAAATATTCTACGAGATAGGAGATATTTTTAGAAGTTTCTGTAGAGAGTCTATAAAAGGAGTCACCACTCGGAGAGCAGCTAAAGAGATACGATCTACATTGAACTGTGACTTACGTCAATGTTTTAAGAACAGTAGCTATAGCTGTGTTTACGAAATTAGTGAAACATTTATTGTGCTGTTTCAGTGCATGTTGTTCCTGTTTACGTTGTGCTTGTGAATAAACATGCTGGTTATCTAGATATTTGGACTCATTACTTTATCCTGAGCGCACACCCACGATTCCTGAGGATGCGTTGTAATAATAGCGATGATGGCGATAAAACTAAAATTACAACTCCAAGGTTAGCAACACCGATACATTTTACCAATTTACTTTTTTTCTGGGAAGTTGTCTGGAAGCAAATTTTTCTTCTCGGAGTTCCAGAGCTTATTCATGTGCGCTTCGAAACAACCGGCGTAACTTTATAAGCAACTTCTTCTTGCAATAATGGCGCCCATTTCTCTCTCACAAATCGAAACAAATGATGAATCGGGGAAAGGGTGTTTCCTGATAAATGACGCCGCCATTACCTGTAGCAGATTTTGAAGATGAATGGCCATCGGCAAGCATTCATTTTTTGTACCGGTCCATATAAGGGGAATTCAAAGAAAAGAGTTACAAGTTCTCCATATAGCCACGGAGTGTAAGAGCGAAAATTCCCATATACAAGGTGTTTAATAAAAAGTGTCCAGAAGTAATAAAAATTAACTGGAGAGTATCCCAACTGAATTTTCTCATACTAAAATCCATTTCTAAGTTGTTGTTCTTTTGTGAGTGTGTGTGTGTGTGTGCAAATCTTTATATATTAGAAAAAAATCTGATGTGGGCAGCACATGACTTTCCTTATATAATGCAATAAATTTACTACTTTTACAGTTAAAAAATGTTATTCTTACAGTAGATACTTATTTTCTTTCCAAGATATTGAATTTTCTCCAATTAATCGTCATTTTCATTGATTTAGCGTCATTTATATCCATTTGTGAGATTCTCGTTAATTTGGCAACGTCTAAAAAAGTCGACAAGTTGGCAACATTCCGCCAAATTCGTCGCCAAAATATCGCCAAGGGTTATGGATGGAGAAATAAGTTATTTTTACAGCAGATAAATGACTATTGGCGTCCAAATACAAAAGTATTACTCAAAGTATCTTTTCTCGTGAATGGTACGAGTTAGATCCACGAGAATGATGTCACCAAATTCATCGTATGATTTGGCATATGAAAAGTGAACGTTTCTTAACAGTTAATATTTTTTTTTATTTTACTTAATTTTTTCATACATTTATTTGAAAAATGTGCAATATCTCGAGAACTGTTAGTGCTAGCGTTCTTCAGTTTGGGTCAATCGTTTTCTAAAGAAAAATTACATAAGAAATATCTATTTGCGTAACTTTATTAAAGGTTTTGATTTTTTGACGACTTTTTCAAAATTTTATTCGAAAATTTAGGGAGTTTCTGAACATTCGATTGGGTTTAAAAACAATAGACTTCCAATATTCACGATTGTGATTTTTGTACCAAATTTCATTCGAATCGCTCTCTCTCTCTCTCTCTCTCTCTCTCTCTCTCTCTCTCTCTCTCTCTCACACACACACACACACACACACACACACAGGCATCACCTCAAAAATGTTCGATTCATGATCAGGGATGCTTGAAACGTGCTCTCCCGTCAAAAACTCGAATTCGAATTTTCGACCTCGTCACAATACTTTCCTTATACATTATGTATATAAGGAAAGTAAAACGTAGCTGACTTTCATTATCATTCACCGCTATGTCACAAATTTCTCGTTCTTCTGCTCTGTACCGCAAAAACTATCTCTCCATATTAAAAAAAATCTGATGTAACCAGCACATGGCTTTCCTTATATAATGCAATGAGTTTACTTTTTCACAGTAAAAAAATTATGAAAAGATCAACAGTATAGTTTTTTCAACGTTGAATTGTACATTTGGCGCTTTTCCGGATGACAACATGTAGTACTATTTCAAATTAACCAATTAACTTATGTTTCACACAATTCTAAATCAACAATTATTAATATTGATAGCATTCTCAATAAGCAATACAGTCTATATAACAAAATATTTTAACAATGAATTCATCAATTATACGTCATTTTCATTAAGTTTGACGATATTTTCATCAATCTAGGGGGAAATATCGTTGAAATAGCTTGATTATTTCCCAAGTTCACCAAATATATCGCCAAGTATTACAGATAAACAAAGAGGGAAGTATTTCGAATATACTACAAGGTATGCCAGATATACGACGGAATTCAAAATTTGCAAATCATTACCTCCCATTTAGCGTCACTTTTATCAATTTGACGATATTTTCCTCACTTTGGCAACATTTAAAATGTCGCCAAGTTGGCGACATCTTGCCAAAATGTTCGTCTAGTGTTACGAATGGACGGGCGACTGGATGGGCGGAAGGATAAATGGGTTATTTATTCTTTTAGTCTATTCTTATGTTCTTCCCAAGATAATGAATTTTCATCAATCAATCGTCATTTTCATTGATTAAGCGTCGTTTTCACCAATTTGACGACATTTTTGTCAGTTTGGCAACATTTTATAAAAGTTGCCAAGTTGGCAATATTTCGTCAAATTTGTCGCTAAAATTTCGCCAAGCGCTATGGACGAGAAATGGGTTATTTTTATAATAGGTAAATAACTTTTGGCGTCTAAATAAAAACAAGTACCCAAAGTATCTTCTCTCGTGAATGAAAAGTGCTAAATTCACGAGAATGATGTTAACAAATGTATCGCATAATACGCTACCCAACACAGGAAATGCAACACCGGAAAGAACGAATAGAGTGTGATAATAAAGGACACACAGACAGAGATGGCATATATAAATAAGTGATGTTAATTCCAGAAGAATAATGCAATACAGTAATGGCATAGACAGGATGATCAGCAGGCAGTAGGACTACCTCTTGTGGCGATTCAAGCAGCAACCCTTCGAGAAATAGATGCAATGGACGTGCTGATAGTTCTGAAGGATGGATGACGATATGTCTTTAACCATCCTCCACAGGTCGTCCTCTGTTTGAGGCGGGGGCAGTGCAGTCAAGCGACGGCCAACCACGTCATACATGCTCGATGAATGAGAGATCTGAAGATGGCGGGGGCCAAGGAAGCACCTGCATACCTTACAAGTCTTGTCTGCTGATGGTTGCCTTGTGCGGTCGTACGTTATCTTGCTGGAAACTGCATTTGCAACCGCTAAAGGTAGAGCAGCGCAACCGGCCGTAACACCCCATCCACATATCGTCGTGCCGTCATTTCTCCTCTGATATGAACCAGAGGTGACCGGTTATCACAGCTGATGGCACCCCAAACCATGGTGCCACGTTGTCAAGCAGTATTGCTTTCAACAGTCGCAGCAAGATTGGATCTTTTTCAACGTCGTCTCCAGACTCTCATACGATGACTGTCATTCGACAAACAGAACCGAGACTCGTCGCTGAACACTACCCAGTCCCATCCAGTCGTCCAAGAGGATCGGGCCCGACACCATTGTAATATCTCACGTCGGTGTCTTGTCGCCAATGGCAGCCCTCGTAAAAGGCGGTTTGAGTGCAAACCGCTTTCGACCAATCGTCTAGAAACTGTTCTTGCTGATATTGGAGCATCCAATGTACCCTGCAAATTCTGCAGAATGGCGACAGTTGTCGTTTGTATGGCCGCCACCGCATGCCTTCGAATGCGTCGATCAACGCGTCCTAACGTACATCTGGATGGACCTGTACCACTGCGACGATTCACATACCCTTCTCCAATTCACCTTCTCTAAATCCTTTGCATAGTGGACGCATCTACGCGTGTTTCAGAGGCGACATACCGGTACAACCACCCAGACGTACGTAGGACTTAAATGAACCCCCTCGCACAATCGTCCAAATGCTGAAACGGGCTTCGACGTCGTCGACCAGGCATCTCTTTAACAACACGTGTTTTCTGAAACAAAAAACAGCTCGGAAAACGGGTATCCGTAGGCGACAGACAGTAATAACTGTTAGCTCATATGCCGTTTCCATCCCTTTTATCCCACGCTCTAATCACGTAACCTACTTGCATTTCTGTTCATTTGCCTACATCGGTCAGATGTGTTTGTCTCACAATTTGCATAATTATACGACCAAAGCTTCAGGGTGTTGCATTTTCTATGTCGGGTAGTGTATCGAAAAGTGAACATATTTTACAGTAGTTAATTTTTTTATAATTTTATGTGATTTTCTGAAAAATGGGAAATATCTCGAGAACGGTTTATACTAGATTTCTAATTTTTGCGTCAATCGTTTTTTAATGAAAAATTACATAAGAAATTATTATTTACGTAACTTTATTGGAGGTTTGGATTTTTTGACGATTTTTTCAAAATTTTATTCGAAAATTCAGGACTGCTATGAACATTCGATTGTATTTAAAAACAATAGGGCTCCAGTGTTCACAGATTGTAATTTTTGCTCCAAATTTCGTTCGAATCTCTTCATTCGTTCGTAAGATATCGTCTCCACAGCTTCACGAACACACACACACATAGACGTCACCTCAAAAACGTTCGATTCGTGTTCAGGGATACTTGAAGTGTGCTCGCCCGTCAAGCACACGAAGTCGAATTTTCTACCCCGTCACAATATTTTCCTTATACATTATACTATATATAAGGAAAGTAAAAAGTATCTGAGGCCGCTGCTATTTGTCAAATTTCTCGTTCCTCGTGTTTCTCTACTTTGTACCCCAAAAACTATAACATACAAAAATATAAAACTTGGTATACTTATAGAGAAAGGTTTTGGGAACACACTGAAACAAACAGTTTTCCGATATAAATTTTAGTTTAAGAAAAATTTAATGTCAAAATCAAAGACAAAATATTTGAGCTACGAATTTGAATCCTAGACTTACAATAGCAAGGCCATGAATTCTTGCAGCCATCGTATCTACATACGAGTAGTTGAATTTTTGCAGGATGGACCCGTGTTGATTGCGTGCAGTAATCTCTCTTCCAGTTTACCACTGTAAAAATGTTGGACGATGAACGTTTGAATCCCAGCCAGGTTCGAACTCAGGACCGTAAGCTTACAAGACCGGCACTTGCGATAAGCTAACTTCAAGTCCGCTCTCATAATTCTGATAGACTCCAAGAATAGTCAATCGATGTTTCGGTAGAAGCAGAGTCTGCTGTCAGAATTATATTCTCACAAGTAGTAGCTTTATTTATTATAATTCTCATATATACACTATCAAAACACGTCTAACCATACATGTAAGATTATATGGCAACCTAGATATTCAAAATACGAATTTTTCGTTTAGAAAGGAGATATTTCTCTTTATTATATACGGTTCTTAAGATGAATAAAATACGATTCTTAAAATAAATAATATGCGGTTCTTAAGGTGAATAAAAAAATGTGGTTCTAAGATAAATAAAATACAGTTTTTGAGATGAGTAAAATACGGTTCTTAAGAGGAATGAAATACGGTTGAGATGAATAAAATACGGTTCTTAAGATGAATAAAATACGGTTCTTAAGATGAATAAAATACGGTTCTTAAGATGAATAAAATATGGTTCTTAAGATGAATAAAATACAGTTTTTGAGGTGAATAAAATACGGTTCTTAAGGTGAATAAAATACGGTTCTTAAAATGAATAAAATACGGTTCTAAAAATGAATAAAATACGGTTCTAAAAATGAATAAAATACGGTTTTTAAGATGAATAAAATACGGTTTTTAAGATGAATAAAATACAGTTCTTAAGATGAATAAAATATGGTTCTTAAGATGAATAAAATACAGTTTTTGAGATGAATAAAATACGGTTCTTAAAATGAATAAAATATGGTTCTTAAGATGAATAAAATATGGTTCTTAAGATGAATAAAATACGGTTCTTAAGATGAATAAAATATGGTTCTTAAGATGAATAAAATACGGTTCTTAAGATAAATAACATACGGTTCTTAAGATGAATAAAATATGGTTCTTAAGATGAATAAAATATGGTTCTTAAGATGAATAAAATACAGTTTTTGAGATGAATAAAATACGGTTCCTAAGATGAATAAAATACGGTTCTTAAGATGAATAAAATACAGTTTTTGGGATGAATAAAATACGGTTCTTAAGATGAATAAAATACGGTTCTTAAGATGAATAAAATATGGTTCTTAAGATGAATAAAATACATTTTTTGAGATGAATAAAATACGGTTCTTAAGATGAATAAAATACGGTTCTTCAGATGAATAAAATACGGTTCTTAAGATGAAAATAGTGAAAATGAAAATTTTAAACATTTTATAGACTTCAATTTTTCGCTAAAGCCGTCTTCATATCCAAAATTTCTTAAGATTAGGTTATCCAAATATTTAAAACGCGAATTTTCACCATACAAAAACATGACTTATCTTAAATAGATAATGCTGATCTTGGTATAAAACTTGCGAAATTCTAAATATTTGCAATGTATCGGCTAATTTATCGAGACTTTTTTCACTCAATAGCCATGCACTTGATAATTAAACCATTTGTTTAGCTACGACCATTACCCATTATGCCGTCCTATCACGTTCCCCCGGCACATCACATGAAGCGATTCACATTACGCCCCTGAGCCCCTACCCTACCCCGAATTTAGACTGAAACTCTGTGGGAATTGCAGCCACAGAGAATGTACCCTCCTTATACGGACGGACTTTCGGACTTCCATATTTATCATGCCCATATTTCGCGTAGACAGGAAGAACATTTTGGACGGTAGTGAAAATCAAACTCCTGTTTTTCTCGTGTCATCCTTTCGCCATATTCACTAGGCTATCCCAACCTAACTTATCGAAACTTTGCTTATGATGTTCGCGATAAAAGAAAAAATCCCAAACTGAGTTATAAGATGCGTCTCAAATAGCGTAGAGAAAAGCTCTGATGATAGAGAACAACCTGAGATTACAAATTGGAAATTCTAACTTTCTCAATCTTATAGAGATATGCTTCGTTCGTTATATGCTTCAAATTCGATATATTTTCTTTTATCATTACATTTTGTTGGATTTTTGTGAGAGATGTGTGGGTGTATTTTCAGTGAACTTATCTGACTCCCATCCTGCCCAAATCAGATGCATGCATTAAATCTATTGGCTTAAATCATTTAGTGTCAATTAATCTGTTGACACTAAAATTAAACTTCTGAAGACCTCCAAACAAATTCGTAAATGATAATAACTTGTAAGCAGATGTACATAAAAACATTCTTTTTTTTTCACTCTTATACTGCTTATGATAAAATAATCGTATATGCAAAGTACAGGGAAAGTTCTTAAGTATGCCAGTAACTTTGTAAGTAAAGATCAGTGAGCGTGCACCTTAAAACTACCTACAATAAAGTTGGCAAGCCCGGCCGAATGGAAATGATTCCAAGGCCCCTAGCGGAGGAGTGAAAATGTTAGGAACACGAACTCGGCAACAAAATGAGAGGGAAGAATAAAGCTAATTACAAAGTTGTTAATCATTATCTAATCAGTTGGAATCGACTTTTATACAGCAATGAATATTCATATCGAAGTACCACTCGGATTATATTTTGTTTCTATACGCTATTTGTAGGAAGCGTAGTGAGCATGCGCAGTTTAAAAATGGACGTTTAGACATGTTGCAGCTCGTTTTTTTAAAAATTGTAATTGTGATTCTGCATATTTACGTACAATTTCACGTATGTACGAAAATTTTTCATCTTCCTACCTATTGTAGATATTTTTATTGGGCAATTAACTTCAATTTTACAATTGGCTTTTTTTTTTTTTTTTATCTGACTTTCTTGCCGAGTTTGCTATCCTAAATCCGTTACTTTTCCCGCTAGGGATGCCGCATTCACTTTTATTCGATCAGGCATGGTCAATTTATTATAGATTGACCTAAAATGTAAACGTGTGGACATTTCCTTACACAGTTATTGGGGCCTTTAAGAAAGAAGGTTTCTAGGAACACTATATATATGTTAAGAAAGTAGAATAGAAACTTGCGATTTAAATATTTTCCCCATTTTGAATTTACATGATATATATATTTTTCCCTTTTGATATAATTGATTCGGAATTCGCTTTGTAAACAAAGATTTTATTTCAGAATGTTTCAGATCGGGATTTGATAACAGCAAAACAGAGACGCGTAACTGGAAGAGAAAAACAGTGCTTCGTACAAAATCGAGCGTATGAATATCGAAAGCATAAAACCAAATATCAGTTTCTGTTCTATATACTATTGTTACATCATATCCTTTGGATTGGCGACTGTAGTTTCATTCATGTCGCAAGAAAGAATTCAAAGATCTGAATAATTTCAGCCTTATTCCTTATCACCAATGGCTCAACAGCCCAAAGTTCTTGAATATAAAGTTGGGCAATCACACCGGCAACCGATGAAAAAGTCGCCATCTTGACAACATGGGAGTTAAGATTTATCATTCGTGATGTCACAGCCCAGAGTAAACTTTGAGATGAGTTATCAAACCACAAGCATTATTACAGTTAAAAATAGTCTGGTAATTTTGTAGCTGCAATATCCAAGCGTAAACAACTTGCGCAGAGATTTTAAATTGTGCTGTGCACACAGGATCTAGTGACGTCCAAGGAAATTTAGTGACGTCGTCGGAGTGAGAGTCGCAGTTAACAAATTCTATCTCTCTTGAGAGGCCGAAGAACAAAATGAGCGCGTTCTTAATTCCCGCGTCGTCATATGCGCAGAGCCAGATAAAAATAATTAAGTCAGTCAAGCCCCAGGCCCAGCACCTCCTGCAACAGCCCAATGTGGGTCTTGATCTTCAGATTATCTTCCAAACTGACTCCATTTGCAGCAATGCCTCTATAATCAGGAGGGTATTTAAGGTGGATTAGGGGGATTCCCCCCCCCCCCCTTTCGAAATTGAAAGGTTTCAAAATGCTTCCTAAACGCATAAGTGATAAAAAAAATCTACTAAATCCTCATTCAGTTTACAGTTCTGAAATGCTTGAACTACAAAAAGAATCCGCTTTAACATCCAATAAATAAATAAAAAATAAATTATAATAAAAAAATAGAATACATGTAAAGGATTCAGAAACTGAAAATTCAAAAAGGAGTGTTTCGTTTCAGAGATCGAGATAACGCCTCTATACGGGTATTTTACGCTATAAAATTAGAAAATACGTTTTGAAAATTAAGTAAGGAGTATTTTTACGCATTCATTTTGTAAAAAAAAGAAATCACCAATCACGATGTTTACAGATCACGGAAGTCCCGAAAAATTCTTAAAAACAGAAATCGGTCATGAATTTCCTAAATGTGTTTCAAATTTAAAATAAAACATTCATTTTGAGATCAGAGTTTTCTCATTCTTTTAGTAATTTGTTTCCTCGCGATTGGGGAAACTACGCTCGCAAACGACAATTACCACTGCCCCGTGTAAAAGCAGAGATACCGATTACTACAAATTCTCCATAGTTTCTCCATAGATACAACCTTGTACTACGGATTACGGAATTTGCATAGTTTTCTACCTAAAATTGCCATTCTATCTAGGCAGATAAAGCCTCTATATGAGTATTTTACGCTTTAAAATACGCAGAAGAGGATATGGCAGCATTTAAAACTATTTATTTGCTTGCCAAGGAGAAATTGCCATAGACGAAATACAAGCTTGAATCATGAACTTATAATCTATGAAAAAAATATCTAAGTAATAATGAACCCCTTACTAGTTTTTGGGCAAACTTGAAACTGAGTAGAGAATGTAATTCTGATGCATTAAAATGCATATTGATCCATTTCTTCAAATAGAAAAATGTCCAAATTAGTTGGTCTTGCTACAGATGGTGCAGCAATCATGATGGGCAAGAATAATGATTTAGGGGAAAAACTGCAAGATCTGTTACCAACTCTTCTGCTCTACCATTGGTGTGCACACAGTTTAACATTAGCACTTGTCATATCGTAAGCTGCAAATGATACAGACATATTTCAGAACTTACAAAGAAGTATGCGGTCACTGTATGTTTATTTCCGCACATCTACAATAAAGTCGGAAAAACTAAAGGTAATTCAAGAAATATTTCATTAACCTTCAATTAGCTTAAAAGTAATTGTTACTGTTCGTTAGCTCTCTCTTGGCCGTGCTGCTGATGCTTGCCATATAAGTTATGATGCATTGCTGATAACATTAACTGATATCGTTGAGAATAAACATTGATACAATGCTACAGACAAAAGGCCAAGTTTGCTAAAACAATGCACTGATTATGGTTTAGTTGCGGTACTCTCCATCTAATAGATGTACTTCAAATAGTTGACTGTGTTAGTGGAATCTTCCAAAGTAATAACATTGATTTTTCAACGATTATAAATGAATTGTTTACACCAATATATCGGCTAGAAATTATGATAAAGGAGTCAAAAAGTGGCAAGCACTTGTTCGAACTAACGTCGACAAAAGCAACTGATTGTTTTGAGGATATCAAATGATCAGATTGTGCAACTTCTAAAAAATAATTTGAAAATGCTAACATAAAATTTTTACCTCATTTAGTAGAAAACTTGAAAGATAGATTCGATTTAGAGAAGATGCATTTACTTTCTAATTTTGATCGGGTTTTATACCCTATCTGTCTAATGTCTTCAAATATTTCAAGATTGGACTCTTTAAATAAGTTAATGAAACATTATAATTCTTCCTCTTCTATTACATATTTAGGTGTAACAGAGGAGGAATTATGAGAAGAATATTTTCAAATGCAGTCTTTATGTTGTAGAAATCCTAGCATGAATTTAAATGAGTTCTACAAATTGATTTTTCTCTCCACAGTAGATGATATGCCAATGTACCCTGGGTTTTCAGCATTTGCTCAAATAGCATTGGTTATTCCTCCTTTAAGAGCTGTGTGCAAGAGAGCATTTTCAACACAAAATAGAATCAAACCTCAAAAACGAAGCAGACTAGGTGAGAAAAATGTGGATGTTTTATCACGTCTTTTAGAATTGGGTCCAAACTTTTGAGAAAACAATGGAAATGTTGTATGCAAATTTAATTTTGAGGAAACTGTTCATTTATGGAAAAGACAAAAGCAGAGAAGTTTGGAATTTTAAAAGGAAAAAATGAAAATTATTTTACTTAAAAGATTTTAATTTTCTTGTCCCCTTGTTTGTTTACAACCATATGGAGAAACTAAGCCAAAAGTAATACAACAATTTTAAGCTATTTCATCACAAATTATATGATTAGTCACTTTTATTAAAAAAAGTATTGTCAATCATACCACGACGAATTTATAATTCAATTGCGATATCAGATATACAATATATTTTGCGTATTTACACAAATAAAGAGTATAGGACATTTTTCAAATCTTATTTCTTTTTCAACGTAGAAAAGTCAGAAAATTATATCCTGTTGGACCATGACCCTGTACTTGTTTTTTACCCAAAATACAATACATTTAATAAATACCTGTAAATTTGAGGGTAATTGTACATTTGTTAAAAATTACCCCTCTGGAAAGCAAAATACTCCTTCAAATGAAATCAGGGAGTATTTTCACTCTTCGGGGAAAATTCTAACTCTATCTCTGCTTCGGCTACTGCGTTACTGCAAATGGAAAGAAATTCTCCACTGCTTTAAAACCCGAAGTCTTCAAATTTGAAAACATTCCGGTTGCTGAAACTGACAGAAAAAGCTAAGACTAAAAGCCAATTATTTATTGACTAGAGCATGGGTATAATTTAAAATTTTACCGGTCCGGAATAATTAAGATTTGACTCAGTCAAAGTAAAGAATTTTTTTAAATATTTCACTCGTGCCTAACTCGTCACGGAAGCACTCAAACCCAGCCTCAACGCGGCCAGGCCCAAATATTTTTTCTTGCAATATTTTGAAGAAGCCTGTTGCCGCGTATTATGATCCAAATTTGCATTTAAGGAATTAAACACAAGTTATATTATAGTAATAATTAAAAGAACCCAAATTTGAAAAATCTGTACAAATCAAGAACGAGCATTGCTAAAAAGTGTTGACGGTTTTCAGTAGCCGTTTGAGAAGCCTGATTAATATAAAGTGTGTTTATTATTTTAGATTTATTATTTTGGATTGATAATAATATTAGATATTAAATGAGAAAACGGCTCTTCACTGAGATTATCATTTTAAAAAAGGCTTTACTCATCCATTTAAGTTATCATTGAACAATGCGATACCCTTTTCACCAAATATGATTGACTGCAGTGATAGCACAAAATATACGTCATATACCACAATTGTTAGTGTTTTTAAAAATATTTCAACGCGATTAAACTTTCATTGTAAGTATAAACAAGAAAGATCAATCATGCATAAGTATTGATTATGAAACACTTTCCAACTGAAATGCAATTTCATTTAAAAATTTCTGAAATGTGATATATTCAGTGGTGATATCTTTTACATTATCACAGTACTACAGCAATTTATTATACTTAAATATTTAAAACTGTATCGAAATATAAATCATCTGATTATCTATGCAAAATCAATGAATATTTCATTCATATAATTTGTATTCCAAACTCCAGAGCTAAATAATTTTGAGTGAAAAAAATTCAGCAATTCTTATGTAACTCACCTTACAATCGCTTGAGATGTTTGCATTCTGCATAAGTTAAAATTAGGCTTCGTTGAAGGAATAATAAAAGTTTAGGGATCATTTAAAATCACAACTATTGTAATTGCATAGGCACGGAATTTAGATACACAGATACACAGATAGTATATGTGTGTGTGTGTATGTATTCAAAGTATTAGAATCGTGCCGAAGATCGGAACTCGAATTTTCGAAGGATCTACACGTTCTGGGACTTCTAGAACACGAAAAAACTATTTTTAGGAAGACGTCTGTGTGTGTAAGGGTGTATCTGTGTATGTTTCTATGTGTCTGTGAGGATATTACATCCATTCTAATTGAAAAACTAATGTATCGAATTTCATAAAATTTGGTAGGTATGTTTTTGTGGGAAATCCTGATGTTCATTAGATTATAGTACGATTCGTAATAAAACAATCTGCCTTCTTTGCAAAATGGCCGGCAGAAAGTGCCTTTATCCACTCTAGCTAAAAACCAATGGAACAAATTTAACAAAATTTGGTTTATAATATGTCAATAACCTACAAGTGATTTATATACCAAATTTAACAAAATTTGGTGTATAAATAACTTGTAGGTTATTCTAGTACGATTCGGGAAAATGGAACGGGCTATTTTAATGGAACGGGCCCTCAATAATCGTTAAATATAAAAATAAAAGACTACGTGTGCTTAATTATATCAATTAAATTCCTATTTTATACGTGATTTTTGACAACAAAAAGAATAACACTAACCCCATTACTCTAGGACTAGCCGTTCTTGAGATACTCTAATTTTTCGCGTTTTCGCTACGCCACATTTGACAATAAGTCCAGCTATCAAATGAGAACCAAATTTAAGTTTAACGTGCAAATTCAGTGTCATTTAAAATACTTATGGCTGTTATTTTGTGCAGATAAACTCAAATTATTATTGAAGAAATAAAGAGAACGTGAATATGAGTCTGCAGGGAAAGACATATGCTGCCCACATCAGAATTTTTACCAATATTACAACAATGATTTACAGAAGAGAACGGGGATTATTTGCAGGCCATTTCGAAGAAAATGTATGATCTATATTTAAAGATCCACCAAATTTTTGTAGAATAAAATGTTCAACAAATTTAAGCTGTGTACCAAATATTAACTCTCTAGGACGTAGGAAAGTGCATTAAAAATGCCATCATATAAGTATATCATGAAGAGTTATATAAAATTAAACAAGAAAGATCAATCATGCTTAAAGCATTGATTATGAAACACTTTCCAACTTCAATGCAATTTTATTTAAACATGTCTAAAATGCAATACATTCCTCGGTAATATTTTAAAACTTATCACAATACTTCATTAATTTATTATATTTGAAAACTTAAACCTTCATCGAAAAAAATGAACTTCATTAAAATAACGTCATTGAATTATAAATTGCCTGGTTTAAACATCTCTAAAATGCGATACATTCCTCGGAAATATTTTTAAAACTATCATATTACTACGATAATTTATTATATTTGAAAACTTCATCGAAAACAACTGAAATTCATTCAAATGACGTCATAGAAAAAATAACACGCCTGGCTCTCTCTATAAAACCAGCATTTCTTTCATAAATAATTTCCCATTCATGTCATTCATCACAATACTATAATAATTTATTTTATTTAAAAATTAAGACCATGGAGCTACACGTAATTAAACTCAATGTGTAAAACTTCATCGAAAAAAATCGTCCTTCTGTTTGTAAAATCAATGAATATTTGATTCATATCAACTATGCAGACTCCATGGACTAAATGATTTTGTGTTAAGGAAATACCGCAATTCTAATACAACTCATTACATATTTTGCTGTTTACATTTTACATAGGTGAAAAATAGGCTTCGTTGTAGAAATAATCAAATTTGGATGAGCATTTAAACTCAAATATATTATAATTGCGTTGTTTCAGTATGTAGTTGCACAGAATTTATGCAAAAAAAAGTGATTTTAGGACAGATACAACACTCAATATGAATTAAAAAGAACTTTAAAAATCACGATTTTGAGACAAGATGGATACCATATATCATTTTAAAGTGGGTCACGTGATATTTTCATATCATGGTCACGTGATCGCTTCATATAAGAGGTGTTATTATTATTTTAATTTTTATTTAAAAAACTACTGAATATATTTCGCTGAATTTTTTTTTTATATATTTTATGGAACAATTTGAATATTACCTAAAATTTTCGAAGCAATTTGTGAATTTTAAATCCGCTTAAAAAATATTTGAAAAAATAGGTCCCATACGGCTCAATGTATTTCATTTTTTCAACCCAGGTTCAATCCAAAACTAATTGGGTGATATTATTGATTTACATTCCCATAGGTCCTACAGACCGTCTGAACAACATACTAAAATTTCATTTTGATTAAGTCATTTTTACGGCAGTCATCGTGCTAACGGACAGACAGACAGACAGAATAAACAAAGTCATAAACACTTTTCAATTTTGTTGTAAAGTGTTAAAAAGTCATAAACACTTTTCAACTTTGTTGTAAAGTGTTAAAAATTTGAAAAATTGTTATCTACCAAATTTATTTTAATATGTGAAGCCTCTCTTATATACAAAATGATTAAAATCTTGGAAAGATATTTATTATATAATATATCTAATTTTTCTTTCTGGAGGATATCCCAAAAGTCAGAATTTAATTGAATTTGTTTTTTCCCTGTATTAAATAATTTTTAATTAAAAAACTACTAAATATATTTTACTGAAATTTTTTTTATATATTTTATGAGATAATGTGAATACTTCCTAAAAATTTCGAAGCAATTTGTGAATTTTAAATTTGCTTAAAAAAATGTTTGAAAAATTAGGTCCCATTGAGTTCAATGTATTTCATTTTTTCAACCCGGTTTCAATAAAAAACTAATTTAATGATATTATTTATTTATATTCCCATAGGTCCAACAGACCGCCTGAAAAACATACTAAAATTTCATTTTGATAAAGTCATTTTTACGGCAGTTATCGTGCTAACGGACAGACAGACAGAATGAACAAAGTCATAAACAATTTTCAACTATGTTGTAAAGTGTTAAAAATCTGATGTGGGCAGCACATAACTTTCCTTATAGAATGCAAACAATTTACTTTACAGAAAAAAAAAATAGATTACTTTTATAGTAATTATTTATATTCTTTCCAAGATATTGAATTTTCGTCAATAAGTCGTCATTTTCCATGTCGTCATCATCAATGAGTCGTCATTGATTTAGCGTCAGTTTCATCCATTTGGCGAACCTTTCGTTAATTTAGCAGCATTTAAAAAAGTCGCCAAATTGGCGACATTCCACCAAATTCGTCGCCAAAATCTCGCTAAACTTTATGGACGAAGAAATAAGTTATTCTTACAGCAGGTAAATGACTATTGACATTCAATTACAAAAGTATTACTCAAAGTATATTTTTTCATGAATGAAACGAGCTAAATCAACGAGAATGATGTCACCCAATTTATCGCATGGTATTACATATGAAAAGTGAACGTGTTTCTGAATAGGAAATATTTTTGTTTTATTTTATATGACTTTTTGATAATTTTTTTGAAAAATGTACAATATCTCGAGAACGCTTCATGTCAGCGTTCTAAAATTTAAAACAATCGTTTCCTAATGAAAAATTACATAAGAAATGTCTATTTGCCTAACTTTATTAACGGTTTTGATTTTTTGACGATTTTTTCAAAATTCCACTCGAAAATTTAGGATTCTGAACATTCGATTGCGTATAAAAACAACAGACTTCTAGTGTTTACGAATTGTGATTTTTGTACCAAATTTCGTTCGAATCGGTCCATTCGTTCGTCAGTTATCGTTTCCACAGACTCACTGACACACACACACACAGACATCACTTCAAAAATGTTTGGTTCGTGATCAGGGATGCTTGAAACGTGCTCTCGCGTCGAAAACTCGAATTCGAATTTTCGACCCCGTCACAATACTTTCCTTATTCATTATGTACATAAGGAAAGTAATAAATTTTATTTTCTTTAATTACAACAACATAGTTTTAAAATTTAATAATTTTAAATTAAAAGTGGTAGATGTTTAGAATACAAATATAAATAAGTTCAAGGACAATAATTCTTCTTATCCAAATATTAATTTTAAATTATAACAGTTTGCTCAAATAAATTTTCATTCAATATTTGTTATCGGTAGGAAATCGACGGAAGTGTGTTTTACTTTAAGAATATAATTTATTTAATTTTAATAATTTAAAAGCATTCGGAATCTAATAATTGAAATTAAAATCACAGAAAATATTGAAAATGAAATATCAGTGTTAAATTACAGTACCAATTGGATATGTTGTTCATCACCAGTCAAACAATCACAGTACAAAAGCAATACAACATTTTTGCGATAAATTTAAAAATATAACAAATTGCAACTCGCACTTGACGAATGATAAATAACCGAATGAAAGTATTCCAAAGCATTATTTAGTGCTGTAATAAAAGTTAGCAGGTAATTATTACATTAGAAATAATACAATCTGAAAACGAGGAAACTAAAATCACAAATAATAAGAACTTGCAATATCGTGCAATTTCATCCCAATAGCTCAACGATAGAGAGTCGGCTGGCCAGTACGAAGATCTGTGGTTCGACTCCCCGTTGGGGCAGCAAGGATCTTTACAAAGGGAAATTTTCAGTGAACCTCCCTAGCGCCCCCCCCCCTCCGAAATTTGGTGCTGAACCCATATCAATCTTCATCTAAGATCTATCTATATCCAATCCTGATAGATTTTTCGAAAAAAAATCTGGAAGTGAAAAACAACCCGAAGTTGAAATCTTTAGTGAACATCCAAACCTCCTCTCGAATTTAATGCTGAATTTATAACAGTCACTATCTAAGCTCTATCTATAGCTAAGCTTGGAAAATAGATGTTTCAAGAAAAATGTTTAACTGAAAGTGGGTCAAAAGTGGAAATCCTTAGTGAACCTTCCATACTCCTCAATCTTTTGTTGCTAAATCCGTATCAATCATCATCTACACATATCCCGAGAAAGAGGTGTTTCAAGGAAAATGGCAATTTTTGAATCGTAAGTAACAACTCCAGAACCGGAAGTGGAAATTCTTAGTGAGTCCCATAAATCCTTTCGGAGTTTGATGCTGAATCCATATCAGTTATTATCTAAGCTCCATCTATAGCCAATCTTGACAAATAGATGTTTCAAGTAAAATAAAAACATTGAATTTGAAATGGCAAATGAACCGGAAGTGGAAATTCTTAGTAGCTCCCCCCTCCCATTCTCCTCCGAAATTTCATATTGAATCTTAATCAGTCATGATCTAAGCTATATACACTCTGTTACAAAAAAAATGTATGCTGCCATAAAAATTGAGCAAAGGCCGGGAAACTCGGCATACAAATGTTATGCAAATGATCAAACTGACAGCGCCAATGACGTCATAGGGCTCATGCAACGTACATGAGAACGACGCATCGTGCAGCATTTAAAACGAACTGTGTTCTCACTCACGGACAATTGAAACTGTATATTCTGTTTTGATACTGTAAGTTGTGTACAAAGATGCCTTTGAGACGCACTCAACGGCGCTATGGGCAATTGTCGGATTTAGAGAGAGGTCACAACATAGATTTAAGGGAAGCTGGTTGGTCCAACAGATGTATCAGTCGCCATCTTAGTCGGGGCGATATGGTAGTTGCTCGGTGTTGGCAACAGTGGATTAGAGAAGGTACATATAACAGTCGCAGAGGCTCAGGACACCTCCAGACAGACATCTGCTCAAGAGGGTCGTGTTGTCATAAAAGAAACCATGGCCACACCCATGGCTTCGCTCTCAGTAAATTTGAAAACATTTACCAGCCTCCATGCACCCTGTGTTAAGGGATACTATTCGAAGATGACTGGCAGAAGGTCGGATTAGATGTTGACGTCAATTAAGGCGCATACCATGGTAGTGCGCATTTCACGTATCACGTCAACTGCTCTCCGACTGAGTGATGATCAAGACTCTCCATAGATGTAGACTCTCCATAGATGTAGACTCTCCATAGAAACTTCTGGAAATCGCTAATATTTCGTAGAATATTGATTATTTCGGGGTACTTCTTAAACCTTCCCGAAGTCGCTAAATTGGCGATAAATCGCGAAATCTGGCAATCCTTTTCTACCTTTGGCATTCTGTAAACCCTAATCTCACGCCAAGGGAAAGGAGAGCTGTACGGGTGTTTTCTCCATGTGGTCTTCGAAAGAGACGAATGTAAGGAGGATGGAAAATAGGCTCTGAAGCGTATTACAAGTTCGCAACAGTATTGTGATAGGACATTTAAGTGTGCCTGAACTCGAATCGAACGTTTCTCAGGTGATGTCTGTATGTGTGTGTAAGTATGTATGCTAGTATGTGTTTTTTACTACTTTCATGAAATAAACGTCTCAGTTATTAAACATGTAATCAGATACCCTTTTTATTTTTAGTTTCGAGTAGCAAGAGACATAGCAAATTTTGTTCCAAGTTTCTCGTCATTTTCAATTCCAGTTGCTACCAAAATATTTTTCACATCTAAAAGCGCTTTTAAGTTATTTTTCAACTCACAACTTCAGTTTCATCTTTTTACTCTTCTATTTATGCCCCACCCCAACAGCGTGCTCGTTTAGCGTCCTCGTTGCGACTCCCTAGACCATAAATGAAGAAATTAGTCTTTAAGGAAGAAACGCTGAACAAGCCGTTTCTCCAAGAAAAACGACATACTATGTGTATACCCTGAAATGGCTTAATGGACCAGGGAAATCAGAAGAACATTGAAAGCGCAAAGCTATTCCGATCTTAATGTTAAGAATGTTCTGAAAAATGGTTTCTGTCTACGATGCTTTTATCCAGCTTCCTTTCCTTATTCAGTAAGTCTGTAGATTTATAGTGATAGATCTGTATTGGATAAGGCGCCCATTACGCGATGCAAGATATCGGGTCGACCGGAATGATGCACTGCGGGAATTTTCGAAATATGGCCCTGAAAGATTCTTCAAAAGTGGTTATATATGACATATAATTGAATGAGAAATTCTATGCTGTTTTATAGAGGTTTTCCTATTTATAAATATCTGACATATCACTCTTTTATAAATTCACTAACAGTATACCCGCTCTTCGCACGGAGTATACCATATAAAGAAACTTGAAATTCACAATCATGTGCAAATTATTCTATTTAATTATTCTACTTTGTATTCTAAATCAGTGCTTCTCAACCTTTGTGAGATCGCGGCCCGGTAAATTCTTATTTCATAAGGCGAGGGCCCGGTCCCAACAAATTTACAAGTAAATTTGTTAGGACCGGGCTCTCGTCTTATAAAATTAGAATTTACCGGGTCGCGGTCTCACAAAGGTTGAGAAGCACTGATTTAGAATACAAAGCAGAATAATTAATTAGAATTATTTGCACATGATTGTGAATTTCTAGTTTCTTTATATGGTATACTCCGTACGAAGAGCAGGTATACCGCTAGTGAATTCATATATATATTTTTTATTCAAACATTAAATAAGTATTAATAATTAATCATGTCATAATCATAAAGCGTTTTAGTACATTTATGTATATAATATGGTATGCTGACAAATATAAAGTTATATTTAAATAAGTTATCAATCATTGGACTCATGAAATCGTGTAAGATATTGAAACTTCCTCAGGTCAACAGTTCAACATCATTCAATTAATATGTACTGATTTTCATTGACATAACCCATTCTTATCAGCAAAACTTTTTAATATTATTTAGTATAAAAAATAGATTATTGTAGTATTAAATTGATTTTACAATTTTTTAATATTATTTAGTATAAAAAATAGACTATAGTATTAAATTGATTTTACTGATGTTGGTTTGAATAAAAAAAGGTATTAAGATAGAAGATTATTTATCCATGGCAATTCATCATCCATAGAAGTCAGCTGAACAGTCATATTAAAATTCAAAAACGGTTTGGTCACTGATATGTGCTACACAGATGTTATTTCGGCATTCCAGTTCTGGACTTTTGACACAATCATGAATATTATTATTCTCTTTAGAATATCTCCTCTATAAAATATTTATTCATAAACAGTGCTTATAAAACTTAAATAACACATTCTATGAGAATTTTCTTCTGCTCGGTATATGAATGCCAGGGCCCGTTACCGGGCCGCGTCCCGGCTGTTGAGAAACGCAGATTTCAAGTCGCGAGAGACATGCTTAGTAAACTTTATTCAAAGTTTCTTGTCATTTTCAGTTCTGGTTGCTACCCAGAAAATATATTTTGAAATCTAAATGCACTTTTAACATTTATGACGGGCAGTTAGTCTTCAACTCACAGCGTCAGTTTAATATTTTTAATCTTCTATTCACGTCTCTCCCAACAGCGTGCTCGTTTAGCGTTCTCGTTAGGACTCCTTAGGCCATAAATGAAGAGGTTAGTGTTCAAAGAAGAAACGCTTAACAACTCGTTTCTCCAAGTAAAAACGACATATACCGTGAAATGGCCTAATGAACCAGGGAAATCAGAAGAGCATTGAAAGCGCAAAGCTATTCCGGTCTTAATGTTAAAAACGTTCTGAAAAATGGTTTCTGTCTGTGATTCTTTTATCCAGCTTCCTTTCTTATTCTGTAAGTCTGTTGATTTATAATGATATATCTGTAATGGATAAGACGGCCATTACGCGATGCGAAGGATCGGGTCGACAGGAATGATGCACGAGGGATTCTCGAAATATGGAACTGAAAGATTCTTCGAAAACGGTTATATATAACATATAATTAAATGAGACATTCTATACTGTTTTATAGCGGTTTTCCTATTTGTAAGTATCTGACGTATCACTCTTTTATAAATTCACTAGCGGTATACCCGTTCTTCGCACGGAATATACAATAAAGAAACTTAAAATTCACAATCATATGCAAATTATTCTACTTAATTATTCTACTTAGTATTCTAAATCAGTGCTTCACAACCTTTGTTAAGGGCCAACGGCCGTACCGTGCTGAAAACACCGGTTCTCGTTAGATCACCGAAGTCAGGCAGCATCGGTCGCTGTTAGTACTTGGGTGGATGACCACCTGGGAACACCGCATGCTGTTGGCACATTTCGGGCGCAATAGCTCGGTGATTTGCGCGCTGAATTTGCACACTGCCACAACTAGGGCGCGGTAGCCCATTGGTTAGCGCGCTGGAGTTGCACTCGGTAGGCCCGGGTTCGATTCCAGCCACTGCCAAAACTGCCGCCGTGTTCATGCGGAGTACGATCACGTTAAACATGTGGGTCCGAAAGTCCTTCCGAGAGGTTGGTGGTAGGGGAAGGAGGGTACGGTCCCTGTGGATCCCTCCCCCACTGGGTTCCGGTCTAAATTGGGTGGCACTTCCCGACCGTCCAAACAGTTACCTTACACCTTTCTGGTAGGTCGGACGGTCTGGGTTTCAACAACAACAACACTGCCACAACTGCCGCCGTGTTCATGCAGAGTACGATCACGTTAAACATGTGGTTCCGTAAGTCCTTCCGAGAGGTTGGTGGTAGGGGAAGGAGGGTACGGTCCCTGTGGATGCCTCCCCCACTGGGTTCCGGTCTAAATTGGGTGGCACTTCCCGGCCGTCCAAACAGTTACCTTACACCTTTCTGGAAGGTCGGACGGTCTGGGTCTCAACAACAACAACCTTTGTTAAACCGCGCCCGGTAAATCCTTATTTCATAAGACGAGAGCCCAGTCCCAACAAATTTACTTGTAAATGCAGTTATATATTTTTTTTAAGTTCATACATTACAAAAGTATTAATAATGAATCATGGCAGAACCATAGTACATTTACGTATATAATGTGGTATGCTGACAAATATGAAATCATATATAATATCACTCGTCGAAAGTGAAATTGCAAGACCATGAAGGAATAAATGTAGCCATATGCAAATCACAATACCTGTAGAAGAGAGAACCAGATACAAATACCAAAGTTTTCGTACGTATGGAGTCACGTGATATCCAGTTTCGGGTGATAAAGATCAACAGACGCTCGCCCCTTAAATGCTATCAGCGACGATTTGCAGCTGCCGAATTTTAGAAAAAGTGAAGAAGCGATGCCTCGAAGACGTCAGCGATCTGCATACCTGCAGTCAACGGCTGGGGAACGAGACAGCATCCTGGAGCTGCGTAACATGGGTTTGTCGATGCGTACAATTGCCACGTGTGTTGGACACGACGTAAGTATGATCCAGCGATGTGTGACACGATGGATGCAGGAACATCAGAGAACACACTGAAGAGGGAGTGGATAGAACAGATGCACGACAGACAGCACAGAAGGGCAGATTCGTCGAACGGCTCGTCGAAACCCGGTCGCAACGGCAAGTGACATCCGAAACAGTCTGCCACCATCAACGGTTGCAACTGCGTGCATCCAAACCATTCGCAACAGGTTGCATGAAGTACAGCTGCGCTCACGGCGGCCAACCACTGGAATACGATAAAGCGCTCCACGCAGGGATGCACGTTTGACGTGGTGTCATCGCAACTGGACCAATGAATGTCATCGGGTACTGTTTACGGAGGAATTTCGCTTCCATCTGTGGAGGAATGACAGCCGTGGTGTGGCGGCTTCCCGAGGAAGTCGGTCCATGTCACCGAGCTTCACACCGGGCATCATGGTTTGGGGCGGTATCATGTTCTACCTCGGCACGGTGTTCCAGCAATACAATGCCACGCCGCATAGGCGAACTCTCAACAGCCCGAGCGGAAAATCGAGAATCTTGAAAATCGTACTTAATTAGGCAAAATATTAAATTTTCATCGATTCGATGTCATTTTGATGAATTTGATATTTTATCAATTTGGCAACATTTTCGTCAATTTAGCGGCATTTTAAAAACCGCCAAAATTATCGCCAAGTAGACTGTAAAACTGAAAGTCCCACTTGGCAACAAATTGACGAAACATCACCACAACACTATCTTCCTAACAAAACACAATTAATTTCATTTATTTAGCGCCATTTTATCCATTAAGATATTTTTATGGATTTACAAACATTTTTATCAATTTGGCGACATTTTAAAAATTCGCTAAATGTGTATATGAGTTTATTGGCTAAACACAATATATAAGTTTTGCCAAAACAAATGAAAGTGATATACGCAGTTCGCAATTTATATAATTTAAAGAAAAATCAAACCTTTCATTTATCAAATATATTTTTATAATCATTTATTTATTATTCAAATCAAAAAATAATAATAATAATTAGCAAACACATTTGATTTAATTGCGTTGCTGAGCAACATGATATAATAAGGAATCTTCCTCATAAAATGCTGATAATTAAATAACCATTTTGATTTCTTAATACTTTTTCATTGTTGAGTAAGAGCCTGTAAAAAATATACCATGGTAATATAGTTTCCATATAAATTCATGTTTTAAATCTGCGATTTTCAAAAGTGACTAATAAGTGCAATAAACTCCAACCAAATTCAGAGATATAATTTTCTTCAAAAAATTTGGCGGAAAAAATATCGTTTACATAATGCTATCTGTATATAAGGTTTAATTGTTCGTTTTTAACACTTTACAACATAGTTGAAAAATGTTTATGACTTTGTTTATTCTGTCTGTCTGTTCGCACGATAACTGCCGTAAAAATGACTTCGTCAAAATGAAATTTTAGTATATTGTTCAGACGGTCTGTGGGACCTATGGGAATATAACTGAATAATATCACCCAATTAGATTTGGATTGAACCCGGGTTAAAAACATGAAATACATTGAACCCTATGGGATCTAATTTTTCACACATTTTTAAGCGAATTTAAAATTCACAAATAGCTTCGAAAGTTTTAGGAAATATTCAAAATATCTCATTAAAAATATGAAGAAAATTTCAGCAAAATATATTCGATAGTTCTTTAAATAAAAATTAAAATAATAATTACACCCATATTATACGAAGAGATCACGTGACCTACTTCAAAATAAAATATGTCATCCATCTTGTGTCAAAATCGTGGTTTTTATTCTTTTTAATTTTATATTTAGTGTTGTATGCCTCCTAAAACCGCTCTATTTTTTCTTAATTTCTGTACATCTATATTCAGAAACAACGCAATTACAATATATTTGAGTTTAAAAGATCAATGCCATCTATTTTGTGTCAAAATCGTGATATTTAAAGTTATTTTTAATTTCTATTTAGTGCTGTATGACTCCTAAAACCGCTCTATTTTTTCTTAATTTCTGTACATTTGTATTCTGAAACAACGCATTACAATATATTTGAGTTTAAATGATCATCAAACTTCGATTATTTCTACAACGAAGCCTAATTTTTACTTATGGAAAATGTAAACACGTAAAGATGTAGGATGTGTTGAATAAGAATTGCTGAATTTCTTTAACACAAAATTATTTATCTCTGGAGTCTGCAATATAGCTGATGTGAATGAAGCATTCATTGATTTTACATAGAGATTACAACAGACGATTTTATAGCAGACTTTTTCGATGAAGTTTTAAGCATAGAGTTAAATTACTTTTACCTCCATGGTTTTAAGTTTTTAAATAAAATAAATTATTGCAGTACTGCGATGAATGAAAGGAATGGAATAAAAGTGTATGAATAAAACATTTACAGCTTTAAGATAGAGAGCCAGGCGATTTATATTTCAATGACGTCATTTGAATAAAGTTCACTTTTTTTCGATAAAGTTTTAAATTTTCAAATGTAATAAATTATTTAGTATTGTAATAATTTGGAAATATTACCGTTGAATGTATCGCATTTTAGAGATGTTTAAATAAAATTGCACTGCAGTTGGAAAGTGTTTCATAATCAATGCTTTATGCATGATTGAACATTCTTTTTAATTTATATCTCAACAACCCTTGGTCTTAGAAACTGGAAATATGGACTAAATTTTAAGTGGGGCTATTTCAAAACGTCCAACAAAATTTAATTAAATTCGGTTCAGCCGTTCTCCCGTGATAACGAGACAAACAGACAGACAGATTTTCAATTTTATTTATATAGATTTAGTATAAAAAATAGATTATTGTATTATTAAATTGATGTTACCGATGTTGGTTTGAGTAAAGAAAGATATTAAGAGAGAAAATTATTTATCCATTGTAATTCATCATCCATAGAAGTCAGCTAAACAGTCTCTTATTCTTATCAAAATTCAAAAACGGTTTGGTCACTGACATGTACTACATAGATGCTATTTAGGCGTTCTGGCTCTGAGCTTTCGACACATTAACTGATATTATTCTCCTTTTTTCCTGTTTCCACTATGAAATATTTATTCATAAAAAATGCTTATAAAACTTAAACGACAAATTCCAGGAGAATTTACCCTGGCCCGGTATAATGCCGGTATAATGAATGCTACGGCCCGGAGGCTGGGAAACACTGTTCTGAATGACATTGTTATTCAAATCATCGTATTAAAATATTTAAAATGCTCTTAAAAGTAGTTAAGAATCTCTGTTCTCCCCATACAAAATAATCTTCACAGGCAGATCTGAAGAATAAAGCATCCTGATCCCGTTTCTAAACAAATTTAGAGAAAATATGAAATTGATTCAATATATTCCAAAATAAAAACCCTAAAAATCTATTAGAAGATATACCCATACTACTTATATTCTCGTGGATTAGAAGCTATACCCTTGCATTAGAAGAAGATTACCCTTGCTACCTTTTGAGTTTCAAAAATCGTTGCCAAAATAAAACAAATGACGTAATAACTTGAAAATATCGAGATAGACGAAAAAAAAAACAAATTACAAAGTTGTAGAATATTGTCTAATGTTTCGGAATAGATAATTAAACTGTTACAGCAAGCATTTTATGGTACACTAGGAAATGTACTCACAGTTGCCCGGAATTTAAGATGCAAACTTCCGATTAAAATTACACAGAAATATATAGCGAATTCTCGAAAACCCAGCAACGCTTTAACGGTACGCCCGCTTACAACAAAAATAAATAACTTGCTGCGAGGATGCAGTACGCCCTAAATAAGAGTGCGGTGTGCACGTAATCTGAGTACAAGACCTTCATTTCCGAATTATCAGTAAACTTAAATATAATTATGTTAATATCAGTATAATTATATCCGAATTATCAGTAAACTTAAATATAATTATGTTAACATCAATACAATTATATCCGAATTATCAATAAACTTAAATATAATTATGTTAACATCAAGTACAATTATATCCGAATTATCAGTAAACTTAAATATTATTATGTTAACATCAGTACAATTATTTCCGAATTATCAGTAAACTTATATATAATTATGTTAACATTAGTACAATTATATCCGAATTATCAGTAAACGTATATATAATAATGTTAACATCAGTACAATTATATCCGAATTATCAGTAAACTTAAATATAATTATGTTAACATCAGTACAATTATTTCCGAATTATCAGTAAACTTATATATAATTATGTCAACATCAGTGCAGTTATATCCGAATTATCAGTAAACTTACAAGAACATTCACATAAAAACTTTAATATTCACTAATCAGATAACATTACTGATATAATATTGGAAAAACACTTTTAGTTCTTCCTTAATGAAAGCAGACATATACAAATTAAGTGACAACAATTGTCTCGCCGGAGTTTTGATCCCTCTTCAGCAGGCCAAAACAGTGTCTTAACTTAACTAACGCCAAGCAAGAACTGCCACAGCTCTTGCTTCTTCTTCGACACAGACTGTCCGACCTACCCGAAAGTGTAAAGTACCAGTTTGGACGGCCGGAAAGTGTCACCCAATTTAGACCAAAACCCAGTGGAGTCGGCATCTGCAGGGACCGTACCCTCCTCCACCTACCACCAACCTCTAGGAAGGAGTTATGGACCCACATATTTTACGTGACTGTGCTCTGCATGAACACGGAGACAGTTTGGGCAGCACTGGGAATCAAATTCGGGTCGTCCGAGTTCAATCCTCGAGCGCTAACCACTGAGATGTCCCACCCCTACAGCTCTTACATGACGTTTGTTAAGTAAAGACATTGTTTCGACCCGAAGAAGAGGGATCAAATTTCCTTCGAAGCAATTCTCACGTCATTTGCATATGCCTGCTTTATATATTTGTGTGAGAACATTGGAAATTGTTCGAACCAAAATTTAAATCAAAACTGTGGTTTAAAAATATAATTAACACATTACCCACTCGATTAATACGTCAGTGTTTGGAAATTCCCATAATAACGGGCAGGTTGTGCACATCAGTGGCAACACCCACTGCATAGCAACCGGCGCAACGCCTTTTATTTAACCTTTCCTCGCAGCGGAATGTAAAATTTCAGTGTTTAAAGCTATTGTTTAAAAATTCACGAAAATCAAAAACGCAGTGATTACAAAAAAACAAAAAAAAAATTGAATTCGAAGATATACACCCATATTTTTGCTAAATTATAAAATTGCACTAATCTTTCTTGCAGCGAAATAAATATCAGATAACCTAAAAATGCATATTTTGATGTATTTAAAAATAAATAAAAAAAATATGAAGGAATTCCCCTATGGATTCGGTTTAAAGATCGTTAGAAAGAAAGTTCTTCGATCTTTCATATGATGTCAAAATGAAAACTATGATTATAAAATTATATTGTAAACTGATTATAAAATAATATATATATATATAATTTTTAAATCGCCTGTTTTATTACTTTCCCTACATACATAGTATAATATATAGGGAAAGTATTGCGACGGTGCAAAAAAATTCGAATTCGAGTTTTCGAAGGAAAGGCACATTTCAAGCTAAATGCATCGAAATCATTAGATTCACGGAACTGCTGCCCACTTAAAAAAAAAATATTTCAAACAAGTTTTGAAGAGGATAACTTGCTAGCAAAATCTAATAGAAAATATTTGTTTTTTATTACGACGTTGTTTCTGATACAAGAAGACCTAAACAATATATGAATATGAAAGAAAAAGTAGTTATCCCTGTATCCCGCCTATTTTTTATTAAGCCCACGCCGGACCTTATAATTGAAAAATTATTCAGAAATAAAAAAGGGAATATTTTCCCCTATCTCCCAAACTTTCCGTACGCATAACATTAAACGCACAAAAACACATAGAAAATAAATGGCCTGGCCGCAGGTGTTTTCCGAGATTTTTTCCCTTGTGGGGGAGGAGGAAGGGAAATCCAGATATTGAGAATAATCTCGATACCGGAACGTGTGGACGGGCGCTTTTTTGATTAAATCCTTTGCTCTCCGTGTCCTCCCTTATTGATTTCGGACAGAATCTGCAGAAGAGAGATTCTAATATTATTTATCTGGCGGTCTCTCGAAAAAATTCTTTGCTTCGACCCAAATTGCATTCAAAAATATGATCTAGGTTTAACAGTGATGAATTATTTTGACATATTTAAACAACATTAGATAAAAGAAACGTTAGATAATAACATTACGAAACATTAGATAAAATGAAAATATTCGTTAAAAACACGGCATAAAACAAATTAGTAACTGTATGAACCGATTTTAGGGGACAAAAAATAGACCTCCCCCCCCCCCCCTTTTCAGGGTATAAAAACAGAGCAACCACACCCACAAAGATAAGCAGTTGCCTATGAATAGTTGCATCACGAGATCCAGAACGGAAATCTTTGGCAAACGAAAAAAAACATGAAAATAAAAACCTAGACGGGAAAAAGAGGACGACAGAGGTATTCAAAACACATTCTCAGTGAATTTAGTCGACGAAATTAAATGCTCTGTAATAGAATAAAAAAACAATGCATGTGGACAGCACATGACTTTCTTTACGGGCTCAAATTAATTTTTCTATATTTCATATTAAATTTGAATATTTAATTATGTTACGAATGTGTAAAATGACCTCACTGGAGTCTCTTTAGAAAAACCGACGGAGAAAACACCTTTACAGGCAGTCATTAATATAATGTGAATTTAGAGTTGCTGTGTGCTGAAGTTCGGAGGGAGGGTGCCAAATTTGACGATTTATCGTTCATTTGACGACATTTCGAATGTTCGAGAACCTCCTTCATATAACGAATGTTCTACGAAATACGATCCCCTACTGGAAATTTCTACAAATAGAGCATATAAAGAGTCGTCACTCAGTTGGAGAGCAGTTTACGTGATACGGTCTGCATTGAAATGTGAAGTACGTTTTGAGAATAGAATCAGCTGTTTTGTGAAATGTGTGGAACATTTAATTGCTGTTTTACTGTACCTGACAGTTGTTTAGTAATCTAGTGAGATAGTTATCGAGGTGTTTGCTGTACATTGTTCCTATTTGCACTGTGCTTGTGAATAAACGCGTTAGTTATCCAGAAAATTGGACGCATTTTTGTGCCTTCAAAGTACACCAACCACGTCGTAACAATTGTAATTTTTAACCCTTTATATAACAGTCCCCCCCCCCTTCCTCATATGGTGGCATGGTGTCCAAAAAAAATTAATATTCCAATGGGGTTGCACCAACAGAAAAGTTGCGCATTGCTGTTTTAGAACAGAATTATCCAAAGTGGGGTACCTGAGTCTGTACGTGGGGGTACGCCAAGAAAATTTAATATTTACAAAGTTTTGTACCGAGAGAAAAAATATGAAAATTAGTTAACGAATTGCAAATATTAACTTGTTTTTTTATATCACACGATCATAAATACAACGATATTATGATAATCATTAATCATATAAATACTACTATATCATAATGGATCACATTTGATACATAATTAATCATATTTTACTAAAATGTTTGTTAGAGCAAAAACACATAGAGCTATTTGGAGAATCAGTATTCAAATTGACACCCGTTTAAAACCAAAAATTAAAAAATGTCACAAAAATCCCTGAAATAAAAAAAAATCCGTATTCGAGTCAACACCCGTTTAGAACCAAAAATAAAAAGAAATTCAGTATCTGTAATATATAAAAATGGAAGTACGCGATCAAAAAGTTTGGAGAACACTATTCCAAAACTTACCAAAACTTATCAAGTACATACATATGTATACATCCTATACATTATCAGGTACATACTTACCTTATACATTATCGTATTGTAGTAATGGGAACATTTTATCAAAAATTTTAATTTCTAGCTATTTTTGCAACAATATGAGCTATTCAATATAAATTAGAAAACGCGACAATGAGTTCCGCCCCGCCAAGTCGCCATATCTGAATCCATAGCTAGCAAAATATATATGATACTTAATATGACTAACACTGATTTTCAAAGGCCTGTAGCTCAGCTCCCAAGATAGCTAAAGACTTGATTCTTTTTTCTTAGTAATACGCGTACGAAGCTGAGAAAAACAAAACAAAATATACAATTGGTAGCACCAAGGAAATGTGTGTGCTCATTGCATAAATAACTCATTTTATGTCAAATTTTGCTCTGTGCTGTCCTATTAAGGATATATAAAATTTCTAATAAATTTCATCTCGCTCGCATTTCAAAAAATCTGATGTGGGGAGATTTTCTTTATATAATGCAATGAATTTACTACTTTTACAGTCAAAAAATAATGTATAAGATTCACGGCACAGTGATTTTATCGTTGAATTGTACATTTGACGATTTTCCGGATGACAACATGTAAAACTATTTCAAAATACCCAATTAACTTATATTTCGCGCAACTCTAAATAAACAATTAACAATATTGATAGCATCCTCAACAAGCGATATAGAATTAAAACATTTTAGTAATTAATTCATCAATTAGGCTTCATTTTCATTAATTTAGCGTCATTTTTGCAATTTTGACGATATTTTTGTCAATCTGAGGCGAAATATCGCCACGTTGGCGATTCTTTGCTAAATTATTCGCCAAATGCATCACCAAGTGTTACAGACAAACGGAGAGAAGAGCATTTCTTATATACTAGAAGATATGCCCATCCTATGACGGAAATCAGAATTTGCGAAACATTGCTTCCCATTTGGCGTCAATTTGTCGATATTTTTGTCAGTTTGGCAACATATAAAATAGTTGCCTAGTTGGCGACGTCCTGCTAAATTTCTCACCAAATGTTACGGACGGACGGAGAAATGGGTTATTCTTATAGTCTACTCTAATGTTCTTTCCAAGATATTGAACTTTCATACATTAATCATAATTTTCTTTGATTAAGAGTCATTTTTATTAATTTGGCGACATTTTCGTTAATTTGGCAATATTTAAAAGAGCCGCCAAGTTAGTAACACTCCGCCAAAATCTCGCCAAGCATTATGGACGGAGGAATAAGTTATTCTTACAGCAGATAAATAACTATTGGCGTCCAAATACAAAAGTATTACCCAAAGGAACTGTTTTCATGAATGAAACGAGCTAGATCCACGAGAATGATGTCACCAAATTTATCGCACGATATTACTTATAAAAAGTGAACATATTTCACAATAGTTAATATTTTTGTTCATTTTATATGATTTTTTGATAATTTTTTTGATTTTCGTTTATGCTAGAGTTCTAAAACTTATCATTTTTTTTTAAATGTGCAATATCTTGAGAACGGTTTATGCTAGCGTCCTAAAATGTATGTCAATCGTTTTCTAATGAAAAATTACATAATAAAAAACTATTTACGTAACTTTATTAAAGGATTTGAGTTTTTGGTGATTTTTTTCAAAATTTCACTCGAAAATTTAGGGGGGGGGGGGGTTCTGAACATTAGATTTCGTATAAAAACAATAGGCTTCCAGTATTTATAGATTGTAATTTTTGCACCAATTTCGTTCGAAAATCTTCACTCGTTCGTGAGATATCGCCTTCAACACAGACATATCTTAAAATTGTTCGATTCATGATCAAGAATGCTTGAAACGTGCTCTCCCGTCGAAAACTCGAATTCGAATTTTCAACCCCGTCACAATACTTCGCTTATACATTATACTATGTATATAAGGAAAGTAAAAATTCTATCTAATTCTAGAATTTTTTGTTAACAAAGCCGGATAAATAGTTCCGGGAAAATCCATTGATATTTGTGATTGTGTACACAAGATAGCGATCACAGACAGACAGACAGACTCTAAAAATAGTCAAAACGTGTTCAGAAAGAAGCATGCATTGGCATGCATTGGCATCAAAAAGCATGGCCTAAAGCATGCATTGGCATCAAAAAGCATGGCCTAAAGCATGCATTGGCATCAAAAAGCATGGCCTAAAGCATGCATTGGCATCAAAAAGCATGGCCTAAAGCATGCAATGGCATCAAAATTTCGAAATCGAAATTTTTCGTGAAAGCAGTACTTTATATTTTATATATTCAATATAGTATGAGATAGTAAAAATTACTTTAGCACTTTTATGATTGTCTTTTTTTCTTTCACTCTTAACAGACCTTAACTGTCCACTTCGACGATAGGGGCTTGCTATTTCGTCCTAGTAGCTCAACGGTAGAGCGTCGGCTGGCCAGTTCGGAGATCCAAGGTTCGATTCCCGGTTGGGGCAGCGAGGCTCTTTACAACTACTGAATCAAATTTATTGAATGACTGTTTGTTATATGTGTTGTGGTAATAAGTATATACTTTCCTCCTAAAACTTCAAAATTAATTTGATTTGGAATTTCAAAATTGGAAAAACAGTATTTTTTGGGTCGTTTGCTTCAGTGTCGACGAACTCACAGACTGAACATATTTTAATCAACGGGGTTCGTTTCATGCGTTGGGGTGAGAGGTTCGGATTTCTGTTTTAAAACTAGCTTTAAAAGAGAAATCTGAACTTTTAGATAAATTTGGTTCAAAATTTCAAAACATTGAAAACACGTGATTAAATGGTGCTCGGCCGTAAAGCAAAAATTACAATGTCTGCTAAGTCATTGTTGCGTAATTACGGTGCGAAATATTTCTATAGAAAGTATTGAAATACCACAAAAACATCACTTTATGGTAAAAAAAAAAAAACTGATGCAGGCAACACATGAATTTCCTTATATAATGCAATGAATTTACTACTTTTACAGTTAAAAAAAATCTGATGTGGGCAACACATGACTTTCCTTATATAATGAAATGAATTTACTACTTTTAGAGTAAAATAAATAGGTTTTTCTTCTAGTAGATACTAATATCCTTTCCAAGATATTGAATTTTCGACAATGAGTCGTCATTTTCATTGATTTAGCGTCATTTTTATCCATTTGGCGAGATTTTCGTTAATTTGGCAACATTTCAAAAAGTCGCCAAGTTGGCGACATTCCGCCAATTTCGTCGCCAAAATCTCGCCAAGCGTTATGGACGAAGAAATAAGTTATATATATATATATATATATATATATATATATATATATAACTTATTAGATATTGAATTTTCAACATATATTACATAACTATTATTATATATTTATATATTATATAACTTATTAGATATTGAATTTTCCACAATTAGTTGTCATTTTCATTGATTTAGCGTCATTTTTATCTATTTGGCGAGATTTTCGTTAATTTGGCAACATTTCAAAAAATCGCCAAGTTGGCGTCATTCCGCAAATTTCGTCGCCAAAATCTCGCCAAGCGTTATGGACGAAGAAATAAGTTGTTCTTACAGCAGATAAATTGGCGTTCAAATGCAAAAGTATTACTCAAAGTATCTTTTTTCATGAATGGAACGAGCTAGATCCACGAGAATGATGTCACCCAATTTATCGCATGATATTATATATGAAAAGTGAACATGTTTCTCAATAGGAAATATTTTTTTTCTATTTTATATGACTTTTTGATAATTCTTTTGAAAAATGTGCAATATCTCGAGAACGGTTCATGTTAGCGTTCTAAAATTTATGTCAATCGTTTTCTAATGAAAAATTACATAAGAAATGTCTATTTGCGTAACTTTAATCTCGGTTTTGATTTTTTGACGATTTTTTCAAAATTTCATTCGAAAATTTAGGGGGGTTCTTAACATTCGATTGCAAATAAAAGCAATAGGCTTCCAGTGTTTACGGATTGTGATTTTTGTACCAAATTTGGTTCGAATCGGTCCATTCGTTCGTCAGTTATCGCCTCCACAGACTCACTGACACACACACACACACACAGACATCACTTCAAAAATGTTTGATTCGTGATCAGGGATGCTTGAAACGTGCTCTCCCGTCGAAAACTCGAATTCGAATTTTCGACCCCGTCACAATACTTTCCTTATACATTATGTATATAAGGAAAGTAAAAATGTTATTCTTATAGTAGATACTTATATTCTTTCTAAGAGATTGAATTTTCTTCAATGAGTCGTCATTTTCATTGATTTAGAATTATTTTTATCTATTTAGCAAAATTTTCGTTAATTTGGCAACATTTAAAAAGTCGCCAAGTTGGCGACATTCCGCTAAATTCATCGCCAAAATCTCGCCAAGCGTTATGGCCTGAGAAATAAGTTATTCTGACAGCAGATGGACTATTGCCGTTCAAATACAAAAGTATTACTCAAAGTATATTTTCTCGTGAATGGAACGAGTTAGATCCAGGAGAATGATGTCACCCAATTTATCGCATGATATTACATATGAAAAGTGAACATGTTTCTTTACAGTTAATATTCTTTTTTAATTTATGGGATTTTTTGATCAATTTATTTGAAAAATGTGCAATATCTCGAGAACGGTTCATGCTAGCGTTCTAAAATTTATGCCAAAAGTTTTGCAAACGAAAAATTACATAAGAAATGTCTATATGTGTAACTTTATTAAAGGTTTTGATTTTTTGATGATTTTTTCAAAATTTCACTCGAAAATTTAGGGGGGTTCTGAACATTCGATTGTGTGTTCAAAACAATAGACTTCCAGTATTCAAGGATTGTGATTTTTGTACCAAATTTCATTCGAATCGCCTGCATCCTTTCTTTCTTACCCTCTGTCAATACGCATGCCCTTATATAAAATAAATTCTTAATTTTCTTAATAACTGGACATGTTCCCTTTTCAGATTATTTATTCTTTTTTAAAATCAAATCCACCTCAACCTGTCCTTGTAATTCCTACGGGGATGTTGATCACTTTATTTTTAATTGCCCTTTTAATAAAAAATTTCACCTCTTTCAACCTTCAAATTGTAATAAATCAAATTGGTTCAAGTCCGTCTATTCCAACACAGCTTCTATAAATAAAACAAGAGAGATCAATCATGCTTAAAGCATTGATTATGAAACACTTTCCAACTTCACTGCAATTTTATTTAAACATGTCTAAAACGCAATGCATTCCTCGTTAATATTTTAAAACTTATCACAATACTACATTAATTTATTATATTTGAAATCCACAGAACCGGTCTAACTTTCCACCATCTAACTTTCCATAGAACCGGAGCTGTACTTTCAAGTGCAGAGTACCCTTCTGAAGGATCCTGACATTCCTTCAAATCACCCGTAGCTTTTTTTTTTAATTGTAGACAATAAAAAAATCTGAAGTGGGCAGCACATGACTTTCCCTGCAGAATTATATTCACGTTCTCTTTATTTTAATAACATTTAATTCACTTTTCGTTCTCATTTGATAACTGGACTTCTCTTCAAAGGTGGCGTAGAGAAAATACGAAAAACTAAAATATCTCGAGAATGGTTAGTCCTAGTGTAATGGGGTTGGTCTTATTCTTTTCTTCGTCAAAAATTTCGTATTAAACAAGTATTTAATGGATATATTTGAGCATACGTAGTGTTTTATTGATTTTTGACGATTTTACGTAGTGTTTTATTAGATTTGACGGGGGCCATTTTTGGAAAAAAAGCAGGTTATCTTTTTCCGAATCATACCAAAATCTAATCAGCACCAGATTGTCCCACAGGTAACTTATCTACCGAATTTTGTGAAATTCGGTTCATTAGTTTTCCAGCTAGAGTGGATACAAACTTTTGCGGGCCATTTCGCAAAAAAAGGCGGGTTTTTTATCCCGAATCGTACCCAAAATTAATCAGCACCAGACTCGCCCACAAGTGACCTACCTACCAAATTTTATGAAATTCGGTCCATTAGTTTTTTAGTTAGAGTGGATACAAAATCTGCACAGACAGACAGACACACACACAGACGTCACCCTAAAAATGGTTTTTTCGTATGCTAGAGGTCTCGAAACGTGTAGATCCGTCGAAAACTCGAGTTGCGATTTTCGGCATGATTCCAATACTTTCCCTAATCATTACCATGTATTGCAGGGAAAGTAAAAATCTGATGTGGGCAGCACATAACTTTCCCTGCAGACTTATGTTTAAGTTCCCTTTATTTTAATTACATTTAATTCACTTTTCTTTCTCGTTTGCTAACTGGACTCATTTTCAAAGGTGGCGTAGCGGGAAAACAAAAAAACTAAAATATCTCGAGAACGACTAGTCCTAGTGTAATGGGGTTGGTCTTATTCTTTTCTTCGTTAAAAATTACGTATTAAACAAGCATTTAATGGATATATTTGAGCATACGTAGCTTTTTAGTTTAGATTTTGACAATTTTTGCGGTCCATTTTGCAAGAAAAGGCAGGTTATTTTTTTCAGAATCATACCAAAATCTAATCAGCACCAGGGTGACCTATAAGTGACTCATCTACCGAAGTTTATGAAATTCGGTCCATTAGTTTTTCAGCTAGAGTGGATACAAACTTTTGCGGGCCATTTCGCAAAAAAAGGCGGGTTTCTTTATCCCGAATCGTACCCAAAACTAATCAGCACCAGACTCGTCCACAAGTGACTTACCTTCCAAATTTTGTGAAATTCGGTCAATTACTTTTTTAGTTAGAGTGGATACAAAATCTGCACAGACAGACACACACACAGACGTCACGCTAAAAATAGTTTTTTCGTATTCTAGAGGTCTCGAAACGTGTAGATCCGTCGAAAACTCGAGTTGCGATTTTCGGCATGATTCCGATACTTTCCCTATACATTACCATGTAATGCAGGGAAAGTAAAAATGACTACTACTAAAATAATTGTCAGTGCCAGAAACCAGACCAAGCCAAAAAACATTTTAAAATGTAGAACCAGAACCGGACCGAAACCCCTTGACCCTCAGTCGAGTTCTATCTGGCATTATGTTTATCCAAATATATCAAAAAGACAAATTCGTACACATTTTGAATTGAACATTAGGGTAAGCCTTGGTTTTATAAAGCATTTATCTTTAAGTAGCTAAAATCAATAAAATAATTTTATAATATGTACCATCAAATTTCATTTATACATTTTTTTAATGCTGAATACTTCCTGCCCAGCCGGATCCTCATTTTTAAAATATAAGCATGATTTTAAGAAAAATATGGCAGATCCCGCCTATACGTCAGGCCGGGCCTTAACCCGAGCCCTACAAACCTCTAACATAAACTAACATATTTTCAAAGTGTTCGAAACAAGCTCAGAACGTTTCAGAATATTTTCTTCAGTTAAAATCTTCAATTTAAATTTGTAAGGTTAATAAAATCTGTGAGTAGCACAATAAAATTAAAAGAATATCTGCAGTGTTGCCCAATCTCGACTGTCTCATATATTCAATGATATTTAGTTCCTGTATCCCAATCGTTCATAACGAAAACCGACGAATCTTTCTCAGATTTTGCATCCACGGCATTCTGTTGCAATTGTTCCTAAAAAGTATTTAAAAATGTCTATTCAAGTTGGCAACAGCTTAATGACGCCAATGATTTGCATGCAATGATTGACCTATCCAGAGCCTTTTCTGACCATAGGCAAAGTAGAATGCATGTTGGTGGCCAATCCGCCGTGTTCATTGTGCATTTTATACAATGAAACTTTTAGGGGGCTTTTAAATTTACTTCTACTTAAGGGGGCAGGTTAAAGCGGTCCTGTGTTTATCTGTGCAATTATACACTATTTAGATGCCTGGAACATCCCACAACGTATGCAAATTTCTTGTATTTCCTTAATAGAAGCAGACATATGAAAATTAGGTGAATGCAGTTGTTTCAACGATGTTATAAGCCCCTTCATCGTCTTACAAAATCAGCGTATACTATTTGAAAAATTAAATACAATAGTATTAAAAAGTAAAAAATTTTAGCCGACCGGAATGAACGAATGGCGTACAAAGAACTCGTGTTAAAGAAGCACCTTACCTGTCACAATGACTCTCGTTCTGGAGCAATAATCCAACAAAGCTCTTCACGCGGAAGCTGACATGGCCGAATATACATAAACGGAAAATCCAACAGAACGGCACAGAGAAAGACCGGAGCACAGAGTGCGCGTGCTGGTGATGCTACGGCGAGAATGTGCCGAGCGCCCCTCTGAATGGGAGGTAGAGGCAGGGCGCCCCCTACCCGCTCCGCCCCGGCGATGAGTCGACTTTCTGACAAGAGGAGGGGGAAGACGAAGGAGGATTTCATTCGGATTGAAATTTCAGTCGGGATGAATGAAAACGGCCTATGTATACTGCTTCCGGATTTTGTCGTGCGGCATCCAGGTGCGTTGCTGTGAAAACGTCGTCGGAAAGGGGGGAGGATGGGAAAGGTGAAACATTTTTTCAAAAGGATGGCGAAATTAGACTATGTAATTTTCACCTGAGAGAAAATCCTAATAAGGAATTTTGATAACATTTTTTCTTTCTATTGTACAAAGTATTGTTTTCGCAACACTGACTACAGCGCATTGCTATGAAAACCATAAAACGTCGTCGGTTGGGGGGAGGATGGGAAAGGTTCAACGTTTAAAAAGGATGGAGAAAGTGGGCAATGTATTTTTTAATTGACAGAAAATCTTAATGAGTGATATTGATAGCATTTTCACTTTTTACCGTATAAAGTATTGTTTTTGCATAAACTATGACCGCAGCTCGTTGCTATGAAAACGTTGTTGAAAAGAGGGAGGATGAGAAAGGTGCAACATTTCAAAAGGAATAAGTGGACAATTCCAGATTCACGGACACACGCCCTAACATACACACGTACATCCATACATACGCATATCCTTCCAAAAACGGTTGATTCGAATTCAGATATGCTTGAAACGTGCTCTTCCATCAAAAATTCGAATTTTCCTCTCCATCACTATACTTTTCCTGAATATTATACTATACATGTCGGGAATGTTAAAAGTATATTTTTTTTTTCAGATTTAGTTACGAAGTTTTTCGCAAATTATCGAAAAGTTTCATTTTTCTACGTTGGCAACAGCTTAGTAACGCCAATGTATTTGGTTTATGTGTGCTGATAAAAACTACTGTGATAACAGTAACATTCATATCGTAGTTCAAATTATCTATTTCCCCATATACTATATATACCCTATAATGGTTCGAGGAATTGTTTTTCATAGGGAATGCTTTAAAAATCCTAAAATTCGAGTGCTAATTATAAAAATTGTTAAAAGTTATATTTATTGCTAAAAAGTATTTTTTTTCTCATATCTGCACGCAAAATTTTACGGTAGGTATATTCATTTTTAAATTATCGTATCCGTACTTCACACACATGCATACATTCACACACGCGTATTTTTCCCAAAAATGTTGAAAATGGGTTCAGAAGATCTTAAAACATGCTTATCCATCAAAATCTAACATTCGAAAATTTTCGAGAATACGGAATTTTTTTTAAACAGCATTTAGAAAATAAAAACACATACAAAAAGCCAAAGTGGTGTCAACATGAAAAAACAACAGACTTTTGTATTTCATTAAAAAATGGAATTTTTATAATTTCCCTCTTTTAAACGATTTATTACTCTTAAAGATACAAGCGATGGAAATATTTTTATAATCTACTTTAAAATTTCACTCAAGATCCAAAATCTTTCAACTCTGGTTTTTAAAAGCATTGTCTTTCAGAAAAAAATTCCATTTTTGTTTTAACAAAACAATGCAGTGCCCCCAAATTATTCACATCACTACCTATTTCAACACAATATATATTTCAATGAACCAATTAAAATTAAATAAATACACAAATGTTTATGAACACAAATTTTAATGTCTTTCAGAAAAATACTTTATTATTCTTTTTAATCGTCTGTTGTTGCTGATATCACTATGTTAAAGATTTCAATTATAAGTAAATATTTTTGGAAAAAAATGAGATCTCCAGTTATTATATTTTCGAATCAATGTTTCTTGAAGTTATGCTTTTTAACATAAAATATACCAACTTTACTTGATACTATAGACCTCTAAACAAAACGCCAAAGAAATCTCCTGCAACCAAGAGCATATCTAATTTACCAGGTAATCTATTAGGAGCATATCTACAGCAATTAGCATAGCAATCTATAGCATCTATGGCATTACAATTAGGTGTATATCCGTTTTATTGTGGGCTGAACTAAATGTTGACAGGTTAGATTTTTTAAGTAAAATATTGTGATTGTGATCAACATTTGACCCCACTGTGTAAAAGCTAATTTTCAAACACGGTTGCCAATGTTGATTTCATAACTTCAATAGCAAGCAAATGATTTTCAACTTCCAATTTCTTCCATTGGACAGTAGCTAGGACATTTAACATATTCTCTGTAAAGAACGCAATTGAAAATTCCTTCATTTGCTTTTGATTATACTTATCTGCTAGCACAATAACGTCACAGACAGTCACCACAGATAAACTACGTCTTATAAACTTCACACACTCTTGTTTCAGATCGTCCAAATCGAACCTTTCTGCCAATATGTAAAATTCAAAGACATTCTCCGTAGAAAATTCCACTTTCCCACAATACATATAGAGAAGAATGCTTCGAAACACATCTGGCTCTGCGTCTGTGATGTCCAGGCAATTCTCCGTCATATCATGCTCGAACATTGCTGCGAACACTGTAGATCTTGCTGCGAGAATCGTTCGATGTACCGGAAACTCCTGTTCATATACTCTTATGATGCAGTCACAGTTTTTCTGGTTTAAGAACAAGTCTTCCAGGTCGTGAATAAGAATTTCCCGTAGTATTTTCGAATTTTCACAGTCAGTATCACCTAGAACAAATAAAAATATCACTAGAGCTATCATTTGTATAATTTTGTATTTATTTTATTCTACCTGTATTTTCGCAATACTGGTACATTGTTCAAGCATATACAAATATATTTCATTAAAAGAACAAAGCTGATTTAAGTGCACCAAGGCTTTTATTTTCTTGTAATCTTTACGAAATATCGCATTTTTTTTAGTCATTTGAAAGCATTTTTTTTTGTGTGTTAATTTTGGATCATTATTTTGGTATTTCCAATAAAAGGAGCATTTTTGGATGAATTTGTCTAAAGCCACATTTCCCCCTGATAATCAGAAGCAAGACAAATAAAGGATGGGGGGGGGGGGTATTCGTATTTTGAACATAACTAAATTATTCAATTAAAAGTTTTCTTCTTAATAAAATTCAAATTTTCTAATTGCCACAGGAACTGTCAGAAAATGAAAGTTGAATTCATGTTTCTTTCTTGTTTCTTTTTATAGGGCATATCTCCTGTTAACAAAAGAAATATTTTTAATTTGGAACAGAAAACTTAAATTGCATTATAGCGTATGTGTATATAGGGCAATTGTATATTATAGAGCTTGTTTTAGGGCAATACATTTAGTTTGACTAAACTGTCAGGTACAATGAAGCAGCAATTAAATGCTCCATTAATACACAAAACAGCCGATTCTATTCCCAAAACACTGATGTACTAATTTTCACTCATATGACGTCAAATCTCTCTAACTGAACTATGACTTCCTTATATAACCCCCCCCCCTATAGAAATTTTTAGAAAGAGGACGTTATCATTGACACTAGTGAATATTTCTATAAACTTCTAGTGTCTTTCTAAACTCGCCAATTTGGCGATATTTCACAAATCTGATAGCCCGGTCACGAAAATGTCGTCACGTTTTGGATACCATACTTTCACGCAATAACAATGGTTGCCTATTAAAGTGCTTTCTCCTTTTGGGAATTGAATAGCATTGCAGCATTTTTCATATATAGCGTCGAAGTTCAAAATTAACATTTAGATTTCAAAAACTTTCCAATTTCCTAATTTTCCAGTTTTCTTTGGCTAAACCAGGCTTTGTGATATCGTTTCTACCCGAACACGACTGGGTATACCTGTAATGAATTCCCCATCAACAACACTTTAACCATTTATATGCATTTGCTTTTCTAAAATGTATGAAAATATCGCCACAACTACGAAATTTGAGTTATGGGACATACTAAAGTATGTCAAGCTGTAATACAAGGAAAAATCGGAGGTCTCATTGAAACTAAGGGAAAATGTTTAGAGATTTGATTGAATGTTCCACCATGAGTAGTCTTCTACACTACTAAAAGACTGCATTTATGTGTATGTGATGTAGAGAAAAATTCACATCATGTACAGCCTATGAAATTTAGTACATTATAATAATAGTTTGAAAGTCCAATGAAAGAAAAGTGATATTTGCATAGTATCCTTCATACTTTTAGCAAACTACGGTATCTATGAAATAATTTATTTATTTATTTATATATATATATATATATATATATATATATATATATATATATATATATATATATATATATATATATATTTACTTCAGAACAAGCAATTATATACCACAAGGCGATTTTTTATAGCTCGAGTTATTTATTTTTTTAATTATTTAATAGTGAAACTGAATTTTTAGTAATTTTCACACACATTCGTTCGTAGCGATTGGAAAAGTTATCGCACATTTTTAATCTTAATACCACCATAAGGTAGGCAAACAGACCATTAAAACAAGCTTTACAGAGAATTGGTAACATAATTTGCCAATTTTTTTTTGTAGCAAATTGTGTTACAGATTAATAACATAGCGAAATTACAAAAGCAGGCTGCAGTAAATATAAAAAGGGGTACTTTTTTTTTCGTGGTTTTCAGTCGTAATTGATTTTAAACTTCCGACATCACTGAAACTACACACTATCTGATCATCAAATGTAACTTCACCCAAAATGCAAGAAGTCACCCTCTTGTTAAATAATTATTTATTTCTTGCGATTCCTTAATTTTGGGAAATTTAAAAAAATAAAGATTTCATGCTTGGTTTGTCTAAAATCCGAGTTTTCTTCCTGGGATTTCTACGCATGCACCTGACGTGAAAGAGAAGATTAGAGCACCTTTTGGGAGGCGTCTTCGGACTACTGCAATCGAGCAATATGCGTCATTTTTGAAGTTATATCCATTAACGTCCAAATGCGGTGACGCGTCACAGATAAACTCCTTATAACGATGAGGTGTCAAGTTGGCATCACAGGACGCGACTACAAAAATGATGCGCCTCGCTCACGGCACAAATATTTTGCAGTCGCATCCTGTCTGTAACACCAAGCTAGCGCCACGTTCCAGCATTACAATGATGTGAATAATGGAGTTCACACTGGTCACTATGTCTGGCATAAAGTTGGCGCCAATGGCACGTTAAAACAAAGGACGCAGGTTTCTCTGGGACGCTGTAGCCCAGCTTCCTATCAGTACCTGTAAAGACATAGAACAGTACACACGGACTGAGAATCATTTGTGAAGCTGATGTGAATATTGTTGAGAACGTGTAATAATCTCTCACTGGTGTCCCTCGTCTTGTCTTTCGTCTCTATCTCAGACCAAACAATGTCATCGGAGTGTTTTCTCCAGAAGACAGCGGTACGAACATTATTTCCCTGAAGTCACTTTGGTTGTTATAATTTCGAGTTAGAAGTGTTTCCAGATTTGGCGAATTATCGCCTATCTGGCGACGTTTTGCGAGTTCCCGAAACTTCGGGGAACATTGTCAAATAACAATTATTCTACGAGATATTAGATAATTCTGGAAATTTCTACAGAGAGATTTCCAGAAGATTCTTTAGAGGACTATAAAAAGGAGTCATCACTACGTTGGAGTTCAGTTTTTCAGAGATTTCCAGAAGTTTCTGTGGAGAGACTATAAATAGAAGTCATTACTGAATCGGGAACTTCAGTTGACAATATTCGAGCTACAGTGGACTGTGACTTTCGTCAATGTTTTGAGAATAGTAGCAGTTATTTTGTGAAATTATTTTTGCCAGTATTTTGGGAATATTATCGCTTATCCTGCGATATTAGTAAAGCATTTAAGTATTGTTTGATTGTACATTGTTTCTGTTTACTTTGCGCTTATGAATAAACGGCTTAAGTTATCTTGAAACTTCAACTCGTTCTTGTATCCTGTCCCTAAAAGATTGAAACGAGTTTTAATTCCTTACCTGTTGGGGATACGTGGGCAATGTAAGCTGCAAAAATGTTGAAGTAAGGTAGGAAATAAGACTACGTTAATGAAATAGTCCTCCCATTCATTTTCAAAAAGTTACACTTTTTAAATTTTTATACGACCCCCTTAGACAAATTGGGTCAATCAGAAAATTTTTATTTTTAATGCAACAAGATCATTAAAAAATCCCGCATATCTTTATCTTTCAAATTGAGAGAGTTATATTTAATTAAAAATTGAACATTGTGAGTGGTGACCCTATATCAAATTAGAAACTTACATTTGTGACATATCAGAGAAAAGATAAAACTGGATAATACATAGGAGGCATTTTTGCGAATTCCGCGTAGGCTCACGATGCAATCACGGATTCTTAAGTACTTTTCAATTATTAAGTACTTTTTCAATAATTAAGTACTTTTAAATACTTTTTTTTATCTAAACTTTCCATCGTCAATTTGTTTATGATCCTTATTTTCACTGGTGAAACAGCCCTTTCACATGGTGCGGAAAAGTGGCATAAGACAGAGATTTTTTCCTTTATCATAATTCAGTTGATTTTAAAGATACAGATATGCGGTTATTTAATGCTCTTGTTGCAATAAAAGTAAAAATTTTCTGATTGCCTAAATTTGTCTAAGAGTGTCGTAAAAAAATTTAAAAAGTAACTTTTTGAAAATTAATGAGAGAACAATTTCATTAGCGTAGTCTTATTTCCTACCTTACTTTCAACATTTTGGCAATTTACATTGCCCACTTAACTCCAACTGGTAAAGAATTAAAACGAGTTTCAATCTTTTTGGGACACCCTGTATATCCACGATTCTAGAGGATATGTTTCGTAACAATATTTTCGTGCACTTATATCAGCAGACAGTGTAAAATAGAGGACGAAATTGATATCAAAATTTCATTAACGAAGTGCGGGATAGACCTACTGTTTAGAAGTCATCGCTAGAAGAGTACCACAATCGAAATAAAAAGCAGAATCTCTTCATACAAAAATAGTTTTAAAAAGCAGCCTCATCTTCCCTCATAAATCAATAAACATAGAAATAATTGCAAGTTTCAGAAGTCTGACACTGTTTCAAGTAAGCAGACCACGTTCGAACTCGTATAAGGGTTCATAAGGTCTTCGGCAACGTCATAACAGCATTATTGGTTGCGTCTCCACAGAACTGCAACGCAGAGAACGAGCAAAGATAAACCATCCACATTTTTAACCGATTTTATAGGATGCTAGTTGCGCAGTAAGAAACGCGCGCTATGAACAAAGTTAACACGCATTGGCCTTTCAAATTTAATCATTTGCATACTTGCTGTAAAGGATTATTTTTTAGAGGTGCTTCGTTTCTCCGTGTTGTTTTTTAATTTTGGGAGATAATTTTAAAATTCAGATCGCATACTGCGCAGGCCGCTTGTGCGCAAGGTAGAGGTTATTAAATATACGACAATAAAGTATCGTGGTTTTTTTTAATTAGGTAGGATTCTAATTACTTAGGTTATTATTGAGACAGCGGGTAATTATAGTAAACTATAATTATAAATTATAGTAAACTATAATAATAAATTATAGTAAACTATAATAATAAATTATAGTAAACTATAATAATAAATTATAGTAAACTATAATTATAGTAATTATAGTAAACTATAAACTATTTATTTATAGTATTTATTTATTTATAGTAATTACAGTAATTATTTATTTATTATTGCAATATATATTATAGAAATATAGTAGTTATTATATAGCAATTATAGTAGTTACATAATTATAGCAATTATAATAGTTATTTATTTATAGCAAATATAGCAGTTATATAGTATAACAATTACAGTAGTTATTTATTTATAGTAAACTATAAATTAAGTAAAACATGCGAGACTACTGAAAACTTATCCAGGCTGCACCAAAAAGCGACCGAACTGGTAACCGAAGGCAGCTAGTGTATTATAAAATTGAATTCAACTTACCGCTTGGTTCCGCCGTCTGCTGTTTTGCTTCCAAGGCAGCAATCCGCTTCTGTACTACTTCGGAATATAAACATGACTTCTGTCCCTCTGCTTCAGCAAAACAACGTTTCCAACTAACCATGCAAGAAAAAGTCAAAAAACCTTTCGGGGCCAAATTTGCTTTACGTAGTTTATTTACCTTCTCGTATAAACCAATACTTCTTTCTCCATTTTCCACAAATTCATGGTTGAATCCTTCGCAAGATTTGTAGTCTAAGCCATCGTTATCTTTTATACTCAACTTGTAACTGATAACATGCTTTGAGCGCAGAGACCTTTGCCTGACCAAATACAGATATATGCACCATCGGCATTTGTGTCCGTTAAAATCGATTTGTAGATACCAAGTTCCATTCGCAAACTCGAAACTTGGACTGAAGTAGGATGTACTTCCATATTCTAGAAGGTGGGAAAAATGAATATCCCATTCGAAAGTGTGTGACATCTTCCAAACTTGACCAATAGTCTCCATTACAATAGACAAAATCAAGAAACAGCACACAGATGTCCAGCTTCTATAGGCAGCAACAGGATGCTTCAAATCTTCTTACTTCACATCAATCAAGTCCTAGAATCTGTAAATGAAAAGGTATTAAACACGAAAGGTCAAGCATGCATAAAGCATTGATTATGAAACACTTTCCAACTGAAATGCCATTTTATTTAAACATATATAAAATGCCATACATTTAAGGCTGATATTTTTTAAATTATCCCAATACGGCAATAATTTATTTTACTTAAAAAGTTAAACCCATGGAGATAAAAGTACTTTCTAACTTCATGCTTAAAAATTTGAAAAAGACAATGGTATAAAATCGACTATTTCTATATGTAAAATCAATAAATACTTCATTCATATCACCTATATTCCTGACTCAGAGCTAAATAATTTTGCGTTAAAAAAATTCAGCACTTCCTACACAACTCATCTTACAGCTTGATTTGTTTACATTCTCCATACGTTCAACTTAGGCTTCGTTGTAAAAATAATCAGAGTTTTATGATCATTTAAACTCAAAAATATTGTAATTGTGTTGACGCAGAATATGGATGCACAGAAAATACGTTAAAATAAAGCGGTTTTAGGACGGATGCAACACTAAATACAAATTTTAAAAGAACTTTAATGATCATGATTTTGACACTGGGAAAAAAGATGGATGCCATATTATATTTTAAAGATGGTCACGTGATCTCTTCATATATTATGGGTGTAGTTAATATTTTTATTTAAAAAACTACCTAACATATTTTGCTCAACTTTTTTTATATATTTCATGGGATAATTTGAATATTTCCTAAAATTTTCAAAGCAATTTGCAAATTTTAACTTCGCTTAAAAACTGTATAAAAAATTTGATTCCATAGGGTTCAATGTATTTCACTTTTCAATCCGGATTCAATCCAAAACTCATTGGATGATATCATTCATTTACATTCCCATAAGTCCCACAGACTGTCTCAACAACATACTAAAATTTCATTTTAATAAAGTCATTTTTACGGTAGTTATCGTGCGAACGGACAGACAAACAGAATGAACAAAATCATAAACACTTTTTTCAACGGTGTTGGAAGTGTTAAAAAAGAGAAAACAGGTGTTGACATATACACTCCCGAGTTAATTCCACATCAAAATGCAATTGATGTCTTTCCCGTGAATAGAACATGCTATATAGATCCACGAGAATGTTGATATATTTGTTACATAATACCGCATATAAAAAGTCAACTTATCCAACGACTTGTATATTAAGTCCATAGAGGTGCCTAACTCAATGAATTGGAATTCCCTCCCATCATGTCCGCCTATTCCTAAAATCTCCAAGCACAAATGACGTATACACTATATGATCAAAAGTATCCGGACACTTTGGATGTTAAAATGTTTTTCGAATTTCTAAAAACAAATAATTGGCAAAGTGTTCTGTAACTTTGGCGATGTTAAGAATGCACACTTTCCAGTAAAGTTTCGCTGCATTTAGGGGATCACCAAGATATTGGAAAAGGGGGGAAATATATTTGATCACCCTGTATCATATAAAGCTGGACATGATTTGTAACTTTCACAAAACAATTAACTGGCTTTGTTCAATGCGTATAAGCATTTTCGTAAAACAAAAACGTATATTCATGAAGATATAAACGTTTCTTTAAAAAGAACCAAATTTTGTTACATGCGTTTTACTTACAATATCCATAGGTTTCAATCAAATTTCACGAAACTTACAGAACATTTGTCAACATCCAAAAAAACATTATACTTCAATCGAAAGTTAATGCATTGAATATACAATGAGATGTAATCATTTGAAGAAACTTAAGTTTTTACTGCGCAGGCGCGAAACATAGCAATAATTTTCTTTCATGATTTTGTAGTGAATACTGTAGGGCAACTTCTATAAAAAATCCACTGGAATATCGTGAAAATTCACAAAGATATCGACGATATTGTGATCAGTTTCTCTGACTCTCTGAAAGTACCTGGATGATAAGGGGGTTTCTACAAATTGGCATTTTACAAATTCATCGGACATCCCTGTTTTGAAAATGAACTAGTCCAATTTTATGCAAATAATGATCACCACATACAGAGGTGTCCGGAGACTTTTGATTAGTTTTTTAGTTAGAGTGGATACAATTTATGCACAGACAGACACACAGACACAGACGTCACGCTAAAAATAGTTTTTTCGTATGCTAGAGGTCTCGAAACGTGTAGATCCGTCGAAAACTCGAGTTGCTGTTTTCGGCATGATTCCAATACTTTCCCTATACATTACCATGTATTGCAGAGAAAGTAAAAAAAGGCACGCTCAATATTAATTTGAAAATGCCCAATGTACCACCTGCCAAATATCATTTATTTTATATAAATTACACTAAACTGCGATAAAAACTTTAAGTGGTCTTGAATTTTAAAATGGATTTTGACAAATGTTATAACGCTGAACTGAGGATTTTTAAATATGCTATCTTTCAGCCCTGAGTATATTCATTTACAAAGTCGTCGTGTTGTGAACTATATGCCCTGAACGGTTTCTCAAAAGAAAACTTTAAACCAAATTGATTCGACAATATTACGGAAAGAACTTTCACAAAGTCAGAAATGACGAATTTGCAGTTTTTACAAATGTAAAATGTACAAATGTTTTAACAAATGTAAAACTCTGTATGTCTGTCCTCAGTTCTGGCGCATTCAGAACCAAAAAAACGTGAAAACTAAGTAATTTATTTATTCCAAAGTTATCACAGTTAACAATATGTTAAAGCAGTTTTTGTCACATTTCTGAAATCTAGAATATTTTATTGTTATTTGTATCAACATATAAGTATTTATATCCTTTTAACGATAGATTATCAACCGGGCGGAAACTCCTTTTAAATGTTACAAACACAAAATTTTAGAGAAACTGTGATATAATTTGAGAACCAAAATCTCTTTCAGGGTCGAATATGCAAGGTAAAAATTCGAAATGCAGGTCAGTTCCACTGTAACTAACGAAACAATCAATACAAGATTTGTGACTTTTTTATACCATAAAACATTTACTAAAAGTGACAAAGTAAAACAATATGCTTTAAAATATTTATTACCTATGACTATCATATAGCAACTTTCAAAAAAAATTCTTGCTATGAATATACTTATATTTTCATTCTAAAATTGTGTAACAGACATAACGCAATTGGACCAGATATATTTGTTGATTAGTAGAGAGTTAAATACTATCAAAATGTTAAAGCTAGAATAGTGATTTTTGCTTATAAACAATACTAAATAACTAATAGACTAAATGCATACCTATTTATATTTTATTTATGAACCATAATTTCAAAAATTACAATATCTTTTGCAACTTGCGTAACATGCTTCTGTAACTGATGTGATGTAACAGTACCAATTTCTTATGATGTCAGTTATATTTATAGTGTATTTTTATTCCTCGATATTATTATATAAAATCTAAAGTTTTTTACTAATAGACATGGATATTTTATTATATTTTTAATTAAATAATAAAAATATAAATTTCTAGCTAACTAATCATGTATTTCTTCTATTTTTTTTTTTTTTGGAGGGGGGGGGGGGCGAAAATGAAACTTCTATGTGGAATTGACCTGTACTTGTACAAAATTATTTATTTTTCCACCTTCCGATTTTGTTTTTCCTATATTTTCCGATCCATGGTTAATTAAGCAAACTAAGATAACTTCATATGATCTTTCTATTAGGTAACGCTGATGCGTCAAACAGCACATTTAAAACTCAAATTGTTGTCTATACAGGCGCCAAAATGCAAGGGAAGCCATAAGAACAACAATGTTCCACTTACCCATTTATTTAACACTAGAATCAACTTCCTAGGTAAAGTATTCGTAGGAGATTATAGGATATCATGTGCGCTAAGGGATTTTAACAGCACAATGGCCACACTACATACAAAGCCATAACAAATCATATGGCAAGTATAGCATCCGATTTTAAATCATATAAAGTATCTTATACAAATCGTCATATTCAAACAAACTGTCTGATACAAAACATACAATTTCTAACAAACTTCACAAACTATGTGGTTTACAGTGCTGTAGTTTTTCAATATGGCCCCTGTTGTTGTTGTTGAAACCCAGACCGTCCGACCTACCAGAAAGGTGTAAGGTAACTGTTTGGACGGTAGGGAAGTGCCACCCAATTTAGACCGGAACCCAGTGGGGGAGGCATCCACAGGGACCGTACCCTCCTTCCCCTACCACCAACCTCTCGGAAGGACTAATATGGCCCCTGTGTAGAACTAATGTATTTTGTCCCCCAATGGGAATTAAGACACCCCCCCCCCCACACACACACACACTTCTGCCTACAGCTATGGTTTCTAATTGCTTTCTGTACGCAAATTTGGAGCAAAAGGTCTTACATTTGTTGCATATAATTCATCTAACTTGTATGAGATATACAATTTCGTTCAAATTTATAATGCAAACAATGAATAATAAATAGTTTATAAACGTGGAACTGAAGTATTCGTGGAAAAATACATTTCAGATTTTTTTTGTATATCTACGATTTTGTCATTCAAATAAATGTATTCCAGCGTATCCACTGCATAACAAATGTTTCATACAGACACAACGCCGCACATTCAGTGTCAATAGAATTTCATTTTGCATTCATCGTAAAATATAAACGATGCATCAATATCATTTGCTGGTTTTACAATCGCCCTAATTGAGTTTTACGCTGAACATTCATTTTACGATACAAGCAAAAATTATAGAGGACCAGACTATAATTTTTGCCAGTATAGTATACAGTTTTATATCCCAAAGCATCCTATGCATATCGTCAGATTTAAGCGAACTGTGTGGTACAAAATATGCAATTTCTAACAAACTTAGCCAGGTTATCGGAAAAGGGTGGTTTGCAGTGATGCATCCCTGTGGAGAACTAATATATTTAGTCCACAAATAGAGATTTTGACCAACCCCACCCCTCTGCCACGTAATTTATCTAAATTGTATGAGAATTAAAATTTCGTACAAATTTATAATGAAAACAGTCAATAATAAGTAGTTTATAGACGCGGATCGTAGACATATACATTTCAGATTATTTTATATATATCTACGACTTTGTCATTGAAATAAACGTATCTACTGCATAACAAATACATGCACAATACGTCACAACACACAATTTTATGTACACACAAAGTCGCACAATAATCACAAATCAATAGAATTTCATTTCGCATTCATCATAAAATGTAAACGACGCATCGACAACATTTCCTATTTTTGCAATCGCCCTAATCACTGAACATCCATTTCACGATAACATTCATTTCACGCTGAACATCCATTTCACGATACAAGCCAAAAATTACAGAGGATAACCAAACTAAGGAACTTAATTTTTGATCCCAAACTTTAAGAACAATCCAAATTAAAGTATAAACACTAACTATAGGAAACGCATTCTTACAAAAACAATACTTAATAATTCTAAATCAATATTTAAGTAACAAAAGGAAGGAATGTATGCACAATTTAAGCCGAGAATTTTTTTAAAAAGAATAACATGAACTCACTGCATGTGTCAGGAAAATAGCTATTCTAAAGTTGCAATTTACGCCTTAATTTAAGTCTCTGCATATTGAATTCTAAATGGGTGTGTTCAGAATTGACGACCGAGCTGATAGGGCGTTTGAAAAGTCACTAAATGGAACATTTTAGGGAATGCTAACACAAATGCCCGACCGGTCCGATTTCACTTAACTTCTGAACTCATCATATGTCTGTCTCGCAATTCAAAAATGATGCCAATAAACAAAAACTAAATTTAACCCTAACATTTTAACTATATCTGAAATCCTCTGCTAAAATTATTTATATCAATGAAGTATATTCACCTGACTTCAGAGCTGGTCTTCAACAGTGTTTCTTTCAGGATTTCTTCAATAGTGTTCTTTCAGGGAGGGGGGCGAATGAAATTTTAGGGGAGGGGACAAATTTTCTATTTGCCCTAAATATATTAAATGTTGTCACATAAATAAAAACTAGGTTAACATAACCGGGGGCGAATATTCGTTACCGGGGGAACTTCGCTCCCCGCCCCGGAGGTATACCTAAAAAACACTGTTCTTCAATGAGGTATCTTCATAAGACGTCACAACGTGTATTCAGTTGTAAACAATACCTCGCGTATAGCCCTTTAAAAATATTTTGAACAGTTTATTTTATTAAATAAAGTTTGAATAATTAAATATTTGGATAGCGAAGCACAGTGAGTTAAAGAGTGAGTTTTGTTCGAAGATCTGTGATAACTGTCTATTACTGTGGTTATGCAACAAATGAATAGCTGCTTGTGTTTGTATGTGTGCGTATATGTGTATGTCTGAGGGCAGGACATGTGTCGACACATAGGCCGGATTAAATTAAGCATAAACTAGAAATATTTTAATTGATAAACGCCCAAATTACATAGATTTTAGACGAGCTTAAATCAAAAGAAAATTATTCTTCAATACTTCAAACATATTTTTACTTCCCTTATATACATAACGTATAAGGGAAGTATTGCGACGGGGTCGAAAATTCGAATTCGAGTTTTCGACGGGAGAGCACGTTTCACACAACCCTGATCACGAATCGAACATTTTTGAGGTGATGTCTGTGTGTGTGCGTGAAACTATGTGTGTGTGTGAAAGTATGTGTGTGTGTGTGTCAGCGAGCCTTTAGAGGCGATATCTCATGAATGAGTAGAGCGATTCGAATGAAATTTGGTACAAGAATCACATTCCATAAATACTGGAAGCTTATTGTTTTAAAATACAATCGAATATTCAGAACCCCTCTAAATTTTCGAGTGAAATTTTGAAAAAATCATCAAAAAATCAAAACCTTTAATAAAGTTACGCAAATAGATATTTCTTATGTCATTTTTCCTTAGAAAACGATTGACATAAACTTTAGAACGCTAGCATGAACCGTTCTCGAGATATTGCCCATTTTTCAAATAAATTTATCAAAAAATTCCATAAATTAAAAAAAATATTAACTGTTGAGAAACAAGTTTACTTTTCATATATAATATCTTGCGATAAATTAGGTGACATCATTCTCATGAATCTAACTCGTTCCATTCACGAAAAAAGATACTTTGAGAAATACTTTTGTATTTGAACGTCTTTTTATCTGCTGTAAGAATAACTCATTTCTCCGTCCATAACGCTTAGCGAAATTTTGGCGACGAATTTAGCGGAATGTCGCCAACTTAGCGAGATTTTTAAATGTTGTCAAATTAAAAAAAACAACACAATTAACGATGCATTTCAGCATACGTAGACTTTTTTTTTTTAGATTTTGGCAATTTTTGCGGGCCATTTCGTAAAAAAAGGCAGGTTGTTCTTTTCCGAATCGTTCCAAAATCTAATCAGCGGGGAGTGTACCACAAGTAACTTATCTACCAAATTTTGTGAAATTTGATCAATTAGTATTTTAGATAGTGAGGAAACATGAAATTTTTGAGGGCCCATGTCGTTAAAAGAGGCAGGTTGTTATTTGCCGAATCGTACCAAAATCGAATCAGCACTAGTGTCGACCGCAAGTGACTCATGTACTAAATGTTATGAAATTTAGTCGAATTGTTGAGTTAGAGTTTAAATATAAAATTTTTGCGGGCCATTTCGTAAAAAAATGCAGGTTCTTCTTTTTCGAATCATATCAAAATCTAATCAGCACCAAGGTGGCCTACAAGCGACTTATGTACCAAATTTTGTAAAATTTGATCAATTAGTTTTTCCGTTACAGTGGATACAGGCAATTTTTGTGGGCCATTTCGGAAAAAAAGGTGGGTTGGTTTATTCCGAATAGTACCAAAAACTGATCAGCACCAGGGTCACATACAAGTGACTTACATACCAAATTTTATGAAATTCGGTCCATTAGTTTTTGAGTTAGAGTGTATACATACATTGCACAGACAGACAGACACACACAGAGACGTCACGCTAAAAATAGTTTTTTCGTATTCTAGAGGTCTCGAAACGTGTAGATCCGTCGAAAACTCGAGTTGCGATTTTCGGCATGATTCCAATACTTTCCCTATACATTACCATGTATTGCAGGGAAAGTAAAAAAGCAATTTTTAGAGACATACAATTTATAGGTTTATACATCGATTTTTGTAGGCCATTTCGCAAAAAAAAGGCAGGTTCTTTCATACCGAACCATGCCAAAATCTAATCAGCACCAAGTACTTACCTACCAAATTTTATGAAATTCGGTCGATTAGTTTTTCAGTTAGAATGGATGCATTGCGCAGACAGACAGACACACAGACGTCACGCTAAAAATGGGTTTTTCGTAATCTAGAGGTGTCAAAACGTGTAGATTCGTCGGAAACTCGAGTTCCGATTTTCGACATGATTCCAATACTCTCCCTATACATTACCATGTATTGCAGGGAAAGTAAAAAGAGAAGGAAGGAAGGCTTCCCCTAACGTCCAGCCCCCATACTCCAGTGGTGCCCCCCCCCCCCCCCACGGTTGCCCCATGCAATAGATATTTAATGCCGAAGGCTTACCCATTTGACCACACTATAAGTTCGAGAGTATTTATCATGGAATTGGGCTACTTTGAATCGAACGTCCTTTCTGCAGCGGCCTCTGGTGTGAATTAACCAGTTATCTGATAAAGTGATAAAGGCGCTGTTTATCTATTGAACTTTAAAATAGATATCAGTATTTTTGTTTGTTTGTTTTAGGAAAAAAGGTGCATAGGTTTCACTGCGATGAGAGTAGTTTTCTGGAGCATGGCCAAGCCCGGTTCTAGGTATTTTGCCGCAATAGGAGACAGCAATTTGGCAGCCCCTCCCTGAAATTCATTTTTCTGTTAACCTTTATAAATGCAATAGAATAGAGAAACACTGCTATATCGCCAGTTTTTAGTCAATTTTGTTCCAAATGTTTTTCAAGTGAATGGATCTTTCATGTGATTAAATCTTTTGATTTTTTCCGTTTTAAATAAAAAAATGTGCAATATATCAAGAACGAAATATATTAGTATCATATAAATGATGCTATTCAATTCTAGATTTTAAAAAATCTGTTGTTTGATGCATGCATTTCCATATATATTAATACATTTTATTATTAAATATGTTTTAGTATTTAATTTATCATGAATGATGTGTGTGTGTCTGTCTGTTCCAACAGTCTTTGATGACATTTCCACATACTTTCCTACGTCCTAGAGAGCTGGCATTTGGTACACAGCGCAGTCTAGAACATTTTAATCTATTAAAGCTTGTCACATTCTCAAAAAATAGAACCGGTATTTTTTTCTACGAAATGGCCTGCTAAAATTCCATTAATGTAAAATAGTTAAAAGAAAGACTTGAGGGGCTGTACCGAAGTTACGTTCGCAACGTAGAATACGTTTCATCACATGGTGTTTGTAAATGAAGTAACGGTTTACAGAAACATTTCATTTATTTCTACAAACTGCCAAATTGGTCTAATAAGTTATAAAGTTATTTATTACGAAATCTTAATTAAGTACCAGAATTAAAAAAATAGAATTTAGCAATTTGATTAGTCCTTGATAATTTTTATCTTATTTCACGTTCGTTCGCATTCATCTCTTGAGCGTGTCACCCCTCACAACACGCGTACATCCTCGGCCTTTGGTATCACTTCCGTCTCCCTCCGACTATTAGAGGCCAAGCTGCAATCCTTCAAAATCTCACTCTTTTTCGTCAAACCCGATTTGCCGACATAGTCCCCATGCCAGGTGCCGACAAAGACGTTATCATACATCAAAAGTGTCCAATATTCAACACAATATATGTATATATATAAATTAAAATAACAAATACGAAAGTGCATGAATGTAAATCAGTAAACACAGTATCAAAACGCGGGCAATACAGTAGTCTGTATGTAATAGCAAAAAGCAACGAGGAAGGGCCGTAAAAGCAGAGAACGGTGAGGCCAGGACAAGGAAAATACATATATTAAAAATAATTTGAAAATCCAATGAAAGAATAGAGAGAAGATGAAATATATATATATATATATATATATATATATATATATATATATAACACTGCCAAGTTTAACTGTATAATTTAAGCTCAATGTTTTTTGTACTTTACAGTAGAACTAAAATGATTTTTTTTTAATTTAGAGCTCCCATTTTCCAGATATTTCTTATGATTTGCCTCCATTGAAGCTGTTATGAATAAAATCTCTTTGCCAAAAATCAAAGTTTCTATATTTATTCGTTCTTAGAAAACAATTACAAAAATTAAAGCTTTCTTATAACTAGATATGGCTGAAAATCAATAGGATTTTATTGATACCGATTTGGTATGCTTCTATTATGTAACTCGCTTCATTATTTCGAGATATGTATCTCTACCTGTAGGAAAATTAAATTTTCTAATATCTCTAGAATGACTAGTGATAACTACTAAACAATGTTGTCCATTTCTTTCTGGTCAGAAGTACCTACAAATTCCTTTAACAATAGTGAGTAGTATATACAGGGTCTTTATAATTAAAGTTCCACTTTGAAATGGCCATAAAAGGAAAACTACTGGGCAAAATGCTATCAAACTTGGTAATAGTTTACATGGTAATAGTCATGGTACAAACTTGGTAATAGTCATGGGATTTTATTTTCCGCAAAAAAAAAAAAAAACTCACCGTCAGCGGGGGAATGGCGCTGTATGCAATATTGTTAAACGGAATAAGACATGAAGACATCGGTTTAAAATGTTTTGAATCGTTTCTAAAACGCAACTGTATGTGGGGTTATGAAAAATCGCAATAGCTTGTTGTTGTTGTTGTTGTTGAAACCCAGACCGTCCGACCTACCAGAAAGGTGTAAGGTAACTGTTTGGACGGTCGGGAAGTGCCACCCAATTTAGACCGGAACCCAGTGGGGGAGGCATCCACAGGGACCGTACCCTCCTTCCCCTACCACCAACCTCTCGGAAGGACTTTCGGACCCACATGTTTAACGTGATCGTACTCCGCATGAACACGGCGGCAGTTTTGGCAGCGGCTGGAATCGAACCCGGGCCTACCGAGTGCAACTCCAGCGCGCTAACCAATGGGCTACCGCGCCCCCGCAATAGCTTGTAAATGACTTACAGCAGGAGGAATGAAAATTAGAATTATGCAAATGCGCTTTACACGTCATTTGATTTTGCAGCAATAAAATTGAGGCCGCTCGTCAGAGCTCTCATTGTTACGAGTCGACGATGTCTGTAACCATGCAAGACCGTGCTTTTCTCGTTACGTGTTATTATGAATGCAATAGCAATGAAGGGCGTACTTTGCAAAAGTATCGTACCGTTAGACGAATACGCCGAGAGCTAATGACACCGCAGGGTCTGAGGAAAATGATGGCAAAGTTTGAAGCCACATGTCTGTTATCTGTTGCACCTGGCCGTGGAAGGAAGCCTGTTTCTGTGGAAACCGAGGAGACTGTTGCATTAGCAGTAGAGGAAGCAACAATGGAAAGCACACACGGGACATGCAGCGTAAGTGCTGTTGCACGTCGAATAGACTTATCATTGAGTACGGTGTACAAAATCGTTCGTAAAGTGCTGCTGTACTACCTAAGGTTCCTCTATATACGAGCTGACTCATCAAGCATATTGAAGTCCACCATAGCTGGAAGCGCAATGCAATAGCATTAGCTCTATAAGTATTTTCATTTTAGGAAGTATAATTGAAATAGTTATGGGTGGTAGTTCTGCACCGAACTGCTCTAATCATTCCAGAAAGGGTTTTAGGCTATTTCGCTTTCCTAGAAACGAAGAAAGAAGAAAACAATGGCTAATAAATAATTGGATACACGGTACTGGAGCATACTTGTACGAGCTAAGTTCTACAATATTCTAACTGAAACTTCTTTTTTTATATAAAGTATTTATTTTAAACACTTATTTTATAATTTCTGTAACTGTAGTACGGAACCCTATGGGCTTCAATATGCTTGATAAGTCAGTCTGTAGTAGAAGAGCCCTATTACTACCCATACGAAATCAAAGGGAATCTTTCGCTTTGCAATTCCTTGCACGGATGGAGGTGTACGAACATTGGCCATGGAACATTTTGTGGACGGATGAGGCCCATTTTTCCCGGGGAGAATGAATGATATCCGCTTTCACTCTTTCATTATCTGGGACCAAATGTTTAATATTTTTTCAGTGTTTTCTTTTTGTCTACATCTGCCCTTGTAAATGCTGTTGCTCGCGTCCCAGAACTTTTTACTTTCCTTATATACATAATGTATAAGGAAAGTATTGTGACGGGGTCGAAAATTCGAATTCGAATTTTCGACGGGAGAGCACGTTTCAAGCATCCCTGATCACGAATCAAACATTTTTGAAGTGATGTCTGTGTGTGTGTGTGTGAAAGTATGTGTGTGTGTGTCAGTGAGTCTGTGAAGACGATAACGGACGAACGAATGGACCGATTTGAACAAAATTTGGGACAAAAATCACAATCCGTAAACACTGGAAGCCTATTGTTTTTATACGCAATCGAATGTTCAGAACCCCCCCTAAATTTTCGAATGACATTTTGAAAAAATCGTCAAAAAATCAAAACCACTAATAAAGTTGCGCAAATAGACATTTCTTATGTAATTTTTCATTAGAAAACGATTGACATAAATTTTAGAACGCTAACATGAACCGTTCTCGAGATATTGTACATTTTTTTTAAAAAATTATCAAAAAGTCATGTAAAAAAAAAAAAAAATTCTTATTGAGAAACATGTTCACTTTTCATATGTAATACCATGCGATAAATTGAGTGACATCATTCTCGTGGATCTAGCTCGTTCCATTCATGAAAAAATATACTTTAAGTAATACTTTTGTATTTGAACGCCAATAGTCACTTATTGCTGTAAGAATAACTTATTTCTTCGTCCATAACGCTTGGCGAGATTTTGGCGGCGAATTTGGCGAAATGTCGCCAACTTGGCGACTTTTTGAAATGTTGCCAAATTAACGAAAATCTCGCCAAATGGATAAAAATGACGTTAAATCAATGAAAATGACGACTAATTGTCGAAACTCAATATCTTGGAAAGAATATTAGTATCTACTATAAGAAAAACCTATTTTTTTTTACTGTGAAAGTAATAAATTCATTACATTATATAAGGAAAGTCATGTGTTGCACAGATCAGATTTTTTTATTTAAGATCCAGAATTTTTTTTTTTATTTAAGATATTTTTTTATTAAGATTTTTTTTATTTAAGATTTTTTATTTAAGTTAACTAAAATACCGCCCTTAAAATGTGCCGCCCCAAGCAAGTGCTTGCTTTGCTGGTGCTTTAAGGGGTCCTGAGCGTGGCTAAGCGTCAACGTAAACAACATGTCAATTCGAAACAAGTGGCGAAGTGCGATAAAATAATGTGAGGAGATATAATAAAACCAGAGACCCAAATTAAAAAATAACAAGAAAGATCAATCGTTCATAAAGCATTGATTATGGAACACTTTCCAACTGAAATACAATCCGCTGAATGTATCGCATCTCTAAAATGCGATACATTCAGCGGTGATATTTTAAAAACTATCACAGAACTGCAATAATTTATTTTACTTGAAAACTTAAAACTTCATCGCAAAAAATAAATTTTATTCAAACGGCGTTATCGAAATATAAATCGTCTGACTCTCTATGTAAAAGCTGTGAATATTTTGATTTATACATTTTTATTCCAGACTCCAGAGTTAAATAATTTTGCTTGAAAAAAAATTCAGCAATTCTTATACAACTCATAATCGCTTGTTACTTTCCTTATGTACATGGTATAATGTATAAGGAAAGTATTGTAACGGGGTCGAAAATTCGAATTTTCGACGGGAGAGCACGTTATTCAAGCATCCCTGAACACGAATTGAACGTTTTTGTAGTGATGTCTGTGTGTGCGTGTATGTGAAAGTATATGTTTGTTGTGTGTGTCGGTGAGTCTGTGGAGACTCACCGACGAATGAAGCGATTCGAACAAATTTTGGTACAAAAATCACAATCAGTGAATACTGGAAGCTTATTGTTTTTACACTCAATCGAATGTTCAGAACTCCCCTAATTTTTTAAATGAAATTTTGAAAATATCGTCAAAAAATTAAAAGATTCCATAAAGTTAAAATATTAATCTTTACATTTTCTTTTCTTCACAGTTCATTTTCATTATTTTCCAAGCATCGCAGTTCGGAGACTAGAATTTCTTAGCAATCACCACTTCAATAACTCATTCACTGTTATAATAGCAATTTAAAGTGTTTTGTTAATTTTTTGCAGATGTTTTAATCACAATCAATGTAACGATCCTTTAGTCATAAGAATTATTCTTTTCCACCAAAACTTTATTCCGAAAGATAAATTTCAAACCATGACAAAATGACAAACTGGTCTGGACTTCCGAAACGCACCTTCAAACCAGGATAATCCCAGTCAAAACGGTAAGCCTAAATAGATATAACCTAATTGCAAAAAAGAAAAAAAAAATAGTTCGCATTCATATACGCGCTGCCTCCTCTTCTTCGACCCAGACCGTCCGACCTACCCGAAATTGCAAGGCTTGTTTGAATGGCCGGGAAGTGCCATCCAATTTAGGCCGTAACCCAGTGGGGGCGGCATCCACAGCAACAGTACAAATACTTTAAAACGTGTCACTTTAAGTAAGTAAAGTGTAACAGTTTTCTAAAAAGACATATATATATATATATATATATTCGCAAAGTTATAATAAATAAAAGTATCTTTAAATTAGATTTTAAACCGGAGAGACTTAGCTTTTTAGCCTCAATGGACGCTACGCCACTGCTGTTTAGGCCCAACCCAACCTAAAAAAGATCTGTGGACCGTTTTGTAAGATTGTGGGATCTATCTATTATATAGGATATCTACGCTGGAACCCAGTGAGGACGGTAACCACAGAGATCAAACCCTCCTCTTTTCATACCACTAATCTCAGAAGGATTTACGAACCTACATATTTAACGTGCCCGTACTCCGTGTGGACAGTTCGGGCAGAGGCGGGAATCGAACTCGGGTCTTCCGAGTACTGAGTTGTCCCACATGCGGTAACCCGGTGGTTTGCGCGCTGGATTTGCACGCTGCCATAACTGCCGCCGTGTTCATGCGGAGTACGATCACGTTAAACATGTGGGTCCGTAAGTCCTTCCGAGAGGTTGGTGGTAGGGGAAGGAGGGTACGGTCCCTGTGGATGCCTCACGCACTGGGTTACGGTCTAAATTAGGTAGCACTTCCATGCCGTCCAAACAGTTACCTTACTCCTTTTTGGTAGGTCGGACGGTCTGGGTCTCAACAACAACAGCCCCCTATATATGTGCTGCCTGCATAAGAACTTACTTCGCAATAAATTCGGGGGTTAAGGCAGTGATGAGACTTTTAGCACCGGGGGCTCTACCACCAACACATTGTAAATCTACCCAGGTTCGAAATAACCGGTTATTCCGCACGTGAATCAAATTTTACGAAATGTGGTACCACGAAGTCTTATTTGGGTGCCTAAAGTTGTACGAAGATTCGTAAAAACCCCTTGATAATTTCACCCTCTAAGGAGGCCGTGAAACCTGAAATAAGGTACGTAATAGCAGTATTCAAGATGGCGGTCTTGTGTTTGCGAGTGATCGTTTTTGAAAGGAAGAAAAATTCAACCACAGAATTTAAATTAATTATGCTAATTGACAATGAATTTGTTTCATTGTTCAGGTTAAATTACCACCAAATTGCCGACTAAATTAGTATCAAATGCTTCGATAATAATTTCCTTGGAATATGTAAAACGACGATCTTGAGAAATTTTATAAGCACCCATTTTTCATCAAATCTGAAAATTTTGTTCCACATATATTAAAATACAAGCTTATTTATTTACTTCAAAGGATCTGCCCTTTCAATTTTCAAAATATTTCTTTTTGGAAGTTCGTATAATTATTTAGGTTTCAGCTATGTTAACGTTATCGAACTCAACTATCTCTCTTTTACGAATCGTTAAATAAACATCTGACAGAATTTAAAAAATAAAACCTGTATTTTTTCTATACAATTTTTTCCCCCAAAACTATATTAAAACAACTTCAAAATATATTCTGCTTTTAAAAGAACATCCTGAAATAGCACTGTAAGGTTTAGAGCAGGGGTGGCCAACCCAAATGACCTTGCAGGCCACTTCGGAAAAACATTATAATCCCGCGGGCCGCATATATATATATATATATATATTTTATTGCCAATGGCTAGGCACTTGACTCATCATCAATTGACTTGACTCATCGCTGCAATGCAATACTGCCCACTTCTAAGTATGTATAAAAACAGAAGCAACGTGATAAAATAGAAACAGTTATGGGATTTATCTGTTACAAAACACTACACTAGAAACAAAAATATTGCACAAAATAATCGTATTTTGTAAAGTTGTAATGAATCTCGCGGGCCGCAAAATTATTCAAGGCGGGCCGCAAAATTATTCAAGGCGGGCCGCATGCGGCCCACGGGCCGCGCGTTGGCCACCCCTGGTTTAGAGCATGTAATTTCTTATTACACTTAACATGGCATAGCACTCTTGCTTAGGTGGTAGGAGAGACGCTCAGCAATCGAGAGGTCTCCGGTTCGAATCAGAGTGGGTTTTATTTTTAAAACTTGTGCTGCCATCTGTTACTAAAATATTCAGGTGAAATGTTTTGTAATAACGTGCAGAGCTTTCTGTTTAAAGTTTTATCCTCAAATTACCTAACTTGAATAAATTATTAAGTTTACGTTTTCGTAAAATTTATTTTGAAGTTAATTTGAAAATTTTTTATACTTTAGTTAAGTATACTTTATACCAACCAAAGATGAAATATACATTTTCTACTATGACAGATGATGTTTACTTTAAAATTAATTTTCCTGTAGTCCGTAGAGAGCTAGCTCATCATTGGCACACGCAGATGTAAAATTTTGTTCAGGTTCAATTATTTAAGAAAAAAAAAATAACATTTTGCTAAATATATTTCATTTTTTTTGATATTATAACTTTACTTATTTGTGTTTTACTTTTGTAAATGATTTTCGCTTCTTTATGTTGTTTATACTTGAGAAGAAAACTATAAGATTTTCCCTAAGCATTTTACATGAATTTCATCATATTTTGTGAAAGGACCCCCCCCCCCCCCCCAATACCTTTCAAATACTAAAAGCAAGTACAAGATATATATTTTACTACTCATCACATTTTCAAAAATATTTTGTATTTTTTATATTTGTAAAAGTGAGTACAGCACAAATAAAAAGAATATACAGTAAAAACTCTGATATTTAAAATGTATTTCTTAAATATGAAAGAAATCCAACTGCTTAACAAAAACTGTTAAAATATTCTTAATTTGCTTTTCTGTGGCACTGATATCAAAACTAAACCATAATATATTAATCCTAGTTTAACTTTTAAATACGCAAACAGTGAATAACTTTAGGTAATATAATCCTTTTTGGGACTTGGAAAACAAGTATATTATAGTTTTCTCGAAAATTGATATCAAAAGCATTTAGTACATTTAACATTTAGTAATTCATCTAAAAAATGTATTTCTTTTCCAACTTTTTGTTTATTTATAATAAAGGCAATTATGATTAATGTTATTGTCAATCGAAATCACACAGTTCTATTAATCAAAGTATTCTTCATCTGCAAAAAAAAGTATTTTTCATCGGTGAAAGAAAAGTGTTTATAAAGCACTATGTTAACTCCTTTCGTATTTAACTATTGACTTCAATTGGTCCAGAGAGGTTCCGCCTTAACTCCACCCCCCCCCTGTCCATCAAAGTGTAACGAAACCGAATTCCGACGACTTCATAGTACGGTTATCGCAGACTTTCGTAAATGACGAGGTGGAATAATTTGGATTTCCGAACGGTGAGAAAATAATTCCGGGCAGTTGGTGGTAGAGCCCCTGGTGCACATACTTACAGAGCGTACTTTTCCGTAATATATAGACATCAGTTTCATTTTCTCCGTGTTAACCTATGGAAAATAGTTCTTAACCCCTAGCTCTTTTTTTTCTTTTTTAGAAAATCCCCCCCCCCCCCCTACCCGGTTTTTTGCCAAGCATAGATATTGAAAACAAGATTTATGCTTTCTCTTTAGTATTCGGTAAAATTGTTAGAGGTATTTTTAATATGTATCGAAAAGTAATGCATTCATTTTATAAAAACATTTATACTTTTAATTATTTTATCAATTAAAAAAAACGTTGTTCTTAGCATCTATTTCTGCAAAAAATACGGTACGCAAAACATTCGGTACAAAAGGTACGTCACTGAGCCAAGGCGATTTCGTTCAGTCGACTTTAGATGCGCCAACTTTCACTTTCACTTTAATCACAGACACGGAAGTAATCGGTTCTGAGGGGCTGAAGTAGTGTGGCTCAGTGGTTTAGAGAAAGAGGGAGAGGCGTTTCCAACAGGAGTCTCTATCTACCGCTATCTATTTTCTACGAAATAAGACAATACCCGCAAATCGAAACTTTGTTCGGGGAGAGATTACACAAACGACTGATATTTATTAATCTCGGGTTTCCATAGCATGAGCGATCAGTCTGTAACTGCATTTGTAAAAGATCTGGACTATCTTCGTCCGTGCATTCAACATGTTTTACCTTGCTGGTCTGGAAGTAAGTTTTAATATTTCTTAATTAGAGTTAGTGGGTAAAGATACCTAGAATGCGAGTTTTCTCATACATCCATATTCTATGTTTACAGTGGCGTGCCGTCATAGAGTGGGACGTAGCGATCGTCATGGGCGCCCATAGAACGTTTTCCAAGTTTGTGGGGGGGGGGGGGAGGCAAAGCACTGACGACAGTGGGGCAAATTTAAAGATTAGATGCACAGACAAAATCGGGTAGCTTAATGCCCACCTTTGTGACTCTGAACTTTCAGGGGAGGACAAGGGCGCTCATAACGATCGATCTAGGGCGCCGAAAGAGAATGGGGCGCCTGTTGAGCTGAACATATGTTTGGCTTAAGGATCAAAATAATATATTATGGGAAAGGGCGCCGTGAAATTATTTGTACCAGGATGTCAAATATCTAGTTATTTTACTGAGTACTTAGTTCGATTTGTATCGCAACCAGAACCATCTTAATCCTTTGCCGGGGCCCTAAACAAAAGTAAATTCAACCCCCACCCCCACCCCATCATTATCGCCAATAGAACTTTTTCCAGGAGGGGGCAACCTCAAGGATATTTTTGAAAGAATGTTATTTTTTTTCTGTTGAACTTATTTAACTTGATGCACCTTTGCGGCCTTGAACGTCCAGGGAGGTTGTTGTTGTTGAAACCCAGACCGTCCGACCTACCAGAAAGGTGTAAGGTAACTGTTTGGACGGTCGGGAAGTGCCACCCAATTTAGACCGGAACCCAGTGGGGGAGGCATCCACAGGGACCGTACCCTCCTTCCCCTACCACCAACCTCTCGGAAGGACTTTCGGACCCACATGTTTAACGTGATCGTACTCCGCATGAACACGGCGGCAGTTTTGGCAGTGGCTGGAATCGAACCCGGGCCTACCGAGTGCAACTCCAGCGCGCTAACCAATGGGCTACCGCGCCCCGTCCAGGGAGGTGCAAGTGTTCCCCTCTTGCCCTTCTCTATGGACGCCCATGTCCCTAATGAAACTTTTATAGTTGAAAAAGCAATTTGAACACGGAAGACGGATGAGTAAAAAGCTTCGTCCCCCCCCCCCCTGATTACAATTAACAATTATTTTGAAAATGACAAAATAGATGTATCTTTTTCAGATTTTGTGAAATATTATTACCTATTCTAAAGAATATCATGTAATACTCATGTAAAGAATAGTACGATACCTGCCGTAAAAATGACTTTATCAAAATGAAATTTTAGTATGTTGTTCAGACGGTCTGTGGGACCTATGGGAATATAAATGAACAATATCAACCAATTAGTTTTGGATTGAACCCGGGTTAAAAAAAAATGAAATGCATTGAACCTTATGGGACCTAATTTTTCAAACATTTTTTAAGCGGATTTAAAATCCCCAAATTGCTTCGAAAGTTATAGGAAATATTCAAATTATCCCATAAAATATATAAAAAAATGGCAGCAAAATATATTCAGTAGTTTTTAAATTAAAATTAAAATAATAATTACATCCTTTATATGGAGAGATCACGTGATCATTATATGAAGAGATGACGTGACCCACTTCAAAATAAAAAAATCTGATGTGGGCAACACATGACTTTCCTTATATAATGCAATGAATTTACTACTTTTAAAGTAAAAAAAAAATAGATTTATTTTTATAGTAATTATTTATATTCTTTCCAAGATATCGAATTTTCGTCAATGAGTCGTCATTGATTTAGCGTCATTTTTATCCACTTGGCGAGTTTTTTGTTAATTTAGTTTTTTGTTAAAAGTCGCCAAGTTGGCGACATTCCACCAAATTCGTCGCCAAAATCTCGCCAAGCGTTATGGACAAAGAAATAAGTTATTCTTATAGCAGATAAAAGGGTATTGGCGTTGAAATACAAAAGTATTACTCAAAGTATCTTTTTTCATGAATGGAACGAGCTAGATATACGAGAATGATGTCAACAAATTTATCGCATGGTATTACATATGAAAAGTGAACATGTTTCTCAATAGGAAATATTTTTTTTTTATTTTATATGACTTTTTGATAATTTTTTTGAAAAATGTACAATATCTCGAGAACGGTTCATGTTAGCGTTCTAAAATGTATGTCAATCGTTTTCTAATGAAAAATTACATAAGAAATGTCTATTTGCGTAACTTTAATAGAGGTTTTGATTTTTTGACGATTTTTTCAAAATTTAACTCGAAAATTTAGGACTGAGTTCTGAACATTGGATTGCGTATAAAAACAATAGGCTTCCAGTGTTTACGGTGATTTTTGTACCAAATTTCGTTCGAATCGGTCCATTTGTTCGTCAGTTATCGTCTCCACAGTCTCACTGACACACAGACACACACTTTCACACACACACACACTTTCACACACACAGACATCACTTCAAAAATGTTTAATTCGTGCTTAAAACGTGCTCTCCCGTCGAAAACTCGAATTCGAATTTAGACCCCGTCACAATACTTTCCTTATACATTATTGTATATAAGGAAAGTAATATGGTATCTATCTTGTGTCAAAATCGTGATTGTTAAAGTTCTTTTTAATTCATATTTAGCGTTGTATCCGTCCTAAAACCGCTTTGTTTTTGCTTAAACTCTGTGCATCTACATGCTACAACAACGCAGTTACAATATATTTGCGTTTAAAATATCATCCAACTTTGATTATTTCTAAAACGAAGCCAAATTTTCACTTATAGAGAATGTAAATACCAAAATATGTAGACTGAGTTGTATAAGAATTGTTGCATTTCTTTAACGCAAAATTATTTAGCTCATGGAGTCTGCAATATAGCTGATATGAATGAAACATTCATTGATTTTACACAGGGAAGCTGACTATTTTTTCAATGAAGTTTTAAGCATAGAGTTAAATTACGTGTACCTCCATGGTTTTAAGTTTTTAAATAAAATAAATTATTATAGTATTGTGATGAACGAAATGCTGTTTTTATATAAAGAGCCAGGCAATTTATATTTCAATGCCGTCATTTGAATGAAGTTCATTTTTTTTCGATGAAATTTTAAGTTTTCAAATATAATAAATTAATGTAGTATTGTGATAATTTTAAAAATATTACCGACGAATGTATCGCATTTTAGAGACGTTTAAATAAAATTGCATTAAGTTGGAAAGTGTTTCATAATCAATGCTTTATGAATGATTGATCTTTCTTGTTGATTACTATAATAGTGTTGCGATAAGATAACATGCATATACTAGTTCAATTTATTAATTTATCTCATATACTACATACTAACATTATTGTAACTTGGACTTATGATTATTTTCCATAGGAAATAATGCTAAGAAATTCTTAAAATTTGAATAATTCAAGTTCTAATCATGAGAATTATTAAATACTAGCCGCCTTTGGCGACCAGCCTGTTCGCTACCCTTAAAAATTCTGACCGTGGCAATTCTAACCGTGGCACACTCGCTGGCGCGACCTACCAGTAAAGTGTAAGGTAACTGTTTGGAGGGCCAGGAAGTGCCACCCAATTTAGACAGGAACTCAGTGGGGGAGGCATCCACAGGGACCGTACCCTCCTTCCCCTACCACCAACCTCTCGGAAGGACTTACGGTCCCGCATGTTTAACGTGATCGTACTCCGCCTGAACACGGCGGCAGTTTTGGCAATGGCGGGAATCGAATCCGGACCTACCTAGTGCAAATCCCGCGCGCTAACCACTGGGCTACCGCGCCCTCCGCGACAATCTCCATAACCTTCTTTTTATTCACCCAATTTAGACCGGAACCCAGTGGGAAAGTCATCCACAGGGTCCGTACCCTCCTTCCCCTACCACCAACCTCTCGGAAGGACTTACGGACCCACATGTTTAACGTGATCGTACTCCGCGTGAACACGGCAGCAGTTTTGTCAGTGGAGGGAATCGAACCCGGGCCTACCGAGTGAAATTCCCGCACGCTAACCACTGGGCTACCGCGCCCTCCGCGACAATCTCCATAACTTTCTTTTTATTCACCCAATTTGGACCAGGACCCAGTGGGGGAGGCATCCACAGAGACCGTACCCTCCTTTCCCTGCCACCAACCTCTCGGAAGGAATTATCGACCCATATGTTTAAGGTGATCGTACTCCGCATCAGTGGCGGGAATCGAACCCAGGCCTACCGAGTGCAATTCTCGCGCGCTAACTTCCCGCGCGCTAATTTAAATTTATAATGACCATATGCTAGGCTCTTAATTCCACCATCCTCGTTCCATCGTTCCATCATTTAAAATAGCCATAAAATTAAAATATCCATTTAAAATATCTATAAATTAAAATATCCATAAATTAAAATATCCATTTAAAATCAAAAAATCATCCATATCGTTCCACCAATCCATAAATATAATAATTTCAAATACATCACCACAATTCAAACCACCATAATTCAATCATTTAAATTATTTAAAATATCCATTTAAAATATCATATAAATATAATAATTTCGCCCGATGTATACAACACTTATGCTCGTAATTCATTTAAAACCGAAAGCGCGGTCTCCATGGAGACGGGGAAGAAACTACTGCGGATGGGTGGAAAATGCCGTTGAAGAACTGAGCCGGTAGCCGACAAATTTAAAATCATGGCGTCTTTAAAATTGCGATCCTGAAGGCAATTTTCATTATTTCTGGACCAAATTAGACTTGTAAGAATGCCAGATATTTCAGCTTTCTAAAAATGTAAATTATTAGTCGAAATTATGAGTACTTTTCACTATGCGAGAATTTAAAAACCAAAAATCGTTTTTTTGAGCCAAAAGTGACTTTTGTTTTAAAATCTTTAAAAAATATTAGAAATCGAAATTGAGAGTTGAAATTGATATATTTTTACTTGAAATTCTCTGCTCTTTCCGATGGTGTGATTTGTTTTTTTCTACAACGTCTGGATCGTGGAGAAAAAAGGGCAAAAATGTCAAAAAACGGTCGAAATCGCATAAAACATTAAATAACAAAAAAAATAATTCAAATTTTAAAAATCGGTTTTCACGTGTCCCCTTCCCTCCCCCCCAGGTCTCCGATTGCCAAATTTCGTAGCTCTCCGACGCGCGGTCGCGAAACGTATAGTGTATAAGACAGACACACAGACACACACACAGACATTGCCTTTTATTATTTAAGAAGAAGAAGACTAGCCGCCTTTGGCGACCAGCCTGTTCGCAACCCTTGAAAATGTTGATCGTGGCAAATTCCAACCGTGGCAAACTCGTTGGCGCGACCTACCAGAAAGGTGTAAGGTAACTGGTTGGACGGCCAGGGTGTGCCACCCAATTTGGACCGGAACCCAGTGGGGGAGGCATCCACAGGGAACGTACCCTCCTTCCCCTACCACCAACCTCTCGGAAAAACATACGGACCCATATGTTTAACGTGATCGTACTCCGTGTCAGTGGCGGAAATCGAACCCGGACCTACCGCGTGCAATTCCCGCGCGCTAACCACTGGGCTACTTCGCCCTCCGCGGCAATCTCCATAACTTTCTTTTTATTCACCCAATTTAGACCGTACCCTCCTTCCCCTACCATCAACCTCTCGGAAGGACTCACGAACCCACATGTTTAACGTGATCGTACTCTGCGTGAACGTGGCGTAAGTTTTGGCAGTGACGGGAATCGAACCCGGGCCTACTGAGTGCAATTCCCGCGCGCTAACCACTGGGCTGCCGCGCCCTCCGCGACAATCTCCATAACTTTCTATATATTCACCCAATTTAGACGGGAACCCAGTGGGGGAGGCATCCACAGGGGCCGTATCCTCCTTCCCCTACCACCAACCTCTTGGAAGGACTTACGGACCCACATATTTAACGTGATCGTATTCCACGTAAACACGGCGGCAGTTTTGGCAGTGGCGGGAATCGAACCCGGGCCTACCGCTAACTTCCCGCGCGCAAATTGCAATTTAAAATGACCATATGCTTAATTCCATCATCCTCATTAAATTGTTTCATTGTTGCATCATTTAAAATATCCATAAAATAAAAATATCCATTTAAAATATCCAAAAGTTAAAATATACATTTAAAAAATCCATATCGTTCCATCATTTAAAATATAAATATAATAATTTATATGGAGTAAAGGAACTATTCAGAACCGTGACGTCACCTCCACCTTGACGTCCCCACCCACCACCTTCCCTCCTTCTGCGGGGGAGAAACTCCGGTTAAGAAGCGGCACGCCGAGCGGAACGCCGAGAAATTGAAATTCGGAAACTTTTAAAATCCCGATCCTTTGGGCAATACGGAATATTTCCTGACCAGATTGGACTTGTAAGAATGCCAGATGTTTGACCTTTCTAAAAATGTAAATTATTAGTCGAAATTATGAGTACTTTTTACTATGCGAGAATTTAAAAACCAAAAATACTTTTCTTGAGCAAAAAGTGACTTTTGTTTTAAAATCTTTAAAAAATATTAGAAATCGAAATTCAGATTTGAAATTTATATATTTTTACTCGCAATTGTCAGCTCTTTCCGATGGTTTGATTTGTTTTTTCCTACGATGTCCGGATCGTGGGAAAAAAAGGGCAAAAATGGCAAAAAACGGTCGAAATCGCATAAAACATTAAATAACAAAAAAAATAATTAAAATTTTAAAAATCGGTTTTCACGTGTCCCCTTCCCTCCCCCCCGGGTCTCCGATTGCCAAATTTCGTAGCTCTCCGACGCGCGGTCGCGAAACGTATAGTGTATAAGACACACAGACACACGGACACACAGACATTGCCTTTTACTATATAGATTCTCTTTTCTGACAATATATCCACAAATAAAACTTTATAGCGGTAGGTGCATACGTTCTGGAGTTATCTTTCCAAAAGTGTTTAAAATGGATTCAGGAGGTCTTTAAACATATTTATCTGTAAGATTTTTTTTTTCCTCTTTTAGATCAGAAGCTTATCATGTAAAGGCTCGTGGTTCGAAGTTGGATATTTTTCGAAAAAAGCCAATGTTCTGTAAATTGCATTTTTTACAAAGTTGCCCAATGTAAAATGTCATACAATGTAAATGTTGCCCAATGTAAAATCAAACATTTTTGAAGTGATGTCTGTGTGTGTGTGTGAAAGTATGTGTGTGTGTGTGTGTCAATGAGCCTGTGGAGACGATAACTGTCGAACGAATGGACCGATTTGAACGAAATTTGGTACAAAAATCACGATCCGTAAACACTGGAAGATATTATTTTTATACGCAATCGAATGTTCAGAACCCCCCTAAATTTTCGAGTGAAATTTTGAAAAAATCTTCAAAAAATCAAAACTGCTAATAAAGTTACGCAAATAGACATTTCTTATGTAATTTTTCATTAGAAAACGATTGACATAAATTTTAGAACGCTAGCATGAACCGTTCTCGAGATATTGCATATTTAAAAAAAAATTATCAAAAAGTCATATGAAATAAAAAAATATTTCCTATTGAGAAACATGTTCACTTTTCATATGTAATACAACGCGAAAAATTGGTGACATCATTCTCGTGTATCTAGCTCGTTCCATTCATGAAAAAATATACTTTGAGTATATTTACAAAATATACTTTTGTATTTGAACGCCAATAGTCATTTATGTGCTGTAAGAATAATTTAATTCTTCGTCCATAACGCTTGGCGAGATTTTGGCGACGAATTTGACGAAATGTTGCCAACTTGGCGATTTTTTCAATATTGCTAAATTAACGAAAAACTCGCCAAATGGATAAAAATGACGCTAGATCAATGACGACTCATTGATGATGACGACATGGAAAATGACGACTCATTGACGAAAATTCAATATCTTGGAAAGAATATAAATAACTACCATAAAAAAAATCTGATGTGAGCAACACATGACTTTCCTTATATAATGCAATGAATTTACTACTTCTACAGTAAAAAAAATAGGATTTTCTTATAGTAGATACTTATATTCTTTGCAAAATATTGAATTTCTGACAATTAGTCGTTGTTTTCATTGATTTAGCATCATTTTAATTCATTTGGCGAGATTTTTGTTAATTTACCAACATTTTAAAAAGTCGCCAAGTTGGCGACATCCCCCAAAATTCGTCGTCAAAATCTCGCCAAGATTTAGTGACGGAGAAATAAGTTATTCTTATAGCAGATAAATGACTATTGGCGTTCAAATACAAAAGTATTACTCGAAGTATCTTTTCTCATGAATGGAACAAGCTAGATCCACGAGAATGATGTCACCCAATTTATCGCATGGTATTACATATGAAAAGTGAACATGTTTCTCAATATTAAATATATATTTTTTATTTTATATGACTTTTTCATAATTTTTTTGAAAAATGTGCAATATCTCGAGAACGGTTCATGTTAGCGTTCTAAAATTTATATTAATCGTTTTCTAATGAAAAATTACATAAGAAATGTCTATTTACGTAACTTTATTAGTGGTTTTGATTTTTTGACGATTTTTTCAAAATTTTATTCGAAAATTTAGGGGGGTTCTGAACATCGGTCCATTTGTTCGTCAGTTATCGTCTACACAGACTCACTGACACACACACACACAGACATCATTCAAAAATGTTTGATTCGTGATCAGGGATGCTTGAAACGTGCTTTCCCGTCGAAAACTCGAATTCGAATTTTCGACCTTGTCACAATTCTTTCCTTATACATTATGTATATAAGGAAAGTAATAACCTATTCTTCTTTTACTGTAAAAGTAGTAAATTCATTGCATATATAAGGAAAGTCATGTGCTGCCCATATCAGATTTTTTTTATAAATGCTTTCGATTTAAAAACAAACAAACAAAAAAAAAACTTGTATAACGTTCTAAATTTTATTCGACTTGCTCAATTTCTTCGAAAGTTATTGCGCTCCCTGTGGAAAAAAAAATTTGTTTCCTCGATCGTCGTAGGTAATTTTTTCTTTTTTACTTTCCTTATATACATAATGTATAAGGAAAGTATTGTGACGGTGTCGAATATTCGAATTCGAGTTTTCGACGGGAGAGCACGTTTCAAGCATCCCTGATCACGATTCGAATATTTTTGAAGTGATGCCTGTGTGTGTGTGTGTCAGTGAGTCTTTGGAGACGATAACTGACGAACGAATGGACCGATTCGAACGAAATTTGGTACAAAAATCACAATCCGTGAATACTGGAAGCCTATTGTTTTTAGGCGTTATCGAATTTTTAAAAACCCCTAAATTTTAGAGTGAACTTTTGAAAAAATCATCAAAAAATCATAAGCTTTAATGAATTTTTCCTTAAAAAACGATTGACCTAAACTTTACAACGCTAGCATGATCCGTTCTCGACATATTGCACATTTTTTAACTAAATTTATCAAAAATCCCATTAATTAAATAAAATATATTAACTGTTGAGAAACCTTTTCACTTTTTATATGTAACATCATGCGATCAATTGGGTGACATCATTCTCGTGGATCTAGCTCGTTCCATTCATGAGAAAAGATACTTTGAGTAATACTTTCGTATTTGAACACCAATAGTCATTTATCTGCTATAAGAATAACTTATTTCTCCGTTAATAACGCTTGGCGAGATTTTGGCGACGAATTTGAAAGAATCTCGCCAACTTGGCGACTTTTTTAAATGTTGCCGAATTAACGAAAATCATGCCAAATAGATAAAAATGACGCCAAATCATTGAAAGTGATGACTAATTGACGAACATTCAATGTCTTGGAAAGAATATAAGTATCTACTATAAGAAAAACCTATTACTTTCCTTATATACATAATGCATAAGGAAAGTATTGTGACGGGGTCGAAAACTCAAATTCGAGTTTTCGACGGGAGAGCACGTTTCAAGCATCTCGGATCACGAATCAAACATTTTTGAAGTGATGTCTGTGTGTGTGTGTGTGTGTGTCAGTGAGTCTGTGGAGACGATAACTGATGAACGAATGGACCGATTTGAACCAAATTTGGTACAAAAATCACAATCCGCAAACACTGGAAGCCTATTGTTTTTATACGTAATCGAATGTTCAGAAGCCCCCTAAATTTTCGAATAAAATTTTGAAAAAATCGTCAAAAAATCAAAACCGCTAATAAAGTTACGCAAATAGACATTTCTCATGTAATTTTTCATTAGAAAACGATTGGCATAAATTTTAGAACGCTAACATGAACCGTTTTCGAGATATTGCACATTTTTCAAGAAAAATATCAAAAAGTCATATAAAATGAAAAAAAAAATATTTCCTATTGAGAAACAGGTTCACTTTTCATATGTTATACCATGCGATAAATTGGGTGACATCATTCTCGTGGATCTAGCTCGTTCCATTCATGAAAAAAGATACTTTGAGTAACACTTTTGTATTTGAACGCCAATAGTCATTTATCTGCTGTAAGAACAACTTATTTCTTCGTCCATAACGCTTGGCGAGAGTTTGGCGACGGATTTGGCGGAATGTCGCCAACTTGGCGACTTTTTTAAATGTTGCCAAATTGACGAAAATCTCGCCAAATTGATAAAAATGACGCTAAATCAATGAAAATGACGACTAATTGAAGAAAATTCAATATCTTGGAAAGAATATGAGTATCTACTATAAGAATAACATTTTTTTTAACTGTAAAAGTAGTAAATTCATTGCATTATATAAGGAAAGTCATGTGTTGCCTAGATTTTTTTTTCCTGCTAAGGAAGGCTTACTGCTGCAAGCGCGGGAGAGGAAAATGGATCCCTTTGACAACTCAAATGTAAGCTGCCAAAATTCGACCAGTAAATAATTATGCTGTATAGTTTTTAAAGTAAACGATAAAAAAAAAAGGAGGAGAAGACTTGCTAATAAAAAGCATCAAATATTCTTCAAATTTAAAAAAACCATGGAATATTAATTTCAAAATCGTATATTTGAGTTTCCTAAAAAAAATTGCAGTTTCATAGCTTCATGAAGTTTGAAAAATAGATAAACAGAACTTTCCTTAATTATAGACATACATAAATTAAGATGGAATAAATTATTACTTTCCTTATGTTTGAATTCGAGTTTCTAACAGGAGAGCACATTTCAAGCAACCCTGATCAGAAATCGAACATTTTTGAGGTGATGTCTGTGTGTGTCTCTCTGTTTGTGTGAAAGTATGTGTATGTGTGTGAAAGTATATGTGTGTGTGTGTGTCAGTGAGTCTGTGGAGACGATATCTCACGAACGAATGGAGCGATTGGAATGAAATTTGGTACACAAATTACAATCTGTGAATACTGGAAGGCTATTGTTTTAAAACACAATCGAATGTTCAGAACTCCTCTAAATTTTCGAGTGAAATTTTGAAAAAATCATCAAAAAATTAAAACCTTTAATAAAATTACGCAAATAGACATTTCTTATGTAATTTTTCCTTAGAAAACGGTTGACATAAACTTTAGAATGCTAATATGAACCGTTCTCGAGATATTGCATATTTTTCAAATAATTTTATCAAAGAAATCCCATAAATTAAAGAAAATATTAACTGCTGAGAAACATGTTTACTTTTCATATGTAATATCATGCGATAAATTTGGTGACATCATTCTCATGGATCTAACTCGTTCCGTTCACGAGAAAAGATACTTTGAGTGCTACTTTTGTATTTGAACGCCAAAAATCATTTATCTGCTGTAAGAATAACTTATTTTTCCGTCCATAACGCTTAGCGAGATTTTGGCGACGAATTTAGTGGAATGTCGCCAACTTGGCGACATTTTTAAATGTTACAAAATTAACGAAAATCTCGCCAAATGGATAAAAATGACGCTACATCAATGAAAATGACGACTCATTGAAGAAAATTCAATATCTTGGAAAGAATATAAGTATCCACTATAACAACTTTTTTTTAAACTGTAAAAGTAGTAAATTCATTGCATTATATAAGGAAAGTCATGTGTTACCCACATCAGATTTTTTTAGTTTGGTATTGCATTAAGCTTAATATTTTAATTAAAAATATAGATATTTTTATTTATAATATTTGTGCATCAAGAAATATTTACAAGTTAATATAGTTGTTTTGTTTTTAATTGAACGTTAAAACGGCTTAATTATAGATCAGTGTGAGTGTAACATTAGTATACGTCTACTTAAGTCTAGTAAAAAAAAAGAACATCAATTTCTGACATAATATGTAAACAAATATAATAATTCTTAATTTATAGTATAAAAAACTGCATTGTCTGAAAATATTTTCCCTCTGAAATTTTCAAAAATTTTACATCGGTTTTTTAATGCCGCCCAACTGATCGCTATGTCCAATAAAGAAAGTTCGTCTGCAATATCCTTTTCACAAAAAAGAAACAACACAGCACCTGTCGTCAGACATTAATGTTCTAAGGGCATTCATGACAATTTTCAATTTGCTAAATGTGCGTTTATTGGATGCTACCGTCACTGCTAGTCTGCAAACTTTGTTTGCCATTTAAGGGTGAGCGTCAGTAAATCTTCTGCCCTATCCGCGCTTTGTTAACTTTCGCGGCACACCTTTTTTCGCCGAAATTCTGCTCAAACAGTTGCCAAATGTTTTCTGATAGATAAAATGCAATGCTTAGATTATATTAAAACTAAATGTATTACCCAATAAAACATAGAATATATGTTTTATTTTAATTTAAAATACTTTTGGTGCTGCCATCTGTTGTCGTAATTTAATTCATACCGACTATTTTTATTTTTTAATGAACATTTTTAAATGTCTATTCCTTCTAATACGCTATTAAATACAACAATAGATCATATATAATGCCATAATCACGGAAACGTAATTGAACTTGGACTTGAAGACAAAGGAACTTTAAGACAAAACTGCAGTCCTCAGTGATGTACATTCAGATCCCTTATCAAATTTATAGAATGATAAATTACCTTTTCGTGATTGTGGCATTATTATATATGATCTGTTGTTGTATTTAACACTGTGTTAGAAGGAATAGGTATTTAAAAATGTTCATTAAAAAATAAAAATAATCGGTATGAGTTAAATTACGACAACAGATGGCAGCACCGTCCAAATAGCTGCTCTAAGTCCTCGGACGAGTCGGACGGTCTGAGTCTTCAACAGATGGCAGCACCAAAAATATTTTGGATTAAAATAAAAAATATATTCTATGTTTTGGGGGGCATTAAATTTAGTTTTAATATAATCTAAGCATTGCATTTTATCTTTCAGAAAATATTTCGCAACTGTTTGAGCAGAATTTCGGCGAAATATGTGTGCCGCGAAAGTTAACAAAGCGCGGATAGGGCAGAAAATTTACTGACGCTCACCCTTAAGAATTCATGGAGAGGATTTAATATATCTACAAAAGATATTAAATTATCTTCCATTAAAGATACCATTTTGTCAAGAAGAAGTTTGAACTCTGTTCGATAAAGTTCTTTTAAGGAGAAATCTGTCTATGTTTCATTTTTTTCCGAAACCCGACTTGGTTGCAATCTCCTTCGATGATGGCGAGCAAAGCCTAATTCGGCATTTACATCAAATTTTAAAGATATGTCGATAGCACTTTGGATTAAATTATCCATATCATTGTCATTTTTCTTTATTAGGCCCAATGACGTTATTGTACTTTTTATGTGCATGGATGCATCTACAACATTCTGTTCTTCACATTCAAGAGTTCTGGCCAACGGCCGTACCGTGCTGAAAACACCGGTTCTCGTTAGATCACCGAAGTGAAGCAGCATCGGGCGCGGTTAGTACTTGGTGGGTGACCACCTCGGAACGCCGCGTGCTGTTGGCCATCTCGGGTGCGGTATCCCCGTGGTTTGCGCGCTAGATTTGCACGCTGCCACAAACGCCGCCGTGTTCATGCGGAGTACGATCACGTTAAACATGTGGGTCCGTAAAGGTGCCTTCCCACTCACCGCAACGCAACAGCAGACGGTTCACGGCAACGCTCGAGGTACACGCAAGTATTTGCGGCAAAATAAACCCCTTCACACTGTCGGCCGACGGCGAAGAAATGTAGCCAATCAAATGCAAGCGCAGAAATTTCTCCTCGTTCAGCGGCCATGTTTACAAACCATCTCTTCCAAAGCGATTTTATATACATGAATATTATATAATAAAAATTAAGATATTATTACTAATAAAATCTCTTTGGTCTCTTCTGATTCAAATTTATATTTACCAGCGGCTAGTTTACAGTATTGACGCGTTTCAGAAAATTCGCCTTTCTGTGAATTTAAACAAAAGCGCACGCGAATTTGCTTTGGCGATATATACATATTTCATCAGTTTTCTAAAATAAGCTAACTAAAGTGATTCCATCACAAAACACAAAGGATCCTAATTTAAATTGTTTTAGAATATTTACTACACTATGGCAATTTCCTCGTTTTAACGAATGCAATTATGTTCTCTTTCTCGAATCGTTAAAAAAAAAAAACATCCGACAGAATTCAAAAAATAAATTTTGAAGTATGTTCTTCATTGACTTTTTTTTATCCCTCTATTGCAATCCTAAAACAACTTGAAAACATATTTTGTTTACTCTTTAAAATAATATTCTAAAATAGCATTAAATGCTTTACATGATATAATTTGTTAGTACATTTCAGGTGAGAAGTTTTGGCTTGGGTGGTAGAGAATCAGGTCCGCAAACGAGTGGGTTCTGGTTCGAATCCAAGTGATTCTTAAATTTTACAAGTGCTGCCATCTGTTGCTAAAATATTCAAATACAGTTTTTCTTTAACAATCTGCAGAATTTTTTTGTTTTAAATTATTTTAAGTTTTATATACAAAATAACCTTGTATCAGTAAATTATTTTTGAGTTTGAATGCTTATAAAAATTTATTTCGAAGTTACTTTGAAAAATATCTTGAAGTATACTTTATACCAGCTATAGATGGAATGTACTCTTCTTAATTAAAAAAGGTGTTTGTAGAAATAGCAAATATAAAATATGCATATAAAATTAGACAGAAATCATCGAACATCCTTATACAAGTAGTAATTATCTTTCGACATGTAATTTTGAACATTTTAGATTGGAATAGAAACAAAAATCAAACTACTTTGAAATTTTAAAGAGGTTGTATTTTAATAATTTGGCGCTAACATTTGAAGAATTTTTTTATTATTTTAAATGCACATAGACAATTTGAAATTTATAATACATTTGAAAATCATTTATTTTTAATAAAATAAATAAGTTTACATGTAAATATGAAAAGTTTACTCTTTTAAGTTTGAATGCCTATAAAAATTTATTTCGAAGTTACTTTGAAAAACATCTTGAAGTATACTTTATACCAGCTATAGATGGAATATATATTTAAATCTATTTTAAAACATAATTACTCAATAAATATAAATGTAGATAAAATAATTTTTAAATTTAAAAGTTTACTTTAATGAGAAATATTTTAAACGTTACAAATGAGCAAAGAACATATTCGGATATTTAATATAGATACGTATTTGAAAACCTTTGAAATCAAGTATAAAATGGTAATGAACTTCAATTTGTTTAAGACATAATATTTTAATAACGGCATTCTTGAATTTAAATACTTTTTACGTTTTTTTTTTTTTGTTGTTTCATTTCAGTCAATATCGGCAATATCGCTTTTTAAACTAATTTTGTATATTGAGTGAATATTTTTCAACAAATATTTATTAGTTTTTTATACGGATGTGTGACAAATCCAAATATTTTTTAATGTTCATTCATCTGTTTAAGCTTCTGATATCTAAAGTAATCCATATAAAAAAGATCAAATCAAAAATTTACTATACGAAATATTGATTTAGCAGTAGAAACATGATCTACGATGCTATTGGCTGTTGCGTTGCCGTCAACCGTGCGGTACGCGTTGAATTCGGTTTCATTTCGAATTCAGCGTTGCGGCCTGCGTTCACCGCGGAAGAGGACTTTCCCCCACTTTTTCATCGTACAGCGCATGCGTGAACTCAACTGTCCTCTGCGGTGCGTTGCGTTGCGGTGAGTGGGAAGGTACCTTAAGTCCTTCCGAGAGGTTGGTGGTAGGGGAAGGAGGGTACGGTCCCTGTGGATGCCTCCCCCACTGGGTTCCGGTCTAAATTGGGTGGCACTTCCCGGCCGTCCATACAGTTACCTTACACCTTTCTGGTATGTCGGACGGTCTGGGTCTCAACAACATTCAAGAGTTCTGTTAAGCTTATGTATCAAGTCGTTTACATACGTTAGCGCCACAAAAACGTCAAGAGATAATATTTTTACTTTCCTTATATACAATAATGTATAAGGAAAGTATTGTGACGGGGTCGAAAATTCGAATTCGAGTTTTCGACGGGAAAACACATTTCAAGCATCCCTGATCACGAATCAAACATTTTTGAGGTCATGTCTGTGTGTGTGTGTCAGTGAGTCTGTGGAAACGATATCTCAAGAACGAATGAAGCGATTCGAATGAAATTTGGTACAAAAATCACAATCCGTGAATCCTGGAAGCCTATTGTTTTTAAACGTAATCGAATACTCAGACCCCCTTAAATTTTCGAGTGAAATTTTGAAAAAATCATCAAAAACTCAAAACCTTTAATAAAGTTACGTAAATAGACATTTCTTATGTAATTTTTTCTTAGAAAATGATTGACATAAACTTTAAAACGCTAGCATGAACCGTTCTCGAGATATTGCACATTTTTCAAATAAATTTATCAAAAAAATCCCATAAATTAAAAAAAAATATTAACTGTTGAGAAACATGTTCACTTTTCATATGTAATATCATGCCATACCTTTGGCAACATCATTCTCGTGGATCTAGCTCGTTCCATTCATGAGAAAAGATACTTTGAGTAATACTTTTGTATTTGAACGTGAATAGTCATTTATCTTCTATAAGAATAACTTATTTCTCCGTCCATAACGCTTGGCGAAATTTTGGCGACGAATTTGGCGGAATGTTGCCAACTTGGCGACTTTCTTAAATGTTGCCAAATTAACGAAAATCTCGCCAAAAGGATAAAAATGACGCTAAATCAATGAAAATTACGACTAATTGTCGAAAATTCAGTATCTTGGAAAGAATATAAGTATCTACTATAAGGAAAATCTATTTTTTTACTATAAAAGTAGTAAATTTATTGCATTATAAGGAAAGTCATGTGTTGTCCACATCAGATTTTTTGTTGAGTACCATTAAGGGTGAGCGTCAGTAAATTTTCTGCCCTATCCGCGCTTTGTTAACTTTCGCGGCACACATATTTCGCCGAAATTCTGCTCAAACAATTGCGAAATATTTTCTTATAGATAAAATGCTATGCTTAGATTATATTAAAACTAAATTTAATGGCCCAAAAAACATAGAATATATTTTTTATTTTAATCTAACATATTTTTGGTGCTGCCATCTGTTGTCGTAATTTAATTCATACCGATTATTTTTATTTTTTAATGAACATTTTTAAATATCTATTCCTTCTAATACAGTGTTAAATACAACAAGAGATCATATATAATAATGCCACAATCACGGAAAGGTAATTTATCATTTTATAAATTTGATAAGGGATCTGAATGTACATCACCGAGGACTGCAGTTTTGTCTTCAAGTTCCTTTGTCTTCAAGTCTAAGTTCAATTACGTTTCCGTGATTATGGCATTATATATGATCTGCTGTTTTAATTAATAGCGTATTAGAAGGAATAGACATTTAAAAATGTTCATTAAAAAATAAAAATAGTCGGTATGAATTAAATTACGACAACAGATGGCAGCACCAAAAGTATTTTAAATTAAAATAAAACATATATTCTATGTTTTATTGGGTATTAAATTTAGTTTTAATATAATCTAAGCATAGCATTTTATTTATAAGAAAATATTTCGCAACTGTTTGAGCAGAATTTCGGCGAAATATGTGTGCCGCGAAAGTTAACAAAGCGCAGATAGGGCAGAAAATTTACTGACGCTCACCCTTAAACTTATCCGACATTGACGATGCAAAATCGTATGATTGAAAGGTTATGTTTTGCAAATTGAGCTTGTTCTTATCAATGATCTCTGTAGCGTTTTTTGCTAAACCATCACCTGGTTTGTCCTCGACATATGCAACGTCAAGAAGCCTTTCCTTTAAAATACAATCTTTATCACCATATCTTACAATCAGGCTTAGTCTATCTTTGTGTGCTGCATCGGGTCGGGTGTGGTATCGGCCATAATGGAAAAGATTCCAGCCGTGTTCCCTTCTGATTGTATAACACTCTATACTTCTGAGGCCAGTAAATCAATGAATTCATTTTGTGAACGATTGATTAAATATTTGACATGATATGTAAGTAACCGTGCCCCGTCTAATCATTTTCTTAAAAATGGGCAATGTCTTGCCACAAGCTGAACGATTTGGGCAAAATTGCCATTACTTTCTATTTCGCTACGAAAGGCAAGGCCCTGCTTTCCTAGGGTTCTTGTTACATCTAATAAAATTTCTATCGCATTTTGGTTGAAAAAACCATCACGTTCTTCTTGGATTTGTTTATTTCTTCCATTATTGTTCAGCATGGTTGTTATGAGACATTTTTACTTTACTTATATACATAATGTATAAGGAAGGTATTGTGAGGGTGTCGAAAATTCGAATTCGAGTTTTCGACGGGAGAGCACGTTTCAAGCATCCCTGATCACGAATCAAACACTTTTGAAGCGATGTCTGTATGTGTGTGTGTGTGTGTGTGAAAGTATGTGTGTGTGTGCGTGTGTGTGTGTGTCAGTGATCCTGTGGAGACGATATCTGTCGAACGAATAGAGCGATTCGAATGAAATTCGGCCCAAAAATCACAATCCGTGAATCGAATGTTCAGAACCCCTCTAAATTTTCGAGTGAAATTTTGAAAAAAATCATCACCTTTAATAAAGTTACGCAAATTAGACATTTCTTATGTAATTTTTTCTTAGAAAACGATTGACATAAACTTTAGAACGCTATCATCAACCGTTCTCGAGATATAGAACATTTTTTAAATAAATTTATCAAAAAATCCCATAAATTAAAAAAAATACATTAACTGTTGAGAAACATGTTTACTTTTCATATGTAAAATTATGCGATAAATTGGGTGACATCATTCTCGTGGATCTAGCTCGCGTCATTCATGAGAAAAGATACTTTGAGTAATACTTTTGTATTTGAACGCCAATAATTATTTATCTGCTATAAGAAAAACTTATTTCTCCGTACATAACGCTTGGCGAGATTTTGGCGCCAACTTTGGCGGATATTTTTTTTAAATGGTGCCAAATTAACGAAAATCTCGCCAAATGAATAAAGATGACACTAAATCAATGAAAATGACGACTAATTTAACGAAAATTCAATATCCTGGAAAGAATATAAATATCTACTATAAGAAAAACCTATTTTTTTATTGCAAAAGTAGTAAATTCATTGCATCATATAAGGAAAGTCATGTGTTGCCCACATATCAGATTTTTTCTTTAACGATGTGAAACAGTCTTGAAGTGCATATTTATGCACTGGTGATTAAAAATGACCTGCTAATTTTCCCCTTCGATTTCATCTTATGCCACTCTTTAACACGGTTGTTACCCACGCATTTTCTTTATAGACTCCACCAGAAAATAAATAGCACACGAAACAATAAACAGCATCCCTTTCTATACTATACCCTAAGTGCTGGTACTCATCATACCATCTGGCACTGAATCTGCATTGTTTATGTTGATTATTTGATATATCTCCTTTCAAATTTTCACTAGTCGGGAAAGTTTGTACCTTTGGCTGATTCGGTCCCAGTGATAAAAGATATTCTCTCTGATTCTGAGTTAATAGTCTTGTGTTTGGTCGTTTTCCAGGACCGCGATGAACTATTGCATCACTGATTGAGTCATGAGAGATAGTACCTGCATTCAGTCCAGCGAGCACGCTTTCACTACCATGTAATACTTGATCACATTGCTGTTTCACTTTAGTAATGGTATCAATAGAATTTTGAAAAATTCAATTTATTCGTTGTTAAAACGATCCTAAGTCTAAGAAAAATCTGATGTGGGCAGCACATGACTTTCCTTATATAATGCAATGAATTTACTACTTTTACAGCAAAAGGAACAGATTTGATATAAAGAATTTGGCTAAATCCGCCATTTTTTTTGTCGCCATGACTGGCGACAGCGCGTACGGTGTTTGAAAAGTCCTAACGGACGCCATCTTGAACATTGCGCGTAAGAAATATAAACATATATATGACAACTGAGAAAAAGTAGATACTTATATTCTTTTCAAGATATTGAATTTTCCTCAGTTAGTCGTCATTTTCATTGATTTAGCGTCATTTTTAACCATTTGGCGAGATTTTCGTTAATTTGGCGACATTTCAAAAAGCCGCCAAGTTGGCGCCATTCCGCCAAAATCTCGCCAAGCGTTATGGAAGGAGAAATAAGTTATTCTTACAGAAGATAAATGACTATTAACGTTTAAATACAAGAGTATTACTCAAAGTATTTTTTCTCATGAATGGAACGAGCTAGATCCACGAGAATGATGTCACTCAATTTATCGCATGGTATTACATATGAAAAGTGAACATGTTTCTCAATAGGATATATTTTTTTTTATTTTATATGACTTTTTGATAATTTCTTTGAAAAATGTACAATATCTCGAGAATGGTTCATATTAGCGTTCTAAAATGTATGTCAATCGTTTTCTAATGAAAAATTACATAAGAAATGTCTATTTGCGTAACTTTATTAGCGGTTTTGATTTTTTTATGATTTTTTCAAAATTTCACTCTAAAGTTTGGGGGGGGTGGGGGTTCTGAACATTCGATTTCGTATAAAAACAATAAACTTCCAGTGTTTATGGATTGTGATTTTTGTACCAAATTTCGTTCGAATCGGTTCATTCGTTCGTCAGTTATCGTCTCCACGGACTCACTGACACACACACACAGACATCACTTCAAAAATGTTCGATTCGTGATCAGGGATGCTTGAAACGTGCTTTCCCGTCGAAAACTCGAATTCGAATTTTCGACCCCGTCACAATACTTTCCTTATACATTATGTATATAAGGAAAGTAATATATCTTCGTGGGCAACAAATTATTTAGTTTACGGAAAAATTCAGTATCTTCATTTGAAAAAAAAAAAATCAGGTTGATATTTGTAACCGTGCTTGATTTATCGTGGCAAAACCAGGGGAAAATGACTTTTTTTTAGAAAAACGCCGATCAAGTTTGGAAAGCTTTTGACTAGAAAATTGATACTTTTAGCGCTAAAAAATTGCCAGTGCTATAAAATGTCGTTTCGAAGTCAGCTTCCACTCGACGTGCAATTGTTACACGTAGGGAGCGCAATTGAGCGGGAAAACCACGAAAATGGCAGCGAAGGAAAACTGACCGACCGCGGCATAAAGGCGAGCGGGCAAGCCGTGCTCTGCGCTGCCTTGTATTTTTAGTTTTCCTCATCTCAGATTGCGCAAAAAAAAAAAAAAAAAAAAAAAAAACTCTCGGATTATATAAATAAACAAAAACAAAAAAAAATCGATTTTTTTCAACATTCAATATTTGCCGAGGAATCTATCTTCCTCTTGCTGCAGACTGCCGAGAAACATTGGAGGGGGGGGGGGGTGCATAAATGTTAATTAATAAAATTAAAAGTGATAATTATGAATAAATAATAAAAATTAATTACTTTCAGCATTGAAAAGTATAATAATCAAAGTACAGCTTTTATGCTGTATGACTTATATAAGAACAGTATTATTACAATAATATTAATCTTTCTAGTATTAAAATTCTAGATAAGCTATAAAACTCAACTATAAACTCAGCAGTGTTCTGTAAAATCCAGTCAAGAATTCATATAGCTAAATATCACTTGTTGCAATAAAATTATGTATAGCATTTTTACTTTCCTTATACACATAGCATAATGTGTCGAAAATTCGAATTCGAGTTTGCGACGGGAGAGCATGTTTCAAGCATCCCTGAACACGAATAAAACATTTTTTAGGTGGTGTCTGTGGAGACGATATCTGATGAACGAACGAATGAAGCAAATCGAACGAAATTTGTACAAAAATTACAATCCGTGAATACTGCAAGCCTATTGTTTTTAAACGCAATCTAATGTTCAGAACCCCCACTAAATTTTCGAGTGAAATTTTGCCAATTCTAATCCTTCGTTTAAGATTTCTAAAGTAAAGTGTTGCTCTGGATCACAGAAAATTCGTAATGAGTTTTCTTCACTACATTATATCTTTTTAAATTTATTTAGCACACTTGACTTTAAACATAGCCTAATTGATAGTATGTATGTACCAGAGATAACAGATATGTGCTTCCTCTAGATGAAATTGGGTTTAATTTCGCAAAGATTTATTTTCCTAAACCTTTTTTTCCTCAAATTTAAGTTTAATAAAATAAATCATACGATATAAAAGTTTTTCAGACACGTTTAATGTGCATCACAACTAGAAACAAACTAAGACGATCTCCTTTAAAAATGGGGTTTCCCCGAAATTTGAGAAGCACAATGACGCTTAGTGTTACCAGCCAAAAGTTATATTAATTATTGGAGCTAAAACGTAATAAAATCGAAACATCTGTCTCATTCTTTTACCGTGTTATACGAGCCTCTTTTAGCGTGTTATACGAACACGATCACAATTTTCCCGCCGTGTTTTAAGAAACCGTCTTATATGAACCCGTGTTATAGGGGAGGGCTACTGTATATGTAAAATAAAAGTTTAAAACTCCAATGAAAGAATAGAGAGAATTTTCAACTCAAAAAACCCCAACATTACAAAATGCCTTACAAATAAAAGTATCAAATAGAGAATCATCAATCAAGTAGAAAATATAAATGCAAACCTCTAGTGATCAATCTGAAGACAATCAAAAAACATCAATGGAAAGGAATCAATAAAATAATATCAAATAAAATCCAAGCATGAAAGCTTCACACGTGGACGAGTCCAAGGCCTAATAATGAATTGTTCATTTCGATAAAACTCTTTATCAAGTTCAGGTATTTCATAAAAATGAACACAAAATGCATATGTCTGATATCAGTGACAGATTATATCTATAAACTTAGATAACCTGGATAACATGCATAAAGATTGAAAAATAATAAGAAACAAGAATACCTGAAAAAACAATGCATACGTCTGGTCTGAACCATTGGAGCCTTGAATAAAGAGGCCAATGTTGCCAATTTTAAAAAATAAAAAGTTGAGAACTGCTGTTGCCAATCGTGGGAAAGAAATAACAGTAATGAGAAAAGACGATAAACGGTGATATTCAACAGTAAGAACATGTAAATACATGGTAATGCTAATACAAGAGAAAGTAGATGTTTGCCTAAAATAAGATATTAAGGAGAGAATTTAAGTATAATCTGCCATTCCAAACATTTTAACTATACTATGTACTAAATAAGCTAGATATTTATATAATCGGCTAGTAATTTTAAGTTTATTAATATGCATAGCATGAAATGTTTTATCAGATAATCTATAAATTCTAGAGTTGATTACGTAATCAATTGTTTATTACGTATAATTGAATACGTAATAAACAATTGAATTGAGTTACAGGAATTAAAAGGTAATAATTTATTAATGTTACAGTTCAAATAGTATTTTTATCATATAAATTAGTAACTATCCTATTAGTTCAATAATAAAGATTTAAGTCCAAAAAATTAATGTTATTACTAATAGTGTCTTCATTAGGAATTAGTTCCAAATTATCCGGATAGAAATCTATATCTATGACACAGTTGTCTGTAAAGACCAAACAAATCAGATCATCAACATATCTGCAAATTTTATAATCTGTGGAAGTAAAAGATTTTTCATAATGATAAAGGTATGATACTGCTACTACAGCCACCTTGTGGAACCCCTGAGACTTGTAAGTATAATTTATTGCCTGGAAATATATAATTATTGAAAAAAACAAATGTGAAGAAGTTTAGGAAATTTGGTAAATATAGAAGTATGCTAAGTAGTATAAGCATTATATAGAGCTAAAATTACTAAAGATCAGAGATCTTAATATTATTAAAAAGATCTTTAAAGTCAAAATTTTGAAATCCAATTAGTTTATAAAGTGGCGTTAATTTATTCTTTATTTCTTTACTATTATTTAAAATAAGGTAGTTACTGTTAGAAAAACGTAAACTATCATTTATTACATTTAAATAATTTTTAGAAGTAATTTACTCGCAGTAGTAAAGTAAGTATTACGACCACTAGTTACTGTTATAAATTTAATAGGATTTTTATGAAATATAGGTATTAGCACTATATATGGAAATTTAAGAAATTTATAATTAATATTTAAATCACTATACATATTGATAATTTTCAGTTTAATACTAATCTATTAATGGAGTGTGAATCAAATTTAAATAGACTATTGTTATTTAAATAATCTAACAGAAATTGTATATAGAATTTTTTACAGATAATAGCATAATTATTAGAGGCTTTATCAACATAAATAATAACAAAAGATGTTTGTACATCATTAATGGAATGTATTAAATTATCAATATTATATAAAGATCTAGTCAATTTAATACTACAAATAGTATTTTTAATAAATTTTAATAAAGTGAATTTCCACATATTAAATGATTATTCAGAGCATATTTAGAAGTTAATTTATAAATATATTTATCAATGTCAAGATTGATTGACTTTAAAACTTTAAAAGAGTCATAACAGGATGGTAACCTGAATTTTGTACTAAATGACATAATGGTTCGTAACGTTTCGTCTTTTACTATTGCTAAGTCTCCTGTAAAGCTTTATCCCAAGTGTGGATATATATAGTTAGCATATTCGTCTACCTTGCAAATACAATCATTATCTACATTTGACATGGAATCTTTAACAATAGAGAGAGATTGTGAAATTTCATTGTAATTAAAAATAGTTCTACCAATCGGCTTGTTGTATTTAAAAGTCTTAGTAACATTCAAATCCTGAATAGGCAATAAGTGTTTAAATTTGCAAAAAAATAGACCCAAAATTTATAGAGTTATAAATTGGATGTTTAGAAGATATTACACAATAAGAATTAGTAGGCGTATTATTATTATGAAATTGATTAAGTTTTATTTTTAAATACTTTGATCTAGTAATGAGCAAATCATAGAAAATATGATTAAAATGTTTATTAGTTAAGATTTAATTTTAAGAAAATAGTATAAACATTATTTAAATATTTTTTCTTAACCGCAAATACCCAAGATTTTATTAATTTCCATTGATAAGTATGCTGTTAAATTGATGATATAAACTTTTAATCTCAACTATATAATCATGAACTATGAAGCTTCCCTTGCCTTGTTTAAATATTTTGAGATTATCTGAGTTTATATTATTTAAATGGGGTTTCAAAAATAGGTGATTAAAAATAGAATACTGATTATCTGTAAAGTTATTTTTTACAACATTTAGATATAATTGATTTAATCCATATGGAAAAAGAGTACAATTTGATTTAATGTAAAAGTTTTCGAAAAATATTCTATCAGCTGTATTAGTTTTTATATCAAAAATATGTATAGCAATATTTTCAAAACCATGTTTACCAAAATGTTTATAGTCAATTCTATTAGATGGTAGGAAGAAAATTATTATTGAGGATATATTTTTTGACGTGATCTCTGTGAACATTCATTCGTAAATGAATGGGATTGCTTGTTTGTCCTATATAAGATATTATTACAAATGTTACACGAAAGTCGATAAATGCAATTAAAAATTTTACTGAAAGGCAAATGGCTATTTTGGTTTGTGATTTGAGTATTAGAAGCAGAAGGACATGTTTTGCAATTTTTATTCTTACATTTATTGAAATTATAACTTTTAGCAGGGTAATTATTATATTCAAAATTTTCCATGGCACAATGTTGGTAAATTGATATCGGTCTAGAAAATTCCCAACATGAATCGGAAATACCAAGCAATATCTATCAAATTATATAATAATAAGTATAAATATATTTGCCAGTCACTAAATCATATAAGTTGTGTAATTCATAATAGTATAAGAATAATTATTAGTATGACAATATAACACAGAGAACATAATATAAAATAATTAAAATAATTGCTTATAGATAAATAAGTATAAACAACTAAATCCATGTAAAACCTAATCCTAATGTGAATAAGGCGAAAATTACAAAATATAAAGAAAATATTTAACTATATAGTTATTATCAATTCTGAACTCAATTAAATAAAACACTTTGTATAATAATACAAATAGTGTAAAAATTGGATTAACTTAAAATCCATTCCAAATAAGTATTAAAATAATATAAGATTGTACTGAAAAGTACAGTTTAAAAGAACTTCAATAATTCACCAATACAATATACTAAACAGAAATATTCAATCACCCAAACAAAAAATCCAAATCAACAAAAAGTAAAAAGGAATAACGATAGATGGCAACACTAAACTTATTACTATTAACAGTAGTATATTAATAGGTAAAATTAAGAATAATAGCAATCTACTTATTATAACAAAATAATTTAACTAAATTAATAAACAGTAAGGAGGACGTCAATTTATAATACAAATAATATAACAATAAAAGTATTAAAAAAAGACTAAAAATAACCGAAAAAAAATGAAGGAGAGTGTAAGCATCAGAATTCTTCTATTAACATTGGACGAAAGTAGAATTAAAAATTTAACAACAAATTCATTACTAAATTTAGCGCAAATACAACATAAATTTAATTAGATTGCAAATAAAAGTGTCATAAATACCGAAGCATACTAAAAGACTTGAGGATACTTTGCAAATATAAATAGTTAAAAATACAAAAGATATTACGTAAAAAAAAAATGACGAAACAAAATACATTTATTTTAATGCATAAATGCAGCATACAAATAAAATATTTTCAATAATAATAAAAGTTTAAAACTCCAATGAAAGAATAGAGAGAATTTTCAACTCAAAAAACACCAACATTATAAAATGCCTTACAAATAAAAGTATCAAACAGAGAATCATCAATTAAGTGTAAAATAAAATGCAAAACTTTAGTCATCAAGCTGAAAACAAACATAAAACATCAATGGAAAGGAATCGATAAAACAATATCAAATGAAATCCAAGCATGAAAGCTTTACACGTGGACTAGCCCTAGGCCTATTACTGAATTGTTCATTTCAATAAAACTCTCTATCAAGTCCCGGTATTTCATAAGCCTTAGACCTGAGGAAGAAGTCTTAAAATGCCCTCGAAACAATTGCAGTCACATAATTGACCTATACCTGCTTTTTTCAAAGAAGTATAGAAAGTTATAAATATTCTAATATTTGATTTATTTATTTTTACGAATGAAAAAAACATAGGTAGCCATTTGTAATTAATAGACGAGCGTTCTGGTACTATTTACTCTAATAATACGCCACTGGTCTTGAGTATAAATTTCTTTTATTTTTCGTCTTTTATAGGCTTTAAAGCAGACTCCTGTCGAACTATTAGAGAAGCTTCACATTCCTTTCTGGCGATGATCTTGAATCAATTGTTTCTACAGCTCCAATTGCATGTTCATTGAAATCCCACGATGAGTTAACACCACACTGAATGAAATATCCTTTTATATAAATATATATATATATATATATATATAATTGAACAAGTGCACAGCCAAGTAAAAATATTTTTTTTTTGTAATGGAAGTCTCTGCTCAACTTCTAGACATTCATCTTCCCAATTCTACTTGAATCATAATCCAATGTAAAAAAAAAAGAAAAAACATCTGGTGGGGCAGCACATGACATTTTCTACATTATGCAATGCTTTTACTTTTTTTCACAGCAAAATAATGATGTACAAGATCTAAACTGAAAATAGACACTCGCCAAAAAGGGTCAATTAAACAACGCAGTGATGGCGATTGGATGAAACAACTAACTGGCCACCATTCCCCTCCCACAATCTGTTTTAATTAGAAAACTGTCCAGGAGGTTACTAACTGTGCATTTGTCCTCTTCCCAATTATCATTCCTTTTATATATATATACGATTTTAAAGATCTTTTCAATAATATTAAAATCTCAGACCTGTATGATGTAATTTTAGCTCTATATAGCGCTTATATTACAAATCTATCTACTCATACCAATTTTATAAATTTTCCTAAACTTCTTCACTGCGTTATTTTCAATAATTATATTTTTCAAGAAAATAAATTATACTTACAAGTCTCAGGAGTTCCACAGGGCGGCTGCAGTAGCAGTATGTTAGCTAATTAATACCTTTATCATTTTGAGCAGTCTTTTACTTCAATAGATTATACATTATGCAGAAATGTTGATGATCTGATTTGTTTAGTACATACTGAAAATTATGTCATAGATATAGATTTTTATCCAGAGAATTTGGAATTAATTCCTAATGTAGCTACTATTAGAAATAATATTAATTTTTTGGATTTAAATCTTATTATTGAACCTTCTAATAGAATTGTTACTAATTTATATGATGAAAAACACTATTTCAATTTTAGCATAAATAAAATCTTACCATTTAATTCCTGCAACTCGATTCTATTGTTTAGAAATATTATACTTAATCAGCTTTCTAGAATTTATAGATTATCTGATAAAAAACGTCATGCTATACATATAAATAATCTAAAAATTACCAGCAATTTATATAAATATCCCTCTTATTTTGTAAATGGTATAGTTAAAAAATTTAGATTGGCTGGATTTTCATGAATTCTATTCATGGTTTTTTATATTAGCCTGATATCTCCATTCTCTTGTGTTAATAATATTTTTATTTTTACATCCACTGAAACATTAGCCTTCCTATTATTAGCTCCTCCTTTTAGTAGCTCTGATTGTATATTATCACTTATTCTTGCCTTTTAACATTACTGTTATTTATTTCTTACGAATGGCAACAGTAGATCATTTCCTTTTCCTTTGTGAATGGCAACACTGGTCTCTTCATTCTGGGTTCCAGGGTTCGACCGCTTCGTGCATTTGTAGTGTTATTTTCCAGGTATTCTTGTTTCCTTTTATTTTTTCTTCTTTATGTATGTCGTCCAAGTAGAAATAATTTATAGATATAATCTATCTATTTCTTCAAAAACATGCATTTTTTTGCGGTTGCTTCGACAAAATACTTGGATCCAAGGAAGAATTTTGGAGAAGTGAACACATCCATGGTTTAGGCATAGCCCTTGTCTACGTGTATAGCATTAATGCTTGGATTTCGTTTGATTTTCTTTTATCGATTCCATACCATTGATTTTTGATGATTTTCTTTAGCTTGATGATTCGAAATTTGTATTTTTCCCCATTTGATTGAAGATTTGCAGATTTACACTTTTATTTTGCAGGCTTGTTAGAAAGTTAGGTTTTTCGAATTACAGCTTCTCACTTTTCTTTCATTTTACTTTCAAACTATTATATATATATATATATATATAAGATGAAATAAATTAGAATTTTAAGAGAAATAGTATATATATATGTGTGTGTGTAAATAAACTGACAGATCAACAATTGAACCCATACTGCATTACACATAATACTTACCATACAAAATCATTAATACATATGAAAACATATATAAATATACTTATCGATTTTATAAAAAAAAAAAAATCCGTAATGGAGAGGCCACTAAATTAAAGCTGCCAACTGGCTACTTGCCACTTGTGAAAATTTGAATTTTCAAATCTAACAAGATCCTCCGCAAAAATTTGGCAATTAACAACTACATATAACACATAATTACAACCCCATAATACAAAACGCAACCTGTTAAGTTTCGTTTTCACTGAACCATAAATAACACCTTTTACACATAATTATGTCACATTTTGTTCTATACTGCCATGTTAAAAAAAAAAAAAATTAAATTTTGAAGTTTTCGCTCGAATTCAAAACATTCTATCTAGTTCTAGATTTTTCGATAATAAAGCCTAATATAAAGTTAAGTAAAAACACATTAATATTTGTGGTAGATACACAAGAAATCAACCACAGATAGACGAACATTGCTCTAAAAATAGTCAAAATGTGTTCCGGAGGCCCTAAGACATATTTGGCATCAAAATCTTTTCGTGAAAATAGTATTTTATACTATATTCTATAGTATGAAAAGTAAAATGTGCTCTTTCACTGCAAAAGGCCTTTTTATTATAAAGCAGTGGCAACAAAAGGGCACATGTCAATACATAGTAAATCCTTCTTGGGTGGCAATACAATCTGATATTTAATACGGCTTGGAGTCAACTAACAGGTTAATGCAGCGGTTCACCAAACTTATCGACGTGCGGGTCACAAACTTTTCAAACATTTAATGGGCAAAAACAATTTTTAAAAAATAATACCTGCATTCTGCTTGTAAAACAAAGTGCAAAAAGTAAGAAATTGAACAATAAAATGAATATAAAATTTTATAATAGAATATAAATTATTTTCAAACATTAATGCAAGGCATGGAACTGCTATTCCTTTGCTCAAACATTTAGCCGGGTTTCTTATGCAATCTCAATCATTAAAATAGTTTGTACGTGCATTGGTAAGTACTAATCTACACTGTGAAACATTCTATCACTTTTGTCATTTTTACTTTCCTTGTATACATAACGTATAAGGAAAGTATTGTGACGGGGTCGAAAATTCAAATTCGAGTTTTCAACGGGAGAGCACGTTTCAAGCATCCCTAATCATGAATCAAACATTTTTGAGGTGATGTCTGTGTGTGTGTGTCAGTGAGTCTGTGGAGACGATATCTCATGAACGAATGGAGCGATTCGAATGAAATTTGATACAAAAACCACAATCCATGAATACTGGAAGCCTATTGTTTTTAAACGTAATCGAATGTCCAGAACCCCTCCCCCCCCCTAAATTTTCGAGTGAAATTTTGAAAACATCATCAATAAATCAAAACCTTTCATAAAGTTACGCAAATAGGCATTTCTTCTATAATTTTTCCTTAGAAAACGATTGACATAAACTTTAGAACGCTAGCATGAAACGTTCTCGAGATATTGCACATTTTTCAAATAAATTTATCAACAAATCAAGTAAAATAAAAAAATATTAACTGTTAAGAAACATGTTCATTTTTCGTATGTAATATCATGCGATAAATTGGGTGACATCATTCTCATGGATCTAACTCGTTCCATTCACGAGAAAATATACTTCGAGTAATACTTTTGTATTTGAACGCCAATAGTCATTTATCTGCTGTAAGAATAACTTATTTCTCCGTATATAACGCTTGGCGAGATTTTGGCGACGAATTTGGCGGAATGTCGCCAACTTGGCGACTTTTTTAAACGTTGCAAAATTAAAGAAAATCTCACCAAATGGATAAAAATGCTAAATCAATGAAAATGACGACTAATTGAAAAAAATTTAGTATCTTGGAAAGAAGATAAGTATCTATTATAAGAATAACATTTTTTATCTGTAAAAGTAGTAAATTCATTGCATTATATAAGGACAGTCATGTGCTGCCCACATTAGATTTTTTTTACTGTAAAAGTAGTAAATTCATTGCATTATATAACGAAAGTCATGTGTTGCCCACATCAGATTTTTACTTTTCTTATATATATATAATGTATAAGGAAAGTATTGTGAGACGGGGTCGAAAATTCAATTGCAAGTTTTCGACGGGAGAACACGTTTCAAGCATCTCTGCACCCAAAAGAAGTGTTTTTGAGGTGATGTGTGTGTGTGTGTATGTGTCAGTGAGTCTGTGGAGATGATAACTGACGAAAGAATGGAGCGAATCGAACGAAATTTGGTACAAAAATTAGAATCCATGAATACTGTAAGTCTATTGTTTTTATACACAATCGAATGTTCAGAACCCCCCAGAATATTGGCCCCAGAGTGACACAGTGAACTGTAAGAAATCGATTACTTGAGAGATAGCTTCGAGCCAGACGACCTGTAGCGTTCATACCACTAACTCCGAATCACTGCCATCTGCGACGTCAGTGGTGTCAAGCTAGAGTTCATTGGAGGGCTGAGTGGAGATCTGTTGTATTCTCAGGTGAGAGCCATTTCGGTCTTGGTGCCAGTGATGGTCGTATGTTGGTAAGGAGGACAGGTGAGGCCTTGGAAGCAAGCTGTCTGCGGCGTAGACACACTGGACCTACACCAGGAGTTATGGTCTGGGGAGCCATTTCCTATGACAGCAGGAGCACTCTCGTCGTTATTCCAAGTATATTGATAGCAAATTTGTACATCACACTGGTGATTGAACCGGTTGTGCTGCCATTCATGAGCAGTATTCAAGAAGGTGTTTCCACAACAGGATCGCGCTCCTCCTCATACCGCTACTATCACTCAACGTGCTCTACAGAGTGCCGACATGTTGCCTTGGCCTGCGAGATCACCAGATCTTTCTCCCATCGATCACGTATGGGACATTATTGGAAGACAAATCCAGCGTATCCACAACCAGCATTAACCGTTGCTGATTTTACTGACCAAGTGCAACAGGCATGGAATTCCATTCCACAAAATGACATACGGCACCTGTACGACATAATGCATGCACGTTTGCATTCTTGCATTCAAAATCGTGGCGACTACAGCAGTTATTAATGTACCACCATTTCACATTTGAAATGGCTCTTCTGGTGCATACTTTAATCTGTGTTGAAACTTTAATCAAATAAATATGTTACCTACACAATTACTTTGCCTAAATTTCATTCCTCTAAACTAATTTCTTCTTGGTGTTGGGATTTTATTTTCCGCCAGTGTATAAGGAAAGTCATGTGCTGCCCACATTAGATTTTTGTTTTTTACTGTAAAAGCAGTAAATTCATTGCATTATATAAGGAAAGTCATGTGTTGCCCACATCAGATTTTTTACAGTTACTTTGTTGATAATTTCGGCAAACTGATATAAAACTCACAATTATAGGCGCTCATCAAAATTCCAGCTTCATTTCTGTTGTTGTTGTTGTTACTTATTCCCCCATGGTGAAGGAACGCCTATGCACCACGTCCACTAGACCCCTGGTCCCATGGCGAAGAGAAGAAAATTGCAGCTTCACTTTCTATTGAGGCACCTCAAGGGCGGAAGTCTGACTCTGCCTCAACAACACAACATCCATGCCCGCTGGCGGGATCGGCTCTTCATTTCTGAAATATATGAGCTAATTATTGTCTGCTGAAGTATTATTTTTTATTTTTGTATTAACATATATATATATATATATATATATATAATAATAGTTTGAATATCCAATGAAAGAAAAGTGAGAAGCTGTAGCTCGAAAAACCTAACTTTCTAACAAGCCTACAAAATAAAAGTATAACTCAACAAACCTTCAATCAAATGGAAAAAAATACAAATTTCGAATCATCAAGTTGAAGAAAATCATCAAAAATCAATGGTATGGAATCGATAAAAGAAAACCAAATGAAATCCAAGCATTAATGCTATACACGTGGACAAGGGCTAAGCCTAAATCATGGATTTGTTCACTTCTTCAAAACTCTTCCTCGGGTCAAAGTATTTTGTCGAAACAAACACAAAAAATGCATGTTTCTGAAGAAATAGATAGATTATCTATATATACTAATTGCCAAGTGTCTGTCTGTCACGCTTTTTTCAGGCACTTCCCGAATAGATAGAGACTTGCAATTTGGTATACGGCTCGGTCGTTCGATAAAACCCCCTGGAAAAATCGAATTTTCTGAAAACGTTCTATAGAGGGGGTGCCCCACACCAAAACGTTCAAAAAGTGAAAATATGGGAAAGCATACTTTGCGTTGAGATAGCGACTTCAAATTCGGTGTATGGGTAAACCATTCAAAGCGAAGAAAATGTGCACTTTCAGATTTCCAATATTTTCTACTTAAGGGGGTGCCGCACACCAAAACGTTCGAAAAGTAAAATGATGGTAAAGCATGCTTTGCGATGAGATAGAGACTTAAAATTTAGTGTATGGGTAAATCGTTTGAAAGGAAGAAAGTGTGCAATTTCAGATTTCTAATATTTTCTACTTAGTGGGGTGCCGCACACCAAAACTTTCGAAAAGTGAAATGATAGGAAACATGCTTTGCGATGAGATAGAGACTTCAAATTTGGTGTATGGGTAAATCGTCCGAAAGGAAGAAAGTGTGCAATAGGTATATGGACTAATCATTTGATGAAAACACCCAAGACGAATATAGTTTTTTTAAAACGTTCGTTTAAGGGGGTGCTCTAGAGGAAAACGTTCGAAAGGTGAATTGATAAGGAAACATACTGCGGGATGAGATAGAGATTTGAAATTTGGTATATGGGTAGATAGTTTGGAAGGAAGAAAGTGTACAATTTCAGTTTTCCAATATTTTATACTTTAGGGGGGTGTTGCACACAAAAATGTTCGATTTTCGGAATGAAGTAGAAATATCCCTTTTAGAACATGATAGAGACTTGATATTTGGTATATGGCCGAATCATTTGATAGAAAAATAGAAAACCCAAGTAGAATGGAGTTTTTCAAAAATATATATTTAAGGGGGATGGGTACAGAAAAACATTCGATGGGTGAAATGATAGAAAAATAGACTTCGCGATGAGTTAGAGACTTCAAATTTGGTATACGGGTAGAAAGTTTGAAAGAAACAAAGTGTGCAATTTCAGTTTTCAAACATTTGCTATTGTAGAGGGTGCCGCACACTAAAATGTTCGATTTCACGAACAACTGAAAAACGCCTCCTTTAGAGTATAATAGAAGCTTGAAATTTAGTATATGGGCTAATCATTTGATGAAAAGAAAACCTAAGATTATTACGTTTTTTCAAAAATGATCATTTAAGGGGGTGCAACACAGATAAACGTAAAAACGTTCGAAATATAAAGTGATAGAAAAACATGCTCCACAACAGGATAGAGACGTCAAATTTGGTGTACTGGTAGATTGTTTGAAAGGAAGAAAGTATGCAAATTTCAGATTTCCAATATTTGCTACTTTAGGGGGTGCCGAACGCCAATATGTTCGATTTTCGGAATAAATGAGACACTTTTGCTTTTAAATATGATAGAGGCTTGATATTTGGTATATGAGCCAATCATCTGATAAAAAACACAATACGAACAGAGTTTTTCAAAAATGTTCATTTATTGGGTGCTCCAAAGTAAAACGTTCGAAAGGGGAGATGATGAAATACTATGCTTCGTGATGAGGTAGATACTTTAATTTGGTGTACTGGTAGAAAATTCGAAAGGACGACGTGCGCAATTTAAATTTTCCAATATTTTCTTCTTTAGGGGATTCTGCGCACTAAAATATTCGATTTGCCGAATAAATATGAAACACGAATTATTTAAAAATTTACAGTTTTCTGGGGTTGTTTATTGCGAGACCGTTGATTTTCAACGGGTATTCGGCTAATATCTATAAACTATTTCTACTTGGACAACATACATAAAGAAGAATAAATAAAAGGAAACAAGAATACCTGGAAAATAACACTACAAATGCACGAACCTGTCGAACCCGGGAACCCAGAATGAAGAGACCAGTGTTGCCATTCACAAAGGAAAAAGAAATGATCTATTGTTGCCATTCGTAAGAAATAAATAACAGTAATGCGAAAAGGCAAGAATAAGTGATAATATACAATCAGAGCTACTAAAAGGATGGGCTAATAATAGAAAGGCTAATGTTTAAGTGCATGTAAAAATAAAAATATTATTAATACAAGAGAATGCAGATGTCAGGCTAATATAAAAAACTATGAATAGAATTCATGAAAATCCAGCTAATCTAAATTTTTTAACTACACCATTTACAAAATAAGAGGGATATTTATATAAATTGCTGGTAATTTTTAGATTATTTATATGTATAGCATGAAATTTTTTATCAAATAATCTATAAATTCTAAAAAGCTGATTTGAATTTAAATCTTATTATTAGAAGTATAATATTCCTAAATAATAGAATCGAGTTGCAGGTTGATCGTAACAATTCTATTAGAAGGTTCAATAATAAGATTTAAATCCAAAAAATTAATATTATTACTAACAGTAGCTTCATTAGGAATTAATTCCAAATTGTCTGAATAGAAATCTATATCTATGACATAATTTTCAGTATATACTAAGCAAATCAGATCATCAACATATCTGTATAATGTATAGTCTATTGAAGTAAAAGACTGTTCATAATAAAAAATATATAAATTAGCTAACATACTGCTACTGCAGCCACCCTGTGGAACTCCTGAGACTTGTAAGCATAATTTATTTCCTTGAAAAATATAATTGGTGAAAAAAAAGTGAAGAAGTTTAGGAAAATTTATAAAATTGGTGTAAGTTGATAGATTAGTAATATAAGCATTATATAGAGCTAAAATTACATCATACCGGTCTGAGATTTTAATATTATTAAAAGGATCTTTAAAATTAAAAGTTTGAAATCCTATTAGTTTTCTAAGTGATGTTAATTTATTCTTTAATTCTTTAATATTATTTAGAATAAGGTAATTATTGCTAGACTGACATAAACTATCATTTACTAGATTTAAAGAATTTAGTAGTAATTCACTCGCAGTAGTAGAGTAAGTATTATGACCACTAGTTACTATTCTAAATTTAGTAGGATTTTTATGAAATTTAGGAATAAGCACTATGTATGGAAATTTAAGAAATTTATAATTTACATTGATAATTTTCAATTTGATACTATTAAAGGAATGTAAATCTAGTTTAAAAAGACTATTATTTTTTTAAATAATCTAACAGAAATTGTATATAAAATTTTTTACAGATAATAGCATAATTATTAGAGGCTTTATCAACATAGGAGATAACAAAAGATCTTTGTAAATCATTAATGGAGTGTTTAATATTATCAATATTATACATAAATTTAGACAATTTAATACTACTAATAGCATGTTTAATAGATTCTAATAAAGTAAATTTCCACATACAGTACAAACTCAAAAATCCGGAAACCTCCAAAATCAGGACGTTTTCCAAATTTCCGGCTTTTTTTTTTTTTTTTAAATTATTATTCGCCCGGACTGACGAAGTTGAGGATTTTAAAAAAACAGGGTAAGATTATTTATATGGAATTATATTTTATAAACAAATACCGTATTTCCAGTCGACTTTCTGAACCCTGAAATGAAACAAAAGTTTAGATAGACTGCCGCAGATCGGCTCGTGGTTGGAGCTTGAATTACGTTGTTAGCGTTAATCCCTCCTCCCCCTTATTCAAGTCACAACTCCGGATGAATTATTTCGCGTAAAATATACAGCCTTATTTAAATACGGAATTTTTATTATCAAAATTTCCTTTTCTCATTATTGAAAAAGATATTTTCTGAAATAATGTAATTTTTAATATTAAACACTTTAAAACGTTATTGTAACATTTAATCACAGATTGTTCAATTAAATCTAAAATCCCGAGAATTCCGTATAAATAATATCGTATCGCACAGAATCGAGCAACAAGGTAATTAACACACAGACTCAAAGGACATTAACTCAACATTAACTCAAAGGATCGGCTGCGTTTACGATTACGAACTAAGCAAATTCCTTTCTTCGCTTTCCCTGCCCCGCCACGTCCCGGTGCTGCTGCAGCCTAGTAATGACTCATCGTAATTTAGAAAAATCATTGAGAGGAGAGATATTTTTTACATATTTGATTATTACTAATAAAGTTTTTACTTTTTTCAGAGTCATCAACCTATTTAAACATAACTTATATAGATGCTAGAAAATAAATAAAACTTTTAAGTTCTTATTTTTTGTTTTGCGTTCGTTAATAGCAAAAACGGTTTAAACACATTTACACCTTAAATAGTAGCGACTATAAATGTGGAGAAGAAAAAATACCCATTGATAATCTTATACAAACAATCTATCATGCAATTAATGGTCTTGGACAAAGAAGCTTTATAATCGAGCAGAAATAATGTCCATCTACAGGATAAAGAAAACTGCTTTCCCATAAACCAAAATTAATGAAATAACAAATGTTAATTCAAATATTTAAACGAAACGATAAAATGCAATTTTATGATTTCGTTTCGTTCACACATTCTAAATTATTAATGTGTATATTTTTTCTTAGAAATTTCTTTTGCCCTATTTTTTAGATTAAATAATATGTTTTAATTGATTAACTCAACTTTTGCCATTATTTTTACTAAAAACAGTGCTTTATTGTGTATTTAGTTAATATTAAATATGAATTTTATTCAAATTCTATAATCCGGAATCAGCAAAGTCCGTACGAGTCCAGATTTTCGAGGTTGTACTGTATTAAATGCCTCTAAAGGCATAGCATATTTAGAAGCATATTTAGCATATATCGCTTAATTCATCGCTAATTTATATATATTTTATCAAGATTAATTGATTTTAAAACTTTAAAAGAATTATTGCAAGGGGGTCACTTGAATTTAGTGCCAAAAAACATAATGGTTCTTAACGAATTGTCTTTAACTATACCCAAGTCTCCTGTAACTATATGCCCCAAGTCTGGATATAGACATTTAGCATAAACGTTTACTTTACAAATACATTCATCATCTAAAATTGACTTAGAATCATGATCTATAGAGAGAGATTTTGAAATTTCATTATAATTAAATATTGATCTACCAATAGGCTTGTTGTATTTAAAAGTCTTTGATACACTCAAATCTCCAATAGGCATTAAATGTTTGAACTTGTTAAATAGATGACCAAAATGTATAGAATTATAAGTGGGATGCTTGAAAGAGATTACACAATATAAATTAGTAGACATATTATTAAGATGAAATTGATTAAGTTTTAAATTTAAATACCTTGATCTTGTAATAAGCAAATCATAGAAAATATGATTAAAATGTTCATTAACAAGATTCAATTTTAAGAAAATTGCATAAATTTTATTTAAATGTGTTTTCTTTACTGCAAAAACCCATGATTTCATTAATTTCCATTGAAAAGGGTTATTAAATTGATTATGTAAACAAATTATCTCAGCTTTAAAATTATGTTATAATGTGTTTCCTTTACCACATTTAAAGCTTTTGAATTTGACTGATTCACTATTATTTAAATGGAGTTTCAAAAAAAGGTAATTAAAAATAGAATACTTATTATCTACAAAATTATTTTTTACAATTATTACCATTTAGATACATTTGATTTAATCCATATGTATATAATAACAAGAAAGATCAATCATGCATAAAGTATTGATTATGAAACACTTTCCAACTTCAATGCCATTTCATTTAAACATCTCTAAAATGCGATACATTCCTCGGTAATGTTTTAAAAATTATCACAATACTACATCAATTTATTATATTTGAAAATTTAAAAGTTCATCGAAAAAAATGAACTTCATTCAAATGACGTCAATTAAATATAATTCGCCTGGCTCCTCGGTAATGTTTTTAACATTATCAAAATACTACAATAATTTATTATATTTGAAAACTTCATCAAAAACAGCTGCAATTTATTCAAATGACGCCATTGAAATATAACACGCCTCGCTCTCTCTATAAAAGCAGCATTTCATTCATAATATTTTCCCATTCATGTCATTCATCACAACACTAAATAATTTACTTTATTTAAAAACTTAGGACCATGGAGTTACAAGTACTTAAACTCTAAGCTTAAAACTTCATCGAAAAAAATTGTCCTTCTCTCTGTAAAATCAATGAATATTTCATTCATATCAGCTATGCAGACTTTATGAGCTAAATAATTTTGCGTTAAAGAAATGCAGCAATTCTTAAACAACTCATTCTACATATTTTGCTGTTTACATTTTACATAAGTGAAAAATAGGCTTCGTTGTAGAAATAATCAAATTTGGATGATCATTTAAACTCAAATATATTGTAATTGCATTGTTTCAGTATGCAGATGCACAGAATTTAAGCAAAAACAAGGAAAATCAATCATGCATAACGCATTGATTATGAAACACTTTCCAACTTCAATGCAATTTTATACAAACATCTCTCAAATGCGATACATTCCTCGGTAATATTTTTTAAATTATCACAATACTACATTAATTTATTATATTTGAAAACTTCATCGAAGAAAAGGAACTTCAATCAAATGATGGCATTGAAATATAAATCGCCTCTATATAAAAGCAGCATTTCATTCATAACCATTTTTCCAATCGCTTAATTCATCACAATACTATAATAATTTATTTTATTTAAAAATTTGAAAAATTGTTATCTACCATATTTATTTTAAAATGTGAAACCTTTCTCATATATAGAATAATTAAACTCTTAGAAAGATATCTATTATATAATATATCTCTTTTTTCTTTCTGGAGGATATAACGAGAGTCAGAATTTAATTGAATTTGTTTTTCTCCTTATATTAAATAATTTTTATTTAAAAAACTATCTAACATATTTTACTGAATTTTTTTTTATATATTTTATGGGATAATTTGAATATTTCCTAAAATTTTCGAAGCAATTTGTGAATTTCAAATTCGCTTAAAAAATGTTTGAAACATTAGATACCATAGGGTTCAATGTATTTCATTTTTTCAACCCGGGTTCAATAAAAAACTAATTGGGTGATATTATTCATTTATATTCTCATAGGTCCCACAGACCGTCTGAAAAACATACTAAAATTTCATTTTGATAAAGCCATTTTTACGGCAGTTATCGTGCTAACGGACAGACAGATAGAATGAACAAAGTCATAAACACTTTTCAACTTTGTTGTAAAGTGTTAAAAATATTATATGGAATTCCAATAATAGATTAGATGTAAGTTGTAACTCATATATGACTTTACTTAAAATAAAAAATGACTATGTATATATATATATATATATATATATATATATATATATATATATCAGGGACCCTTACTCCCCATTATGGACAGCTGATTCCCCTGAAACTTCCAGTAACATGCTTGTAAAAGTTTTACAGTAATTTTAAATATATAATTACCTTCCTTATATACAATAATGTATATGGAAAGTATTGTGACGGGGTCGAAAATTCGAATTCGAGTTTTCGACGGCAGAGCACCCTTCAAGCATCTCTGATCACGAATCAAACATTTTTGAGGTGATGTTTGTCTGTGTGTGTGAAAGTATGTGTGTGTGTGTGTCAGTGAGTCTGTGGAGACGATAACTGACGAACGAAATTTGGTACAAAAATTACAATCCGTGAATACTGGAAGCCTATTGTTTTTATACGCAATCGAATGTTCAGAATCCCCCTAAATTTTTGAGTGAAATTTTGAAAAAATCATCAAAAAATCAAAACCTCTAATAAAGTTACGCAAATAGACGTTTCTTATGTAATTTTTTATTAGAAAACGATTAATATAAATTTTAGAACGCTAGCATGAACTGTTCTCGAGATATTGCACATTTTTAAAAAAAAATTATCAAAAAATTTTATATAAAATAAAAAAAAAATATTCCCTATTGAGAAACATGTTCACTTTTCATATGTAATATAATGCGATAAATTTAGTGACATCATTCTTGTGGATCTAGCTCGTTCCATTCATGAGAAACATACTTTAAGTAATACTTTTGTATTTGAACTCCAATAGTCATTTATCTGGTATAAGAATAAATTATTTCTCCATCCATAACACTTGGCGAGATATTGGCAACAAATTTGGCGAAACGTCGCCAACTTGGCGACCTTTTTAAATGTTACCAAATGGATAAAAGCGACGCTAAATCAATGAAAATAATGACTATTTGAGGAAAATTCAATATCTTGGAAAAAATATACGTACATATATGCATACTATAAGTATAACCTATTTTGTTTTTACTGTAAAATTAGTAAATACATTGCATTATATAAGGAAAGTCATGTGCCGCCTACATCAGATTTTTTGTTAGATAAAATGCACACAAATATGTTGCACCAAAACCCTATATAAGGCCTAGTGCAAATTTTTCATTTTGTAGAAATTCCGTTTTTTTTTTTTTGGAAAATAAAAATGATAAAAATGCATTAGCAATCTACTCCCATGCACCGAAAAGATCAGTGTTGCGGACACCATGAGCGGTGGGTGGGTGAGAAAGTAAAGCCGAAAAGGTAAAAATACATATTCTGAAATTGTGGTACCGTATAATGATACTGTATAGTTAATCTTTTGCTTTTAAATTCCCGATAAAACAGTACATTTTATACGGAAAGGGTAGAAAGAGAGTAGTACATGCAAATCGGGATGCTCTTAAATTATGATATATATTAAATATATTTCCGTCTTTTACCTTAATCATACCGCAAGCCAGATTGGTGAAATTCCCGTGGAGCAAATGTAAAGAAGTTCACATTTGGTTCATGAGCCGTAGTTTGGGGGCTCCTGGCCTAATGATATTCTGCATCAGATTAAAAAAAAAAATTACATTTTGAATACGTTTGGACGATTAGGTCCAAACTTTTGAAATTTTGACCTGATTTCGGCCCATTTTGAAACTGTCTATAAGAGAATTATGACTTGATCTAGTGCGTGTGACAGATTCGAGCCCCTGCAAACAATGTTTGCTAGTTCTGTTATGTGCCACAGAGTTTTGGTGCTTAAGGTGAATGCTAGACCTTAAACTTACCCATCTAAACATAAATTGTCGGTACAAATTATTTGATTCTTAAAATTATTTGGCTCAGATTGTTTGATTATGAGGTAATTAATAATTTAAAATACATTAATAAAAATTTTAGGGAGTAAATACTAGTTGAACTGTAAAATGGCAATAAAAAAGAGAGTTGGCTTTTATCGGCCCACCATACAGATAGGTGAGGGACACCCATAAGGAGGGAAGGATACCACTCGAGTGAGGGTCCGGGAGACAGGAAGGGCAACGACTCACATTTTTTTTAAGAGAGAGAAAGAAAGATTTACTGCAAAGGGAAATTAAATATAGATTAATTAGTACAGTATTATAGATTAATTAATATAGTATATTATTTTGACCCTTAACTACTAAATATGCTATAGGTAGTATGGCGACTCAACCTCAGATCATATCAGAACTACTGAAGGAAGACAAGGATTTGTTATTAAGTAAAGAAGAAGTCAAATTTAAACAATTAATAGAAGAATCCGTACAAATTAATAATCCTACTAGCTTACAAAAAAAGCTGGAGGTATTAAACAAGGGAGTTTCTTATCCAAATCCTTACATTTTAGCATCGCTTGCGGAGAGAAGCTACGGAGAGAAACAGAATGTGAATAGAGAAGACTTACATGGAAAAGAAGTATTACCCAACTGGATACTGTTGACCGTTGCCTACAGTGTTGATAGGACTACAAATGGCTACGTTGGAGCAGCTTATTGGAACGCTGATGCACAGCAAGTTGTTACAGTACATAGCGGAACTCACAATGTTGGTGGTATTTACGCAGATTTAAAGGGGGTTGTTTCAAATCAACATGTTGCCCAAATTGACTCGGCTATAACATTTACTGATAGAATTGTAAAGGTCATAAAAGAAGTCAATAGGGAAACAGGTTCGTGTATACAACTTTTCATTACTGGCCATACATTGGGGGCTTGGCTTGCTCCAATTACTGCATTTTCTGCAAAGTATTTAGAAAAAAGTGGCGATTGCTTTGTTGCCAGTCAAAATTTCGAAACAAGTGGATATCATGCAAGTACTGTAATTTTTGATGGCCCGGGATGTAGAAGTATGCTGGAGAAAATTCAAGATAATCTAATGAAACGCCACAATCCCTCAATAATAGATTCCTTAGATATCACCAACTACCTATCTGCCCCAAATATGATTAATGCGTGCTATCCTCAAGTGGGAGAAACCTTTAGACTTTTTATTACTTTGTCTAATGAAGATAAAAAAGTATTGCGGACAATGAAAAATGACATCATAGAATACATAAAATACACGTTTAATATTATGCATAAAATAACAAAAATTAAAAATGTATTCGATCCTGAAACAGGCGAAGTTCTTAAAGAGAGTGGAAAATTGCGAATGAAAAAAGTAAGTGACTGGCCATTACTGATTTCTAAAGACAAAGAGGTGCGGTACGTAAAAGAATTTTGGCACTTTCTAAAAGCAATCATAAATCGTATACCAGGAGTAGGTAAAGCAATTCGTAAGCTTTCCATGTTTAACAAGGAAAACCCTCTCTATAAGGAACTTGATAACTTTTTTAAACTAGCAGACATGTCCAACAACTATGACTACAATGGTGAAAAAGATACAGTTGAAAGGAAGGGTAAAAATTACTATGGAACTGTTCGTTACAGCACCAATGATCTCAATGATGATGACATAAAAAGACGCAGCCTCAATGTTTTTACAAAATCTGAACGCACGTTTCTAGAACAGTACAAAATTCTAGAAAAATATCAGAGTGGTCTAACAAAGGTTGAATGGGAAAATAGTTTGTTCGATTCTTTTGAAGGTAATGAAAAGTCAATAGAAGAAGCAACAGAGATGTTAAAAGATTATGAAATAGGGAATAACTTTGTCAATTCAAGGAACTTACAAACATTCATTCCTTATATAAAACGCATGCTTCACCTTTTCCCAAAGATGAAAGAAAAAGCTGAAACAGACTGCAAAAACCTCTCAAGTGATATATGCAATAAATTTTATCAAGTATTATCTACTCCTTATTTAAAATCCATTGAAAATTTATTGGACTTTAAAAACGACACCTTTGATTTGAATAATTTTATTAACGTGAACAGTCATAGATGTTTACACATAGTCCATGCTAGTGCTACTTTAGGAGTTACAAGAATACACAAAATTTTAGCCAACTCAAGCACGAATTACATAGACAAAAAATATCAAGTTTTTCTCAGTTTAGACAACATTTTTACCACAGGAGAGGACATATTCATAAGCTTTCTATAGAAGATTGAGAATAAATATTTAGCTGTAATTCAATGTGAAGATATGCTAGGCTGTGATCTGAAAAAAAAGGTAAAGCCATACTTCGAAAAGCTGTTTGAAGTTCTAAAAAAAAACCAAAACATTAAAGTTATTTTAGTATCAGGAAAGGGTAGCAATCTAAGCATTTTAATAAGCAAATATGCTGTGAAATCGCCATTTTGTTTAGAAAAGAAAAATGCTCCATTACAATTTGAAGAGCTCACATCGATTTCCCAAAGCGAACTTTTAGAAAAAACCAACGTTATTTTCCAAGGCAAGGAAGTCGCTTTAGGTACATTGGTTGATGGAAATAATAGGGATGCTTTAAACAGTATTATAGATGAAGAAACTTTGCTAGGATTTGTTCGAAAAGAAAAGTTTGTAATTGGGAAACCTTTAATTAGCTTGGAACAAACAGAACACTATTACATCAATCGTGTCCTTGTTAGAAAGATAAAAGTGCTAGAAAGCATATTTGAGGTAGAAAATTTGCCGGATGATTTATTCGTAGTTAGCAAAATTAGCAAGGGTGAAATTTCAACTTTACTTAACAAGGAAGAGGTACGTTATATAGAAGAAGATGACCCCGATAAAACTAAGCCAATTAAATTTATTATAATACAGGGTCGAAATAAGGAAAAACAGTTTTCGGATTTTTGTCAAGAATATTCAATGTACAATATTCATTGGATTAAGAGAGAAATTAGTGGAGATTTAATTTGGCAAAAATCTCATGGTGCTATGTCTGGAATTCGGAGATACATAGAAAACTATGATACAGATTTATGTGAAACCGAATATTCTGAAAGTAATTCTGCAATCAAGATGGTTGATGTTAATGATGTAAGCAAGTTTGAAGATAAAATAATTGTAGTGGCGGCAGAGCCAGGAATGGGAAAATCGACAGCAATAACACGCTTGGGAAATCACAAAACTCGTGAATCAAATTGGATTATTCGAATAAATTTAGTGGAATATAAGGGTATATTAGAAATTGCAGATTTCCTTAATGATGACAACATGTTCAATTTCTTATGCAAAGGTACAAATTCAACAAATAACCTAGCAAGAAAGTTACTGCGATATCGAATAAATGGAAGTGGCACTGAGCGAGAAATGAACGGGAGTGGGAATACAGTCTTACTTCTAGATGGGTTTGACGAGATTACACGTGAAGGCCAAGAAAATGTAAACGTTTTGCTAAAAAAACTGAATGTAACTAATGTTGAAAAAATATTAGTATCAACAAGACTGCATTTGAGAGATAAATTAGAGAATAGCTTATCAACATTCTCGTATACATTTAAACCCTTCTTTGAAAATGAGCAGGAGCAGTTTCTAAAGAAATTTTGGAAGAAGAATCTTAAAACTCAAACAAAAGAAGGATATTTGGATAAGTACATAAAAAATCTTTTGAAATTTGTGTCAGAATCAATAGGTGATAAAGAAAGGAAATTTATGGGGATTCCTTTGCAGATGAAAATGATTGCTGAAGCTTTTCAAGATGGACTACAACAGTGTATACTGATAGATCCCTCAGATGTTACATTGCCTAAAGATTTTGACATGCTTAAGCTATATGACCGCTTTATAGAAGCTAAATACCGTATTTACTTTGGAAAAATAAGTTCAAATTTGGACCTAAACCAGGTTCGGAATAAATTATTTACAAATAAGCTCAACAAGTTACATGCACGTTTAGCATTAAAATTGTTGTATCCAGAAATGGAAGGGAATATTTTAGGAAAAAACATTCCATCTGAAGAAGAGGAGCAAGAGATGAAGCTAATTGGAATAATACAGACCGTAAATGATGACACTGAATTCACTCATCGTACATTTGCGGAGTATTTCATGTCGCAGTTTTTGGATAAAAGACTAAAACATAAATTAGAAAATCGGCAAAAATTTGAGGATACTTTGCATTTTTTAGAGAAGGAATTCTTTGATAATAAAAATGAGGTAATAAAGACATTTCTTGATCATCTTTTAGCCGAGGAAAAAATACTTATTGCGGCTCTGAAAGGGAAATTAAGTTATATTGAGAGCATGTTCTTGCATGATAATAGAAGTATAGAAATTACCGATGCCCTTGGAAGATCTGCCTTACATTATGCTTCTCAGGAAGGTTATATAGAGATAATAGATTTTTTACTTAACAAAGGGGCGGTTGTAAAACCTGATGAAATTGGGAAAACACCATTACATTATGCTGCACGATATAACCAAGAAAAACATGTAGTGTGCACCTTAATAAAAAATGCAAGAAATTGGTTGAATTATAAAGATAAAAATAATCGATTACCTGTATTTTATGCTGCCGAGCAGGGAAACTGGGAAATAGTTGATTGTTTTTTAATGGATCAAAATGCAAGTTTAGATGGCCTTGATGAAGAAAAGATTATATTCCATTATACTTATAAAAACGATCTTCAGCTTGTACAAAATTTATTGCAAAAAATAGACATTGCTATTACGGATAATCGCGGCAATTCACTTCTTCACATAGCAGCACAGAATGGATATTTACCATTTGTGAGATATTTACTGGAAAAGGGGGTTGATGTTAATATCCCAAATAGAGGTGGTAAGAAACCCATATGTTATGCAGCTCAAAATAAGCACTGGGAAACCGTTTTGTTTCTGCTTAGAAATAATGCTAACCTCAGCTGTATAAGTAAAGAACAAAAGGAATCATTATTTCATCTAACAACCGAAAATTCACAATGGGATATTGTCAAGTTATTTATGCAAGAAAAGAATTGGGCGTTGTACTTGAATAAACTTGATGAGCAACAGAAAATAGATCTCCTGTGCTTTCTTATTAGTCATACACATTTACGTGTAGCTGAACTTTTAATAAGTAATGGCACTGAATTTAATATTTCAAATGGTGCTGGTAAAAAGCCAATACAATGCGCTGCTGAAAATAACCACTGGCATATTGTGGAGCAGTTATTAAGTAGGAATGCTGAGATGGGTGATATGAGTGAAGAACAAAAGTTTTCACTGTTGGCACATTGTACTAAAATCTCAAATTGGGAAATCGTTAAATTGTTTATAGACTACACCAATAGATACTTCTATTTTGATCGCCTCTATCATGTCCTCAGTGATCAACAAAAAGTTTCTTCTTTATACTATTTCATTTCTTTAGGTGATTTAGATTTAACAAGATTTTATACTGAGAGATTACTAGAAAGTAAAATTAATGACATAAATACGGTTAATGAGGATGGAAAGACTTTTTTACATATTGTGGCACAAGATGGTCATTTAAATATAGTAAAATACTTAGTAGATGAGAAAAAGGCTGATCTACGACATAATGGTCCTCTTGCCATTTCATTAGCAATTAAAAATCATAAGCTGGAAGTGTCTAAATTCCTTATTGAAAAGTTAGCTGTTTTGGATGATATAACACCTCTACATGCAGCTGCTAAGTATGGCACAAAAGATATAGTACAAGAATTCATAATAAATAGTACAAATATTGATGCTCGAAATCAATCTGGTAATACTGCTTTACATATGGCTGTAATAGAAGATAAATTAGACATAGTAGAATGCTTGATAAAAGAAGGAGCCAATATATATCTCAGTAATAATGTTGGCAAAACACCATTAGATATAGCTATAAATGAAGGATGTAGAGCTATTGAAAATTTTCTGTCAGATTTGAATTGTCGACTGAAAGAATTATTTGATGCTATAAAAGATAATAATTTAGATACAGTAGAAAGAATTATAAAAAAGGACATTCCAGTAAATTTTAAATATAAGCATGGACTTACAGTCTCACACGTGGCTGCTAGAGAAGGGAACTTTCATATATTAAAATACCTCGTAGAGAAAGGAGCTGATTTCAGAGCAAAAGATCATTTTGGCAATACTGCCTTGCATTGGGCTACTTTCTGCAGTCAAAAGGATGCTTTATGCACATTACTACCTACAAGTAACATCTGTTTAGTGAAAGGAACAAACATGGGTAAAGCTGCTTGGCATCACGTATTAGTTGATGAAGATAAAAAGAAAGAATATATGTCAAAACTTAAAACAGATTCAATTATTGTTGAAGAGTGTGGTGAAATATTATGTTCTGGTTTTGGTGAATGCCCTACTGAAAGAATTGGTGATATTGATTCTAAAAGGCAAATTGGTCAACTTCGTATTATCAAATATCTAATTGAAACAAAAAATGCAGACATCAATAAAACCAATGAAAATGGTAATACTATACTGCATTTGGCAACTCGTGCTGGATATTTAGATGTTCTAGTATATTTAATAGATGATAAAGGAGTTGATATTGATTTGAGGAATCAAAATAACAGTACTGCTTTACACTTTGGTTTGAATTTAGACATAGTTAGGTACTTAATAAATAAAGGATCAAATATTAATATTAAGAACAATGATGGTGATGTTCCTCTGCACATTGCTTCTGCATACGGGTGCCTAGAAGTGATTAAGGTTTTGATACAACGAGGTGCATGTTTAGATATGAAGAATGATAGGGACAATACCCCTCTACATTTAGCAGTTCAAAATAATGAACTAAATACTTCAAAATACTTGATAGAAAATGGTGCCAATTCTTACCTTAGAAATAAAGTTGGAAAATCTCCAAAAGATATAGCAAAAGATAAAGGTTTTATAGCTATTGAAAATATGTTATCTGATTATCACTCTCGCTGCAAAGAATTGTTTATGGCTATACGTAGAGGAAATTTAGAGACAGTAAAAAGATGTATAGCCCATAACACTTCTGTAAATTCTATATACAAATATGGGCTTACACCTCTACACTTAGCAGCTAGAGAAGGATGTCATGAGAAACATGACATTTGTTTATAAATGTGACTTACACGCTAATTTTAATATGCTTTTTAAATTGAAATGGGAATTAGAACTTTTATTTATTTAAAATTACTTTAGCTTTGAAACCTTTTGGAATATAGATTAAGGCAGTTGCTAGGCAAAAATAGCCATTTTCAAAAAGAGTACTTTCTCACGCTCTTTGCACATCTGCAGAAAAACAATCTCACAGCTGCAACTTAGGAGTTTGATTCCAGAAAGCATACTTGCCCCCCCCCCCTTTTTTAGAGAACACGTGCAGATTTTACATAGCAGGACCACAACGGTCAAAAATTCCTTTCTTGCTGAGAACATTTTCCCACTGGTAATATAAAACTTGTATGTACGCCCCGTCAGGATAGACATGGGCAGTTTTCAGAAGAAGCTATAATTCCTGTCAACAGTAAGAATTTACTGACTAAAGTTACACCCTCTAAAATAATAACTTCAGCAAACTTCACAGATGGGCAAAACATTCTACGAAAAGGGGTATGCAACATGGCACCCCACCTTTTAGCATGGACTAGGCCACCATCCAATAGGAACGTATTGTATGTACAGGAGTGGCCAATCATACGCGAATATAGTACAGCGCCACTGAGAATATGACGGCAAGTGTAAAAAAAAAAAATAAGAATATAAGAAGAAGAATTCTCTCTTGGACGCGGCCGGCCTGCGGGCCGGACCGCTGAGGTCTCCCTTCCTTTTTTTTTTGAGCAGATTTTTGCATAATAGAGGACTCTGGCCCTGCTCTTCAACCATGAAGGTTGTCTCCTAATTTTTGGTCCATGGAGACCTATAGACATAGTCAGCATTCGGACTATGTCTCCAATTTTTAAAGAATTACACATACAATTTGCTCCTCGAATTTAATAGTTTTGACTGAATAATTAAGCCTCGTCTTCAACGACTGTTTCGTTAAGCTCCGTCTTCGGGCGACTAATTACTAATACCCAACTAATTGAATACGTTGTCTCCTAAGATGAGTGCCTGCCTTGCTTCAATTGATCAATCGAGATAAACATGTCAACATAAAGCATCATTATTATTATGTATGAAAATCCTGCCATTGGACCACCAAAAGGGGTATGTTGCCTGCTACTGCTTCAAATATATGTAAGTCAAACTCTTCTTATTTTACAACATCTGAACAGCCACTGAAGGCTGATAATTTGACAAAGACAAACTTTTATTATTAATCATGGAAGATCCCCAGTCATTTGGTGACATCAGAAATTGCTGTAATTGAACTTTGATCTTAAAAATTACGACCTTAATGAACTATAATAGAACTTGTATCATGTAACATAATATAGAATTAATTCTCCGCAGAACGAGAAAGAACATAAATAATGTTAAAATTTGAAAATGCAAAAAGGAATGTTAAAAGTAATTGTTGCTTCAATATATTAATATTGAATGATATGGGTATGATTTAGATTATGCATTTGACAACCATTTGTATACTATATTTGTTGGATTATTTTATTACATATATATATATACATAAACAAATAATAAATGAAATTTTTGGCCAATTTAAATCGCTTCTTTGTTGCCTATGTTCTTTTTGGAATTTTTAATTTAACTTTTATTTCAGCATTGGAGAATGAGGAGCTTAATATTAATCTATACCACTATATCATTTTTTTTTTAATATCAGAAACATTCACGGCCTTTCCTTTTTATATGTTTCCTGATAAAGGAAAGTTTGAAATATTCCAATATCTTCATGAAAATGGTGCTGATTTTAAATTCAAAGATCAGTTTGGCAATACTGTTATGCATTGGACTTCTTTTAGCATACAAAAGTTGGCATTGCGAATGTGGCTGTCCGATGATAATACTATTTATTCTGTGAGAGGAAAAGATAGAGGTAGAAAAGCATGGCATTATGTCAAAGTTGATGAAGATAAAATAGAAATGTTTCTTGCAAAATCTAAAACTGGTGCTTTAGATGTTGTTGACTATGGTGAAATATTATTTTCCGGCTGGGGAGAGCCCAATGAAAAAGACAGGAATTTAGATTCTACTCGACAGAAAAATCAGTTGAACATATTTAAGTACCTTTGGGATATTGAAGCAGTCGACTTTATTGCAAAAAATAACACTGGTAACACTATACTGCATATGGTGACTCAAGTCGGATTTCTAGATGCATTAAAATTCCTGGTTGAGAAAGGTGCCGATGTAAACATAAGAAATATTAATGAAAGCACTCCTTTGCACTTTGCCATGCACCAAGATGTAGCTAGATATCTAGCGGATAAAGGTTGCAATATTAATGTTAAGAACAAATTTGGTAATATTCCTTTGCACTTAGCAGCTTCTTATGGTTGTTTAGATGTGGTTACATACTATATTGAAAGAGGTACTTTTGTTGATATGCAGAACATTGATGGGGAAACACCGTTACATTGTGCTGCTCAAAATAACATGTTAGACATAGTAAGGTACCTCACAGAGCAAGGAGCTGATCCCTATATTCGTGATAAAGCTGGTAAAACTCCACAAGTTACTGCAAAAGATGGTGGTTTCACAGATATTGAGCAGTTTTTATCTGATTTACACTCTCACTGTAAAGAACTATTTAATGCTATAAAACAGGGTGACTTGAATGCAGTAATAAGAATGACAGACAACAAGGTTCACGTAAATTCTAAATACAAGCATGGATTTACACCTCTGCACATCACAGCCCGGAATAAAAACTTTGAAATACTAAAATACCTTATAGAAAAAAATGCTGATTTTGGCGCAAAAGACCAATTTGGTAATACTGCATTGGGCTTCTTTCAGTAGTCTCTCTGTAGTCGCTTTAAACTTCTGGCTGCCAGAAAAGAGCACCCATAGAGTGATAGGAAAGGATAGAGGCCAAGCTACATGGCATGAAGTCTTAGTTGATGAAGATAAAATGGAAAGTTTTCTTGCAAAACTTAAAACTAGCTCTTTAGATGTTGCTGACTATGGTGAAGTGTTACTCGGAGAATGGGGAGATCCCAATGAACAGATTAGAAATTCAGATTGCAATAAACAGAAACATCTGTTGCATGTATTAAAACTACTTTGTGACAAAAAAGCAGTCGATTTTAACGTAAAGAATAATCAAGGCTACTGTATACTGCATATGGTTGCTGAACTTGGATTTCTCGATGCACTAAAATATCTAGTTCAGAAGGGTGCTGATGTAAACACACAAACTGATAATGATAGTACACTTTTGCACTGTTCTGGGAATCTAGATGTAGCTACATTTTTAGTGGATAAAGGATTCAATATTCATAAAAGGAACAAATTTGGTAATATTCCTTTGCATTATGCTGCTCTCAGTGGTTTACTGGATGTAGTTAAATACCTTATAGAAAAAGGTTCTTTGGTTGATGAGAGAAATGGTGATGGTGATACTCCTTTACATTTTGCTGTCAAAAATAACAAACTAGAGATTGTAAGATATCTGATGGAGGAAGGGTCTGATCCAACAATTAAAAATGCTGATGAAAAAACACCTCAAGACCTTACAAATGAGGAAAATGTAATCAATATTTTAAAACAGTTGCATATTAAGAGAATATTTTCAGCTACTAGGCAAGGAGATCTTGGTTTAATCCACGCTTTTATTAATGAAGGTATTGATGTGGATTATAGAGATGACAAGAACCGAACACTGCTGCACATAGCTGTACAATATGGTCAGATACAGTTAGTTCAATATTTATTACAAAAAGGAGCTAATGTATTTGCAAGAAATGATCATGATACTGTATTACACTTAGCAGTGAGTAGTGAAAGCGCGGATGTATTAAAAATTATTCTGTATAAAATTCAAGACAACCAGGAATGTGTAAGTCAGCACATTAATGCCCAAGACACTGAAGGTAACACTCCATTAATGTGGGCTGCAGAAACTGGAAATATAGAATCTGCGATTATGTTACTGGAGAATGGTGCAAATACTGAAATAAAAAACAATGATGGCATGACTGCGTTACATTGGTGTATCCAAAATGGCCATATGGAAGTAGCAAAGCTTCTGGTTGATCAGGAGGCTGACATTCATGCTGCAGATAATAATGGTAGGAAACCAATTCATATTGCTGCTATACATGGTAACACAGATATTCTTCAATTCTTGCTAACTAAAGGAGTTGGCATTAATGATACTGATGCACATGGCATGACAGCTTTGGATTATGCTTTACTGATCTTGTCGTATCAGAAATGACTTATTCTTTCTTCCTTTACTTGATGAATAATTATATTTTCTATTTAATTAAGATTCAATCCAAAGTTATTATTATATTTAGAATTGACCTAATAAAGTTACTTTTACTAAATTAAAATTCTTTCTTTATTTGATAATTTCTTCTACTCTTTGTCCTGTGCTCAACCTTGTTTACATATCAGAAATATATATCAACCTTTATAAAACTTTCTGACTTTGCTTACATTTAAACAATTTTGTAATAAATAGCACAGCCATGACATTAAAGAAACAGCCAAATTTTGTTAAATGAAACTTTGTTTATTAACAACATTTTAACTTAAGAACAAGAACAAACAAAAGAAGTTACTAAGAAAAAAACATCTTCCAAATTCTTATTCTTAAAAACTTGTATAGTGGTTAGTTTAGTACATTACAAAAAGTAAAGGATAATTAAAACTCCAGTTAAACAATTCAAAATAAACCCAGTTTGCAATTTCAATACCCAGAACTCAAATTTTAAAACTCCGATTCAGAATCCACTCTGGTCCAAAGACCAGAGTTTGTCCTGCCAGGGAACTGTCTACCAAAAAAAAAAAAAAAAACCACAATATAAAATTTCAAATATAATAACTTTTATGTATATAAATAAGAGTGTGTAAATTATGTATGTAAGTAAGAGTGTTAATTAAAATTCATATTAATTATTAACATCCAAAATGTCAATCTAATTAAATACACAGCCAAAGCTTTTATCATTTTGGAAAAGTTCCCATTTGGGTTGGAATGTTTCTAGAGCAGGGGTCGCCAAACTTTTTAGCATAAGAGCCACACTAACTCCTTCACTAAGTCCCAAGGGCCAGAGTGCAAGAGCCCAAGGGTCAAGAGTGCAGAATATTTAAAAAGCAATGGGGATATCAATATTTCGGGATTGAGTCAAGTAATAAGGCAATGTGTATAATTTGCAATGAAACAATATCAGTCCTCAAAGAATACAATGTAAAACGTCATTATGAGACTAAACATTCTCAGAATTACTCCAAATTTAGAGGAAGCCTACGGTTAGAAAAATATGAATCTTTGAAAAGCGTGTTGAAATCTCAGCAATTGTTGTTTAAGAAAGTAAATGCTGAACAAGAAGCAGCAACTCGTGCTAGTTTCCACGTGGCTCATTCAATAGCGAAACATGGGAAACCATTTACTGATGGCAAATTAATTAAGGATTGCATGATTGCAGCAGAAGAAGAAATGTGTCCAGAAAAAGCTGATTTATTTAAAAACACCAGTTTATCAGTAAAAACTGACTTGAACAAATATGCAGAAAATATATTAACTCAATTGTCTGACAAAATCGACACTTCGAGTGGTTCTCTTTGGCTCTGGATGAGTCAACAGATGTTTCAGATACTGCTCAGGTGTTATTTTTTATTCGAGGGATAGATAAAAATTATGAAGTGTATGAAGAGCTTCTTGATGTCCATAGCATTCACGACACGACCACTAGAGAAGATATTTTTAAAGGGGTTGAAAATGCTGTTCAGAAAAACAATCTTCAATGGAATACTTTGAAGTGTATCAGTACTGACGGTGGCAAACATGTGTGGCAAAATTAAAGGTGTCGTTGCTTTCGTATCAAAGGCCGTAGAAAATGACGGTGGTTTAAAACCATTAATCGCACATTGCATCATTAATTAATAATCTGTGTGCGGAAAATGCTTAGATATGTCAGAAGTTTTAAAACAAGTAATTTCAGCTGTTAATTATACCAGATTACATGCGCAATCACATCGTCAATTCTGCAAGTTTATTGAAGAGATTAGAGAAAATAACTTACCATATTATACTGCAGTAGCTGCAGTATTATATGGTAAGTTATTTTCCTGCTTAGCTGCGGAAAAGTTCTAACGCGATTTTTTGAGCTCCGAGCAATAATCGAAATTTTCTTGAATGAAAGGAATCGGCCTCTGGCTGAGTTACAAAACAATGAGTGGTTATGGAAGTTATCATTTTATACAGATTTAACTAAACATATGAATGACATTAATTTAAAATTTCAAGGAGAAGACCAGCTTCTGCTTTATTTATACACTCATATTAAGTCCTTTCGACAAAAAATTGTTTTGTTTCAATCTCAATTGAACAAAAAATGTTTCATGCATTTTAATACAGGCCAAACATTCAGTCATCAAACTGAGACTCCATTTGCGGTAGATTTCGCAACTGAAGCTTTGAGTGCATTAAAAATAAATTTTGAGTCTCGTTTTTCAGGTTTTGATGCAATTGCAAACGAATTCATGATTTTTCAAAATCCTTTTAACACCGATATAGAAACCCTTGCCCCAGAACTTCAAATGGAAATGATTGATTTGCAGTGTAGCAATATTTTTAAAGAAAAATATTTAAATTCATCATTGGTGGAATTTTATAAGAGTCTTCCACTCACACAGTTTGATCAAACAGTGTGAGAATATTGCATAAATTTGCTCGTGGCTTTTTTTCCACTTTCGGCACTACTTATCTGTGTGAAAAAACAAAATGAAATATACAAAAAATATTCAGATACAAATTAACTGATGAGCATTTGGAGTCACTACTGATAATTTCCACTAGTAAACTTGATCCACAACTGCAAACAATTGTCAGTGGAAAGTTACAGCTACATAAATCTCATTAATCATAATTATAATGTTTAATTTCATTATGTAAAATACCTATGTATGTCACTTATTGTAAGTTTTTGGGATAAATCTCATATCATTAATTACAGTTAAAATGTTCAATTTCATTATGTATGTCAGTTATTGTGTTTCTTAATTGGTCATTAAATAAAAACATCTGATTATTATTTTGTATGATTTACTTACATTATAAATTTTACAATGTAATCAAAATAAACTCTGACGGGCCGGATACCTGGCATGTCCGGCACGCTACCGCGGGCCGAATTGGTAGTGCTCGTGGGCCATAGTTTGGAGACCCCTGTTCTAGAGGGTGAATATAGATGGCAGCACCACAAAACCTTAAGATGAAGGGTATGCTTGAAAGCTCAAATGTGGACACAAAAATTTGAAGCATCACCTAGAACAATTTATACACTGGCTTGGCTGGAAATAATGCCGATGAAGGAGATGTCTGCACCAGAGATCAAGACTCCTAGATGGAGGAGATGCTTGAAGTCTCGAATGTAAACACAAAAATTTGAAGAATTACTGTAGCACAATTTATACACTGGCTGGAACTAATGCCGAAGAAGGAGATGATAACTCATAGCTGAAGAGATTACTGGCTGGAACTAATGCCAATGAAGGAGATGGTAACTTCACTTCAGAATGACACCTGTAGCAGGCATATTGGCGGCTGCAAAAATTTACTTTAGAACAACACAATTTTGAGCCTCAGCACCAAGATCACAAGATAAACATTTATTCCCCAACAAAAAGATTCGCTCACAGCATTAGAACAAAGAAGAGGTTTGTCAGCAGGTCGCAGGCAAACTGGCACAGGACTGGTGCCCTAGCAGCTTTTTCTGATGCAAATTCAGAACACCTTTTCAAACGGCAGCCAGCAATCGAATCCCTTAACAACACGTTCGCTTCCCAAGAGCTGCCAAACTTGGCAAGTGAAAACTTGCACCTCACGCAGAGCACTTACGCATATACCGTGGAATAAATATGATGCTTCACCAAGAAATGAGAGACATGAATTTTGCCGCCAAGCTCTATCTATCACGTACAGCAAACCCAATGGAATGTCTGGCGCCCCGTTGCAGATGTGGAAGATAAGCAGTGACCGCACTATTTTTGCAAATTCGTGAATGAAGTAAAGTTAAGTAAACTTAAGGGAAAACAAGGCCACAGATTAGTAAAAGATTTAGAAGATATTTAGTGTTTGTAGATACATCGCGCATAATCTTGAATAATGAAAAGCATGAAAGACATAACAAATGAACGTTAAAAGGGGATAAATCACCAAAAAATATACAATAACAACAAATTAATTTAGAATTTTGAAGGGAAAGGGGGAAATCATGAATTTTGAACTATTAAATATATTTTGAACTATTAATTAAAGTAGCATCATTAAAACCCAGCATAACAATCTACAATGCAAAACAGCATGACCAATGATTTTAAAATTATATATTTTTGTTTCATAAAAAAATACTTGTAAATTCAAGAGAACTGAAATAAAAAAATAATAAGCTTCTATAAGATTTACAATATTATACATTTTTGCAGTATTTTGTGGAAGTGATACATTGATCTTATGTCTACTTTGAAATAAAAAACTGGCAGAATTTATGTAATTACAAACCAATACTTATATTACAAGTATAAAAATGAAATTACAAATTAAAGCCTTTTAAAAAGTGGTTTATAGTGTTTGTACTTGTTACTACTTGAAACAAAGAGCTTATAAAAAGACTGCTCTAAGTATATGTATATGTTAAGTGAAGAAGCAAGTAAATATCGGGAAAATAGCTATATTACTAAGGGCATGTGAAGTATAGTTTGCTTGACCCAGACCATTCGACCTACCCAAAGGTGTAAGGTATATGTTTGAACGGATGGGAAGTGCCACCCAATTTGAACTGGAACCCAGTGGAAGAAATATCCACAGGGATCATACCCTCCTTATCCTACAACCAACCTCTTGGAAAGACTTACAGACCCATGTGTTTAACATGATCATACTCCACATGAACACAGTGACAGTTTGAACAGAGGCAGAAATTAAACTCGAGTCGTCTGGGTGAAATTCATGCGAGCTAACCACTGGGCTGTAGTGCCCATGTGAAGTATCATATTCATATTGTATATACATCTGGCCTGTCTGTACTCTTTTTGGTGCATAATACACTTATTATTTTTTATTAGTAAATTAGTTGTTTGTATTACCATGCAGCATATCATCTTAGGATATGTGCCACAAAACCCTAATCAACCAACCTCGTTTTGGTGCCCTAGACTATCATGTTCATAGCCAAATAAACTATTTAGGGTAACCAAATGGAAATGTAAGGTGGTTCATACATATATTGATAGAATATACAAGGTGTCTGGGAAAGTTCTTTTATGACTTTTATTTTCACAACTGTTAGTCACAGATATACTTCCAATTACAGATATACTTCCAATTACAAAAATGTTTGAAATGAACTAACTACTTATTGTAAAACAGTTTTAAATCGAAAATCACATTTTTTTTACAATATAACTTTATATACTATCCCTCGATCCCCAAAGTCCCAATTAGTAAAATTATATTCATATATTAACATGTAAAACTTAAAAAGTTGGATTCTCTTATGAGCAAAATTGACAGAGATACATTAGTTCAAAGCTTCAGCACCTTTGTATGAAAACTTTAGAGGTTGAACACAAATTGAAATGCAAGACATGTCAATTGGTTAACAAATATACCCCATATTACGAATACCTATGGTCTCCCTTCTAAACAAATTATTTGGTGTTAAAGAATTTTTTGGGACACCCTGACAAACCCTAACGATATATCACTAAATGCATTGCAAAACAAATATCCTGAATTCTTTCATTTTCATTTTATTCGGCTCCTCATCACTTGCTCAAAATAATGGATTCCCAGATGTGAGAAAGTAATTTAAGTCATAAAATTTAACGTTTCATATCTAAGTAAATTTTGCTTGTAAAAGAATCAAGTTTTACATGTCAATGTATGAATAAGATTTTGCTTATTGGAACTTTGTGACCCGAGGGACTATAAAAAAAGTTGACTTCATATAATTTAGAAAAATGTATTTTCAATTTAAAACTAATATATGATAAATTGTTATTTCATTTAAACCATTTTTGCAGTTGAAAGTATATATCTATGACTAAGTGTTGCAAAAATAAAGGTCTTTAAAGATCTTTCCTGGACACCCTGTATATATTATAAACTTTTATATCCAGTTTTCTTTTTCAGACATTTACAAAATGTTTAGGATGGACAAAGAATTTCACTCCACAAACTACATCATTACGATAATAGACAAACTATAGATGAATAAAAATCAAAATGTAGAACAAACCTTCAGAAAAGTTCTCAGAGTCATAAAAACTTTAATTTATTTCTAAGATTTAATAAAGACTGAAAATTGGCACTTTTATCAGTTGGAAAAACATTGTGCAATTGAAAAGGATCTTCAGTGAGATTATAAGATTCAACAAAATTCTGAAAAAAAAAAAAAAAGTTGGCTGAGAATACACATACATTAGGGAATTATAATATTATTATAGGGAAAGTTAGCATATATTCTTGGTAATCATACAATAAATTTACAGTTTTATTTCCATGATCTAAAGTGTGAAACCAAATAATAAACAGTTAATAAAGGTACTTGATGTCATATATTGCTGTATAGCTTGCAAACAATATAAACAATGAGAGCTTATTATCTGAGATGGTATCTTCCTCAAATACCAAGCCATGATTGCTTATGCAGATACCAACCTTTTTATTGCAAATACTATAATGTTGAGCACATAATAAGTGTAAACAAACCGTGGATGCTGTTGTCTGCAATGGGAGCATAATCTTCATTCTCAGTTTTGTTTCAACACATCTATTTTGAAGACTGTATAAACACCATGTTGGGAATCAACAGATTTCAAATTAGGAAATTCTTACAATGGATGAGTTTGGAAGTTTTCACACAGTAAATAACTAGTAAAAACAGTCATTTACAGTTTACTGTGTTACTAAATAACTACTGTTGCATAACAATGATCGATTATGTAAAATCAAAACCTAACTTTGTACTGATAATGTTGCATGCTCCTAAAAAGTACTTTGAAGAAAGTAAACATTGAAAGGCAAGAAAAAAAAGTCTATACACATTAACAAAAAGTAAAAAATGTCTATATACATTAACAAAATGTAAAAGTCTATATACATTAACAAAAAATAAAAAATGTCTATATACATTAACAAAATGTAAAAGTCTATATACATTAACAAAAAGTAAAATTCTATACATTAACAAAAAGTAACAAAATTGTCAACCCTAACATATTTTTCTATTTTGCACTTATGAATTAGTAAAATGAAAATGAATAAATAATTTTCAAATATTGAGTTTTTGTGTAAATGACATGTCCACCCTATGTAAAATGCTAATATACTGAAAGAGGGTTTGCAGAGGCTTAGATCTAGCCTATCGGCATAAGCCTGGCAACAGTTCAAATTGGGCCATATTTCTCTTAAAATATTTTGGGTCAGGTGAGGCTGGGATTCGAAAATTTGAAGTCTATCCAAATTATATGTTTTGATATGTTATACATGAATATCAACGAAACATATATGGCTGAATATTTGATAATTGTCAATTCTGTGTCCTCTGAGCTTTAAAAAATAATAATAATAAATAATGTAGATATTTTTTGCAGTATTTGTTTAGAATGCAATTTGTTTTACATAGTTTTCAATAAAAAGTATTTCTCAATAATAAATTTTGACTTTATAAAGATGCAAATTTGTCGTTTTTGTACTGTCCCCAAGCGATGAATTGTGTTTTCATCTTCTAATTATAAGAATAAAAATATAAATAATGGAAATAAATAGGTGAACAATAAGAAATTATGATTTTAACTTATAAAAAAAAAACCTTTATTTGTAAAACAAAATTAATGATAGCATATTGTGAAATGGCTGATACATATTTGTTTTTGAGGATCTGTGACATTACGATGTTGTCTGAAAAATCGTCTGTTTCACCCACCAGATGTGGTGACAGTAGTGATTTTAAATCAGTTAAAGAACACTATTCAGAGTTTTGTTCTACATGTAAAGTTTTGGGACTTTGCTATAAACAGGCAAGTAAAAGACTCAATTTTGTTACTCATTTCTGCTGAGTATATATATTACCTGTCATTCTTGATATACATATAGTTTTTATTAATATAAATGAAAATTTAAAAATACTATACTTCCTGTTTGTACATAACAGTAAGTTAATAATAACAATAAAAAGTTCTGATATAGAAACTAATGAATATATATTAAAATTCTATTAATCATGTTAAACAACTGTGTGATCTATAAGAAATCATAAAAGACATTTCCAAGAACTTATTCCAAGCAAAAGTTTCTAGAAACTATAAAAGAAAGTTTTGGAACCTGAAAATTGACAAATATTAGACATTCAGCCATATGCAAAATTATTTCAAATTCCAACATTATAAAAAGGAAAATTTAATAAGCAGCTTTTATATAATTTTAAGCATGTAGATTGTTCCAATTTATGATTTTAAATTTATCTGAAAAATATTAGCTTAGGATGAGTAAGAATTATATTTTCCGACCACGTCCGGGCTTAAGCTTCATGATTGCAAACTGTCTTGCACCATGTTTTGGCTCTGTTAATGTTGGATTTAGCTAGGTGAAAGTCTAAAATTTTAGCCTGTGCACACCTTTAACCCTTTTCGTATGGTCGATGTGCCCGCGTGGCGGCTGCGAATTTACATTCAAGGACGACTGTCTCGCATTTATGTTGAGGAAAATTTACCCTAAAAGACGATGATCACAGATGCGCATTTCCATATGAAACGGTCATACTTGAATTTACTTGTCTACTAGATGGCGCTAAATGTCCATGCAAACAACTCCAATGTATTTTGCAAATACTTGACCTTGGCATAGGGGTGATCCAATGAATTAATTCTCCATCTAGAACGGTGAAAGGTGGTTTTGTAATACGGAGAAGGATTCAAAAGTTCCCGGATTGAGTCTATAACTTAAAAAATATTATCAATTAAAATGCTGAAACACGTCTTTCTTCGAAAGAAGACCCTTGCACAGCAACACACTTTTGCCATCGAAACACTTCTGGAAACCATTTTTAGCAGCCACGTCCTTTAATTCAGCCTGCGATGCACTTTTTATTTCATCTGTGGATTGAAATCAACGGTCCTGCAAACGACTTGCCAGTTCAAGAAATAGGCTGAAGTCACAGGTGGCGAGATCAGGGGAGTAAGGAGGATGTGGCAAAATAGTTGTTTGCATTTTCGCACGAAAGTCAGCGACAAGGAGGGATCGGTGTGCAGGAGCGTTGTCATGCAAGAGCACCCATGACTGCTCAGTCCACAGTTTTGGTCTCTTCTTCCAGATCGACTCGCGCAAATGACACAGGATGTCGACATAGAGTTCCTTGTTCACAGTGTGTCATTCAGGAATAAATTCCAGATGCACAATGCCCTGGATATCGAAGAACACCTCTAGCATGACTTTTCCTTTAGAACGATCTTGACGGAATTTTTGCTTGTGTGGAGTTTGTGGCGATTTCCATGTTGCCGATGCTCTCTTGGATTGCGGGCCATATAAAAAGCACAATTTCTCGTCTCCAGTAACAATTCTGCCAAGTAGGGAAGGATCTTTGTCAACAGCCAAAATTAAGTCTCCCGCCATTTCCATTCGAATTGCCTTTTGGTTTTCGGTTAACATGCGGGGAACGATGTGTTGACACACCTTATGCATGTTAAGATTCTTAGTCAGTATCTGTTGACATGTGGCCTTGGATATCCCAACTGATTCTGCTATTTCCGCTATTGTTTGCTGCCTGTTCCCACGTACCATCGCAGAAACCTGTTTTCAGCAGTGTGGAAAGTCTGCGGACGGCCAAAGCATTCGTCATCTTCAGCATTTTCCCTGCCTTCTTTGAAACATCAATGCCACTCAAAAGCTTGCATTCGCGATAATGTATCACTGCGTACACATGCTTCAACATTTCGTAAACCTCTATGGCACTCTTTCCCAAGTGAACACAACATTTGATATTAATTCTCTGCTCAACAAACACTATTTCTTTCAATCGCCGATTACTAAGTGCACCTGTCTACAAAATATGACGCCGTGGTGAGCCACTGACCACGTGATTTGGGTCAAACCACTTTTAGAAGAAGGGGAGAACGTAATAACACAGAAACGTTCTCGTAGTCTCTCTACTGCAAATATTTTTTAAGTTATAGACTCAGTCAGGGAACTTTTGAATCCTACCTCGTATAAACAAATAGAGCAGTTCTCGCAGCATCTACTGTTTTATAATTGCGTTTCGGTTCTCGTTTTCTTTTTCGCTTTATGATTTCATTGGTGAATCATAGGAATATAAGAGAGTAATTTTTTAAGTTTAGTTTTAGAGGAATGCCCGGCAGCGAAATTATTAGGTTATTTCAGATAAAAGAATGGCTGGGCCAGGACATTTTCTTTCTGTGGAAGAATATACTCGTATAATAAACGAACCGGGCAGAAATGAAGTGATGCAGATAGTAAAGATTTGTGGAACTGTAGTATTTCTGAAGATGAATAAGAAAATGTAAGTGATTCTGAGCATACTATTATTACAATGCCGCCAGCTTCAGTAGCTGTTTCTGGGAATGATGTTTGGATGGGAGATTTGAAAGATCTGAATTTTTTTTAGTTTTTGAGCATACATACTTGGAATCAATCACAATATTATGCTGCCTAATTTAGATAAGGAAATTAATATTTTTAGCATATTTTTTTATGATGAATAGTAGAATTCTTAGCAAAAGCAACTGATGAGTATTTTGTATTGAGATTCGTATGAAAAATATACATCAAATAGAAAATAAGTATTTCGTTTATTCCTGAAAAAAGTAGAATTCTGTGTTGCATAGGTGATTTTCTGTGAATTTATTTCGAGAGTTAGGCTTAGCGCAAAAAATTAACAGTCCATTGGGAACAGTTCAGAAGTGAAGTGCTCCATCCTTTGGGCCATGGTAGTTCCGGAATGCCGCCATCCGGAAAAGGTTAATCCCTGATGATAAATTCTTTAAAAATTTGTAATTCAAATAATATAAACAGTTTAGAAGAAAGAGTGTGAAAATGAAAAAACTTACTTCGTATCTAAATAGGCATGTTAATGAATTTTCAGAATGTGAAAGCTGTCTTACGCAAGTATATGTGTTGTTCCAGGAATCTTCACAAATGCAATCCACCTCACAAGTCTATCATGGGGCATGAGATGAAAAGAAGAAATTATAAATAGTTAAAAATTTATTCAAGCATGAGATAAAGAGAAAATTACAGGACTATAGAGACAGATGAAGTTATTGTCTCAGAGGTCCTAAGCAGTGATATATTGTGGGAGTCTTATTTTAAACTAGTAAACCCATAGTAATTAATGGCTTATCCAATCCATTTTCTTAAAGATATAGAGTTCCCTGTGAAGTCCTTATACATCCTTTAACTTTTGATTAGAGTGCCCTGAGCTGCAAGAGTAGGGTATACTAATAGGAAAGTGATTATACGCTATCGATTAAGAAATTTTTTGGTGCCTCTAGCAATGAACTGAAGAAGTTAGAATCCTTATCTTGAAAACGAAGTAAGAAAAGTGAAAATTTTATATTACAGAGTGTAGAAAGGCCAGACCACACGACCAACCCGAAGGCTTATGGTTGCTGCTTGTGTGGCCGAATATTACAGAGTGTGTAAAGTGTTCTCTATTTAGTACGGAAATATGTGTAGTTTGACCATAACATGTATACAGATGATAAAGAATGAGGTCAATGAAAAGCGATCATTATGCAAATGCATCATTACAATGAAGTATTTCTAAGAGAACTGTGAGAAATACAAGTGGAAAAATAATATTCCCTGTAATAAGCTAATTTAAATTTATTTGGAATTATCCATTTTGAGGTAAAAAATAAATGTTGCATAAATATGACAGATAAATGATTTAAGACAATAATTATCCCTTTTCATTAACATCATTTATTATCATCTGTGCAACATGTTATGTGTGTAAACCACACATTTTTTCATACTAAATAGAAACTGTTCTACAACTTTGTAATTGAAAAATTTCACTGATCTTTATTATCATTTGTGCAACATGTTATGTGTGTAAACCACACATTTTTTCATACTAAATAGAAACTGTTCCACAACTTTGTAATTGAAAAATTTCACTGATCTTGCTTTGTTTTTGAGATAGAATTCTAACTTCTTCAATTTCCCCAACATGATTAAACTTAAACATAATTTATTCTCAGAGCAACCTATATATATAATACACACAAGAACTTAACATTACACATATTAAAGAACTCTGAAGTGAGTAATACTCCCCAGTGGTAACATACTAAATATATACAGAAATAAAATCATATCACACACACACATAAAAATTAAATCATATGATGTATAATGCAATGAATATCTGTTATCCTATTGAAGAATTGTCTAAGCAATACAAGATGTATATACAGACAAATAAAACATTAATTTTCTTCTAAATATGTAAAAATCTGTTGAATGCAACTTCGTGCCAAATTATTCGTGGTGATATTATTCGTCCATTGTTCGAAGAGTACAGTCGATGGTCTGGTGAGATGCCATTTCTTCATTAATGGACAATTGAATACGTAATGCAGGTTAGTCCCTTCTTCTCCACACATACAAAAATCCATATATCCTTTCCCAATTTTTTGGAGAAATTTCGGTAATGGAACGTGTCCCCAAAATAAAAATAAATAAATAAACAATATTTTTTTTTTAATATTTGACTGCTTAACATTGTTGAACCACTGATTTGAGTTTTTTTCTGCAAGGATTATACATAAAAATATATGTTGATCTGTGAGCTTAACTTTTAACAAGTCTTTCATAATCAGAAGAATTCTAGCATTTTAGCTAACGACTTGTCCAGAATTTAATTTTTATTTAGTCATGCTAAAAAAGACTTATGTCTTAGTTTATTTTTGTCCCTGATTCAATATTTTTTCCTTAAAGTTATAAAATAATGAATATGAGGCTCTATCCATTATTTTTCTATTAAAATTCAGCTAATCTAGCAACAAAGTAACTGTACTGGAAATCACAAAGGTCTGAACTCAAACCTTCAGTCCTGGGCTGTGATTACCGATGAACAAGATATCAAAGTGGTTTGATGACAAGTCCCCCATAACAAAAGCAATAGGGTCTGGTGGGGTAAAATGGGTAGTGGGGTAAAATGGGTAGCTGTTTATAAATTATTAAAAAAAAATATTATAATTGAAATAGAATTTTTTTTTTTTTTTTTTGTATGTTCAGACAACAGTTGGCAACATTTATGTATCTTAATAAGTTTATATGTCATATCTGGCAACAAATATAGCCATGCTTTAATTTTTGAATGCATGTGTCTCATAGTTACTCTTAAAAACTTTGAAAAAGATATATTATTACTTAGCACTTCACAAGTTTTCACTCAAATTTCAAGTAAAAGAAATTCCCAGCAAGAGTTTACCACAAACAGGTAAGAAATATTTTGAATATTTTATTTTTTATTCATGTTTTAGTGTGGTGGGGTAAAATGGGTAGTAGTTAGGCTTAACTAAAAATGCTGCAAATTGTAATTTTGCTATCACATAACGGATTTAGAATGTTATAACTTGTGTTAAATATTGGAAATGACAATAATGTTCTGCTTTTAAACATATTCAAATCATTAGAGTAGGCCTAATTGTAACAAAATAATGTAAACAGCATTTTCCATTTTGAATATTTTTACATAACTCAGCTTATGTTAAATATTGGAAATGGCAATGATTTTTTGCTTTTAAACGTATTCAAATCATTAGCTAGGTCTAATTGTAACAAAATAATGTAACCAGCATTCTTCATTTTTTAATATTTTCCCATAACTTATGTTTCTTTTATTTTATTTAAGGAAAAATGCCAAGGAATTATGTCAAGAAAAGAGTTCCTACATACTCAGATACAGACTTGGAATTGGCTATTTTGGAAGTTGAAAAAGGAAAGACAATTTCGGCAGCTGCACGTCAGTTTTTCATACCATTTGAAACACTTAGAAGATGGATTCTTTCCTCCCCATCACATAAAGGTTCTGGACGCTGTACTGTCCTCAATATTGAAGAAGAGAAGTGTATAGTTGAAGCTCTACAATTTTTGGCACAATGTGGATTCCCATTTGATCGACAAGACGTGATTAAATTAACGAAAGAATACATTACAGTTAATAAGAAAATTAATTGTGGAAGTCTTGGCATAGAATGGGTAAGGGGTTTCGAAAAGCGATGGGCTGCGGAATAAAAGAAACCAGAATTGCTGACCAAAGCAAGGGCAGCAGATTTATCATTTCATGTTGTTAATAATTTTTTCGACATGTATACTGATCTGTTGTATAAAAACAACTTGGAAAATGCACCAGAGAGAATATTCAATCTTGATGAGGTTGGACTAGGCACTGATTCTCGTGCAAGTAAAGTTTTTGTACAAAGAAAAAGTCGCAATGCATATTTAACATCGCCAGATGCTGGAAAAGCGATGTATAGCGTTTTATTTTGTGTGTCAGGGACTGGCAACTATTTGCCACCTTTCACAGTATTCAAAGGCTTAAACTTATATGAGAGCTGGACCAAAGGTGGGCTACCTGGTGCTCTGTATGGATGTACTGAATCTGGATGGATGCACAATGACGTTTTTGAATCCTGGATAAGACACTTTGTGAAACATGTCGAAAAATTTGAAAAACCTGTTCTATTAATTTTTGATGGTCATGGGAGTCACCTCACATTTAAAACTGTGAAACAAGCAATCGACAATAAAATCATTATACTGTGTCTCCCTCCCAACACAAGCCATGCTTTGCAACCGTTGGATGTTGGAGTTTTTGCACCAGTAAAACGCTCCTGGCGAAAAATTCTAAAAATTTGGTATAGGGAAAGTCGCCTAACTAAAGTGTCCAAAGCAACATTCCCTTTCTTACTAAAACAGTTATTTGACACTTTAAAAGGGGAAAATGCTGTAAATGGTTTCAAAGGTACTGGGCTGTACCCCATTGACAGAAAAATTGTTCAACATAGGATTATGCTAACAGAAAAAGATGTAGTCACTACCATGGACGTTCCACAGCCATGCACTTCATCAGCTGTACTGGAGTCTGATATTTCTAGACCTACCCAACAAATTGAAGCATCTGATACTTGTGTAGGCCTACTTGCTTCACCATATAAGGATTTGAAAAAAGCAATACTGACAACCCTATCTCCATTGCAATCCAATGGAACCAAAAGTGCATTACAAAATGCAAAACGCAAAAGAAAGCGAGTGCAGAATAAGACTGGTGAAATCATGACGGAAGCTGAAGTTGTAGAACGTCTTTTTAAAGAAGAAAAAGATCGTGTTGAAAGAAAACGGCAAGTCCCATATAATAAGAAGCAAGCAACCCCAGACATGATTACTAAATCTAGAAAATGTTTAGAAAAGTTTGGTGCTGTCCTTGAGAAAGAAAAACCCACTAGACCTACAAATTCAATTTGTGATTCTGAAGAATCCGAAGACATATTGCCAGGAAACTGGGTAGTTGTACAGTATTTAGGGAAAAAAACTGTCTCCAAATTTATTGGTCAAATTCTGACTATTGAACATGATGAATTTGCAGTGAAATTTCTGACAAAATCAAGAATTGGGGACTATTACATATTTCCAGAAAATGAGGATACGGATGTTGTTGAAAAGACACAAATTACAAAAATCTTAAACGAACCTTGTTTTAATAACCGTGGACACTATACTTTTGAGATTTGAATTATAAAACTGCACTCCCAGAAAATAAAAAAAATGACTAAGCTTTAACTAAATTTTTTGTGTAATTATTATTGCCTTTTTAGACATTACCCATTTTACCCCACTGTATACCCATTTTACCCCACCCATGGGGTAAAATGGGTATATAATTTAAGCTAAAAATCTATCTATTTACAATTTTGAAAATGCTATGAAACCAATTTGAATATTTAGCTAATGAACCTATTGCATAAATGCAAAAAAAAATTTAGACATTTATTTATAATCTTCAGAGAAATCCAACCTCAAATACAAAAATGCTGCGTTTACTATCCATTTTACCCCACCAGACCCTATAAAATATTTCCAACAATGCAAGCATTAACAATTAAAACAATGCAGGCTATCATTGTATTTAAAATTAGCGATGAACAAGATATCAAAGTGGTTTGATGACAAGTCCCCCGTAGCAAAAGCAATATAAAAAAATCTGATGTGGGCAACACATGACTTTCCTTATATAATGTAATGAATTTACTACTTTGACAATAAAAAAATAGGTTTTTCTTATAGTAGATACTAATATTCTTTCCAAGATATTGAATTTTCGACAATTAGTCGTTATTTTCATTGATTTAGAGTCATTTTTATCCAGTTGACAAGATTTTTGTTAATTTGGCAACATTTAAGAAAGTCGCCAAGTTGGCAACATTCCGCCAAATTCGTCTCCAAAATCTCGCCAAGCGTTATGCACTAAGAAATAAGTTATTCTTATAGCAGATAAATGACTATTGGCATTCAAATACAACAGTATTACTCAAAGTATCTTTTGTTATGAATGGAACGAGCTAGATCCACGAGAATGTCACCCAATTTATTGCATGGTATTACATATGAAAAGTGAACATGTTTCTCAATAGGAAATATTTTTTTTTATTTTATATAACTTTTTGATAACTTTTTTCAAAAATGTACAATATCTCGAGAACGGTTTATGTTAGCATTCTAAAATTTATGTCAATCATTTTCTTATGAAAAATTACATAAGAAATGTCTATTTGCGTAACTTTAATAGTGGTTTTGATTTTTTGACGATTTTTTCAAAATTTCATTCAAAAATTTAGGGGGGTTCTGAACATTCGGTTGCGTATAAAAACAATAGGCTTCCAGTGTTTACAGATTGTGATTTTTGTACCAAATTTAGTTCGAATCGGTCCATTTGTTCATCAGTTATCGTCTCCACAGACTCACTGACACACACACACAGACATCACTTCAAAAATGTTTGACTCGTGATCAGGGATGCTTGAAACATGCTCTCCCATAGAAAACCCGAATTCGAATTTTCGACCCCGTCACAATACTTTCCTTATACATTATGTATATAAGGAAAGTAATATTTCAATATTAATGTTGTAAACAATTGAAATATTTCTCAATAAGGAATAAATATCAATTAAATTAGTTTTGTAAAAGCAAGTTAAATACTAGTGTTATAATTTTTACATCATAACAGAAACAATGCAAGCTATTATTGTATTTAAAAGATATATAAGCTTATCATGTGAGGTAAGGTTTTAAGTAAAAAAATAGCAGTAAATGCTGCTTTTTTTACTTTCCTTATATACATAATGTATAAGGAAAGTATTGTGACGGGGTCGAAAAATCGAATTCGAGTTTTCGACGGGAGAGCACGTTTCAAGCATCCCTGATCACGAATCAAACATTTTTGAAGTGGTGTATGTGTGTGTGTGTGTGTGTGTCAGTGAGTCTGTGGAGACGATAACTGACGAACGAATGGACCGATTCAAACCAAATTTGGTACAAAAATCACAATCCGTAAACACTGGAAGCCTATTGTTTTTATACGTGATCGAATGTTCAGAACCCCCCTAAAGTATCGAATGAAATTTTGAAAAAATCGTTAAAAAGTCAAAACCGCTAATAAAGTTACGCAAATAGACATTTCTTATGTAATTTTTCATTAGAAAACGATTGGCTTAAATTTTAGAACGCTAACATGAACTGTTCTCGAGATATTGTACATTTTTCAAAAAAATTATGAAAAAGTCACATAAAAAAAAAAAAAATTCCTATTGAGAAACATGTTCACTTTTCATATGTAATACCATGCGATAAATTGAGTGACATCATTCTCGTGGATCTTGCTCGTTCCATTCATGAAAAAATATACTTTGAATAATACTTTTGTATTAGAACGCCAATAGTCATTTATCTGCTGTAAGAATAACTTTTTTCTTAGTCCATAACTCTTGGCGAGATTTTGGCGACGAATTTGGCGGAATGTCGCCAACTTGGCGACTTTTTTTTAATGTTGCCAAATTAATGAAAATCTCGCCAAATGGATAAAAATGATGCTAAATCAATGAAAATGACGACTAATTGTCGAAAATTCAATATCTTGGAAAGAATATTAGTATCTACTATAAGAAATCCGTAAACACTGGAAGCCTATTGTTTTTATACACAATCGAATGTTAAGAACACCCCTAAATTTTCAAATGAAATTTGGAAAAAATAGTCAAAAAATCAAAACCACTAATAAAGTTACGCATATAGACATTTCATATGTAATTTTTCATTAGAAAACGATTGACATAAATTTTAGAACGCTAACATGAACCGTTCTCGAGATATTGCACATTTTTCAAAAAAATTATCAGAAAGTCATATAAAATAAAAAAAAATATTTCCTCTTGAGAGACATGTTCACTTTTCAGTAATACCATGCGATATATTGGATGACATCATTCTCGTGGACCTAGCTCGTTACATTCATGAAAAAAGATACTTTGAGTAATACTTTTGTATTTGAACGCCAATATTCATTTATCTGCTGTAAGAATAACTTATTTCTTTGTCCATTATGCTTGGCGAGATATTGGCGACGAATTTTGGCGGAATGTCGCCAACTTGGCGACTTTTTGAAATGTTGACAAATTAACGAAAATCTCGCCAAATGGATAAAAATGACGCTAAATCAATGAAATGACGACTAATTGTCGAAAATTCAATATCTTGGAAAGAAAATTAGTATCTACTGTAAGAAAAACCTATTTATTTTACTGTAAAAGTGGTAAATTCATTACGTTATATAAGGAAAGTCATGTGTTGCCCACATCAGATTTTTTTAAAATTATATTTCAGGCAAATATGCAGCATTTAATTAGTACAACACAAACATTTATATCAAATGAATTTTCAAATATTAAAATAAAATGATTATTATTTAAATTAAATTACTACTATTATAAGTGTTTAAAGTCTTGCATGAGGCTGTGCAGCAGTTTCTCATACAGGATGCACCCCTCAAATCACTAGGGTTAATCACTGCTGGGCAATGGTCAGTAGAGAGATGGGTGGTCCCAAACAGTCAGTGGTGATTTGGAACATAATGGTCTGAGATCCTGCCAAAGCTTTTATATAGCACATCAAAAGACTCATATTCTACCAGAAACATAGGATGAGCAATTTTTAAAAAAAGTCCAACTTTCCTTGGAAACTTCAATAAAATAATTGTCATCTTACAATACAAGATTACAGAAGAGTTTTGCAAAGGCCATCAAATATAGTTCATAATATGCATATGTAAATAATGATTGATTTGAGTGATGATGAATAATGATTCAATTTCTTTTTTTAATTGTAATACATTGATTCACTTTCTTGTTTTAGTTATAACACAATACACTATTTTTCAAACTTGAAATCTTGTGATGTGTGCCCCTAATTGATCCTATCTCTTTGGAGGTTTATTCTACCACAAGATCTCTGTTGTTTTGAAAAATCTGCACTAAAAATAAGGTCATCCTGTTCAAGGAATGGGTGCTCAACTCATTTTAAATATCTGTTCAAGCATATATGCAAGGGGCCCCTAACCTCCTATATTTCTGTTATCACAGTCAACTTCCCCTAGAACCCAGTAAGAGAAATTTTTGTGCATGATATTCATATTCCTTACTACTCAAGTTCAATTATGTTACAATGAGTCAAATCATCTTACATAATAGAAGATGTGTGTGTTTGTCTTTTGTAGCAGAAATTCAAAGCTTCGGATAATCATGAAATTCGGTGCAGGGGTAGTTAAACTATGGGGAAGACAGACCTCATCAAATTAAAAAAAAAAGAGGAAATTAATATTAGTTTAAAAGTTAAAAGTCTGCTGAATTTTTACCCTTTTAGAATCTAATTTATTGAGCAAATGATTTTGCTTAAATATAAGCACTTTTTTTCACAGATGTTCTGTTAACAATATCTCAGAATTTCGGTATGGTTTCTAAGTGTTATACATTTGGCAATTTTCTGATTTTGCAGATTTTAAAAATAAATTTTCAAATTTTGAAATATAGATTTATTTCAATATTATGAAAGTGTTCTGAAAATTTGACCTAAACCAGCTTGAACTTTATAAAAATGACATATAAAATTTTATTTTTACTTTCAGCTTCAAAATCAATTTATTTTTATTTTTTGATCAGTATTGTATATTTTTAACACTTTACAACAAAGTTGAAAAGTGTTTATGACTTTGTTCATTCTGTCTGTCTGTCTGTCTGTCTGTCTGTCTGTCCGTTAGCACGATAACTGACGTAAAAATGACTTAATCAAAATGAAATTTTAGTATGTTGTTCAGACGGTCTATAGGACCTATGGGAATATAAATGAATAATATCACCCAATTAGTTTTGGATTGAACCCGGGTTGAAAAAATGGAATACATTGAGCCCTATGGGACCTAATTTTTCAAGCATTTTTTAAGCGGATTTAAAATTCACAAATTGCTTCGAAAATTTTAGGCAATATTCAAATTGTTCCATAAAATATATAAAAAAAAATTCAGCGAAATATATTCAGTTGTTTTTTAAATAAAAATTAAAATAATAATAACACCTCTTATATTAAGCGATCACGTGTCCATGATATGAAACGATCACATGACCCACTTCAAAATGATATATGGCATCCATCTTGTGTCAAAATCGTGATTTTTAAAGTTCTTTTTAATTCATATTGAGTTTTGTATCCGTCCTAAAATTACTTTATTTTTGCCTAAATTCTGTGCATCTACATATTGAAACAACGCAATGACAATATATTTCAGTTTAAATGCTCTTCCAAATTTGATTATTTCTACTATTAAGCCTATTTTTCACCTATGTAAAATGTAAACAGCAAAATATGTAGAATGAGTTGTATTAGAATCGCTGTAATTCTTTAACACAAAATCATTTAGTCCATGGAGTCTGCTTAGCTGATATGAATTCATTGATTTTAGAAAGAGAAGGACGATATTTTTCGATGAAGTTTTACGCATTGAGTTTACTTACTTGGAGCTCCATGGTCTTAATTTTTAAATAAAATAAATTATTATAGTATTGTGATGAATGACATGAATGGGGGAATTATTTATGAATGAAATGTTGCTTTTATAGAGAGAGCCAGGCGTGTTATTTTTTTATGACGTCATTTGAATGGATTTCAGTTGTTTTCGATGAAGTTTTCAAATATAATAAATTATCGTAGTATTATGATAATTCTAAAATTATTACCGAGGAATGTATAACATTTAAGAGATGTTTAAACCAGGCAATTTATACTTTAATGCCGTCATTTGAATGAAGTTAATTTTTTTCGATGAAGGTTTAAGGTTTCAAATATAATAAATTAATGTAGTATTGTGATAAGTTTTAAAATATTACCGAGGAATGTATTGCATTTTAGACATGTTTAAATAAAATTGCATTGAAGTTGGAAAGTGTTTCATAATCAATGCTTTAAGCATGATTGATCTTTCTTGTTTGTATTTGCATTATTTAAGTAGAGGGCTCTTATCTAAAACTCGAAATATCCCAGGTAATTCGTTCAAGTAATTAATAAGTGTCACTAATCTCTATGGTTGAAAAATAATCACATAAGTTTGTTTCAAAGGGGCTTTATTATATTTTAACACATTTAAATCTTAATGATTTATACCTTAATAAATACATAAATAAGAGCAAGGACGACTATCCTTTATTGAAATATTGTGTATAAAGATAAAGAAAACCAATAACTTACGTGCATTTCTCCAACTTTATACTGAGAACATCCAGGAATCTTTTTGTCACTTGCTTCACCTTGGTGTTCAATAATAAAACTCGATCTACTGTTTGGTTTCCAGATATTAGGTTCCAGGATGAAAGCAAAGGATTTACCATCAATATGAGAAGGTAGAGGTAACTTTGCAAGATCCAAAATGGTTGGAGCCAGGTCAATGTTCAAAACCAGATGCTATAAAAATACAAAAGATGTTTTAAAATATTTGAAAAATACCTGCCGAGACGATTAAAGAGTGCAACATGATTTGAAAGTCAAATAATACAACATTATACTCTTAAGGCTGTTCAAACATATTGCAGAAAATAAAATAGGAAAATCACATTTTTAATCAGTTATTACTGGATTTGAAGCTATAGTACTTGTATCAGAAAAATTCTAAAATCCTTGTTTTAAAGAGTTTTGTACTCACTAATCATCGTCTTCACCCTGCTGATGAGTGGCAGTGACTGTGAAATCATGGTCTACAGGTGGTGGTGATAGATGATCAGTTGAGTACTTTCTTGCTTTTATGTAATACCCTGTTATAGGGCAGAAATCACTACTGTACTTTACTGTACTTCAAACATTTTCTGAAGGTTAAAAAGTAATTGAAATGAAAAATAATTGTGATAATTAAAATGGAAAATTAAATGTATAAAAGATTTAATAATAGTTGTCAATTTATAATGCAACAATTGTTGCTTTATCATGCTTTTGACAGATTTGAAACTGCAATTATAATAATTTTATCAATTATTATATATAATGATTCCGAAGAGTCCGTCTATTTATTACATCTGCTTTAAGCATTTCCCAAATAGACAGGGACTTGAAATTTGGTACACTTGTCAATTATTTAATTAAACTCATGGAAAAAATTAAAAATTTAAAGAATGTTCATTTAAGCGAATGCTTCACAACTGCTGCCATGTTCATGCGGAGTACAATCACGTTAAACATGTTGGTCCGTAAGTCCTTCTGAGAGGTTGGTGATAGGGGAAGGAGAGTACAGTCCCTGTGGATGCCTCCACCACTGGGTTCTAGTCTAAATTGGGTGGCTCTTCCAGGCCATCTAAACAGTTAGCTTACACCTTTCTGATAAGTCAGACGGTCTGGGTCTCAACAACAACAACACAGAAACACTTGAAGTGTGAAATGCTTAAAAAAGCACTTTTTGCCTAGATAGAGACTTAAATTTGATGCAAGGGTTGATAGTAAGAAATAATAACATTATAGTTTTCTAATCTTTGTTAATTTAAGGGTACCACACGCCAAAATGTTTGATTTGCCAAATAAATGAGATAAGTTTTCTTTTATGTGAGGCAAAGACTTGAAATGTGGTACTCTGGTAAATTGTTCAATAAAACCCATTTAGAAAATTGAATTATTCAAACATTTTTGTTTGAAGGAATGCTTCACTAAATTGTTTGAAATGTGGACTGTTTGAAAATTACACTTACCTATGAGATAGAAACCTAAAATTTGGTACTATGATGAACAAAATTACTATTTTGCAATATTTGGTATTTCAACACACCAAAATATCCTATTTTCTGAATAAATGAGAAATATCTTCATCAGATGAACAGGTCGATAAGATCCATAGGAAAAATCGAATTATTTAAAAATTTACATTGTTCAAGGTTTGCTTTTTGTGACATCATTAATTTTTAATAAATATTCAGGTAGTATTACACTATTTTTTTTTAGTTTATTTGGATTTAATACAAATTTATATTTAAAAGTTTAAAATTACATAAATTATATACTGAAAAATTATAAAATGCTGCATATCATCTCTTTCTTACAACTGACTTTGTAACTTTTTTGTATATTATTTAATGAAGTTAGGAAAATAATCGTTACACCATTTCCTTTTAGATCATCAAACTGCACATTTTAGCACCAAGATTATTTCGATAGAAAAGTTACAAAAGAAGACATATGTAAACATCTCTTCCACCAATTTAACATTTGAGAGCTGAAACTTTAAAATTACTGTAACAGTTTGAAATAAGTCTTAGATTAGTTGAAATACATTTTTATAAGAGTTTTCAATGTGTACAATCAATAGCTGCATTTTTATTTTCCCAATAACACATAGAATATGTAAAAGGAAAGTAAATTGTGATAGGGTTGCAAATCTAACTATCATATATTTTGATGGATTTACACTTTTGGGGCATCCTTTAATAGAAAATCAACCATTTTCCGATTATGTTTGTGGGCATGATATCTCTCAAACAAATTGGGTGAATTAAATAAAATTTGGTATAATTATTTCAATTGGTAAAAATAAAACCCAGTGATTTTCAAAGAGATTCTCAACTTTTTAGGAAAAGTGAAAAATATTAAAAAAAATAATTTCACCAAAAATGTTACAGAATTAGCTGTTTTATATGTAATCCTTTATTTAAAAATCGTTAAAATCATTTATATTATGCTAACATGTGATGTTCTGAATTGCATGTTTTCCTTTATCTAAAATACAAAACGTTCTAAAAATATTTAATATTCTTATTAGTATTAAATAAATTTATATTTTGAATCAAAACTTAATGTATGTCATTGTTTATGAGTTATAACAAATTGTTTTTGAAGTATCGTAGGATTAACTTTTAAATATTAAGCATAATATCTGTTGAAAGAATGTGATTTTCATGACATAAGGACATTCTTATTAAGCAGTCTTTTAGTATTATTGTACTCTATTTTGAGGTGCATCCCACAATTTACACATCTGTGCTTACTTATCACACATGCAAGAAATAAAAAACCCAACAACATGGGTACTTTTTGGAAATATACATAAATAATAAACCAGGCAAATCTAAAAAAAATGTGTTTTTCAGACAGTTTCTTTTAAAATACCATAGAATTCTGTCGGGGGGGGGGGGGGGGGGGCTTCATAGAATTGTTTTTAATTTTAAATTAAGACAAGATAAAAAAAGAGAGAGGGGGGGGTAGATTGACTGATGAATTCTATGATAGTCTTTAATATGTTGCAATAATTTTTATGTAGTTTATATAATTTCTTCTTTTTTAAGACTGGTGTGTGAAAGAGTAATTATGTTGCCATATTTGGATTCAGTAATGTTAAAACTAAAAGAATCCCCCTGAATTTTAACATGTAGCATACAATTTTTGTTTTGCCAACAGGATTTATCAGAAAATTTTTACCTGATTCTTTGCTTTTCTCTTAATATTAGGACCTCTAATGAACAGTGGCACACGCACATCAAACTCATAAGGCTGACGCTTATCCCAAGGTAATGAAAACTGTCCTGTTATAGAAATCAAAATAACATTTAAATACTCCAACAACAAAGGGTTTGCATTTGAGGGGACAGTGGGCATTCAAATGGAGTTATTTTTGTTTAAAATTATATTGTTACGAATTTTGGTATACATACTAATTAAAACATGTCTGATCATTCATGTCTGTGCATGCGTCTGCATGGGAATTACAATGCAAATACTATGTCTAGAAAGCAGAATTTGATGTTAACTGGGAGATACTGGTCTTAGAATAAAAATTATTGAGAAAAAAAAAAAAAAATTAATTATTTGCAAAAATATGCCCCCAAAGTCCAAATTCATCATTTTGCTTTCCTGGTATTTAAAACACAAGTTCTTGTCATACAAAAATGCTATTTGTCTTAAATGAACAGTATAGATCTTAAGATTAAACTAAGTGAACATCTTAAGTAAACTTAAGTGAAAATTAGAAGAATTTAATATATTTCTAACTATTAAATTTTTACCAGCATCCTCTTATCATTCTGCAGCATTTATTTCAAAAATTTTTTGTGGATTGAAGTAGACGGTACATCAAATGTCAGACAAATATCCTGTACTGCAGAGATTCATGAGAAGCTTGCTTGCAACATATGTTAAATTGTGTGGAACTCAAAAATAAAAAAAATTCTAACTTTAGAATTTTTTTCTTATTTATTTCATACTGGACATGTAAGCATGTTTAAAATTATGTGATTGTGGAGATTATCTCAATTTAAATCAAAATGCTGCCTGCAATTGGGTTATTATATCTCACATTCCAAATGTATGCACAGTTTTGTTAAAAGATATATCAAAACACATCTTTCATTTCATGCAAAAGTAATAAAAATACAGTGAATAAAACAGTTTGCCATCATAAAATTACTGAAAATTTTAGTTTGAGAAAACCACATTAAAAGTACTTTTGTCAACACAGCATTAGTATTCATAGAAATTGCTTATACTAATAAATAACTTCATTAAATATTATCAAATTTGAAAGCATTTTTTTTTTCATATGACGATATTGACGAATTCATATGTCACAGTGATGAGTTGAATAATATTATGCAATAAAAAAGTTCAATAGTCGATTTTTGCTGATTTTAACATCCACCGTACCTTTATATTAATATTTTACATTCAAGATCATAATCTAAAGCAATATGAATTAATTAAAGGAATGCAATCTATATGCAATCTTTAAGATAACGTTATAGGATGAAAAAGTTGTTTAATTTTAGAACCCCCCCCCCCCCCATTGAAAATAACAGCATTCATGGACTAGTTTCACTATTATTATGTGCTCATCAGCATAGAATAGCCATAAATCAGCATAGAATCGAATGGCAGAATAAAAACTTGCTATGTGCTAAAATTTTGCAAACTTTCATAGAGACTGATAAATTCAGCTCTACCATGCAAACAGGTTCAAATTGTTTAAAGATTGAGCTCAGGTTACAACAGCTACATTCATACTCGGAGAATCCATCTATGGGAGGAGCATTGTTGGTATCGTTATTGTTGGTACCAGCTATTTCATGCTGATGAGCAAATAAGTGAGAAATTAGTCTATAGATAATTAAAGTGGTATCACATCTACTTCAATATTTAAACATAAATTAAAGACACAAATCATAGATTAAAAGGTCATTTAATCAAATAAAACCATCCTATAAGATGTACAAATATTAAAAGGCCAGAGCACTTTCGGGCATCGCCATATGCTTCATCAGTGGCTATATGAAAAATTACTGTGAAAACAAGCTTATATATAGAACAAATAGGCGGACAAAATTTGCATAAATCAGCTACGGAATAATGACAATTAAATGGTATTATAAATATAATTTATAATATCATTTAATTGTCATTATTTCGAATTTGATTTATGCAAATTTTGTCTGCCAATTTGGTCTATATATAAGCTGTTTCCACGATAATTTTTCATATAGCCACTGAAGGATATGATGATGTCCGAAAGCGCTCTGGCCTTTTAATATTTGTATGTCTTATAGGATGGTTTTATTTGATTAAATGACTTTTTAATCTATCATTTGTGTCTTTAAATTATGCTTAGTCTATAGATGTTGTTAAGTGTAATGTGAGTATGATCTTAAGTTTGTAACCCACCTTACCGAATTTATTCAAAGAATTTGTGAAGTTTAAAAAACAAAAAATATGATACATTACAAAATTAGAAGAATTTTATAGCTTTAAGCAAATAATTAAAAATATTTTTACTTTTCTCAATTTTTGAATAGTATACACCCAACTCTTTTTTTACACGCTTTTTTTTACACGAATTTAAGTTACATGATTAAAAAAAAGCCTTCCTTTTTGAAAAATTTATTTGATCAAACACGATTTCAAAGTCATTGTCTTATATTTATGTACGTGACCATGAGCAGTCTAGTATAAATTGGAGTCTTTGGTACCAATGTATAAAAAAAATTCATGCTTTTACCATACTTTAAAAATTAGGCAGCACTACACACTGCTACAATGTTATTGAATAAGGGGATTCCCCAGTAACTACTGGGGAATCCCCTTATTCGATAACTCTTACCTACCCATTTCGTATAACATTGACATAACATATTGCATCATTAAATTGTTTAAGTTTCCTTTTTTTTTTGCTTGTGCTACTTATTTTTACCTATGAATTATGTATTTTATTTCTCAATAAAACTGCATATGTATATATATATATATATCATTTGTATGCATATGAATTTTACAGTTTTCAGCATTTTTTTTACACAGTTTTTAAACTAAATATAGTTCTTTATTTCATCTTACATGGTTTTCAGATAACATGGAACGTATGCCCAATTTTACTATAGGAAACTTATCTTTTTTTACAAGATTTTTTTTACACAAATTTCTGAGGAATGTATCTACCAGGTAAAAAAAGAGTTGGGTGTATGTATATTTCCAAATCTGTACCTCTTATTTTAAACTACAACTTCCTACAGCAAGAATTTACATTATAAGCTATCATTCAAACAGTGTGGATAAAACATATACACAATAAAATAATAGAATGTATGACATGATTAGCACTCAAAACATGAAGCTTTTTGCGAATTGTCTCATAAAATAAAAATGCATACGTTATACTATACTAATTTTAAGTTGCATACATCTAATATAATGTGCAGAATATGCAATAAATAAAGTCTACCCTACAAATTTAGTATAACTCAATATTATTTGAAATATCAGATGTTTACAAGATAGGCATAGCAAACATCTTGGAAAGGCAGAGGTTGATGATCGAAATAGGGATTATGACGTTGAATTTTATTTTACCACTGTAGATCTAATGTAATTGTTCAGCCAATAGGAAGGGGTATGACTTTTAAACTCTTCATACACCACTAGTTTACAGTACACATCAGTTTCTATGATGAATAAAAATTTCTAATACAAAATTCAGAGCAACATGAGTGATACTTATTTACAAAGTTAAATAATATATATATTTACCCATATGAAATCCATTATCGGAAGTAAAGATCACATAAGTCTGATTTAGTAGCTTTTTTAGATTCAGAACTTGGAAAATTTTCACTATACCATCATCCACAGAGAGCAAAGTTTGCCACCTATCATGAATGATAGATATTATTATCCTTGGGAATAGAAATTTTATGCTTTCATAAGGTTCAATTTTTCAATTTTTCTCTCTGATATGCAATTTAAAAATATGATGGGATGCACATGACTTTCCTTACAATTCAAGCATTTTGAATTTTCAATTATTTCATATACTTTCCCAGATCATTACCTCATTAAAAAAAAATAATAAATATTAATAATTAAAAAAAATCAGCAAGATATTAGAGAAAAATTGATATAAAATAGGTAGAATATGAAAGTGTTCAATTTTGTGAAGGTTTTCTGTAAATAATTAAAAATTAATTACTTTTTTTAAATTTTCGAATGCTTCTGAATCATGCTCAAATAATTAACTTACTTTAAAACAACCACAAGATCCTAAAGCCCAAAACTAGCTTAGTCATACATATATGGTTTGATAAGTTTGAATAGTTAAAATTACGATCATACAATTAGAGAGGGGTGGTTGCAAAAGTGCATCCACTTATTTAGAGATTCTTGGGACAAATCTAGATTGAGAAACTATGCCTAATTTTGATTTACAGTATAGTTTTTTGATTTCTTAAATCTTTGAAAACTTTGGTTACATTTTGCATGAGTTATGCACATATTTGTCTCCATTATATACAATTTTGTTAGTGCTATCGTAATTAAAATATGACTTTATTAAATAAACTAAATAGCAATGTAAAATGTACAAATAAAGTGTAATAAGCATATTTGCTTACTGCAATTTATTTTCACAACATTTTATGTTGTGATTTAGTTTATTACTTCAAGACTTTATATTGCCTGGCTATTTTATTAATCTGAAAAAAAAATTACAATGTAAGTTAAATTTTTAAATAATCACCTCTTTAGATAAAGAGAAAAACTACCTTTTTCGATATACTTCATCAATCTGATCAATTACAGTTCCAGGTAAAGGAGAAGGAGGTTGACGTAGAAGCCAATGCTTGTGCTATTGGATAAAATAAAGTAGGATATTTTAAGTGCATATCTTTCCTTTTTGAAAGTCACTTAAGCATACCTGCATCAAAAAAAAAAAAAGGCAAATTCAACAAAGTCCCCTTTATGATCTTTCATGGACTTGTGGCCCAACATTTTTGTGAGGACCTTTTCAAAGCTAATATAACTATAGCATCTTTGTATATTAACATATTTAAGATTAAAAATTAATTTTGAACATCCTCTGGATCCCCCAAAAGCTCTTTGACAGAGATGTGACTTTGATTTTAAATATCCACCATTCCAATCATTCAACCAACATCATTTAACTTGTATTATTTTAGCCTCAAAGCAATATACTAAGCTAAATATAATTTATATTTAGTCTTCATATCACCATTACCTTGGTGAAAGTTCAAACTTGTTTTGATATACAATATATCATATTTTATGCATAAAACCAATTATATGCTAAGGATAAACTTATTATTGAATATTTTCTTAATATTATAATATGTCTGTCTGAGGTGTCATTTGCAGCAGAAAACTGAAGTATCGGACAGTGGCAAAATTCAGTACAGGAGTCCTCGGACATCACAACTTGACAAGATTTTCAAACATTTGAATAAGTTGAATAAGTTATGAACATTTAAAGCTGAAATTTGGAAATATTTTGCTATTTTTAATCCAATTATTGAGTAGAATTATTCACTTGAATGCAAGCTCTTCTTTATGCAGATGCTTTTTCTGCAAACAATACCAACATTTGTTGAGATGGAATAACAACTGTTAATTTTGTATTATATTATCAATATGAGCATTGTGCTAAAAAATGACACAGATAGAATGAAAACATGTTGAGATAGCATTTATTTTTAAAAAATTTTACTGTATTTTCATCTCTTGTTAAATATATTTTAGCCCCATTGATCCAATTAACATGCAGTTTTTATTAGCATACTCAGCTTCCTTTTCAAAGAAGTCTGCTCATGTTCAAACCACTCACTTTTCCGGATTTATTTTGTTTCCTTCTACATTCACTTGCTTATTTAGGGTGTATTATTCCTAGTTTTAATTTAAGTGCCTTTTTATGGCATAGCCACTTATCAGCCCATGTGGCCACTAAGTGGGTGCTTATTTACAAAGGTCATGTTGGAGCTGAATTACCCTGCACCCATTATACATCAGGCCAAAGGTGGGGTTATTTTCCTTTTTATGATTTCAAATATTTTGAACATGCTTATTTAGGACATATAAAACGCACTTATTTAAGACATAATATACCTGCATTGTCCAATTGGCATGGTAACCCATGGAAAAAAGTGGAGAGAGGGAATAATTTTTGTTCCAAACAGGCAATTTGGAAATTGAGTGGTGTTATCTGTATCTGTATTATTTACACAGAGAATGATTATTAAGAACCACACAATGCTGCAACATGATAGTTTCATGTAAATTTTCTTTAAAATAAAAAATGCATAATTTGGACACAGAAAGGACTTTTACTTATTTTGGGATTCCACCGTCAAATTGAATTTCAAAAGGCTTTTGCGACCAAAAAAGTTTGAAAAACACTGTTCTAGCATATCATAAAATTAGAGGGAGCGTTACTAGTGACATCAAAAACGTAATTTTTTTTTTTTTTTTTAATGATGATTAATTTCAAAACCTCGGTTTCAAGAACACCGCTGTCTTAAGATAAAGCTTTACTACATTTAGAAAATTAATACTTACCTTTCCACCATAAATATTAAAATTTGGAGTTCTTGGGGCAGAGACATTGGTGAAGTCACTTTGGTACTGGGGTGCAGAAGTAAAAGGAGCATGTGGAGCAGGTGGTGAAAGGAACATGAAGAAAAGTTGGGATCCATTATGATTACGCAAAAATTGATTTGCCTCTTCAAACTGCAAATAAAGAATATTTTTAGAAATCTATATACAGGGTGTCTAGAAAAGTCCGTATCAGGAGAAATTTCTCGAGAAGAGTTATCCTTATTTTTTAATGCAGCTGTATAAGAAACCCCTATGCCACTATACTACAAGATAACATTCAGGGTGCTAACTCCCTTTTTATGGAGGTGCTGGGTGCTATTTTTCTCCTTTTTAGAGATAGAGAAAAAGTCAATTATAAAGTTGCAGAGTGTCACCAAATTAGTACAAAAATCTGTTTGTCTGATAGAAAAAGCTGAAAAGAACTATGAAAACTAGGTGCAGGGTGCTATCTTGCTTCTTTTTAGAGATAGAGAAAAAGTGAATTACAAATTTGCAGAGTGTCACCAAATTAGTACAAAAATGTGTTTGTTCGATAGAAAACGCTGAAAAGAACAATGAAAACTAGGGAATACACTCTAAATTCTACTAAAATAAATAACATTAATGTACACAGATGATTGGGATGCTTTGAGTTGGGAAACGTGATGCAAATAATCATTTGGCTGCACTGGCATTCCAGTTACATGCTACAAAAATGAGGATCATTTTGCAATATTCTTTATTAGTAAACACAGTAGACATGGCTCACAAAATGAAAATAAAAATCGGATGAAGTGACAAACACATAGCATAAGGATACAACACTGCAGATGAAATGTTCTTTCAACCTTCGATTAGTTTATTTATTCTTCTGTCTGTTTAACGACAAATTGCCTATGAAATAAAATAGTCAGCATTCAAACTAAATTTATTAGATCGTTTGTTATACAACTGTCATCAGACAATTTTGCAGTTTAAAGAATTGCATGCTTTTAAAAATATCTTTTTGGACAATGATTTACAGCTTTCTGTTATTGAACAAACACATTTTTATATATGGCAATGCTCCAACTTCGTAATTGACCTTTTCCCTCTATTTCTAAAATGGAGCAAGATGGCTTCACTGAACGTTGTCTCATCATGTAATGCCATAGGAGGTGTCCTATGAAGTTGCATTAAAAATATAAGGTTAATGATCTTTGTTCTCGAAAAATTTACCTTAATACAGACTTTTCTAAACACCCTGTATATAAAATAAAGTATGCAAATGCACAGTTTTGGATATATATTTTTTAAATTTGGTATTCTTATTCTCTACTTCACCACAGGTAACTCCATCTATGTTTTGAGTTTCTAGTGCCAGGGGTTGTTGAGATATTAAGAAGAAAAGCAAAATTAAACCTTCCACAGAAATAACATTATATATTTTCTAAGACTTTATTCGAAGAAAATTATATCATCTTGCTGAGCAATGAAATTAAATTAAATGTCTTTATTTGACACACAATTTTTATTCTATTTATATGATTTCAACAGGGTTTGATTTAAAGTGGTATTGCAAATTGGAATACATATCATGCATGAATGCTATACAATTTTAATTTTCTGTTGCTATTATAGCAAAACATCAATAAATTATCAGATTTCAGTAAAATTGCATTTGAAACATTCTATCCCCCCCCCCACACACACACACACAATCTTTTGTCAATGGCTTCACTCTGGAACATTGCACATCAAGGGGTCACTTTTATGTGCCATTCTATACTGTTGTCCATCTTTAAATTCATAAAAATAAGCTACGCAAATGCTGTGCACGAAGCATGTTTCTCTGTGAACTTCTGCAATTCAGGATTTGATGTCAGTGTTTATTGATTCAAAACAGTTTTTTTTATGGCTCTGAAGTTATCATTTGAAAAGAATCTTAGTAGTGGTGAGCTGTCGGCTGTTCAGAGGCTGGGCAGATATTGATTGAAGTGGCAAATTGTTTCATGAGTTGTGCATTGTATGCACTCATATTTGATTTTTTAGTTTGTATTTATGTGTTATGATGCTGTGTATCACCTCAAAAATATTCATTCAATTGTATTGAGCAGTTGCTAAGAAATCCGTGCATGTGAAGATAATTTTGGAAAGCAGTGTCCATATTTTACATACATTTTTGCAGGGCTGGGACACTAAAAAATGTGCTCTAATAATAAAAAAAGCAATTTTAAAAATATAACATATTAAAAGCATATGATATATCTTGTACATATAATAACAAACAAAAGTGCTACACGAAATCACTTTTGCATAGTATTAATGCTATGAAATATATCCAATACAGGATTTAAATAATAAACACATTGATATAAATATAAATTTAATAAACAAATGGTATTATATTTTTGATTGGATTGTATCAGTTACAGCCTTGGAATATAAGATTACAGGAATTATTTATATTTCTTAAGTCATCTGTTTTATTTTTGCAAAGACTTTTTGTATTCCTATATTTTCTATTGTGTTTAACTAATAGTTAAAACAAGATAAAAATGGCAGAGGTATATTTTCTATCATTTTACATCTTTATTTTTGTGTATATTGACCAAGCCTCAAGATCTGCCTGTGAAGACAATTTTGTACAATTCGACAAAGATTCTTATACTTCTTTTTAGAGGAATTAAAATAAATATTCGATTAGAATTTTTCAAAAAATGATGTCGTTTAAAAATCTACTAGAATTTGCACATATGTTTAATCATGAGCAACCCTAGGTACATCTGCTAGTTAATATATAAAATTCCTAAAATAAGAAGAAATAAATGTTGAAAATATTTATTTATACTAAGAAGTCACTGTTTACTATGATCATCAAATTACATTTTTTAAGTATACACATCAAAATTACAAAAGCATTTTTTTATATATTGGAGCTTTTCTTGTTTGAACTCAGAAGCACAAGTTTAAATTTTCCACTGATCAAGATTAAATCTGACCTGCATGAAGCATATTGTATGGGCTTACATGCATCCACTACTATGACTTCTATTTAGTCCTTGCCAAATCACCTAATGTGCACTCTTAACATTACTCTACTCTAATAACTTTTCACTCTAATAATTTGATTAACTATATTTAGAAACAACAAAAAAATGTGCTTTTCAAATTTCTGAAGCTATACTGTAACAATTTAAAGAAAATGAAAAATAAACTCCAGTAATAAATGAACACTATTTCAAAATTGAAATTAAGTAAAATCATGAAATGATTGAAAATAATCTCTATATATATACATGCTTACTATTATGTCAGTAAGGTAATCTTTTTTATAATCAGAACCATGATACACTTCTTTTCCATTTACTGATAATGAATAATTATAATAGCAGGAATTTCCAACCTAAAATGAAAATAATAATGTTATTGGTATACATATTTTAAAAACAAATCTTTAAATCAATATATATGTATATATATATATATTGGCGATAATTCAATATCACTAACAACTAAATGTAGTTTCTTTGCTAATTCATGTTGTTTGTGAGAATTATAAATATTATATTCTTGACTCAATACATAGCAAGTTTCATTGTTCATAGGACCAGTACATTTTGTTAGGGAGTCTTAAGTAATTGCATTTTGTTAGGGATTCATATAGTAACTAATAATATCGATCAGGAGAAGATTTTTAGGAACACTGCAAATGCTGCAGGTGGGGATATTTTATATAACTTTATGTAGCTTGCTTAACACCTTATTAAAAATAAAATACTATATAAGAAAATGAGTTGGTGTCTTAAGATATTATCATCTTAAAAGGTGTTCAATGCATTTTGTATCTAATTGACCACAATTTGATATTTGCATGTAAAGTTTATGTATGAAACATTCACACTACACTAAATCGAACTTTATATTTGAGTTGCTCGTATCAAGTTATCTTAGTATACTTAAATTGGAATATATTTCCAGTTTCTAATTTCAGGGATTGAGAAATATTAAATACAGGAAATTAACATAAAATAACCTGAAGTAGACAATCTTTTTTGAAACTTTATTTGAAGAAAATTGTATCATGTTGCATAGCAACAGAATAATACTGTCAAATTTTATTATTCAAATGTGTTAATAACACAGACATTTTTTTATTTAATTTAAACAATGAAAGTGATAGACAAATACATTTAATAAATTAAAATTATATTTTAGGTTGTATTTTATCAGTTGTAGCTACATGGGATAAAGATAAAAAATAAGATTAAGGAAATTCACATTTTTAAGACATCTGCTCTATTCTGGCAAAGATTTTTCAAATTCATGTGTTTCTGATTGTATTTAGCTGTTGCAACAGGATCAAAAATTAGTATGACAATATCTTTAGAAACTATTTCAGCATTTTTATTTTAGCATATATTTCCAAACTTCAATTTTTTTATAAATCAGTTTACAAACTCTACTAGAATATTTTATTCATTAAATTTTCCAGTGAACATAACATTGTATAGTGAAAACAAATATTCTTATGCTTTTTATATTTTTAAAAAGCAATTTGCTAAAATATTTATTGAAATGTTTTGAAGAACAACATGATATAGAATACTATTAGAATGTGCACATATTTAAAATCATGATGAACAATACTGTATATATTTGCAAGCATTGTAATATAGTGTTAAATGTACATGTGTGTAGCATATGACTCTGGGACAAAAATGAAAACATGCTGTTTTTTCCATAATATACTAAATTTGGTTTCAATTGGTTGAATAGTTTTGTAGAAATGGTTGCGTAAATTTGTAAACAGACAGATTGGTGGAATATTAAAATGTGTTTTTCAAAATCAGTACCCTCTTAAAACACCAAAATTTATAATTTGGCCAAAAAGTTCCTTTGATACAAAAACAATACTTCTTTTAAGTGAAACCAAAATTATAGTTCAAGAAAATTACAAATATTAAACAAAATGTAAAACAATTGCTAGCTATAGGAGTTCAAATTATATCACAAATATTGTAGTTAGAAACTTTGTGTGTGTGTAACACTAAATGGAGTCTTAATGGGCAGAAAGTGATTTTCGAATGCCAAAGCAATCCAATTCATATATAGCAGTAACTGAGCTTTGTAGATTTTTATATTTATGTTTTATGTGGATATAGTACAAATTAATAGTTGATTCTACAGAGTTTTCAGGTACAAAAGGTAAAAACACAATTGTGTGTAGTCTTTTTATTACCATACACACAGTCTTTATGATATATATTTATGAAATTTGAGGCAACTGTGTGCATATTAAAGACTGGATTTATGGACTTTGATTGAGGCTCATAAATTTATTGCACATAGTAAGTATTCTTGATGCTATTACAGAGATTGGATATTCCATGCTGAAAAGAGCTAAAAAGCTTAAAACTGGTCCACAGACACATATCTTTAATGGGATCATAATGTAAAATATTATAAAAGTTTTAAATAGTCACAATTACAAATAAGATCTATATGTAGATTACAATTCAGGGTTTGAAAATTGAGACATTGTTGATGTTCACGAAGCATTTATTAATCCATTTTACAAAAAATTAAATTTAAGGAAAACAAGAAAAAAATAGCTGAGTGAGTTTCCAAACTTTCATATTTCATGATATTTAGTTATATTTGTATCACAATCATTATCAGAATGAAAGAAAAGTTTTTTGTTTTTTTCAGATTTAAAATCTAAGTAATTTGGAAAAATTCTTTAAAAGTTTATTTTTAAAAATTGGCAAAAGCTTAGTGATGCCTATTGATGCATTTGGCTTATCTGTGTGAGGAAAAACTTCTGTGACTGCTATTGCATAGTTAAAATTATCAATCCCCTACTATTATTGCCTCAGGAATGATCATTGTTTTCCATAGGAAATAATACTATCAAAATCTTAAAATTTGAGCATTTTAACAATTCAAATTCTAATCATGAGTTTTATTAAAAATTGTATCCAGTTATCACTTTTCACATGCATCTACATATAAAATTTTATAACAACTAGTGAGACTCGCAGGCATTCTGCGTGTAAGTAATTTAAAAAACTGGTTTAATCATGAGATATCTACTACAATAAAAGATAACACTTAATCACTGTTTACGTAGCCTAAAATTCAAATTTTAACTTAGTAGCTAGTTTCCAGCAGGCAGTTTAAGTTTAGTTATATATACATATATATATATATATATATATATATATATATATATATATATATATATATATATATATATATAGTATATACACAGGGTGTCCAGTGCTATAGGTGCCCAATGGCTATTTCCTCAACTGTCAGTCACAGAGATACACTTCCAATTGCAAAAATGTTTTAAATTTTAAAATCTATTATCATAGAAACAGTTTAAATCAATAAATGCATTTCTGAAAGAAATACGAAAAATAAATTTTTATACAGTCCGCTGGTCCTACCAATTATATTTGGGAAAATCATCCTCATACAATTTCATGCAATGATGAAAAAAAAATCATCCTTTTATGACCAAAATTGACCGACTTATAGCTGTTTAAAGTTGGAGCACTTTTTGTGCTGAGAAATGGTCAATACAGTCCCTGATTAGTTGGTTGCCTGAAACGGGACATTTTTATGCACGGAAAAGCGACTTAAGTCATAAAGTTTAATGCTTCATAACTCAGTGAATTTTGGTCGTAAAAGGAAGATTTTTTTTTTTATTTTGCATGAAATTGTATGAGGATGATTTTCCTAAATATAATTGGTAGGACCGGGGGACCGTATAAAAATTTATATTTCGTATTTCTTTCAGAAATGTATTTATTGATTTAAACTCTTTCTAAGATAATAGATTTTAAAATTTAAAACATTTTTGCAATTAGAAGTTATCTCTGTGACTAACGGTTGAGGAAATGGCCATTGGGCACCAATAGCACTGGACACCCTGTATATATATATATAATGATTGTTAGATAAAATGTTAGTTTAATTTTTAAACTACTTTATCCAAACAGAAGTAAGAAAACTCAATTTAAACAACCAAATATAATCCCAAAAAGCTCCACAAAATCCCCATATAAAATTTTGAAAAACTGGAGTTAAATAAGTTGTGGCCTTAAGAGCAAAAATCTAGCTGCTAAGTTGGTAGTTATTGCATGTAATGTACGTGGATTGCATGTGCCTGCACAGCGGTCTTAAGGCAAATCCGCCAATTGTTGGATTAGAATTTTTCAAGTCGGGGTATGAAATTTTCATGATATCAGAATCAGAGTATAGTACTGGCTATGACATAAAGTGATTCAATTCAAGTAACAGTAAGTAAAATAAAAATGAAGTTTATTACTCACTAAACCATATGATAATTGAAAGCATAAAAGCATACATCTAACTTTGATGCAGCTCACAAAAAGGTTATAGCAGGGTTATTGGGGTACCGCAGGGGTAAAAGCAGGGTTATTGTTATTATACAACTTAGCGGTGACTGCCCAGAAACTGTACCATTAGCTCTATAATATGCACCTAGCTGAGGTGTGCAATAGATAGCTACTGAATGATCTGCACTGTTAGCCGTGACTTGCATGCATAGTGGAGATGTTCAAACAATAGTTACTTCATAAACTGCACCATTTGCCATAACTTGCGCACATAGCGGAGGTGTGTGGATCGATAGTTACTTCATGAACTGAACCTTAAGTCATGTCCTACATGTGTAGTTGAGGTGTGCAATTGATAACTATTTCATGAACTGCACCGTTAGCCGTGATTTGTTCATGTAGCGGAGGTGTGCGATCGTTAACTACTTCATGAACTGAACTTTTAGCCATGTCTTACAAGCATAGCTGAGGTGTGCGATCAATAGCTACTTCATGAACTGCACCGTTAGCCATTACTTGTTCATATAGCAGAGATATGTGATTAACGGTGATAATTGAATAATATGAGGGAAATACGTTCTCCTATATTTCATCAAAACCAGTAAAGATTAAAACTACTGCAACGAACTATTCTAGACACAACTCTTTCCTACCAATTATTCTATATTTTGACAGACTCGACATAAATAAACACATAACTACATATTGCAGCAAATGGCGGCTCAAGAGAATCATAGTCCAGAAAGGTATATTTTTAAATATTGGTTCTAGAGCAAAAATGCTTACAGAGTTCAAATCTTGAGAATTTTCTACTCCAAATGCATATTAAATATAGAATATTTAACAAAATCTTAAGTTGAAAAAAAAATGAAAATTGTTTAAACATTTTATCTGTTGGAAGACAAAATGTATTTGTTTAACATTCTTCACATTTGTGCTCTTTCATTTTTCTTTTTTTTTTTTGTTACAGGGAGCATGGTGGTTGATTAGTTGTTTCATTTAATCACCAACCTGCATTGTTTAATCAACCTGTGACAAGTGCCTATTCTCATAGCCAGAAAATAAAAGAAGGTATTATGATATCCATTATTGCAAATAAATGAAAAATGAATCCAATATCCAGCTTTGTTCTCAGTATCTGATATAATATGCAGTGGCAGCTAGTGCCAAGAGGGCGCACAGCATGCGACTTTCTCATACCCCCCATCACCACCATCCTACATTATTTTTATTTATATAAATGTATTAAAAATTTTTGTAAAAATTTTTTGCATATTTTGCAAATTTTTTCAAAACGTCCTTCCACAAAAGTGTAGTGCTGCCATCTTGTAACACATTCAGCAACTAAAATCAACAATGTAGTTGCTGAATGTGTTATAAAAGGGCAGCACTACAAGAATTTTCTACACTGCGGCTTCGTCGTAGAGCCGCAAATTCAGAGCGACCCAGATAGAACGAAGACACATAGTTTCAAATACTACTGTGAGTTTAAATGAATGAATATGAGCATTGGCTATTTTCAAAGCATTGTCTGCTGCATATCGTTGAGCGCCCATCACCAAAAAAAATGAGCCAGTTTATTGCGGGTCTTTTATAATTGGCATTATTTCGCTATTGTGGCTGCACTTAAGAATATGAATTTAACAGATTCTGTTGTTTTCAAATACAGTTTTGGTATTTTTAAATAAATCCTTGAATAAAATTACTATTTATACAAGAATAACTTAGTTTATTTTTAAAGTTAAATAAGTAATTCTATTTTAAATTGTTCAACAGTTTATATTTTTAAAATATAAAAATTCATATATATGTCTGATCAAAAATTTGTCACATTCTCTACATTTATGTATATAAAGGGAAAGTGTGAAGATCTACGTGTGTAAATGGCTGTTTATGCATGTAAGAGTATGTGGACTCAATATCCAAATAACGAATGGGGCGATATGAGCAATATCTTGTACTATTATATTGTCTATAAAGTATGAAATGCTATTTACTTTTAGCGAGTACAAACATACAGAACGCACCCATATTTACAATTTTTTAATATAAAATAAATAAATGGCAGTCAATCATGTAAAATATTTTGATAATCAAAGTACATGATCATTTTATGAAAACTATTTTTCAATATAAAACATTTTTTAATATAAAACAAATAAATGGCAGTCAATCATATAAAATCTTTTGATAATCGATATGCATGATCATTTTATAAAAGGTATTTTATAATCATCAGACACCAAATTATACAGTAATTTTATTATCAATAGGAAACAAAGAATACCCAATTAGAAACCCTGGCATGCTCCAATTTTGAGATGTTGGTAGTTAATTCATGAAATGACTTATACAGTGACCGCCGCTTATAAGAAACACGTTCGTTTCGCTCGTTTTGTTTCTTATAAGCAGTTGTTTCTTAAATCCGGAAATTTTTTAAATATCGTTCTTCCATTGTAAATACTAACTATTGAACACAGTTTTACAGAATTTAAAAGATAAATGTATATAAGTAAAACATTAGTACGTACATAATACATTTGTAAATTGAGTTTTGCATTCAAAAATATTTCTTATTTTACGAATTAAGCCTTACAACTTAAAATATTATCTATATGCATATACTAGTATGTAGTTAAATAAGAATAAAAAGTAAAACTCATAGTTCGTTCATTTATGTATAAGAGCATAGTACAGTTTCATACATACCGTAATCTGTTACTGAGGAACAGCAAAAAATTATCCAGTGTAGTTTGTGCTAACGAGTCTGTGATTAGTTTACGTACATCCATTTCTAAATCATAAAATAGTCCATAAACTTTTTCTGATGTCCCTCTATGTTCAAGAGTTTTTCTAATTATAGTTAGGGCTTCTCGCGACTGTTTGGCTGTAGAAAAATTTTCTTCTTGTGGAACGTCGTCTTCATTTTCTTCTTCGTTGCAAACATTCTGAATTTTCGCAACTATGTCATCATCACTTTTTTCTTCAGATGTTTGTAAATTTTCGTCGATGTGAATCCATTCTTCGAGAGGTGCTTCTAATTCTTCTTCATCTTCTGCTGGTATGTCAACATTATTTTTCAAAAATCCTGCTTTACGGAAGCAATTAAAAATGCATATGTCAGAAACATTTTTCCATGCGCCTGCGATCATATGGATAGCATCAAGCAAGGTTATTTTCCTGCTTATTTCGGAAGCCGATCCTTTCTCTTCATCAGTTGCATCCACTGTCGCAAATTTGATCGATACAGAGTTTTAAATGCTTTAATAATTCCTTGGTCAAGAGGCTGTATGATGGAAGTTGTATTGGTGGCAAAAAACAAAGTTCAATGTTTGTCAGCTGTACTACAGGATGAGCCGAACAGTTGTCAAGGATTAAAAGATTTTTTTCTTTTCCCATCAGTTCCCTGTCCCACTTTAACAAAAAGTCTTCAAAAATTCTACTTGTCACCAGGCATTCTTTGAATTTTCGTAGATCACTGGCAATTTTTTTATTCCAATTAAACAGCGAGGACGTTTGCTTTTGCCAATAACTAAAGGGTTTTTTACAGTTCCCGTCATATTAGTTGTTAGCAGAACTGTAACTCGATCTTTTTGTTTTTTTCCAACGGAGGATAGATCATTTTTGAACATCATTGTATACTCGGGCATCGCTCTAAAATAGAGCCCAGTCTCGTCAGTGCTAAAAATTTGATGAGGAGCGTATTTTTCTAATAGAGATGGTAAGCTATGCGTAATCCATGAAGATGCCGACTCGGAGTCCGTGTCCTGCTTCTCTCCATAATTTTTTTTGTACACAATGTTATTTCGTTCTTTCCAGCGGCTTAACCAACCATCAGTCGCACGGAACTCTTTTTCTCCTAATTTTTCCGCAAAATTTTCTGCTTTTTTCAGTAAAATTGCCCTACTGATAGGAGCGTTCTTTAATCTGGCGTTAGAAAACCATTGTAAGAGTGCTTCCTCTATAGCAGCTGCCTTTCCTTCTCGCTTCCGTTTTCTTTGAAGATTACAATTTGGCGTCAAAATTTCATTTCTGCCTTTCCGAATTTTACATAATGTTGAGTGCGGAATTTCTAATGCAGAAGCAACTTCTCTTTGACTACACGGAGGTAGAGAATCATACTTTTTAAGTAAACTTTGCTTTTCAAGCAAAGTAAGGGTTTTTCTCTTTTGAGACATGTTTCCACTAGCAAAACATAAAATTACTAACTAAAGCTGTACGAATCTTATTTGAGTGCATAAGCAAAGATGCCTTTCCTTATCAGTACGTTTCCTTAACTGCCAAAAGATTAAAACTCGTTTCTTACTGGTTTTGGGGTTGCTCCCCCTAAGCCTTTCTACGGAGAAATTCTCTGTCATCCTTTGTTAAATAGCAAACTCCCACCCCCTCCCCGTACGCCCAGAGACAAGAGATAACAACTCGCCCTTCAGTTAACCTTAAACAAATCGATTTTTTTTTACACCCGCGTCGCAAGGAAATCAACAAATTTTCTGTAGGAAACTGTTTCTTATAAGCGGAATCGTGTTTCTTATAAGCGACACAATTTTAATGTTAAAACGAAGTTTGTATTTGTTTCTGTCGTTTTGGGTCTTATAAACGGCTGTTTCTTATAACCACTGAATCTTATAACCGGCGGTCACTGTACTTGTAAAATAAACTTTACATGCAAAAATTGCAAAATAAATCGGTAAACTCTTTTCTCATGCAGCATTTTTGCATTATAGCACATTTGGAAACAATGTTGAATAGCGACGCCATCAATGTAGCCAAAAATGCCAAACACCAATCAAAGTAATACGAAGCCAATATAACCTTTTTATATATTTGTTGTAAGTGCATATACATGTGAATGCAATTATTAAGTTTATTGAGGCATTGATGACAAAAGAACCAAATTTTAATATATATGCAATTGATTTAATGTGAATAACATTGTTCAAAGCTTTTTACATGTGATTATTAGATTGTTACAGAAATTAACTTACTTTGGAATGAAATAAATTTATATGCAGCCCACATCATATGTTTTTGACTCTTGAATGTAAAAAATTATGAAGAACGGTAAATATTTCATAGATGCCTATAAATCTAATATGATTTAACATTTCTTTTTGTAGTGCAGTGCAATATTCAACTATTAAATCTTAAAAAAAAAAAAAAACTATCAAATTTAATTATAAAACAAAAAAACAATAATTTCCAAAGACATTTAAAATATATAGTAAAAATCACTCTCACAGCAAAATGTTTGAAAGTCTTGAATTTATAATGAAACTTGAAGTTTTATTATAAATTCAAGTTTAGTAGCCAATTATCATTATACACAAACACATATACAAACAAAATTTCGATTTATTTATGTATATATATACAGGGTGAGTCAGAACTTTTTGGCCAAACTTTAAGGGGTTATAAACCACATCTAAACAAGTAATTTTTGTCATATAAAGTAGGGTCGTAACGCAAGAGGTGAACCGCTAGACGTTGCTGACATTGAAAGTAGTGACGACTGCGTCAAAACTAGCCAGGGTTTAAGCTGATCGCCTGATCTCTCCTACCTCAACTTTTTCCTGTGGGGCCATATGAAAAGCCTCATCTACGATAGCCCCATCAACTCTGATGAGGATCTTATTGCTAGGATTACTGTTGTTGCCGGCGTTGTCCAAGATATGCCGGGTATTTTTGTTAACGTGCACTGCTCGCTACATCGCAGGTGTGAAGCCTGTATTACTGCTGGTGGTCACACTTTTGAGCAGGTTCTGTAACTTTGTCCATACATTCTACAATTTCTGTCAGTAAAACATACTCCGTGCCTACTCTGTCATTTTTGTTTTTCCTCTTTTCATGAGAGAGTCATCATTTCCTCATTTCATGAGCTACCATCTAGCGGTTCACCTCTTGCATTACAATCCTGCTTTGTGTGACAAAAATACCAAGTGGCGCATGTTAGCAAAAATACCCAGCATATCTTGGACAATGCTGGCAGCAACAGTAATACTAGCAACAAGGTCCTCATCAGAGTCGATGGGGCTATCGTAGATGAGACTTTTCATATGGCTCCATAAGAAAAAGTTGAGACAGGAGAGATCAAGCGATCAGCTTAAACCCTGGCTAGTTTTGACGCAGTCGTCAATGCGTTCAATGTCAGTGACACCTAGCGGTTCACCTCTTGCATTACGACCCTACTTTGTATGACAAAAATTGCTTGTTTAGATGTGATTTATCACCCCTTAAAGTTTGGCTCAAGAGTTCTGACTCACACTGTATATAATCAGTGCCCCTCTCTATGTAATGATCATGAGTCGCCACTGATAATATGCAATGCAAAGCTCCAGAATTCTTTATCGTTGTAAATAAATTAAAAATGAATCCAATAACCAGCTTTGCTTTCAGCATCTGATGTCATACAGAATGTAGCACTCTAGAATACTGCTCTTTATATATAGATAGGTATATTAAGTTTTAATGTATTGAGTGCATACTTCACACACTTACATGTACACATATACAGACAGAAATCTTTACAAAAAGTGTTCCAAATGAATTCAGGAGCTTTTAAAATGTATCAAAATAGTTAATTCAAAATTTTTTTATTATTGAGGACTCAAATTAACTACTTTGAGGAAACAATATTTCTATACAATAATATGAGAGACTAAATACAAATACACATTTGGAAACAGAAAAATACAAATTTTGTTAACTTACCAAAGACATCCAATGATCCCACCCTAGAGGAACATGCCTTACACCACCAGTGGATGACTTTCCATACTAAAACAATGCGAAAGTTAATACACAATAAATTATAGAAATAAAGAAGCAAGCATTTATACCTTTTTCATACTACAGAGAAATGAAGGTCTGTTTAGGAATAAAAAATCAATCATATTAAAATACTCCATAAGAAAAGCTCTTCTTTGTGACTGCCTATCCCACTTGGAAATAAATTTGGTGAAATATTGTCAACTTGACAACTTTTGAAATATATCACCAAATTGATAAAAATTCAATATCTCTGAAAATTAAGTTTAATTCTTTGATATTATCTGTGACTTTGCGAGAATTAATTTTAATACTGAATTTCAATATAGTTTTGTGCGAAACAAAATACTTTAGAGCATTGATTCTTAAATTTTTTAATGTAACAAATCTCTTTGAGTTCCTGAAATAACAAACCTCCCACCCCCTTTAAGAGATCCAAAAATATACAAATGTATTCTCTTTATTTAATCTATAAATGTACTGTTCAGTAGCCATATTTAGTAGAATTGATGAAGAAATGTTCAAGTTTAAAGAGTTAAAATACAGTAGACATGCGATAATCTGCAGTTGTAACAAATATTCAATAATCAAAGAATTTTTATTTGATGAAAAATGCAATTAATCCTGAGCTAACAAATTAAAATTGACAATGCAGTCAGCTGTGAGTAATAGGGTCACATCAAATATGTCTTGTATTCACACTACATTGTAGGTAGGGGGAATCATATCTTTATTGAATGAAAAATTACATAAGTTTTCTATAGGGGGTTCATATTTCAAAATGAAATTCTTCATTACACATCTCTCCTTCATTCGATCAAACTCCCTTTCTGGGATTATGGTTTTGTCTATCTTCACATGATGTCATAATAATCCCCGCCTTGAGCCACCAAATATTTAGAACAATCCCTGCATATGACTATAGTTTTAATCTAAAAGGAGTTATTTCAAAAGATATTACCTGATTGAGATATTTTCCAGCATAAAAAGTGGAATAGCCAGCTTTCTTCAAATGAGTGATGAAAGTGTTTGGCTCCTCACTGTTTTGCCAAAAATGAGAATTGCAATTACCACTGATAGAATTATTGACAACACCATGATTATGAGCATATTTTCCAGTCAGAATACTAGCACGACTAGGGCAGCATAGAGGTGTTGTTACAAACTAGACAGAAAAAAGAAATCGTAGCAAACTACAGAAGAAAAAGTGACCATAACAAACTACTGATATATAAAGGAATGATTGTAACATTATTTTATATATAAACATAATTGGAACTAAAGTGGTAGGTACTAAAAATCATTTAAAGAATAAAATTTAAAGAAATTTGTAATAATTCAGAAATATAGATTTCTTACCATATTTGTAAATTCTATACCATTTTCAGCTATAAGAGATTGAGTTTTCTTTAAAGGTATCTGTTGGAGTTAAAAGAGTATTAATAGAATGAATATTTTCAAATTTTAATATCTTTAAAAACATAAATAAAGCACAAGTATATGAACAGTTTTAGCTTGAAATTTGCGAATTTATAAATAGACTAAATTATTTAAATAGACTAAAAATTTGAAACATTAAATAAATAGCATAACTGGTAAATAGACATAATTATATAAAAAAATGTTGACCTTATTTTGAAACATGTGTAAAAATGTTTTTGAAACAAACATGCATAAAAGTTGTATCTACAAGATGTAACAGAAACAACAGTTGATCATAATCAATCAGATCGAGCAGCGTGTCTGATTTTTACTGATCGTGTGTTACTACATTTAGAACAAAAATAGTATAACACCAAATCTCTTCATAAGCAGAAAATAATCTTAATTAACTTTGCAAGTAAAAATTTAAAAAAAATTGCTTTTGAAATAAAAATTAAAAATACTGTCACTTGCAAAGAAAAAGCGCAAAAATGCGTACTAGGAACAATGTGTGCACAGTAGCGTATGTTTGGGGGGAACCTAGCCCCCCCCCCCCCCACTTTTCAAGGCTTTTTAATGTTATGCGCATTTTTCATTTAAAATAACCCTGGCATAAGCAAATGTTAAACAGTTGCCTCCTCCCCTCCCCCACACAAACACGTTTTAGAATCATGATAAGCCACCGAGTGTGCACCTTAATAACATTATCAAATCAATTTCGAAGAAATAATATTTCTACAAAACGCACCATACCACCAAGTAACACATCTTGATCATCTGTTAGAATGAATACAAAATTCGGCTTAGACCAAACTGTTTTGCTCGCTGTGAGAATTATCACCCACATAAACCACATTATGCCTGGAAAAGCCTTTTTCACTTATTTTACAACTTCTGCTTACTAGAGAATTTAGATTTCTATACAGAAAGTTAATTTTACTTCAATTTATTGCTTTAAAAGTAGTGTAATATTAAAGACTTTCAAGAGTTTGGCGAACTCATAAATATTTTTAAATCAAACTCTCCTAAATAGGAGTCTTATTAAAATTTAAAATGCCGTAAACAAAGAGCAAAGCAGACGCTTTTGATAGTTGAAGTTTGAGTTACGTGGTAAATCTAAGAAACAAAAGATATATTGCTGATGCATTTTGGCGCATGCGTAGTTTGTAAAATGTAGTACCAAGGGCCTACACAGTCAGCATTTAGAAGTATTGCAAATATTAAAATTTATCTTTGTAAATCTGGCTACTTAAATTTTTTCAGGCGGGAATTTCTATTTATGTCTGTTATGATTCGGTACGACAAATTTCACTATAATATAAAGAAATGTATTATTTTACGCTTTATTACTTTACTGTCGAGTGCATTTCAATTCAAAGTTTTTAATTTATAACATTCATTTTAATATCCGAGTAAATTAATATAATTTTTGTTTGACACTACTTTCGCTTTCCTATGATTAAATGAAATGTTTTCCTGTTTAAATAATTGATTTGTATTCATGACATATCCAATTTTTAGAGAAAGGTTTTTTTTATTATTAAATTCACTGCATAAACATTAATTTGACATTTTAAGATCAATATTTTAAAATTTTATTTTGCAGCATGTGTGGAAAAATGCTGACTTCCTGAATATTTTAATTTTGTATTAATATAATTAGTATATTTCATTATAATTGTTTGTTAAAGAGACTTAGTGGCAAACTTTGTAATAGGTCTGTTCCTAAAGCGGCATATTCTAACAAGACAAAATCCTTTAATAATGAAATTATGAAGTCATTTAAAATGCAATATAAAAAAAAAATATTTCATATTGTTTAATTACAGAACAATATTCAGTGCTATCATGTGAGAATATATTAAATTCGAATTTCATTTTCAATAATATGAATTCCATATATGGCAATTCTGAAATCTGTTCAAATTTCTTTTGCAGAAACTTATAAATGTCTGAGTTACAATCTATTCCATTCATTCTGGTATTACTCTATACATTTCTATAGAGCATTACTTAAGAACTTTATGTTAATTACAGGTTTTAAGCAGTGCCGTTCACAGAAAGATTTTAAAATTGCAGAAATTTTAGAGAATTATTAACAAAAAACAAAAATTCTTTTTGTTATTATGAGCATATGCACTGTTACTTTCATTTTCAAAAAACTATATTATATATCTAACTCTGGTAAATCATGTTTTTTTGCTCTTTTTTTTCCATTTACTGGTATCCTGAAAATATTACCTGAATAAATTAGGTAACCAGAAAATCAATATTTTTGTGTAAGATGTGTGCGCATATACCGTATATGACTCGACAGATTTTTGTAGAAAATTTTCAGGCAAATACTTTTGTTCGCAGACAGTTTTTAATTTTATACCACTCTGGTGTTAAATAATAGTATTTAAAAACAACTAATATATTATTTATGAGTGGCAATTGCATTAGTATTTAAGGGCATGATATTTACTTTTATCTAACTGTGGCAGACTTATTAATATTCCGTAGAGTTATCAAGTGACAGCAAAGTCGTAAATTCATTTCTGAAGTACTATTTATTTGTTGATACAATATTTAATGTTATTTCCAGACCCATTGCACTTAACTACTTCACTTTTCTAAATATCTACATTTATTTTTTTTAACTGGGAAATTATTTTATGGCAATCTCTACATAATAAATAAAAACACTTGATAAAAAAATAAGCAATTTAATTATACAAGTATAATAAAAAAAATTGCTCAAACTAAATAAATCTGCAATAAAAATACTTTCTTAATAATACAGAAGAAGTTTATTAAAAGTAACTAGTTTTGGAGCCCCCCCCCCCCCTAAAAAAAAAAAAAAAATGCTGAAAGATAAATAAATAGCACTACAAGCATATAGGTGTCTTGCAAATTTTGTTTAGCAATTTTTTACTTGGGTCTCATGTTGCAACAATTTATTGAAAGACTTATACCTTTACTGGTGCAGTTTTACTTTATTTGCTTATCCTGAAGAAAAATACAATTTCTCCAAAACTGGTTGATACCTTTAATTAACTTTTTATGTTGTTACTAATGAAATATTTTTGTTGCAGATATGTGCAAATTTTTAATCCACCCAGTATACCTTTACTTCAAGATTAAAGAAATACCATTTTTTCAAAGTGGCAAAAAATCACGGCAAATTGGCCCGTTTGATTATTTTAACTGTGGTTTTGTTGGTCTGTTTAGTACTCAGGAAGGGGATTCAATATATCTTTGAAGCATACAATGCTGTATTGCATAATAATTTGTGCATAATTATATTGATTTTTTCCTTAGCTCTATATAATTTGCTGCTATAATTTAACTTTTATTCATTAAGCACTATTATTATTTTAGAGCAAAACTAATTTGATTTATTATAAAATTGAATACTAGCTATGGGGATTGCTGCAATGGAAGAATTAGTGAAAACAGTTGGAGCAATTCTGAAGACTCTTGAATGCCCTATTTGGTAAGATAAATGAATCTAATTTTTTAAAGTATTTAACCATTTTCTGCATGATTTGTAATGTGTTTTTAATTGCAATCATGGTACTATACTTCTTAGTTTCAGTTAATAAAGGAGGCCATATAACTCAACTCCCATGTAAAAGATGAAAGCATATTTAAGTGCTTATTTAGGATATATTGTACTCTCACAGTGAGTGTACCCAGATTGCATCCCTCCCCCTATACACACGCGCAATAGGGATATGCAGTCAATAGCTACTTCAAGAATATTATTTTAAATTAAGAACATTTTTTAAAAAAATGGTCAGGGTTTATGACCAAGTCAGCTAAGCACTTTAGCAAATTGCTCTGTTCTCCCCCCCCCCCCACCACCACCACCACCACCACACACATAGAAAAGAAAAAATAATTAGTTTTAAGCCATAAATTTATTCATTTTTCCTTTAGCCTGTGTGGGAGAGAATGGAGGAGGGAGGGATTCTAACCTTTACTAATATATTTTGCTTCCCTAGACATTTTTTTCTATCTTTGCCTTTGATTACTCCTGAAAATGAGACTGATGACTGAAGGCACCATAGATAGTTTTTTCTAGAAATGCTAATGTGAGACTAGAATTCCAAACGCTTCACTTGCTGAATAATTTATATTTATTTCATTCATTTTCTAAATAATTAATAGGTTTCATTTTTCAATAATAATGCATAAAAAGATCCATAATTTTTAAAACTTCTGTAAAGTTTGTTTTGTGGTAATTTATTAGTTATCTTTTTATAAAAAATATTTATATACTTCATTTGATATATTTCTTTTTCTGTTAACTAGGATAACTTGGACAGTTTCTATTAGAAAAACAGCAGCGTTTGAGATTTTAAAACTTTTCTTTATGTGATGTAGCATTTACTCAGCAGCAGCATATTTTCTTAACCTGTTTTGTTTATGTGTAAATGCTTCAGTAATCGGTCAAAAGTTGCTACTTTCTGATATTAATTTTAATGTTCCAATTAAAAAATTTGATTTTGTTTAGCGATTAAAATGTGTGTTCTGACTTGGTGAAAACTATTTCTATTTTAAGATGTCTTTGATTTTGAAATGTAGAATCTCATTTTTTGTGTATGATGCATATGTTTCTCTTTTTAGCTTAGAAACTTTGAAAACACCAGTCTCAGCTGGATGTGGTCATTTCTTTTGCAAGTAAATTTATTTTTGTTATGATTTTTTTCTTCTATTGTAATTTTATTTTCCTCACAGTGTATAATAGATGTGTGTATAAAGAAAGTATTATAGTGGGGTTGAAAATTTAAGTTTTTTAACAGCTTTGTATGCTTTAATCATCTCCAAACAAAATTAAACATTTATGCTGTAATGTGTGTTTGAGATTCTGGACATATAATTATATGTACAGCTCAAACTGTTGCTTATATAACAAAGCTAAAATTATTTCATTAAAAGCAACATACAACACAGAATTAATTGTGTTGATCAGTTTTGAAGGTAAGAAACAGCCTTTATTTAAGGCACACAAGAAGTGCAACCTTTACTCAGCGCTTCTTGTGTGTCCTAATGAAAAAGGCTATTTCTTGCCTTTGAAACCTGTTGACACTATTGATTTTGTATTGTATGTTGCTTTTAACAAAGTTACTTAATTTTTATTATATTCAAGAAAATGTACCTGGTGTTGCCCGAGAGTTAAAGCAGGGATAAATTGAATTCGTTAATCTAAAAATATAACAAACATTATATTTTATCTAAATAAAAGTGAAAAGTGCATACAATTCATGTACAACCACTGCAATGACACCATCACTTAATTATCCCCTTTCTTTGCTCTACTTTTATAATGGATACGATCTGTGCAACTAAGCAAAAAGAAATTGAAAGATGAGAAAAAAAAAAAATCCTTGTAGGAGAGAAGTCTTTTGTGGCTTTAAGCCCATGCGTTGTTGCCAAAATGAAGGGAGAAATTATAGCCTGGATGAAAGTGTGTTGCATCGAAAATATTACAGGAACATTCATTTTTGTAAAAATTATAATAAATAAATAATAGCTTCAGGAATTTTTTTTTGTTTTGGAGCAGTGTGTAATATTTAAAAGAGCTGCTATTAAATTATAAAACTCAATTTTTTTATATCACAATTTAAAAATCAGACATTTTCAACACCACATGAAAAGTATATATATTTTTTTTAATTCATGAAAATTTGTCTATTAATCATGGATTGCATTAAAAAATTGTTAGAATTGAAATTTTTTGATTCGGTCTTTACGATGATGTCAAGATCGAAACTCTGTGATTATATTTTCAGCTGCTAAGAAACTGATTTGTGTAAAAGTTGTCCAAAATTAGGATAAAGCATAAAATAACTAAAAAAACTAATTTGATTTTTTGAAAAATAACACCAAAGTGCACTTGTGTACGTTGAGAAGTATTTGTGCACCAAATTTCATGGCTGTGCGATGCTTAAAATTCCCACTACAAACAGACACTCAGACTTTTCTCTGTATTATATAAAATTGTCTCAAGAGCAAAATGAATGATTTAAATGAAATTTTTTATATTTTATTGCAATACATAATTGAAAAATACTAGAATCTATTTATTTGATTTTGAGCTAGATTGAGCATGTGGATGATCCTTAAATGTTTCAACTTAATAATAATAATAATATATATATATTATTATTATTAATATCAGTTAATAACTACAGTACTGTAGATTCAATTTAGATCTAACATTTGTAAATTTATGCATATGCAGTAGATAGTTTACAATGTGCCAATAATAAAAATAAATATAAAAATAAATAAATATAATAAGACTAATTTAAAACACGAACAGTATCAGTGTCATACCCTGGTTCAAAAACAATATGGAGGAAAATAAAGTAAAGAGGATATTAAAGGTAATATTAATAATACACATGAATTTATCAACATTCAAGAGCGATACATACAAATCAAGTTCAAACATCAAAGGTTTATCAAAATCTGGAGGCTCAAAATATTAAAATGACAATAAATAAAAAAGAAAAGAAAAGATGCAATCCAAAAATATGAAATTGGATAGAACCTCTGTAGATCCAGTTTTTCCAGGATCTTTGCATCCACAGAGGTTCCAAATGTGTTTCGCTCAATGATACAGCCATATGGCCGAAACATCGTCAAAAGATCCGACACATTACCAGACAGAAACAAAAATGGAAGTAACAAATAATATTAAGCAAATGGAAAGAAGAGGATGAGAGTGCATATAGCAAACATATCAGTAATCTATCCAACAATCCACAAGGATGCAGATAGAAATTGAAACTCATACCTTTCTTCACCATTATTCATGACACCTAATATTTCATTGCTCTATCCTAGGATGAATTTAGAAAGAATATTAGAGAGTGCCATCTGTTGTGAATTATAGGAAATACTCCTGAATAAGATATTCAACCAATAGACAATAAATATACAAATAGACATGTTTCAAACCCAAAAATTAGAGATATAAAGAAAAATATGTTTACAAATTATACTAAATAATAATTAATATTTATATAATATGTATCCAAAACTTATCACAAAGATAATTAAAATCTCCAAGAATATTTTGCTATTTAAAGTATACAATAGCAATTTCAAATTTGACTAAAACAATAAATGATAGATTTTAAATTAAATTCAAAATTTCTAAAGTGATATTTAACAAAATTATCTGAATAGGATTCAGCCTTACAGTATTGAAATAAATCTGCTAGATGGTTACTATATTGTGTATTTTCACATAACCTAAAAATCCCATGAAATTGATTTATTAAAATATTTTTGTATACCTGTTTACTCATACATGAATTAAAATTGATTATCTTGTGAATTTTAAATAGAAAACCTTTTCTTTTGTCAAAAATGTTTGACAAAAATGAATATTCATTATCAAGAGAGAGAGTTAAATCTAAGAAATTAACACTAGATGAGTGTTGCTTTCGTTTGGTATATGGGATAAATTTGGGGGATAAAAATCAAAATCTATATCATTTGATGAGGGAGCTATTTTAATGAGAATTACATCATCAATATATCTGTTTTTTATATTTATATATATATGGTAACTAAATAGTCACAGGATGTATACATTTTTACATTACCAATGTAAAATATACAAGAGAGAAGCCTTTAGCACTTTCAGACGTCACATGTCCATCGTTAGAAGGCATTAAGAAAAGCACCATTACATAAAAAATTCAAACTAAGCCACGCACAAAAAAGAAATTGTATATTACAGTGAACCACAGTGAGAGGCAAAAACAGATCCAAATGGTAATTATATAAATATGCACATGAAAAATTGGACATAAAACATAGTGTACATAAAAATGTTTTTATGTACATATTTATTTATATAATTTTAATTTGGTTCAGTTTTTGTCTCTTGTGATTCACTGCAATATGCAGATTTTTGTTTATGTTTAGTTTAGTATACAGGGTTCCCACTAAGTCAGGAAAAAAGGGGGAGAATTTCTCTCCTTCCAAAAAATTTTGGGAGAGATTTTCTGTTATAAGGTGAGACACTTAAAATTTCATTTTTTTTTAACATGCTAATTTAAAAAGTAATAAAAAAGAAAGCATTAACTATAACTCATATTCTTCGACATTTAAATTTTTTAATTCTTAAAACTAACATTCTTACTAACATTCTTTTTAAAAATTAATTAGGAGTCATTTAAGTATTAAGTAAGCACATTTTTGGTAATTTCATAGCCCCCCCCCCCCCCCACTTGTTAGCAAAAATACTCAAATTCCTGACTTCCCCCATGCTTACGTTATGATTTTATTTGCCGACATAAAAACGTCTACATGGGTTATTTTATGTAAAATGACTCACATGCGAATTTACGATTTTTTTGTCTGTAAACTGCAAAAGTCGAGGGCCGACTGTATTTACTTTATATTTTGATTTTTAAAATCATTTTATGATCAATTTTCATGCAGCAATAGCAATTAAAAACTTTAACGATTTTTGATCGCCGAAAACTATTTCACTAGGCAAATAGAATTAGGTAATAAATTTGACTTTATGTATGAAAATGGATTTTTTTTTTTTTTTTTTTTTTTTTTTTTTTTTTTTTTTTTTTTTACAAAACTTGCAGAACATAAGGATTTCATCGTCCTTTTGTTGAATCTCAAGCCAGGCATGTGATTTTAGCCATTTTGTTTGACTCGACTTTTTTCTTTTTGTTTTCAAAATAGCCCTTTATTCCATAAATAATACGTTTGTAAAATAATTTTTCTGTATGAAACGCGAAACAATTACAAACACTGTAGTCGATGCAAACAGATTGGAAAAGTGGGAAATATTTTTTCAAATTAAACGAAGTATGCCGAGGATAGCGTACAAATGCAGATTTTCGTGATGCTGCTGCAAAATAACCTTTCATTTTATTAATAATACGGTAGAAAAATGGTTTGGTTTTTATTATTTGTATATTAAACGACATAATTATAAAAAATTCAGTCGATGCAAATATATTGTGAAAATGGCAAAAAGATATTCATTGGTCATCTCTCCTCAGAAAATGTGGGAATCGCCGTATGCGAACGACGTTTTCGCAATCGCGGAGAAACAGATTTTCAGATCATGTAAGAAAGGAATGTCTCTGATAAAAAATTCGTTGCTTTGTTCACATTTTGTAATATTTTTTGGGCATATATGGCCAATTTCACGACATTTTCGGGATTTTTGTAACCTGTAGACATACTGTGTACGGGGGAAAGGATTTTCGTCCGCGGAAAGAAGAAAATTTCTCGGGCAAAACACAAAAAATGCGGGAAGTACGCGGAAAGAGCATAATTCAAATCCGTGAAAGAATCCTATAAAAAAAAAAAGCAAAATTTTATTTGATCGAATTTGCCACCCGCACAAGCTGAGGGGACACTTATAGTTTTCTATAAAATATATCTCTAATTAGAAACACGTAGTACTTTAGTGTACCCAAATCGCGATTCAGACGTAGCTACGAAATCGCGGTCCGCGACCGCTCGGCAATCGGCCCGCGATTCGCAACAACGAGGCAACTGATCACGATTTGCGATCGCGAAGCAATCGGCCCGATCTGGATCGTGCCGATTGCTTCGGCCGATCGAGATCGGGCATCGGATTTCTCGGTATCCAATTTGAAGGAAAAAATAATTTTAGGCCGGAACTGGAGAGAGAGAAATTCTCGCACAGTCTAAATTTTTACGCGAGATTTTTCATGGATTGCGCGAGAATCTCACGGGTTCGCGCTGAAATGGGAACCCTGGTATAAATTTCTCATGCAATGGTGCTATTTCTGATGCCTTCTAATAATGGGCATTTGACACCTGAAAGTGCTAAAGGCTTTTATTTTATATCCATAATATGAAAATAAAACCTTTTAATATTTTAGCATTTTTCACTGTTTATCTTACAGATATGTAGCCATACTTATTTTACTTTTCATAAAGTAGTTTCTTATTTGAATATTTATTTAAATATTTTTGTGAAATATAAGAAATAATAAACACACCCAGTAGTATTTATTTACAAGATATATTAATGCAATTGTAGCTATAGTTTGTTTAAATTTTTATAAAAATAATTTTTGAAGTTTTTCATGAACTAAATGATTTTAAGTTATGCATGGAGTGACTGTAAGTTGAAAAAAATCATTTTTGTTCAACCATATGATATGGAAGTTGCTGCGGGTGTTTCATTGCTTTAATTGCAGCATCAACAATTTCATGGTCATTAGTGGCTGAATGTGTATTCCAACATGTTAAAAAAGAAATTTACTTCAGTATTGGAAAGAAATTCATAAATTTGATAAATTTTACTAAGGAATTTCATCACGGGTGTAAAAACTTATCTCAAATGCTAACATTAAAGCTTCTCTTTTATCATCTGTATTTAATCACCCAATGACCAGTACCATTGTTATCAAAGCCACTGAAAAAATCTTATTTCTGCCTTTGAGAAAAAGGAAATAAAAAGTTTCATAGAAAGGCTCACACTTTAGTGTAGTTAGCCTTTGAGAAAAAGGAAATAAAAAGTTTCACAGGAAGGCTCACTCTTTAGCGTAGTTAGCTTTTGAGAAAAAGGAAATTAAAAGTTTCACAAAAAGGCTCACTCTTTAGTGTAGTTATTTACAGTGTATCTTGTTTACAAAATAATAAATTCAATTTTCTTACTATGCTAGAAGTAGTGGTAATTGTAAAACTATGCTATTAATTCTCAAACAATTAACAATTATTTCTTTTTTTCATGAAATTTGGTATGCTCATTTTAATAGGTAACATGAGCCTTTTTGATTTTCAACAATACTGCATTACAAAAGCTATACTTTGCATTATTGTTCTCCACAATATCTAAATTTGTCAATCTGTAGGCAAAGTCATGTGTTGCACACATCTGATATTAAAATATTTTATACTGTCCAGTATTTAATTCCAAAATAATGCTAGTCACCTGATTGCTAGATATTTGTCCGATACTGTATTTTTGCAAATTTTGTTATAATTTCTGTATTCAAACACATTTTATTTTTATAGAATTCTAATAGGACATTCTTTATATACCTTAGTAAAAAAAAAAAACTTCAACTTTCATTTTGATTATTAGTGCAAATGATTTAAAAATATGAACTCTAATCACTATATTGTGCTCCTTTTAGAGAATGTGCTTCAGGAATTCTTCACTTGAGTTATCGTGCTCCATGCCCTTTATGCAAGAGATCTTTTACTCGAAGGTTTGAATATTTATGTTTAGAATAATATTGATAATTTTGTAACTTCTCTGTTTCTGGAAATTTGAAAAGAAAGTTCTAAATTTCATCTACACCATAAATCAAATTTGGAGCAAATACATGCTAGGCAAACTGTATAGCAGGGCTGGACAAATTTCTCCTCTATGTAGGAGGCTGGCCAAAAAGTTAAGAGCCAGCTTTAAATTGACATTTTTAACATTTTGACGATATTTGCTTGCAAGTGCTTGTGATTAATAGTTACTATGGTATAATGCATAGAAATTGACATCTGTAATTAAAAAAATTTTAAAATTAGTTTTAATTCAAATCCCTACACATGTGAAATCCTTAGTGTAAACTCATACACAGTCACAGAGGCAAATATTGACTGCTCTTGGCTAAATTTCCAGTCACCAGCACTAATTTTTTAGGCACCACAGTCATTTGGAGCACAGGATTTGTCTAACCCTGTTATATAAATATTTCCAACTCAAAACAATACAATATATTTCCAGCTTAGGATATTTAATATTGTCTAATAAAAATGACTCATTAGAACTCTCCTAGAAATTAAGGAGAGTGATTTTGAGAAATTGACAGATAGCTTGTTTCTTCACTCCCATGTTAGCAATAGGAAATTTGAAGCTAGGCGTCAAATAACACCAATGGTTTTAGGTGCCGAGAAAAACAACCCACTATTAGTTGTGTATTGGTAATTTAATCTAATGCATGGATGGGATAGTGAGGTATATGTGTATTTACACCTCATTGGGAGGGACTCATAGTTGAAAGACCATTGTTAAAAGTCAAATTTCATGACTAGGCTAAGAATCCAGTCATCAAAACAAACTTTATTCACAAATTATGAATAATGGCTGCTAATTTCAAAGGCTGCTTAAAGTAAGAATCAATCATCCTAAACAAGGATGCACAAATGCTGGACCTGGAGTTAATTTGGACCATTTAAAATTTGTATCAGACTTATTTTATACATTAGAAGATATTGCTCGACTTAATCAAATGATATTTTTATTCTATATTGCTTTCTTATTTTGACTGTTTTGATAACATTTTCTGTCTAATCTAATCTTATTGGATACAGTCTAATCCATCGGATACTTTGTTTCTCCCAGTGGAATTTTTAGAAAACCGAACCACTTTGACCAGTTCCTTTTTTAATCTTTTTTTTATCAAGTCAAACTCATTAAAAGTGCTATAATAAATAGAATTGTGGTTGTAAAAATAAACATATTTTTCTTTAAATTAATAAATGAAATTTACTTTAATTTTGATTTCTATTGTAAACATGTTTTGTAACTGGGTGTTTGTGGTCCTTAAAAGGCCTTAAAAACCTACATAATTACTAATTTTAATTTTTAAGGACCTTAAAACTGTTTAAATTTACCATAGTGCTTAAAAAGTGTTTTCTTTTCTTTGACATAAAGCTAAACACAGTTCAGATATTATGATAGAAATAGAAAATATTAGATAATCTTTCGAATAATTTTTCTTATATTTTCTATTCTTATAATTTTAAAATATATTTTTCTTTGCTTCTCCCACACTAAAACCTTTGCTATATCCAATGTTCAGGTATTTAATTATTTACTATAAGTGATATGCTTGGATTGCAGATCCAAGATGATACAAAAAATGTGCAACAATCAATACTTCAGGAATACATTAGAGTTCACTATAAATTGGCACCATTGTATATTATTTGTATTTGTAAAAGAAAATGTTGATGTCATTGGATATATAACTCAGTAAAAGTTAACTCAATTTTATTAAAATTACATTTTGCATATTTGGGTTTGTAAAAAGTGCACATTGAAAATCAATATTTGTATCTTGACCCTTGGAAACCAGAGGGGGAAAAAATAACTTGATGCAAAGTAAAGTTTTTCACAATACTTTTTTAATTTTTTTACAAAAATGAAATTCTGGACTAAACCTGGACAGGTTTCTTCAGGAGCAAATTATTTTTTTTTTAATTTTTACTTGTTTGAAACACTGAAATGTTTATTATTGCATGCATATGTACCGTAGAATTTTAATAATACTCTCCTATGATAATTTAGTGGCATTTTATATTCCAGGTTATCTTCAATCCTGTTTTCCCAGTGCATTTGATTTTGAACAAACCCTTTTAATAAAAACCTATTTTGTTCATTTTGTTTACTCCTTATTGGGTCAAACCCATTTAAAATTAATAAATAAAAAATAAACTGTTTTGAACAGTCATAAATTGATTTTAATAGAAACAAGAAATACAAAGATGAAATTATTAAAAACATTAACAACTGCCTGAAAAATTAGAATTGCAATGAAATAAATAAATTGTCTCTCAAATTTAAAAATTAATATTAATTTTGCTTTCTGTAATAAAGTCTTTGATGTGAAACGTCTTAGGATGCGGGGTATGCAGTAAATAATGAAAGAAATGACTGTGATGGAATGAAATTATGTAATGAGTGTGCCCATGTACTTGCACTGCTGAACTTAATACAGAAACTGATATGTAATTTTTATTCAAATTATATATGCTTCTAAAGTTGCATTATAAAACAATTCTAGTAGAAAGTACAAAAATTTTACATTTTAGATCTGCAACATCTGCACTATAATGCTAATTTGCACTTATTGCTTGTGCCGACCGTAAGCTCGCCCAGTGAAGTGATGCGTGCAAACGCTTTAGCATTAATAATTTCACCGTTTGTGGCTCAATTTTGGATGAAATAGACTGAATTTTATTAATATATTAAAACTTTATAATTAAAACAAATTTTTAAAACACTGAAAAATACCTACTAAAAAGTTTTTTCCCTAGGTACCATGTAACATGTCACACACAACACATTATCCTTTTCCCATTCAAAATATGCAAAAGGAGTGATGTTTTACATCAATCTATAACAAGTAACAGAGTTACTCTTCATTGTTTTTATAATACATAATGTATAAAAGTACAATAATTTTTTTTCTCTTATGATTTAATAAAAGAATTTAAATGAAGTGAATGATACCGAATCATCAAAAGTTTTACAAGCAGCAGTAAAAAGTAATTGGTAGAAATTGAACCCCAAATATTTTAAATGAGTGACAGATATCCTAACAGTTGATCTTAAATCTGTTTCTCATAATTGTTTTTACCAAGGACTAGAATTTTATTTGGAAGTCAGCATATGATTTTACTGCCTTCTGCTACATATAAACAGTTCATTTCCTTACTATACTTTCGTCACCCTGATATTACATTAATATATAGCATGTTTGAATTCTAATGTATAAAAGCTGAACTATTTGTATTTTTATAATAAAAATGAAGGTGAAAAATACAGTTTTAATTAAATTCCCTTAGTTTATAACTTCTAACACATATTTCAAGTTGACAGATTTAAGTACATCCCACTTTTACCTGTGAGTTTCTTGGATATATAATTAAAATGCATTGGTAATTAAGGTAATGGTGCTAAATTATTAAATGTGTTTACAAAGACAATAGGTAAAATGCTATTGAAAAAATACAAAAAAGATTTCCATCTAAGTGCTGAGATTTTTTTTTTTTCTTGTTAAAAATCTGATTATTAGACCTATAGATTTCTCCCTAATACTTGGGGGGGGAGGGGGATTATAATTGAAACTCTACAGTAGTCATAACTTTCTTTTACTATTGCATGTTCTTTTGCATTTACAATATTGTTTTAAAATTCATTAATATTTTGTATTGTACACTTTTAGAAGTATTCAAGAAGCAGGTCAGAGGCAAACTGTGATTACAGCAGCCAAAGCATTGGCCCAAACATGCAGCAGTTTAACCGGAGTCGCTAGTATGAATTTGTTACTTTATTTAAATATCTTAACTTAAGTTACAGGTTAGCCACTAGCTATCTGGCTAATAATTTTCAAATTTGGCTTGTAAAGTTTTATATCCTCGTAACTACTGTGTAGTGGGACGGCTAACTTAGAAACTGAGATTTCAATGGTTGTATTTTATCATCCTTGTGGTAGTGAAACAATCTAGTAAATGCATATAAGTTATTGCTATGCATTTTTTACCATTATGCAAGATACTTATAGGTGACTTTGAAACCAGCAAAACTATTTCATATTTATTTGATTAAATCTGATTTAATTTCGAGTTTGATTGCCAACACATGCACCTAGCTCCAAAAGAAATTTTAAACAATTATGCAATAAGGCGTGTATGTGGTCACAATAAATAGGATAAAAAATAACTTCTATCAATGTTAGTGTGTATTTAGTAAATCTTTCTTTGTGTGTCTTTTAATTCACTTATTAGAAAAGGAAATTATGCAATATGCAACTTTTGGTCTCGTATGTTTTCATTTTGTTATCTGGAAATAAAAACAAATTAGAGTTAGAAAAATTGTGTTATTGTAAAATATAACATAACCACTGAAAATTTTGATGTCTAAATTTTTGGCCTCATGCAAATCTCTCAATATGAAATTTCACTCGAAAAAGTTTTAACTTGAATTTCAAAAAATTCTCTCTAGTTCTAGATTTTTGGATAACAAAGCCCGATAAAGTTTTATGAAAATTCATCAGTATTTATGACAGCTATCGTGTATAATAGCAAATCGACAACAGATGGACATTACTCTATAATAGTCAAAATGTGTTTAGCAGGTCCTAAAACATATATTGGCATCAAAATCTTGAAATGGAAAATATTCGTAGAAACAATACTTTCTCTATTCTATAGTATGAGAAGGTAAAAATATGGAGACATTTTACCAGCGAATTTAGGTCTGTGTGTATGGTAGTGGTGGGGTGGGGGTCGATAGAATAAATACCTATTGATAATCATGTACAAACAGTCAATCATGCAATTAAAGGTCTTGAACAAAGAAACTTCGTAACCAAACAGGAAATAATGCCCAACCTACAGGATAAAAGAAAAACTGCTTTCCCACAAACCAAAATTAATAAAGCAAAAATTAGTTCAAATGTTTAAACAAAATGATAAAATGTAAATTTTCTTTTTATTCCTTGTACATTTTTTCTTAAAATTTCTTTTGTTCCATTTTTTTTTTTTTTTTTTTTTTTTTTGTATTATATAATATTTTTTAATAGGTTAACTTGCCTTTTTGTCATTATTTTTACTAAACATAATATTTTATAGTGTATTTAGTTGATATAAGTTTGAATTTTATCCAAAGTCTGAAATCCGAAATTGGCAAAGTCCAGATTTTTGAAGTTGTACTGTATATGCAGATAAAATTATATAAAAATATAGAAAATTTTGAGTTATTTTAAATGTTTTTTTACTTTCTCTGCAATACATGGTTATGTATAGGGAAAGCATACATTACCATTTTGACATGATTCCATCATGTAAAAAATCGCAACTTAAGTTTTCGACGGATCTACACATTTTGACACTTCTAGAATGTGAAAAAACCATTTTTAGCATGACATCTGTGTGTCTGTCTGTGCAATGTATGTATCTAAAAAACTAATTGACCAAATTCCATAAAATTTGGTAGATAAGTCACTTGTGGGTTACCCTGGTGCTGAATAGATTTTGGTATGTTTCGGAAAAAAAGAACCTGCCTTTTTCTGCGAAATGGCCCTCAAAAAGCATCAAAATCTAGTAAAAGACTATGTATGCTCAAATATATCAATTAAATGCTTGTTTTATATGTAATTTTTGACTATGAAAAGAATAAAGCCAACCCCATTACACTAGAACTAGCTGTTCTCTAGATATTTTAGTTTTTTCGCATTTTCACTTCGTCACCTTTGAAAATATGTCCAGTTACCAAATGAAAATAAAAACTGAATTAAAAGTGTAAATTCAGTGTCATTTAAAATAATTATGGGTGTTATTTTATACAATTAAACTCAATTTAATGAATTATTGAAGAAATAAAGAGAACATGATTATGAGTCTGTAAGGAAAGTTATGTGCTGCCCACATCAGATTTTTTTTTTCACTGTCATGTATTCACAGTAAATATCAGTTAAATCTAAAATTATATTTTGAAATTGGCATTAAAATAGTAGTACACAGTACCTGGAATTTTGATGAAGACAACAAGGAAAACTCAAGGAATTTCATTTTGGAAAATAGGCATGAACCCTGTTAAAAAATGTTGAAATTTTGTATTGTCATTTAATACTTTCTCTAGTTCCATTTTTAATTTAGTGTGAAAGCTTTAAAAATGAATAAAAACAAAGATCGTCTAATTTATAAAGATCATTTATTTTATGCAAAGGTCACCTCTATTTGTCTCCCCCACCCTCTAAGAATTGTCCAGAGTTTCTGATGCAACCCATACTCCTTTCCCTTGCTCTTAGTATCAGAAGGAATGTTTGTCCATTGGCCATCTTTTGAAAAATAATTAAATCTTTTGAATAGGAGTCAAAAATTTAGATGAAACAGTGTTTATATACTTGGTGTTAAATGCAATGCTATTTTATGTATAAAAATTAAGAAGTTGTGTTGTGTATACTGAACATTTTAATAGAAAAATCTAGCAGATTTTATACATTGTATTATTTTTGTATTGTATTAAATTCGCATTATTGTATATTTGTATTGTATTAAATTTGCACTATTCTGTTAAAGTATGTGTAAAAATAACTGCATTTTGAGTCTTTAAAAAGTTTGAATGTTTTGTTACTTGTAAAAAGTGGAAACCATCATGAACTGTGTTCAAATCAATGAGATTCTAAAGTGCAATCTTTTTTGCATATTTTATTACCGTTCCTCTTTTAATTTTGAATTTCTTTTTAGTTATTCCACATGAAAATCTTGTTAATAGTAATAGAAAGTCACTTGATGCTCTTTTAGATGCACCAGCTAAAGCATTTAAAACAAGTTTGAAAGTTAGTAATTTTTTTTTTTCATACTACCAATGAAACTTAATAAGTTCTATTTAAGTTTTTCTGTTTTAAGATATCTAATGTGTAAGCACTGTACAAACTAATTTATGTATCACTTTGACACCAGCTGTAGTATGAAAGGATAACGGCAAAGGAGATTATCTTCACACACTACTTATGAAATTCATATTTCAATATAACATAATAAATCTATGTAATTTACTTGTAAAATGATAGATAGTATATATTTATTGAATGATCAAAAGAATATATATATATATATATGAATTTAATTTTCTTTAACTTGATGCTTCGAAATTTGTATTTCTTTTTCCATTTGCTTGAAGATTTGCTGATTTATACTTTTATTTTGTAAGCTTGTTAGAAAGTTAGGTTTTTTGAGTTACAGCTTCTTTTCTTTCATTGGACTTTCAAACTTTTATTATTATTATTATTATTATTATTATTATTATATATATAGCTTTGGATTTTTATAAACTATTTCTATTATTATATATATATATATATATATATATAACATTCAACTCGCACGTGGTGACTGTACCTGCAAGTTTATATTTTCTGGTTTATTTTGTTATTGATTAATTTGGTTTTTATTATTTCTCCTTCCACTAACCAGTAGACATTTCCAATGGTGTCTATAGTCAAATACTATCGCCATTGTCAGAAATTGGCTATTCTATTGGTTTTAATTCGAATTATATGACTGTCCTGATGAGAATGCAATTTCGAACTAACTGCCATTTTTTATGTAGTTTCAACTGATTGTTCTCCATCTCTTGATCTTTAATCTTGAGCTAATTATTAATGCCTTTTCTCATTTTTACCATGTTTGCTTTTTCATTATATATATATATATATATATATATATATATATATATATATATATATATATGCACCTTCTCTATCTTACAAACTATAACTTAAATCTGAAATTTTTAACATAGGCTTGCTATAGCAGTTCATACGACCATTGTGGTCCATTTATTGTAGTATAGAAATCCATCAAAATTCCACTTTAAGCAATGGAAAATGTTTTTGTGGCCATTATTTTTATCAACTGTATTATGTATTATACATTGGTGATAAATTAAATGATAATTTAAAATGATAATTTAAAGATTCCAGATACTTCCTTTGCATTTTGATAGCTGTATATGACTACTCAAAAAAAAAAATTTCCATTTCAATAGTCTTATTAATATGTTGTCCCTAAAAATCCCTAAACTTAATGAAAAGCCCCTTTTTTATCCAAGGTCCCTAAAAATGAATATATGAATTCTTTTTTAAAAAATATATGTACATTTTTATGATTTTCAGCATATTCATTATGGCATTTCTTATCAGAAATGCAATGCAGTTCATTTATAAAATTTATCTTTATGCCAATTTCTTTGTTATTTGAATCAGATAAATTGAATGAAAATCGTCTGATGTATAAACACATTTAGTTTAATTCTGTTAAAGCAACAGGACATAATTTTTATCAAATAGCTTTGGGAAGAAAATAATCATCTGCACAGTTCTATTCCCAAGGAAGGATTTTTTTTTTGTCTTTTTTATTAATATTTCGACAACCTCTGGGCCCAGGGTGAGGTTACCCATAGTGAAGTAGTAGAGAGTAAGCATAGCACATTTGAAAAAATCTGTCATAAATTGTAGATTAATATATGAACCAGACTTTCAGTTCTATATAGATTTTTATTTCATAAATTTTCTGTATATATGTGCTAGAAATTTCAGGTATATATTGGATATTTTCCAAAGTATCATGCTTTTTTTCCTCTGCTTGTTAATAAAATATTCATCTAAGTCTACTTATGTTACATAATGACATTATACAGGAGTAACAATAAAGTTGCATCATTTAGAGAATTTTTATCATTGTAGAGCAATGATTCTCAATCTTTTTTGTTTGGAGGAATCCTTGAAATATTTCGTAAAATCTTAAGGAACTTCCTGACTGACACATATTTATTAGATTCGACAAAAGTAAATTGCAAAAAAAATGTGCAAAGCAGTAGGGTTAATAAATAATAATTATGTTTATATTTTATATTTTATATTTTAGTACAGCTGTTTATATTTTAGTACAGCTGTGTCAATTTTTAAACCTTTTTCATTTCTATATTTTTCTTTGTGTAATCTGGCAATTCATAAGATGCAAATTTTGTTCACGATTTTTGACTGGGTATAAAAGCCAATGTATCTTCTTTTGCAATTGCCTCTGATGATGGATGTTTTACGTCTGAAAATAAAATATATAAGAATGAAATATATTTGAATAAAACATTACAAGAATATGTATTGTTTGTTTCTATGTACTAATTACTGTTAATAAAAAATGACGAGCATTTTTACTTTATATCTGACTTACTGGTTACCAGCAAACATTGGTGTGCATATTTTATGCTAATATAATTGTCATTTTAAACTCTAAAAATTTGTAATTTTTTTACTCAGTTATAAAAACAATGGCAACTTGTACTTTTTGTTTTGTTTTTTGTGAACACCAGATATGGCTCATAGAACTCGGGTTGAGAATCACTGCTGTAGGGTTTATGCTGTTGCAGCCTTTCTTTTAGTAATTATACAATAAAATAAAAAATTGCGTGCAACAGAATTTTTCTCATTGCATATTAGCACTTTAAATGGAAAAACTAGAGTAATACCATTAGCTGAACTGAGAGTATAATTTTGCTGCTTAGTTTACATTGAAATATCTTTCGGGGTAATATCCCTTTTGTATCATGGGTCTTATTTAAATAAATGAAAAAGGAATGTTTATGTTGATTTGTATATTTTCAAAATTAATATATTCATGATAGAATTATATTTTATATTGCTCTAAAAAATTAACTTTTACTTGCAGGAAAACCAAGAACTGGTTTCGAAAAAGAGAAAGTCTTGTGAAAATGAAGGTAATTTTATTCATCCAATTAGAATTTTCATTGGTTTTAATTATTGTATTGAGTCTTTAGCATAGCATTATTGATATTCAGAGTATTCTGGTAGTAAAACTTGAATGTTGGAAAGAACTTTTAGCAATTCTGTTTACACTGATAATTGTTCAGTACAATAGCTACTTCAGTACAATAGTTTTACATTTGATACCTTTATTTTTATTTGTAATTGATTCATTTATTTACAGGTAATATCCTGCATGCTGATAAAGATGTTAAACATTCTGAAATGTAAGTTTTAATCTTTCTTTTACTTGTGCATGCCTTTTCTGGAATGTGAATTTAATGTGTTTGTTTGCATATAGCGTTCTAATACTTCCTTGAAGAAAGCAGACATGGCCTTTTATTGACATTTTGAGTCTTCTTCCTCAGGGCAAACAGACTCTAAGAACATCTATGTTTATTAAGAGCACACTGTTTTTGACCTGAGAAAGAGGGCTCAAAACCCCCTTAAAACAATTATAGTCACCTTATTTTCCTATGCATACTTTCTTCAAGAAAGCATTAAAAAGTATATTTTCACAAGTAGTGGTTTTATTTATTGTGATGCGTATTTGTGTTGCTATTATTTGCAACTGATTGTACCTTAGTTCATCATACTTAATATTAACTTAAGTTGTAAAGTATTTTGTAATTTGAGGTGCTTAAAAATTATTTATTGCAACGACTTACTGTGAGTGTGAACTCTGTTTCATATTACTCTTTCTTTCTTTCGACCCATACTGTCCAATCTACCCAATGGTGTAAGGTATCTCTTTAGATGACTGGTGCAGTATCGCCCAATTTAGACCGGAATCTAGTGGGGGTGACATCTACAGGAATTATATCCTTCTTCTGCTGCCACAAACCTTTTGGATGGACTTTCAGACCCACAGATTTAACATGACCATACTCCATGTAGACTTTCTGACAGTTTTGGGCAGAGCCGAGAATCGAACTCGGGTCCTCCGAGTTCAATCCCTGCTCTCTAACTACTGGGCTATCCCTCCTTTATATTACTCTGAATTTCAGCAAAGTCAATGCATAATTTTTCTTAGCTTTATCCATGTTTAATACAATTGAAACTAAACAGTACTTATATTAAAATTCAGTAAATAGTTTAATATTATTGTACATTATTGTAGCATTTCGCAAATCCAGTACTTTTACAGTAATTTTGTCTTATAAACTATCTTAGAATTCATTACCATCTTCATTTCATCATCTCCTACACCTAGTTTTGTACTAATCCTCTAATCAGGTTCACCAAATGTGTAAATACCTGTCTGCTATGTGTCAAAATAACTTTTATCCTTTCTTATGTTGTAATTCTTTATAGTTTCTTTTTCTTTCATTTTTGCTCTACCATATGCTATTCTGTTATTAATAGTTTTCTATAATAAAAAATTTATATTTATAAACCTTATTTTTTCTTTTATATACTACTAGAACGAATTATTCGACATTACCTTTGCTCTAAATAAGCATCCACTATGTATAAATAATTAAATAAGCTTTCGCCGCATAAATTATACATTTGAACACAATGTTAAATAGTTTCGATTTGAAAATGGTACGCTTTAAATCCACACACTCTCCGCAAAAGCAAGAAATATGAGAAACACAATTGACTGTATATTCAACACACCGCTGATCAAAATGCAAAAGTAAGTAAATGGCTCTGACCATCCTGCTTACGCAGGGTACAGTACTGTGGGGAGTGACTTCAGTGGTAGTAAAGCCGGGGGAAAAAGTATGATTCACCAGCACATGGGGAATGGTTTCAATTGATCAAACAGTAGGGTCCAAGATGTGTTCAGTTCATTAAAAAAATCAAAGGCATGTCTAGGTTAAAAAATTATAAATAATCAACAGATGGGTTTATGATTTCTTTTTCTGGAGTAATCTGTGATATATTTAGAAGCTGCTGTTAAAATGTGAACATTGGATTGCATGTTAAATTTTGTATAATGTAATATAAAAATTGGAGAAGTTTAAAGCACACAAAATGTATATATATTTTAAAAATTCATTAAAATTTGTTGTTTATTCATCATATGGACTTTGTCAAAATTTGTTTGAAAGATAATTTTTTTCTTTCTGATGTTGTCAAGATAGAAACTCTGTGATAATATTTTGGATTGCTAAGGAATTGCTTTGTGTGAATATCACCCTCAAACATAATAACTAAAAAGCTAATTCGAAATTTTAAAAAAATAATGCCAAAGTATACCTGTGTACATGTTGGGTAAATAAAAATATCCGACTAAGGAGAAGAATGTTTTAAAATTTTTAATGTTTAAGTATTGCTTAAAAAGTGCTAATAATGTGCTTACATTTTCAAATGTAAACTGAATAGTACCTTAAGTGAACAGTCTCTAACACTTGCACAAAGTTTGATTGCATTGTCGGATAATGTATAAATATTAAATTCTTTTTAAAATTTCTTTGTGTTAGTTTCGCTGTTTTATATACAGGGTGCTTGAAAATTGGGAAAGTACTTGAATTTTGGATTTGCATTTTCAAGACCTTGAAAGTTGTACTTTAAAACTCCCATTTTCTTCTTCAGCCCTAGAAAGTGCTTGAAAAAGGCAGGGTTGAAAGTGTTCTGTTGATTCACAGCATTGTGTTTTTTCTGAGAAGTTCTGCTTTCTCCGGAAATTTCCCTAGCAGTTATGCTGTCACTGAAATTTTCCTAAGCAACATTGTTTTTTCCCAAAAATTTCCACAATTGCTTCAACATTAAACAATAATGTTAGTTTGCTATGATTTTCCTCCCAGAAACGCATACAACTTCATAATGTGAAAGAAATTATGTCCTTGAAAAATAATTGCATGGTACTTGAAAGTCCTTAAAAAGTGCTTGATTTTTTTTTAAGGAAAATGTAGTCACCCTGTATATACAATTAGAATTTGACATTGTAAACTTTCTTCTTTTTGCAAGTTTATTTCTTTTACATATGCATATTTTTATGTTTAATTACCTAATTATTAATTTTAGGAAAGAAACTTTAGAAGAAAACAATAAAACTGGTGATGCAGTATCCAATAATGAAGGTTCATCTACTAAGCGTGTGTGTCATGATTCAGATGATGACAGTATGGATTTGTTACCTTCTCTTGATGTACTTCTATCCAGAGGAAATACAAAGCAGAAAAGTTCTGAAGTTCCAGCTGTGAATACATTATTTCCAGAAAAGCCCCTATCAATTATACCCTCAGATAAAGTTTCAAAAATGAAAACTTATTCTCGGCAGCATAAATTAGAAAATAAGTTTAACTATAATGCACCGAAAGTAATAGGTTCATGTAAATCAGATATAAATGAAGAATTGGGCTCAAAAATTAGAGGGGAAAAATTACATTTTGATAAAGATGAGAGTTCTTGTGTTTTAAGTGACAAAAACAACGAAAATGAGGTGGAAAATTCCACATCTACGAAAAATGTCAAAGATAATGTCAAACTGAAAAATAAAATAAATGCATTAAAAAATAAAACTAATGAAGTTGAAACTGAGCAGTATATATTACAAGATGATTGTTTTCTTGCAAAACGTAAAGATGTCAAAGAAAAAGTATCTAGAACTGAGCAAAAGGACATTTCTAAGGAAAATGAGTTACATTTAAGTCCCAGTGCTTTATCAAAACTTTCTCCATCTAAACATTCTTCTCCCCTAAAAGTTAAAAGGAAACTGAGGGAAAGTAAAACTAAAGCTCGTGCTGCATGTAATGCATCAGCTAATGAAGAGCTTAATTCAAAACTTAACGAAGCCACAAAACACAAACTTGTTGAGAAAGCTTCAAGTGCTGATGGTAATGATAAAGATATTGATAAAGAGTGCTATAATCTAAATGAAGTTAATATCTCTAAAGTGAACAGTGGAAAGCAATGCAAAAATATTAGAAAAAAATCGTCAGATGATCCTTTCGCATTGACAGACACAGCCGTGTCTGTTGACGCTGTTGCAAGTCCATTAGCTGCCAAATCACTTTCGCTTAATAAATCCCCTGGGTGGTCACATTTCAAAAAAGTCAAGAAAGATTTTAAAGTCAAAAAGTTTCCATTGCTGAATGTAGAGAAAAACTCTCCATATGTTTCTAAGATTTCTTCCCTGTCCTTGGATCCTGTTGCTGTTGAAAATGAGTCTGTGCCATCTACAAGTAAATTTGATACATCTGTTGGTGCTCAGAAAGAACCAGTTGAAAGTCAACGACACGATAATGAAGCTTTTGTCTCCAATACAATACCAGTCAAAAAAATTAGTAGTAAAGAAGAAACATATTCAAAGCAATTTGATTTACTGTTGGCAAGTAAAGGTTCTTCAAAACCAGTTGATAATGAACAGTGTATTAAGTATGCTGAAACTGTAGACTCCATGGATATTGATATCCATGATAACTTGAATAAATCAGAAATGCATAAAGGTTCTCTTGAAAAAATGGACTGTTCTAATAATATAAAAAATATTTCTGGAAGGAAAGAAAAAAATAGTTCTATCACTGTGCCAAATTCTAACATTGAGAAAAATATTTCAGAAAATGCTGCAAATTGTTACAAAGAATCAAATATTGCAGTCAATGAAAATGTCAATAGTAGTGGTGCTATAGCAGTGAATCCTGTCAATAATCATAAGTTACTGACAACAAATGATAATTTTCAAAATATGGAGAATTCCAGAAATATCGCTGAGATGCAGAATTTGAATGAATTGCCTAAGAGTTCTACTATCAATGATGTAACATGTGAAGATACTGATTTTAACGAAAATGAACAAGTTGTTTCTAAACAAGCTATTGTTTATGACTATACTAAGCAAAATCAAATCCCATTATGTGGAAGTGAAACACCCAAAATCAGAAAACAAAGTTCCCTTTATATGCAGACACGTATATCCAAATTTCAAAACTTTCATGCCCAGTCTGTAAATGAAGATGATGCCCTTCAGTATGTGGAACATTCTCAACAAACTTCTCAATTGATACCAAACTTTGATAACCTGAATCCTTTGTATAATAACTTTGCTTTGGCTGCTCAACTACCACCTCTATTCCATACCAATTTAAACCGAGAAACTGAAAAAACAAAAGTCGTCAAAAGAACATGTCTGACTTTAGAAGAGATCCAGGATTGTTTCTTAAAAAGTAGTCGGTCAAACCGTGCTGAGACAATATGTACTGTACCGTTTTTATCTGGGCAATTTAAACTACATGTTGGTGTTTCAGAAGAAACACTCAATATTTCAGTTCTCAAAGTCATTGATCCTTCTTTGGAAAGTTGCAGTGCACATAATGGCACATCGATCATTTTAGATAAAGGAATTCAAACATCAAATAGCATATTCCATGTAATGTCACCAACAGTTTTGCCTCCATCAAACTCTTCATCCCAGCCGGATAATCCAATTTCTGCTCCTGATCCTTTTCCATATCTAAATAGATATTCAGATCCTGAAGTTCTAAAACCTGTTGTATATTCTGCCAACGAGACAGATGATGATGTTACTGAATCTTCAAAAGGAAACAATGTCTTAACAATGCCTGAAAAACCTATCAACCAGGATGGCGAAAACTTTGAACGTGAAGAGAATGTTGCTGTAAAAGATATTGAGATGTCGGAGATTGTGAACTTTTCAAACAAATCTGTGCACAATGACCACAATCAAAGTCAAAAGTGCTCAGACATGCTTCAGTCTTTCAATATTGCAAAGGAAAATAAAAATATGAACAGAGATGTTGAGATATTTGAGTGTGAAGAGAATGCTGTTGGGGATGACAATGATATGTCGGAGATTGTGCACTTTTCTAAGCAATTTATGCAAGAAGACCACGATCAAAATCAAGAGAATTCTGGCTCTCTTCAACCTTTCAATAATGCACCGGAAAATAAAAATATTAACAGCGCTGTGGAGAACTTTGAATGTGAAGAGAATGCTGTTGTGAATGACATTGATATGTCGGAGATTGTGCACTTTTCTAACCAATCTGTGCATGAAGACGATGATCAAAGCCAAAAGCATTCTGGCACTCTTCAACCTTTCAATAATGCACGAGAAAATGAAAATATGAACATGGATCATTTAACTTCATGTAAAGATGATACTGAAGCTAATACAGTTCCTTTTGAATCAGTGGAAAGTCATGATATTGTAGAACATGTCTCACCAGTTAAAGAGGACGATACAAAGGAGGTTTTAGAATTTGATGATTGCATTGTACCAAACAATACATCATGCAAAATTAATCAATCAGAGTCTAAAGTAGCAGATCCAGAAGAATTTTCTGATTCTGACAAAGACTCACCTTTAAAGATATTGCAGCACTGTGCTAATAAAGGAGCATCAGGAGAAAAAAAGAAGAGTAGACTGTCTTTAAAGAAAAAATCAAAGTTCCGAAGAACACACATTTTTGATTCTAGTGATGAATCTGATGATGAGAATCCCGAATTGGTAAAAAGCTTATCAAAAGAGAAAGCTTCTTTAGCTTCGGGGAAACTTCCAGATCATATTTTATCGGAGAAAAACTTTATGATGCCAAAAGAGCCTTTGAATACGCAGAACATAAAAAATAGTAATTATTTATAGTAAATTATTTATAATTATAATTTTTTTTCATATCTAGTTGCATATTTATTTTACTCTTAAGTTTTTATAAGTATGAAAGTAGTATTTTTGGCATAATTTTGAAATATACATTTTTATTTTACTTACAATGAATGTTTTATAAATTGTTACTTCTCATTCTGTTTACCCATGACACGAACATATTTCTGACTTCCTTAGTACAAAATTAGAATTTCTTTTACTTGAAAATCATTATTATTATTATTTGTCTTTTAAAATATTTTACAATTTGACCAATTTGATATTTAATTTATAAAGCTGTATGAAAAATTGAAAGTTTTTTGATAATAATTTGGGTCAGTGGTTCGCAACCTGCTGTTCATGAATGCTTATGCTCTGGGTCTTGGTGCTCTCTTAGTCATGAAATGGTGATTTTGAATATGTCATAGCTCAATTTTATAAAAAGTGTATTTTAAATTCTTTAACAAAATTCTAACTAATATATCTTAAACCTAACTAAATATGATAACATGATAGGTTTTTATGAAAAAGAAATACAAATTCTTCCATTGGCTAGTAGTTATTAAACTTTTTACTTTAATTCTCTGTAATTGTTCAACAAGATTTATTTCTATAAAAGAAAACTAGTACATAAACACATATTTTAGACTTTAACATTGAACATTTTAAATTGTATTATTAAGTCTTCTTAAAGAATTGACTTTGTTTAAATTAGATGTGGGTTTATGAAATCCCTTTTAGGGAGAAAAAAAAATTATGGGTCACTATTGAATGTATTTTAGGTGTTTCAACTAAAACTTTATTTAAAATACATTTTTTAGCCATAATTCAAGTGTATTTCAATTTGATTATAAAATATTATATAAATAATATTTTATAATCCAATTGAATTATAAAATTTATAATAATAAATTGTAAAATTATTTTTATAGTAAATATATTATAAAATTTACAGTAAATATATTATTTTATAATATATTTACCATTAAATGTTGTATTTTAACCAGACGGTCTGGGTAATAGAATTTTTTTTTCCTTAAATATTAGGAGTTTTTGTATGAACTTTAATTAATATATAAAATCATATATACTTTTTACAAATATTTTTATCAGTTACTCCCTAAAGGATTGTTGCTGGTATTCCTTGAAAAAATTTAACATAGTCCTAGTGCTTCCTTATAGAAAAAGGTTGTAGGATTCTTACTTAGATTTTTAATAAATTTTATTAGCATGTACTATAATAAATTTTTTATTTAATACTGAAAAAAATTTCAGTAAGGTAATTTATTATGATTAGTTAAAACGTTTCTGAAATTCTATAACCATTGCAGCTTTGTTTGCTTCTGTTATATAAGAAAAGTGCATCTAATCTATTTTTGGGACCTTAAAAAAATCAATACTATAGAAAGAGACTTTTTGTTTGCAAAATTCTAAGTTTCAGAAATAAATCTTGTACAAAATGTCAGCTTCCTAAAGCACCCTGTTCGCAAAATTCGGTTTCTACTAATAAAATTCTCACAAAATTTCAAGCATCCAGCTATGAACCTTTTGTAGCAAAATATGTGAGCATATAAAGCACAACAAAAATATATTAAATACTATTTATTTACAAATTCATGACCTGTTAATACAACATACAGTTTAGTTGTTATAATTATGTAAGAATTCTATGTAGCAGTTGATTAACTCAGATCGTAGAGTAGCAAGGGAAACTAACTCATAAATTTCACTATTGTGTGTATTATTGAGTGAACAAGATGTATTTAAAATCAGAAACTGATTAGGATCCCAACCAATAGTAAACATGTAAGGAATCTTCAAGCTAATCATTAGATGTGTATAAGCTATTTCATAGTTTCATCCAATCCCCGTTCATCATTGAAATACAAGTGTGATTGGCCAAATACATGAAGAAATGAGAGCTATGCTAACCGCCTTACTTTCATAAAATACAAAAAATGAATACACTTGTTTTTATTTATATATTTTATTTTTATACAAAATAACATCCAATAAAAGCTATCATGTGGATATTCCTTCTTCCTTTCATCATATATTTACAGTGTAGTTGATGCATCTTTGTATTTGAAATAAATTTTTGTAAGATAATCTTTGAACACTATAGTTGTTATGAATAAAAATAAAAAGTGTTGTGAGAAAGAAATTTTTTTCATTTTCCTTTTAAAAGATGAAAACTTATATTTTACATTTGATTTTTCACAAATTTGTGACAATTACATTTTCAAAAAGCTAATATTCCTTTTTCATACTATTTGAAACATTTACCCAAAATTATTTTTTTTTTATGAAAACTGGAACTTTGTGAAATAAAACCTGCCCAAGTTCCTTATTTATTAATTTGTCTTTCTTGATTAAATTCTTCTTTCAGTTTGTATATACTTGTTCTAAATTGTAGTTTCCTGTAACTCGTTTAGCTATGAACTCATCTGCTGCAGGACTGGACATGCCCTGTACATTGAACAGCGTACTTTCTGAAGATGGACCTGAAAATGTGAGTAATTGTATTTCAAAATAACTAAATACAGTTGGTAATTCTAAATTCTAAATAACTTAAAAAAAAAAAAAAATTGAAAATTTCTTGCAAAATTATGCGTGTAATATTTTTGTGATAACTCAAGATATTATGTTTTTTTTTATTCATAACTTTAAGTGAAATCCTGTTTTGAAAAAGAAAAATAATACCAAAATTGATCTAAAAAACATACAACAAAGAATTTTTATACCGATTCATTAATGACATCTCTATTTAAAGAATTAACCTCATAAGCTGCAATTTTACAAGAGAAACTCAAGGAGCAATTAACTTATTAAGAATCTTTATATAAATTATTCCTGGGACAACTAATGAAACATTCAATATCATTCAATTACCGTGATTAACATTTGTTTCTCAAATTAACTTCAGGTAGAAAAATATCTTTTATCTTATCGACTTACTTTTTTTCAAACCTTTTTTTATAATCCCCAATAATGTTCTTCTGGTTTGATTAATAATGCAAAATTTGAAAGATGAGTTGTAATTCTCGTAAAAATATCCATGTTTTTCTTTTTCTTCTTTTTTTAGAATATTTAATAAGGCCATAAACTTAATTTTGAAATTTTTTGATGAGTAGACCCTTTTCTTGTAAATTGAAATTTTTCGATGATTAGACCCTTTTCTTGTATTGATACAATTGAGAAGTGATGCATTGTCGATATATCATTAAGCAATATGTATCATTTCATGGTATTAACACATTATACAAGCTTCCCCATCACTAATATGAAGTACGTTATGTTGTTAGCTTTTGTGAGTGAAGCTTTTTTTCCCTTGCTTTATTTCGCTGCATGCTACTGATTTTTAACTCCTTTTAAATTCCATATGAATTATAAAAAGTCTTGTTATTGCTCAAATGCTCAAATTATGTGAATAATTTTTCTTTCCTCTTTGTGTTAATGAGGTACAACTGTAGTCTGATTTGAATGTTTTTCAAATTAAAGTTTGTTCTTTATATTTACTGTTCAATATTTTACAAGTAAGTTTGTTTCTCTTAGAACACAAGTGATATAATACTTGAAATTGAGGATTTAGCTGACAAAATAAAGTCATTAGAAGATAAGCTGAAGCAATGTGGTGAGTATCTTTAATAGCATGCCAATATGGAGTTGCATACCATTTAAAATATTGTTTAGCAATTTTTAATAATTGTTTAGCTTATATAGTATCTAGTATACGTTTTTGTAAATTGTGAAAAGAGTGTATAATTAAAAAATTAAAAAATGGGTTAGATATGTAGAGTGTACATGTAATTTTCTTTCACACTTTATTCTAGTTTAAGATTTGCAGCACTAATTAATATAATAATTTACTTCTCCCTTCATTTGTCTTCATCCTCTATCTTTTCAACTGGAATTACTATGAGCCAAAAACTTAAAAAGGTTTTCAATGCTTTGTTTAAAATTTCTATTTTTCCCATACATTTTACTTTCTTTCTACACAGAGCTAGAGAAAAGTATGGTGGTTGTGACATACACTACTTTTCATGCTAAATATGCTTTTAACAGTAGATTAAGCATACTTTTTACTTTAACCTTGAACCAATGCATAAGAAAAGTATAGTGATCGTGATTTAACCCCAGACTGAGTTTTCATAGTAAATACATGGTGGGATTCCTAACAGTGTTAGAAATTAAAAATTTGAACTAGGCGTCATTTGACGCCTATAGTTTGACTCTAGGTGCCAAATAGACACGGCTACTTGCCATTTTGACATCTCTAACAATAACAACTATTTTTTAAAATGCCTATATTTGTTAAAGATATAAACAAAGAATAATTCAGATTTTTGTATGAAAAATTGTTTTAAATTTTCTGAAAATTTAAAATAAACTGATAAAGAAACCTAAAAGAAAATAAATAGAAAAAATTGCTAATTTGTTTTTACTTGGCAAAAAGGACATAAAAAACAAAAAATTAAAAAAAAAACCTTCTATTTAACAATTTTAAATTATAGTCATCTTGTACTATCATATCCCCAATACCCCTTCATTTCATACTTGAAAATTAATTTTCCTTAGTTAAAATAATAATTAATATAAAAATTTTAGTTGATAAAAAAAAATTGCAAAAATGGAAAAATATATGATAATAAAACGGGATAAACCGAGAATCACGTATAAATGCACATTTTAGTGACATTTCCATATAATCTTTCTTTCATTATTTACAAATATAAGAATTAAACACATTTAAAATTAAAATATTATAAGGGAATCTTGGGCAAAATTTAGTCATTTTTTGTGTCCAATTTCGTCAAAGTATGGAATTTCATTTTAAAATCTGTTTACTATATTCATCTTAAAAGTTTAAAGGGGGGGGGGAGAATTTACATATTTGTCCGGAGATCGGCAGTCAATGCAAATATCGGAGCTTCACGAAGAAATGCAGAGTTGGCAGCTAGGGTTCAGTATTTGCAAGTCAATAATAAATTTTTGTTTTACAGTTGCTACACTTTTTCTTGTTGCTTTAAAAAAATATAAATCATACCCTTAAAACTCATCTACACCCTGTGGGTGAGCTAGACAGCCTGGGTAATAATGAAAAAAGTATGAATCACATTAATTTCAAGGATTGATATAAAAAATGCATAGATGCCAACCTACCAAAAAGAAAGATAGGAACATATTGCATGGGGGGAAATCGTGCACTAATACCCTTTTCCCCCAAACTGCTGCAAAATAGCCTTCTACTTCACTAATAATACGTTTGAAAAATAGTTTTCCTATATAATATACAAAATAATTACAAACGTTTTAAATGATGCAAACAAATTGTAACAGTGGAAAAATACTTTCAAAATAAAAAGAAATATAGAAGATTGCGCACAAATGCCGTTTATCGCGATACTGCTGCAAAATAGCCTTTCATGTCATTAAAAATACACTTGAAAAATAGTTTTTCTGCATAATACAGTATATACGAAATAATTACAAACGTTTTAGACGATGCAAACAGATTGCAGAAGTGGAAAAATATGTTCACAATATAACGAAGATCACAGACAAATGCCGTTTATCGCGGTACCCGGTACTCGTGCAATATAGCTCTTCATTTCTTTAATAATACGTCTGAAAAATAATTTTTTTGTATATAACACGAAATAATCATAAAAGTTTTAGTCGATGCAAATGTGTTTCTTTCACATTAATTAGAAATAAACGCAATCACGTGCAAACGGATTTTTAGATGAAAAAGCGGAAAAACCTCGATCTTAAAATTCCTGACTTTGTTTCTCATTTCGGTGACCTACTTCCGATTTCATGACTTGTAGATACTCTTATGCATATGCAGATGAAAAATATGCAGATTTGCATGCAATAAAATATAAATGTTATGGAAAAGAAAAATCGGACTACAGTGGATCCAAATCGGATTCCCGGAACAAGACTGGAAAAAGGAACAAGTGCATAAAAATTAGAACACTTGGCAGCTATAGAAACGTCATTTTCAATGTCTGATAACAAAATATTAGCTAACCAAATTTGCAAGATGCTGGAACAATTTTATCTGGAACGCAGTGTGTTCTATAATAGTAAGCAATTAGAATGTTAAGACTCTGCAGGATCACTCCTTTTTCTTCCAAGTGGGACACCTAGATGTACGATGGGATAAAGGGGAGGGGAGCAATAGAAACTCGTTAAATACCTGGAGTCTCGGACATCGAAATCTCTGAGGATAAAGAAAAACAAATAAATTCTTCAAAAGTGCAATTTCAGGTCTTGAAGGGTGGGAGTGAGATGAAGTACAATAAAGCTCCCAATGTTGTCTTTTTCTGAATAGACAGAGGGGAGTTTTACTGTCTGCGTACCACCTGCAGATTTATCACTGAGGGCGTGTATAAAATGCCGGGGTTTTTTTCAACCGCTGTCCAGTCTTCTACCAGGGATCGTAATTTAGTCAAAGAAAAGGAAAGACTGAGCATTGTTGGTCGTCAAATTGAAATTTCTAGTCGCAAATTACAACTAACGACCGCTAATTTCGAACACTGATCCCTAAATACTAGAAAGAACTTTTGCCGATTTGTGGGTGGCTGTTTGTCAAATTGTTTACCCTTCGTAATTCCAAAAAACATTGAAACAGTTTGGACCAAATTTGTGGCAACTTATCTTAACTACTGGGAAAGAACTCAAATGTGTAAAGAAAAATCAATCAAATGGGATGGAACGATCTGGAACAGCCAAAGCGAGAATTCATAGCGGGGTTAACAGATATTGAAATCGAGACCTCAAACATAAACGTATCAACACAGGCTGATAAGATGGCCAAGGAAAATATCACACACTGCTCCTAAACAAAACAATAATTTCCTCAATCCATCCGTCTATTAATTATAAATTTTTTAAGCGAGTGTCTATTAATTATAAATTTTTTAGGTGAGTAAACTCTTGAAATTTTTAAATTAGCGAATGGTTTCCGCATTGAAGTCTGTACTGTACTTCTCGGAATATTTTTCTTGCTCAGAAAATGACCCATTTTAAAAGTTAAGAAAAGTGGATAATTTGGGGATGGAGAGTGATAATTTCTACATTACTGTGGAAGCAGGGCACTAAAATGTGATGAAAATTTGCTGGTCCATCGATAGATTTAAACATAGAGTGTCTGCAAGTGATGGATTTCAGTTTTGTGATTTGGTAAGTGGGTACATATCACATCTATTGTACTGATATACATGTAATTGCATGCAATTACATGTAATACATGCAATACATGCATGTACGAGGCATGTTTTTTAAGTAAGTACCGTTTTGGAATTAAAAAAAGACGTGCAAAGATATCGCAATAATTTTATTTCTACATGAAAGCCTGTACCTTAATCTACTTTTCTACATAATTTCCGTGAATATTGAGGCACTTGTCATAACATGGCACCAGTTTTTGAATACCCTCCTCATAAAATTCTGCCGCCTGACTTGTTAACCACTGTATCACAACTGTTTTGACTTCGTTATCGTCTTGAAGACGCTGACCACCCAGGTGTTTCTTCAAGTGCAGGAACAAATGGTAGTCGCTGGGCGCCAGATCAGGGCTGTATGGAGGATGATCTAGAGTTTCCCATTTAAAAGATTTGATGAGATCTTTGGTCCGATTAGCCACATGTGGACGGGCATTGTCATGCAACAAAACGATACCCTTACTCAACTTGCCACGTCTTTTGTTCTGGATTGCACGACGCAGATTGTTCAATGTCTCACAATAAGACGCTGCATTGATTGTCTCATTACGAGGCAGAAACTCCACTAGCAATACTCCTTTTTTGTCCCAAAAAACTGTGCACATGATTTTCCGGGCAGAAATTGTTTGCTTAAACTTCACTCTTTTGGGTGATGATGAATGTCGCCATTCCATGGATTGTTGTTTTGATTCTGGTGTGACGTAGGCCACCCATGTTTCGTCACCAGTAACAATTTGGTCTAAAAAATCTTCACCTTCATTGTGGTACCGCTCAAGGAAAGTCAATGCACTGCCTAAACGTTGGGTTTTGAGCAAATCCGTCAACATTTTTGGAACCCAACGTGAACACAATTTCCGGTAATTCAAGTTCTCGGTCACAATGCGATACAAAACACTACGAGAATATTGAGGAAACCAGTCGCACATTGATGAAATTGTAAAGCGTCTGTTTTCTCTCACCTTTTCTTCCACTTTCTGCACCAAATCTTCATTAAAGACCGAAGGACGCCCACTCCGTTCTTCATCATGCACATTTGTGCAGCCATCTTTAAATGCTCTCACCCATTTCCTTACCATTCCATCACTCATAATGTTTTGTCCGTAAACTTCACAGATCTCACGATGAATATCGATCGGTTTTACGCCTTTAGCACTAAGAAATCGTATAACAGCCCGTACTTCACAATCGGCGGGACTCACGATTGTCGGAGGCATCTTAAACACTCACACATATATATATATATATATATATATATATGTGTATATATATATATATATATACACATATATATATATATATATATATATATATATATGTGTGTATATATATATATATATATATATATATATAAGTAAACAACGTATACAATGAAGAATCAGACTGTAATGGCGTCAGTGCGTAGACAAGAGATGTAGGTAACCAGCGCGCATGCGCGGAACGCCGACCGTAGCGCTGCGGCGGCGGAATCGCAAAGCGGTACTTACATAAAAAACATGCCTCGTAATACATGCATTACATGTAATACATGCAATTTTCTCTTGTTTTTATGAATAAAATTTATTTATTTTGTTATTTTATGTAACTACCCTTCTTTAATGTGGGATACAATTTCTGGTATTTATTGTAAATGGATAAATGTTAATGGATAAATGAAATGGATATATGTTCTGGAAAATGTTAAATAACTAAAATATTTTTGTTTCTGTAGGCCACGACGATGCACAAAAGTCTCAGAAGAACCAGCAGACAGACTCTAATGACCGTAGCAGGCATTTGTCTGGCAATTCCAATAATGTTAATGGCAGTGACAGTGAAGATAGTATAGACCTCTTCCCACAGTCTGTACCCCCTACACCTCCGGGAAAATGTGGGAATGATGCAAATTCCAGCTACAAATCATCATTTTATAAATAACTGTGTACCTAGATGCTTTAAAACTTCATAATTATTTTAAAGGATTCTTTAAAATAATTCATTTGTGCATCCAGTTCTTAACAAGTTATTACTGGTCATATAAATATCAAGAATTCAAGGAAAGATTGTAAAAGTCATGAATTTTTTGAGGTTGCAAATATTATATTGCAGCTCCAAAAGTACTTCATTTGGGCATTCAGTTCTTAACATGCTGTTGTGATTGGTCATGAAAATATCAAGAATTTGGGAAAAGCTTGTAAAAGTCATGAATTTTTGAGGTTGCAAATACTATATTGCAACCTCAATAATTATATTCTAAAATGAAATTTGAATTAGATAAAGTTCAGAACTGGTTGATTAAGTAATTTATTCCTTTGTTCAATATGTTACACAATAATAAATTATGCTACATGATAACCTGTGAGGAATGATGCTTATTTCTGTTTCTTAAACAGTTTCGGACTGAACCTCTATGTAAAGAGTTTTTTTTTTTTTGTTTTTTTTTTTTTTTTCATACAATTTGTTACAGTGAAAATTGCTTATAATGAACATGGGTCTGTCAAAATCATTTGATAAAACCTTGACCCTTGCTAAATGTTATCCCTGAACATTTATTTTGCAATGCATATAGAAGCATGAAAATTCTGAAGTAATATGTTATTTTTATTGCTTAAATTCACCAAAATATCCCAGAAACAACACTCAAAAGAAGTTTGTCTTTCAGTTGCATGTTGGTAAATAAGTGCATATTCCTTCTTGCTCTTTAAGTAAACAATTCTGAAGAATTTGCATAAAAACAATTTGTGGGTTACCCAAGAATGAAATCTAAGGTTTTAAGTAATTTTTCATTAAAATTTGGTTCACTATAGCAGACGTTTTTTTTTTTTAATAAGAGTTCATTACAAGTGGATTCTAATTCAACTTCATGTATAGAATATCTATCAGCAAGTTTGTTATAATTTAGGTTCATTATAATCAGTTTCCTATTTATATTTACATGTTTCACATTTCCTTACAATTCTGTAAAACGCAGTTTAAGGAACCTTGTTTGTCTATTAATTTTTTCTTCTACTTAGTAGACTAATGTGCATGCTATTACACATTCAAATATTTGTTGAAAAAATTGAACTAAACTCTTTTTATACTGCAACACTGTTTTTCTCCTGTTTTAATCAAGTTTCACTGTTTAGTATTTACTACTTTTTTTATTAATTTGTATTTTAAAAGGTCATGAAATTTGTTTGAAAAACTCAAAATTTAATGTAAAAATATTTGTTTAACATGATAAATACTCTTTTAAATTTTAAGTAAGCAGGAATAATTGGAGAAAGATACTATTGTCCCCCTATCTTTTATTATCATTATTATCTGTGAACAAACAGTTAATATTTTAACTACTTGTTTCTAATGTTATTGTTATTACAGTTGAACTTAAGCAATTCAAACATAGATAATCTGAAATTTTGCATTCCGTAAGCTTAAATTACAGAAATAATGTTAATAATTTTGGAATATTTGAAGTCAAAATTTTGACAATTTTAAATTTTCGAAATTTTTTGAAGTAAAAAAGTCATTTTTCAAATTCCATGCACAGAATTCAGATAATGGATATTTATGAATAGGTCATAAATGCCATTACCAAACTAGTGCAGGAATCCTAATTGTTTGGTTAAATATTTTAAAATGACAGCAATTTTAAATTGCATTGATTCTGCATTAAAAATTAAAATCAAGTGATTTTCTGGAAGCAGTACATATGTGCAACACCACATGTAAAACTGTTTTCCAATAGACAATTAAAAATGAGTTTGGTAAGGAATGGTTTGGAAAAATGGAAAATAAGTCTCAATCACATGCAAAAATTTGAAATCTCCAGAATATTTCGAATTTTCAGAAAGGCAAAATTTAACGTTTACAATCTATTCATAGCTTTTGCTGAGTGCAGTTAAATAATGGATGCAAATATTATTGCAGAAGCAGAAGTCATAAATGTAAATCATTTTTTTTTTTTTTTTGGATGGGTTGGTGGTGCAAAGACAACTCTTGGATCCATCCAGTGTTGTAGTCCTCTTACAGTTAAATAGAACAAGAGATTTCTATTGTATGAAAATTTGTAGAAAACCAGGAACATTGACTCAAAACATTTTGATTTTATTAACCACATAAACGGATGGGGGGGGGGGGGTGAATGAGATCAATAGAAGCAAAGCAGAAGTTACTTCAAGTGAGGTTCATTTTATGTACGTAAAACTACATTTTTTTGCATAATTCGAGTTATGTTTAATTTAAATTTTTTCTGTTCCTTTTTCTAGTTATCCAAGTTCCTATATATTTATGCTAATCGATAGCAGTATGACTAGTAATAGTCAAATTGCTGACTGGTATATATTATTTTAATAGATGCTTTTAAATGTGTAATAATATTGCTTTTAATACATAAATGAGTAGTTTTTGCATTAAGTATTAATTAATGTATATACTTAATTTTGAATTTGGTATACATGACCAAATGTGGCATTAGTTAACAGAATATTTTTCATACTTACAAAACTTACTAAAAGGGTGCATTCCCCAAACTATGATAACACACTATTGCATATATAACAGCATTAGATCACTAGTTTTGAGGTATTTAGCTCACTTCAGCATGGAATGTCCAATACCTGCAATAGCAGTATCAATTTTTATAAACCTCTATGGAGACTGGCAAATTCAGTCTTCAGTAGTTGGTTGTGGGGTAAAATTGAATTTCTCAATCTCCTCCACAAAAGTCGTAAAATTTTAACACATAGTAATTTTTTTTTCTTTTGAGTTATCAGATATTCTGCAATGGTGAGGCTAAACAGCTTGAAACTGGTCTATGTATCTGTTATTTGCAATGGGAGCATGATCCTAAAATATTCCTTGTTTCGCAATACATTGTGACAGTTGATGGCAATTACAATGGTCAAAACAATGTAATTTGTAAATGCTTCAACAGTTTTGCAGCTATGTTTGTTGTTTTTACAAAATTAGCATAAATAAGTATAGTAAATATCCTTAAAAATGCAATTTAGATTCTTATAAAATTCTTAAAATTAATGGTGAAAAGTGAATAAAAATCTTGAGTGTTGAAATTGCTATTTTCTCAAATTTTATCCATATAATTTTAAAAGTATAAATGCCTTTAAACATTCTTATTTGTATATATATGCAAGTTTGAAAGAAGTTCTAAACAAATTACTTTATTAATATCTTCTTTTTTTTTTTTTTTGCTTATTTACCTATGTATATTACCTTTTTGATATGTATGTTATTTTTAAAAATTCATGTTTGAATATTATTATCTCATGTGATTACATTATTTTATTTTTGTTGTTGAATATTGCAGAATTATTGTGAAACAATATAAACTGTATTATAAAAAGAAATATTCGATAAAGAAATTATTTACAAATAGTGTCTTGTACTTTTATGAGTATAAAACTTCCAGTATGTGAAGTGAACCATTGTTCCCATGGTCCATAAATACTCTCGTCATTTTCCTTTTAACAATCCATTGTGATAATCATGGTTAATTATAAAACAAAAATTGAAGTAATGTGTGTCCTCAAGGATTTTGCAACCGTACTTGCAGTAAAGCTAGTGTGAGCACACTGTGGAAGAGCTCATTGCCTGTAAACAGTTTTGTCTTCACATGCCCACTGATTATGCATATATTGACTATAATACAGGATGTTTCAAAATGACTAACAAGGCTTATAACTTTTGAGCCATTATTGCGAGATATATACTCCCAAATGGAAAAATTGTTTTAAATCATAAGAATTATATTAAACTGGGTGGCATGTTAGCTTAAAAATACAGAAACATAACTTTTTCGTAGCTCCCTTAGCGAAGAAAGCTTGATTACTGAAAACATTTGCATACAATATGGAGTCTATTGAAAAACATTGCCAGTTCTAAGTGAAAAATTTATGGTGATATTCATGAGACATAATTTTGGCTTTCATACATCAATTAGATAGTGGTTTTCAGAAAAAAATGTACTTAAAGCTTTTTTATGGATAATCTCAACTCTTTTGAAAACTGTTTAGTAAGAGCATGGTTTCTTTGTTGGTAAGGAATTTTGTTTTATTCCTACGTTTCGATTTTATAGGTACAAACTAACCAGATTCCATTTTATATGCCAAAATAGCTAATTATTAAGGTTTATAAATATTTTCTAATATATAGATATTATGCTCTGAAAAGGCCATATAAAAAGTTAGATTTCATGTTTTATGCAAATATCTCCACCAGTATTGAAAATATTGTAGACAAACTTTTCTTATGATTTAAAACAATTTTTCAATTGAAAGTATGTGCCCAGCATGAACAGTTAAAACATTATAAGCCAGATCAGTCTTTTGGAAACGTCCTATATGGTTTCCATGAATATTTTTTTAATGAAATATGAAAAAATATAAATATAATTTTGACTTTTAATTCTAGGAATCAGCTGATAGGAACATAAACCATTTGTTTATTGCAGCCAAATTTTTGTTTTTAATCTTGCATAATAAAATGTTCGTCTGCGAGTGTCATCTGTAGTGGAAAATCTAAGCTTTGGCCATCCACAAAATTCATACTGGGTTAACTGAACTTCAGGTACAACATACCATAGCATAATTTTTTTTTTTAAATTCGAATTAGTTTTTTAGTTATTTTATGAAGCACAATTTTGAGCAATATTCACATAAATCAGTTCCATGGTGATTGAAAATATTATCATGGAGTTTCCATCTCAACATCATTGGAAAGATCAAAGAACACTTTTTTTAAAAAAATTTTAACCGAATCCGTAAGACAATTCCTTCATATTTATTTGTTTACAGGCATTTGCAAAAATTTAAGACCACCTGCTTGTATTGCTTAACTTCTTGTTGGAGTTGCATTATCTTACAACGGCAGGTATCAGTAGAGTTAGTGGAAACTTTCGAGCGTCAGTTTGCTTTTAAGTTTTCACGCTGAAAGGTTATATATAAATTAAGTGTTATAAAGTCACTATTTGTGACTTTTGAATATCAGAAAGAATACTCTGAGTGTGGTAAGCAAGAAGGTGAATGTGAACAAGACTGCTACATATGACACAATCACAAAATATCAAGATACAGGTGATTTTAGCAACCGAAAGAAAGGTGGATATCCTAAGAAAACAAGTCCATATAAGGATAATACCATAAGGCAAATTGTTATGCATTCTTCATGCACAAAAATCAGGTCAAAGGACATGATATTTGTATCAGCACTATTTACCAATGTCTCAAAGATGTTGGATTAATGTTCTATAAATCTGCACATAAACCCAGACAAATCCATGTAATGACAAAGAAGAGACCTGAGTTTGCAGCAGATTGCTAAAGATTGGTGTCAAGTTTTCTTCATCAATGAATTAACTTTGTGTCAATATACATCACATTAAAAGCATGTTCAATAACCAAAAGGCAAAAGGTTTTCTAAAAATTACATTGTTAGCACCATGAAACATCTGCCAAGTCACATGATATAGGGTGCTATGTCAGCATCCAGTACTGCTTGCTTATCCTTTTTGTCGAGAGACAGGATTCAAAATTGAGGGTTGTTAGTTGTATTTTGCACCTATAAATTTTATTTTAATAACCAGAATTTTAGACCCAGGCTTCATTTTTAACGCCTAACTTTTTTTTCTGCATGTATAATGCAACTTTCAAATGATTCATTTATTCTTCCTTCTAACAATCTAATCTACTCATATCGTTGATTGCATGTGTCTGTGCAACATGTCAAAGGCTGGGCCCTTACTAAAAGGTGATTTATTTTATGAGCTGAATAAAGTAAACAAAATAAATAATTTTTAAATTGCACTGAAGAAAAACATTTTGGCAACTGGAAAAATGGTTAGGTGCCATTGATGCTTGACTTTCTGTTCCTAATTTCAAACCTTGCCAAGAGGCATTACCATAAATGGTTCTATTTATGCAGATATTTGCAGAAATTATTTTTGAAGTATTTAATTACGCTGCCATCAACAGTTTTTTTTAAAGAGCAACTCTTTGCCTCTGGTTTACTTTGTGACAAAAATAGAAGCAAACTGTTCAAATGCTTGTTTTCTTAAATAAAAATCTGCAGTAGGTGAAAACATTTACAATTATTCAATTATTGTAGTTAAGAGTACCTAAGATAAAAATTAATGTAAAATAATTAAAATTTCAAATAAAAGGTTTCATTTCTAAATTAATGTGGTTTTATTATACTTTTAACATTTTTTATTTTACTTTATTAATTTATTTACTAATAATTAATATTTAATAAATGTAAATATTATTTATTAACAAGTTAATAATTATTCGAATATTCGAGATCTGGTTTATATTCATATTAGAATTTAAAAAAATGTTATTCGCTATATTTAGGGAAAATTAATTGAAGAGGCTAGAAGTTGAAATCTTGGAGAGTGGTTGTAGAAAAATTAAATTATTCTACAGAGATGTTTCGTATCAGTGCATGTTGAGTGCACATTATTTTTTGATATAAACACCTTTATCTATAACTCAATCTGTACGTAAAATACAGTCAGGGCCTGACTAAGCTTTCTCGGGGCACCCTACTCATAATAGAGAACCGAGAATTAATTACAGGTCCTCACCCAACTGAAATAAAATTTTAATATTGGGAAATTATCAGCATTTTACATTTCATATTGACAGTATATTTTACTTAGTAAAATTGACACTTTAATATTTTTAATGCCAAATATACATAAATTTGCACACAATTGCTTCATCTTCCATACTTATAAACAGAAGTTACAGATCAAAGTGTAACTTTTTTTATAAAAATAAACAGATGTTTAGTCTGCTCTTTTTTTACATAAGATGACATTTTGAGGTTCCTGTCTTAAGCTGGTCCTGCATACAGTGCAAATAAAATGTAGAAAGCAGACAGCCAATGGTTTCATAAATGTTTGGATTTCTGTTTTTCAGTGCTAACAAGTCCAGAGCAAATGCCTAATAAGAGTTCAACTACGTCATGTGAGTGAAATGGCTAAACTATAGAACTGTGACAAAAAAGAAGTAAAATGAAATAAAACAATAAAATGCTGAAAATATTAACATGAAGTTCAGTGCAGAAAAAGAATGAGACAAAGAAAGTATAATAATATAGTCATGCCATAACTCGGAGAAATACTTGACCACACTGAAGAACCAAATCTAAGCATTTTCTAAATTATTGTCTGCTTTATACATTTTATTTGTGCAACATTTCTATGTTATGATCTAGTTATTGATTTTCAATAATACATCGTTGATAATAGCATAAAAAATTATTAATGGTATCAACTACTTTCAAGAGCAAAAATAGCCTTAAAATAGAGAGGTTGAGCAACCACATCCGCAAAGGCAGGTACACATATGTCAGCCTCTTTCAGAATAGAGAGATTGAGCAACCACATCCGCAAAGGCAGGTACACATATGTCAGCCTCTTTCACAATAGAGATTGAGCAACACACCAGCAAATTCAAGAAAGTGTAAGTCAGACAAACAGGTTTTTGCCTTTGCTGATACAATTGTAGAGCTCTCTATTCTGAAGAGGCCTTTGAAACAGGTTAGTACTTTTAATCAACATTTGATGCTGTTTATTATTAACAAAGTATTTTTATGCAGTTTAAGTGATATTTTATAATTATTGATTATGAGCAAATTCATGTTCTGTATTTAATTTTAAACTAGACTAGCGGGCTTTGCCCGCTATCGATACTAAATATAGCAATCAGGTTTTTAGTAAGTTCTGCACGGGTGCTAAAGTCACAAAACAAAAAAGTGGGTCCATTGTAGAGTAAAAAATATAACAAGAAAATTTTATCCGAATCTGAGCAAAAGTCACTTAAATAAAAACGAAAGATTTAAAAAAGGGTGGCCACTTTTGTCTACCAAAGTCGTGTCCCTCAACCAAGAGTAAAAATGAAAGCCACCTTCTTTTCTGGACGTGTGTAACTGGGCGTTATTGGATCCTTAATTTAATTGTAAAAATTAAATAAAGTGACAACAAAAACAATTGAAGCTTTTTCAAGTCTTTCTTTGTTGGCCATTTCAGAATAAGTAATAAAAATATACTTGTAAATTGAAATGACATTTATTGAATTCTTAATTTAATTATAAAAAATTAACAATTAAAGTGACAATGAAAACAAATCAAGTTTTTGAGAAGTGAGGAATGAGGGTTCACAATGACAAATTTTAAAGATCGTACTTTGAAAAGTCTTTCTCAAAATGATTTAAGGTGAACATTACAGAGAATACTCAGAAAATTCTGAGGTGAAGTTGAATTGGAAGTTGACTTTAATAAGTTGAAGCCAAAGCTTGACTCGGAAGAGGGGGATATTTTTGTGCTAACCAGCTATCATATCTCTTCAACTTCATTCACTTCAGACAGGTGACACAAAAGATGTATATCATATCTAAGTGACATGTAATGATGCAGGGTTTGAAATAGGATGCACGCTTGTGTGAAACACGTATGAAATTCAAAAATACTGTGCAGAAAAATTGTGACATGGGAATTCGTACACACTCGCCAATGCTCTCCACCTGAGGATCCTCTATAAATTTCGAAAACAACGTGAGGAATGGGACTGGCCACAGGAGAGAGCGAATGAAAGGCAGGGAAGGAAATGTTTTGCGGATCCATTGTGTTTTTTCCAGGAAGTTTATTCAAGGCTCTAGAAAATGCAACTCTGTAAAATTTCTTAAACGGCTGCATCTTGGATGGGCGCAATGCCGCAACATGTCATTTCATTCTTCATTAGTTACAGACAAATCATAGCTAAGTGCTTTTTTAACGATGTTTCATTTTTCCTGAGTGCATAGAGTAGAGTACACTCAATACATGTTCCAATTTTCCTGAATTTATTATTGGTTTATTTTTGCACTTTGTTCTGGAACTTTGGTTTTCGGTTTTTATGCTGGGATATTATCTTTCAAACATATTGTTAATGACATTAAGGTACATGTTTTGGATAGCTAAACTAAAGCATTTTTATTTATTTAAGCAATTAAAATTATAAGCATTATTAGAAATACATTTGAAGAACATAAATTAGAATTTGATTTATTTGCACCCAAAATTGTACCCTTTAATTTCATTTAAAAATTAACATCCTTAATTTTTTTAAAAGTACTCAAGAAAAATATTTTTAGTTATTCAAAATATTTTGAATAAAATTAGCATGGGGAGACACAAATATTGACTAGGATAATTAAAATGTACTGTATCCAAAAATTATGTGATTTACAAAATAACTGCATATATTTTCTTTATTTTAATGCTTTCCATTTCGATACCTAAAAAGGGGTTTTCAATTTATTTAAAAAATAAAGTTAATCATTTTCAAATCATAGCTAAAGATACTAAATATCAATTTTGTATACCTCTTGTATTGTAACTTAAAAATATCCTTATTTTATGTTTTACTAATAAAAAATACCTAAAATTCTACACCTAAATTTCAAGCTCTGGTACAGAGATTATATCTATCAGTAGAACCAAAAAAATCACTCAATTAGAAGCCAAGATGTAAAATTGAGGGAGCTAGTTGAACTGAAAGTTATGCAAAGATGGTTGACACAAAAAATATGTATATCCAGGTGAGAAGTACAGATGGTGCCAAAACTACAGCCACTAGCAGAAGGTTGCTGAATTAGAAGCCAAGATGTATTGAGAGGGCTACTTGAAGTAAAAGTTGCACCCTGAGGGTTGTTGCGAGAAAGATGCATGTCCAGGTAACATGTACACATGGTGCAGAGACTATACCCAAAAGCAGAATCAAAATCACTAAATTAGACGGTGAGATGAGAAATTTGGGAGTTAGCTGAAGTAAAAGTAATTAATCCAGTAGAGATATTTTTTCAGCATCTGCTGTCTGCAGAAATCCATTTCAACGATGTTATACTCAAAGTGTAAGTTCACAAATTCCAATTCAGAAGCATTTATTTCACAATCATTCTTCTTTGTCTATTAAAACAATAACACTTGAATAGCAAATATATTTTTATGCAAATGTAAGCATAATATTATTCATAATAACACTAATAATTAACTAAAAACTAATACAGAAAGTATAAATAAACAACATCGTCAGCAAATCAAGAACATATGCGAGTTGTCAAAAAAATTATTGTTAAGCATACTTATTGGTCAGTTCTAAGTGTCATTTGTCTCTGTAGCATCCAAATCTAAAAATGACGAAAATCCTATAATGAACATACTGCAACATTAACTATTTCAGCTCCTGCCAACGGAGGAAAGATATCATGTAGGTTTTGATAGCATTACCTTCATTTTACTATTGAGACTTAGGCTCTAATATGTAATATAAATTGCTTTTTTTAGTTAAGGAGTTCTTGATTATTTCACATACACCAGTTTAGTGGGTGCGGTAGCCCATTGGTTAGCGCGCTGGAGTTGCACTCGGTAGGCCCGGGTTCGATTCCAGCCACTGCCAAAACTGCCGCCGTGTTCATGCGGAGTACGATCACGTTAAACATGTGGGTCCGAAAGTCCTTCCGAGAGGTTGGTGGTAGGGGAAGGAGGGTAGGTCCCTGTGGATGCCTCCCCCACTGGGTTCCGGTCTAAATTGGGTGGCACTTCCCGACCGTCCAAACAGTTACCTTACACCTTTCTGGTAGGTCGGACGGTCTGGGTTTCAACAACAACAACATACACCAGTTTACAGTTACCTTACACCTTTCTGGTAGGTCGGACGGTCTGGGTCTCAACATCAACAACAACAACATACACCAGTTTGTGTAATGAAGGTAAAATTTCATCGTGGCCAAAGACTGTTGTGAGAATCTCTGAGAGAAATACTCTTCTACTGTTTTCAGTTTTATACTTTATCTGACTACCCACCCTATATACTTCACAATATTTACATGAAAAAAAAAAGGATCTTTAATTTTAAATCAATATGTTATAACATTCAACAAGACTTTTGGCTCCATAACAACTTGAATACAACTGTTGCCATTATCTCAATACAAAATGTAATAAAATTATCAGTTAACAAGTATAAGGCTCCCATGGATTTATAAAAATAGAACTGGATGGATAACACAGCATTCTAGGTGCAAAAAATTGCAACCAGCAGTAGTAGAAGAAAGCGACTTGTCCATGTGGTAGATAGAATGCCTATAGATGTTTGTTATTTATTTATTACTAGGGGGCTACTGCCCCCTAATGATGTACTGAATGCCTCGCTTTGCTCGGCCATGGTAGCATAAGGGTGCACTTCATGATCATATTCAGCAGTCACTGCTTCAAAACATTTTGATAGAAAAATGTATCTTTGTAACCCAATGTGGGCTTTTATCGCACCAGCCCAATGTAGGCTTTTATCGTAATGTAGGATATTTTTCTTTATATGTACAAAATATTTATTGATAACAAAGGAATTTAAAGTGCTTAGCACACCTAGAATCTGTGTAAATATGCATTGCTTTATAATTTTCTTGAATGATATAGCCTTCTATAGTGCATATAACTCAATGTTATACATAGTCACTTCATTATCCAAATGCACATCCAACTTTTTCATCTATTTTTGAACCATCTGTGTATATTTTACACTGGTTTGATGTAAGGTGATCCTGATCCCATTCAATAGCTGGCTCTTTCTTTCCATGGTGGATCAGTATACAATTTCTTCTACGTCCTTTGTCTGTATTAAAAGTTCATCTATGGCTATATTATCATTCCAATGATATAGTTTATACAATGAAACTTCGCTATTGGTCTTAATGTCGATAGGTAAGCAGCCTGCCAATACTTGGAGAGCTGATGTTGGAGCGGTGCAATAACGCTTTGTAATAAAAAGCATGGAGATTCTTAGGATCTATAAAGTCTTGTCATTAGTTCCTTTAATATCCTTTTTCTGTGCCAAAACTTATATATTTCTCAGTGGCTTTGAGATAAATTTTCTTGACGATATCAGATTTTAATCCCAATGTTGCTTTAATGTTTGTCATTTTGTAGTGAAAGTTGCTAATTTTTTCTTTTATTTCTCTCAAATAAGGAGACCAATATAATCTAGGACTGAATGTAATCTCTAGATACTTGAGTTCCTTAGTATAGGATATTTTATTATCCATTTTAATGTTAGGCAGAGAAGTAATCGGGTTCCTGTAGGGAAACATAAATATTTTGATTTTTCCATGCTGAATTTTAAGTCATATTTATTAGCCCAAATTTGTAACTTTGGAATTGCTTTAATACCAAGGTCTCCAAAGATATAGGATGCAGTTGCATTAAGGGTTATAGCTATGTCATCTACAAATGTTTGTATTGGTGTTTGGTTATTTTCAAAGTTTGTCTTTAGAACACCATTTATTACTAACAGCCATAAAATCAAAGAAAAAAAAATTGGAACTTGAAATTCGGTTAGTAATGATTTCACATTTTCCCAGCATACAGTGTTGAAAGCATTTTTGGTATCTAATGATATTAAGCATGTGATTTATTTATTGTTTTTGTTAATCTGCCTTTTATCAATGATGTTCTTTAGAGCATCCAATGTGTTCTTATGTCTTCTAAATCTATATTGGTATGGACTAATTTTATCTTTGTGACATATACCAATCTATTGGTAATTAATTTGTCAAGATTTTGAATCATATGGGTAATAAACAAATGGGTCTGCATGCCTCTGTGGAGCTCAAGGAATCCTTCTTTTAGAATGAGGACGACTTTTGCATTTTTCCAAGTTTTCGGAAACATACCAAATTCCAGACATTTGTTCATAACTCTTAGAAACCAGTCATTATCATAATTATAGAATTTCAAGGGTAATTCTATATTTTCCTGGAGCTTTATTTAAATCCATACTCCAAATCACCTTATCAATTCCTACCATGTGAATAAGGGACACTGCTCATCTTCCTTAACAGTTATCAGAGTTGGCAATTCCATTCCAGTCTGGTAACCATGGACATCATCAACTTCCACCCAAGGGCATTCCATCACCAGTATGTGTTAGCAAATGTTGCTTTAAAGTTTGTCTCCAAGCAAATGATTTCTGACATATTTCACAGACAAATGATTTCGCATCAGTATGTGTAAGCAAATGTTGGCTAAAACTTCTTTTTTGAACAAATGCTGCCTGACATATATCACACACAAATGATTTCTCACCCGTATGTGTAAGCAAATGTTGATTTAAAGTATATTTCTGAGCAAATGATTTCTGACATATTTCACACACAAATGATTTCTCACCTGTATGTGTAAGCAAATGTCGGCTACAACTTCTTTTTTGAGCAAATGCTGCCTGACATATATCACAGACAAATGATTTCTCACCTGTATGTGTAAGCAAATGCTGATTTAAAGTTTGTTTCCGAGCAAATGATTTCTGACATATTTCACATACAAATGGTTTCTCACTAGTATGTGTAAGTAAATGTAAGTTTAAACTATGTTTTACAGTAAATGATGTTCGACATATTTCACACATAAATGATTTCTCACCTGTATGTATAAGCAAATGCCGATTTAAATTTCTTTTCCGAGTAAAAGATTTCTGACATATTTCACACACAAATGGTTTCTCACCAGTATGTGTCAGCAAATGGTCTATTAAAGTACGTTTTTGAGTAAATGATGCCTGACATATTTCACACATAAATGATTGCTTATCAGTATGTGTATGCAAGTGTTGATCTAAATCTAGTTTCTGAGTAAATGATTTCTGAGGCATTTTACATAAAATGATTTCTCACTAGTATGCATAAGCAAATAATTAATTTAATAATCTTCTGGGGCATATGATTTTTAACATATTTCACAAATAAATAGTTTCTCACTGGTATGAATAAGTAAATGTTGATCTAAACGTATTTTATGAACAAATAATATCCGCATATTTCATACACTATGATTTCTGATCATGGTTTGTAAGTAAATGTTGTTTGTGAAGTGTCATTTCTCGGTAAATGATTTTTGGCATTCTTAGGATTTTCATTAGAATGCATATAAACAAGTGTTGGAATGTAAAACACGAATAAGATTTTCACCAATGCGCAAAACTTAATGTGAATTATTATACTCTTCTGCACAAATATTTTCAGACATATTTCACACTTGGAACAACTTTAGTATAAAAAGTTTTAGTCTTTTTAAAGGTCCATAACAAACAAAAATATTTGAAAATATTTTCTAAAAATATATTACATTACGCTCCAAGGAGCTAAAACTCAGAGGGTATGGCTAAACATAATGAGCGGCTAGTCTCAGCAACGCACTCGCGACAAAACACCACGTGCTAAAACGTCAGGCGCGAATTTCAGCAGACTCACCCCTTAGTGGTCACCTCATTAGACTCACCCCCTTAGACTCACCTCATAGTGGAGGGCAAGTGTCCCACTTGCCCTCCACTATGGGCGCCCATGTAACATTTTCCAATAGGGCAAAATCAAGGATGAAGAGTTCAATACCTACTAGCTTGAAGACCACATTTGCAACCTTAAACGTACACAGTAAGGCAAGTATCACCTTGCGTTCCCTTATGGGCGCCCATGGCAAGGACACCCATAGAACTAATTCCATCGACGACAAACTCAAGGATGACTCGACTAGATTGAGTCTTGCATGTCTAACCTTGAACGTCTATGGGACGACAAGTGTCATCCTTTCCTTCCACTGTGGGCGCCCATGTAACAATTTCCAGGAGGGAAGTCAAGGATGACGCATTCAATATCGACTAGCTGGTAACCCACATTTGTAACCTTGAATATCCTGTTGAGATTAATTGCTCCCTTGCCGTGCTCTATGGGCTCCCTGCTTATACTATTGCCCTCAGGACAGAACCTAACGGAGTCGAAGTTTCGATTTCCTCAGGGGTGGTAAACAGTCTTTCCAGACCCTCCAAATGTCTCTGTGGCATACTGAAACATTGCACACTTGCCATGGGCGCCCATAGGGGATGTTGAACGTCACGAATATCAAACTAATCAATACTGTACGTCTCTTCCTTGAGATTGTCCCCGCTGGAAAAAGTTTTATTGATGTCCTTGCCATGGGCGTCCATAGGGGAACGTAAGGGAGCACTTGCCTTCCCGTGAACATTCAAGGTCACAAATGTAGGTGCCAAACTAGTAGATATTGTACGTCTCATCTTTGAATACGCTTTTCTTAGAAAAAGCGCTATGGATGCCCTCGTCATGGGAGCCCATAAAATTTTTGAAAGCCACAAACGTAGGTATCAAGCTAATCGATATTGTACGTCTTGTCCTTGGTTTACCTCCGCTTTAATAAGTTCTATGGTCACCTTTGCCATGAGCGCCCATAGGGGAGAGCAAGGGGCGCTTGCCCTCCCTTAGACGTTCAAGGTCCCAAAGTAAGTATCAAGCTAGTCGATATTATACATCCCATCCTTGGGTTTTCCCCTTTGAAAAAATTCTATTTGGCACTTGCCATGGGTGCCCATAGAGGAACGGGAGGGACACTTGCTCTCCCGTGGATGGTCAACGTCACAAATGTAGGTATCAAGCTAGTACATAATTATGTCTCATCCTTGAGTTTGGCCATCCCAGGAAAAAGTTTTATGTTCGCCTTTGAATCCTACTCCTACGAAACAAGGTCGACCCCTTTCTGCAATTACAACACTATATCTTGATCGCCTTATGGTTTTGACACACACACACACCCTCTCTCTTTTTCGTGCTCTAATCACGTTAATTATAAAATGTTATACCTAATTCTATTATTTTCAGAATGCATTCTCTCTTTTGTAAAATATCTAATTTTGAATAATCCGTGTTTTAATCACATTGATTTCAAAATATTCTACCATTCTGTAGAAAATTAGAAACAGTTAATTAAAAGACTAATAATTCGAAATTATAAATTTTAAGAGAGAGAGTACGTATAGCCATGAAATTCTATATGCATATGCATTCTGTAAAAAAATGGAATTAGGTAGAACATTTTGTAATTAACGTGATTAGAACTCGGATGAGAGAAAGAATGTCAAAATATAGTGTTATAATTGCAGGAGGGGGTCGACCTTGTTCAAAAGGAGTAGGATTCAAAGCCGTCCATTAAACTTTTCCTGGAATGTCCAAATTCAAGGATGAGAGGTAAAATATCTAATATCTTGATATCTACATTTGAGACCTTGAACGTCCACTTGAGAACAAGTGCCCCTCACACTCCCCTATGGACGACCATGGCAAGAGTGCTTATGGAACTAATTTCAGCGGGGGGCAAACTCAAGGACGAAACGTAAAATATCGACTGGCTTGATACCTACATTTGTGACTTTCAACATCCCCTATGGGCGCTCATGCAAGGTCGTCCATAGAACTGTTCCAAGGACATACTCAAGAATGTGACATACAATATCTACTAGCTTGATACCTACATTTGTGAAGTTGAATGTCCAAAGGAAGGGGAAAATGCTGCATCGCGTTCCCATATGGACGCTCATGTCAAGAGCGTCAATGGAACTTATTTCAGCGGGTGCAAACTCAGGGATGAGATAAATGTACAATATAGACTAGCTTGATACCTAAGTTTGTAATTTTGAACATTCATGAGGAGGGCAAGTATCCCTTTGCACTACCAAATGGGTCTCCATGGCAAAGACGCCCATAGAATTTAACCCTGCGTGAGCAAACTCAAGGACGAGAGATATAATACCGACTAGTTTGATAGCTACTTTTGTGGATTTCCATATCCCCTATGGGTGCCCATGGCAAAGGCGTCCATTGAACTTTTTCCTAGGACATATTAAAGAATGGGACGTATAATATCTACTAGAGTGATGCCTACATTTGTGACCTCGAATGTCCAAAAGAGGGCATGGCGTTCTCATATGGGCGCCCATGTCAAGAGGCCAATGGAACTTATTCCAAGGGGTGCAAACTCAGGGATGAGATGTACAATATCGATTAGCTTGATACCTAAGTTTGTAAATTTAAACTTTCATAGTGAAGGCAAGTGCCTCTTTGCGCTACCTAATGGGCGCTCATGGCAAAGACGTCCATAGAATTTAATCCTGCGGGCGCAAACTCAAGGACGAGAGGTAAAATACAGACTAGCTTGATAGCTACATTTTCGGATTTCCATATCCCCTATGGACGCCCGTGGCAAAGACGTCCATAGAAATTTTTCCAAGGAGGACATACTCCAAAATGAGACGTACGATATCTACTATCGTGATACCTACATTTGTGACCTCTAATGTCCTCAGGATGGCAAGTGCCGCCTTGCGTTCCCCTATGGGCACCCGCAGCAAGCGCGCCCATAGAACTTTTACAGACGGTAAATTGAAGGGTGAGACATACAACATCGACTAGCTTGATACCTACATTTGTGAACTTGAACGTCCGCGAGATGGCAAGTTCCCCCTCACTCTTTCCTATGGGCGCCCATGGCAAGAACGCTTATAGAACTTATTCCAGCGGGGGCACATTCAAGAGCGACAATACCGATTAGCTTGACACCCTATGGGCAACACCTATTTTTCAACATCCCGTATGGGCTCCCATGGCAATGGCGTCAATAGAAATTTTTCCAAGGAGGGTATACTCAAGGATAATTCATACAACATCTACTGGCTTGACAGCTACATTTGTGACCTTGAATGTTCACCGGATCGCAAGTGTCTCCTTGCGCTCCCCTATGGGCACCCATGATGGCGATGGCACCAATAAAACTGTTACCAGCGGGAATAAACACAAGGATGTGACATGCAGCATTGATTAGTTTGATACCTATATTAGAGTATTATTAATAGTATTGTATTAATATTGTATTATATCAGTCTCCTATGGGCGCCTATGACATGTGTGCAATGTTTCGACCTTTTATGTCAGAGACTTTTGGAGGGTCTTGAAATACCTATTTACCACCCCAGGGGAAATTGAAACTTCGGCACCTTTAAGTTCTGTCCCACGGTCAATAATATATGAGCAGAGAGAATGGGTTAGGGGAGGCCAAGGGAGAACTTATACGCTCCCCTGGACATACAAGGTCTCAAATGTAGGTATAAAGGTAGTCAATATTGTACGTATAATTATAATTCTTGTATTTTCCCTTTGACAAAGTGCTATGGGCGCCCAAGCTTATAACCTCTACAAAAGGGACAGAACCTAACAGAGGTGGCTACTTCCATTTCTCTCCCAAGGGCAGACAATCAAAAATTCTTTCCAAACCCTACAGAAGTCTCCGCTCCGCGACATGGGAAGCTGAAACTTTACACACGTACTATCATACTTCCCGGCCGTCTAAACGGTTACCTTACACCTTTCTGGTAGGTCGGATGATCTGGGTCTCAACAACAACAACACGTACTATCATGCCGACCACTCATATTGCTACTGTAAACCCTAGGGTCAGTCGAGTGGTTTGGGTTTTCGACACATCATGGGAGCCCATAGGGGAGGGCAAGGGTGCAGTTACTCTCCCTGGACATTCAAGGTCACAAATGTAGGTATCAAACTAATTGATATTGTATGCCTCATCCTTGAGTTTGCAACCCCCGGAAAAGTTAAATTTGCATGGTGTCATAGGGGAGAGCAAGGGGGCACTTGCCTCCTCTGGACTTTCAAGGTCACAAATCTAGGTTTTAAGCTAGTCAATATCATAAACTAGTCAAACTCATCCTTGAGTTTGTCGCAGATGGCAGATGGAATTAGATCTATGGGTGTCCTTGCCATGGACGCCCATAATGGAACACAAAGGGAAACTTGCCCTCCCGTGGACATTTAAAGTTACAAATGTATCTCTCAAGCTAGTCGATATTGAACGCCTCATCCTGAGTTTGTCGCCGCTGGAATTAGTTCTCTGGGTGTGTGTGTCATGGGCTCCCATAAGGGAACGCTAGGGAAAACTTGCCCTTTCATGGACGTTTCAGGTTACAAATGTAGGTTACAAGCAAGTCGATATTGAACGCCTCATCCTTGAGTTTCCCTCCTGGAAAATGTTACATGGGCGCCCATAGTGATAAAGGAAAGGAGGACACTTTCCCTTCCATAGACGTTCAAGGTGAGATATGTAAGTCTCAATCTAGTCGATTTTGAACGCCTCATCCTTAAAATTGTCGCCGATGGAATTAGTTCTGTGGGTGTCCTTGCCATGGGCGCCCATAAGGGAACGCAGGGTAAAACTTGCCCTACTGTGGACGTTTAAGGTTACAAATGTAGATTACAAGCAAATCGATATGGAACTCCTCATCCTTGAGTTTATCGCCTCTGGAATTATTTCTATGGGCTTCCTTGCCATGGGCTCCCATAATAAAATATACGGGAAACTTGTCATTGCATGAACGTTTAAGGTTACAAATGTAGTCTACAAGCTAGTAGATATTGAACTTCTTATCCTTGAGTTTGACCTCCCGGAAAATGTTACATGGGCGCCCATAGTGTTGGGCAAGACACTAGCCCTCCCATAGACTTTAATTAATTTAATTCTAATTTAAAAGGTAATGCATTTTAAACGTGACTATATTGCTTAATTGAAAATTATATATTCATATTAAAATTGAAAAAAAATTTGCAAAACTTGCGCTGTTCTTGCGACTTGGGCATGAATAAAAAAATCAACAACATAATAAAGTTCATTTGTAACTTTTACAATACAAGCAGGAGTAACGCCTAATACTAGTAATTTGATAGCCTTGAAAAGACTTTAAATAGAAGAAAAAAATAGAAAATAAATAATATAATAGAAAAAAGTAATAAAAAATATCAATTATATAATAAAAAATATCAATATTTTCAATAACAAAATCGAACAAATAGACGAATTGAACTATAAATTTTCACATGAAGAAACCAAAGAACTCTTATCATTCACCTACGGTCACATATCTACGTGACGTCACACAAAAGGACAAAAAGAAACAAAAAAACAGCTGTCGGAAGGGCTGATACTGCTGAAATTCCCGCCTGACGTATGTATCACGACGTGATTTATATACCGTGATAATCACGCCAAAATACCAAGTGATAATCACGTGGCATTTTGGCGGGAGTTCGTTGCGGTGACTAGACGCTTATTAAAAATATATACATTTCATGCCAGAAGTTAACTGACTGACTGAGAGATAGATGACTTTGGGATATTCGCTACGGAAAACCGCCATAATCCCAAACGATCCACACCATGCCATAGGCAGAGCTACAATTTTTTGTATGGGGGTACTAAAGCCCCCATTCATTAGACTGTTAACATTTCATTTGCAATGTATAATATCAATATACTTTTGAAAAACTGTTGGGGGTTCTTAGCTCCCTGAAACGTAACGCATCTAATCATTTTCCACAAGATTTACTATATGATTTTACTCGATGGAATTTACAGTCACCCCTCGAACTTAGAATCGAAAAATTTTATAAAATATCCTTAAAATGACATCGCAAATCTGCAGACGCTCACCCCAACAACAAACACGTTCTTGTAAACTTTTTAATCTTAGTAGATTTCAAAGGATTAACTAATTGCTACAATTACTTATGTGTTACTTCCTAATCTTTTCAGATGCGAAAATTATTATGTACTACTTTCTCCCATTTTACAGTGCTTATACTCTTGAGTCCCTATTAGAAGAAACCAATGTTGGCCAGAAAGTGTATGTAATGTATTCAGATTGCAGTGCATCCGTCATTTGCAGACAGGCGTGTGGTGGTGCATCCAATAATCGTCGATCGAGGTGAACATAAACGGGTGTACTTGATCGGCAATGATGGAGGGATACCCAAATCTGTCGAGAGTGCCTTCTAAAGGAATCAAAGGACCCAGAGTAAACCAAGAAATCATTTCTTAGACCATAACGTTGCTACCACCAGCTTGTTTGCGTCCAACAATGGTTGCTGCGTGCTTGTTCTCGCCGGTTTTTAAGCCAAAGTTCATCTGTTCGTTGGAGCTAGAAACGTGACTCGCCAGAGAAGAAAACCCTTTGCTAATTTAGTGCAAGTCCAATTTCGGTACTCCTGTGCAAATTTCAGCCGTTGTTGACGATGAATCTTCGTGAGCATGAGCGCAGTCACCAACCGTCTGCCCCGGAGCGCCATTCGCAGCAGAATTCGCTGCACAGTTGTTTTGGACACATATCTGGAAGCTCCCTGGTTCATTTGTATAGTCAGTTGCTCCACAGTAGCGTACCTATCGGCCCGCTCCGATCACCTTTCACATCGATGGCTCATGGTGCTCCAGTTACCACGTGTCGAGTCTTTGAAATTGTTCCATTCTTACACTCACGGTATACGTTAACCACACTAACCCGTAGCCTGTTCACAAACCCATGAAAATCATTGTTGTTATCCTGGTGAGTTACCGACATCCCACCTTATACACCCACGAAGTTTGACCTTGACACGTGAGGTCGTTTATTGGCCAAGCGCCCTTGACGTCAGAAGTAGGAGGTGGTCATAATGATGTGACTCTTTATATAACCCTTTCTTTTTGGGGTGTGGGTCACAATTGAAATAAATTCCTGGTTACATTTATTGATGGCAAATTTGATTGCCATCAATAAATCTATGTTTTTACTAAGATTTTTGAAGCATTTATTTCTCAGTGTTTACTATAGATATAGCTTAAATTATAACTAAGCACTGAAGCACTGAATTTCGAAGGATGTAGGGATTCACTAAGAATTTCCATTTCCGGTTGAAAATGTTTCATTTTCCTTGAAACATAAATTTTCCAAGATTGGGTTTAAATAAAGCTTAGATGATAACTGATATGGGTTCAGCATCAAATTATGAATTATTCTTTTACTGAAACCATATTAATGAAAATTCATATTTATTATAATAAGATTAAAATAAGCTTAATTCCATAATAATTTTATTTAGTGCACATTTTCATGAATTAATTTTACAAGAAATTTTTGTAATAAGTTTCAAAGGATGAATTTAATTAGTAAGATGTAATTCACATTTAGGTACATTTATATATATATAATTATTTTCCACATTGATAAAAATATGACTAAGATGATTAAAACTAATGAGGATCCACTGCCATCAAGAAAACATGCATGTACTACGCTTTTATTAATCTCAAGTGATCTACAAATCAGTTGTACTATTCAAAAGACGATTATGACGTGCTACACAAACGAATTAATTAATCCAACTTTTAAAAGAATTAACTTTTTACATCATTTTAAGAATCTACTGACTTGTGAATTTTAGCAAATCTATATGTTTTGTGCATTCCTGAACACAAATTACCTGTTTTTAACTGTTAAGTGTGTCTGATTGTGAGTCTATTGACACAATATCACTTGAAAGAAATAAGCAATTTTCATGAAAATTTTAGAATTATTTAAAATGATAATTACAAGAAAACTTCTGTTTTGTACATTTGAATCTGGACTTATACACCCATACAGTTTAAGCTCAATCATGTTTCACGGCTTATATGGCACGACTGATTTATAGATCACTTAAGATTAATAAAATCATAGTGCATAATAAGTTTCCTTGATGTTAGTGCAGTTAGTGACTATCCAAGTCTGATGAGTTCTAATGAAAGTCTCATTTGATGTCAATAAAAGTCATCATCTCTCTAATGAAGTTCTCATTTCAGCAATTATAGTTATGCTGGAAGCATGATTTTAGATTTTCTTGTTTAATAATGGCCAGGCACTTGATAATAAATCATTTGTCTATTTAGCCACTAAAGCATAAAAAATTTTGCTATTATACCACGTTGCCCTAGGTGCACAATAGGGAGTGGATCATATTGCACCCTTTAACGACTCAATTTAATTCGAACCCAATGGAGGTGGCAGCCACAAACCCTCTTTCTCCTTATCACTTCCCAGAAGGACTTTGAGACGTACAGATTTATCGTGCCTATATTCCATGTAGCCATGGGGATAGTTTTGAGTGGTGATGAGGTTCAAACTCAAGTTTTTCTCAAGCAATCCTCTCATCATAACTACTGGGCCATCCTGGCTTTAGTTTATTTTATAGACGATGATGGGTAGGTCGACATTTTTTCCCCCCTGTATCCCTCTCCAAATAACATTTTTAAGCTATAACTGATAGAGTTCATGATAAATGAAATAGACAATTTTCTCCATTCTTCTGTAATTTCATATTATTTAATATTTTTTATAGGAAGTACATCTGGCGTATACAAATTTTCTATAATTTTTTTTAGATTTTAGCATCAAAATTAAAATAGCACAACTCAATTGTACAACAATTAATCATGTTGTCTTTGAAAAAAAAATGTTTCATTCATATTGTTAATATTTATTAGCAAAATCTCTACAATTGGATTCGCCAAGTTTCATAGAAGTTATCTTTTGTGACGATGGATTTATTAAATCTTTAACACTAGAACGACAGAAGTGGTCATTTTGACCGTATAACTACTTTGAGTAACGATTCCTCCAAAACAGCTATTCCCAGCCCATTGAAATTTTATGACTTTTCTTATTTTCTTAAAGTTATTGAAAACACAGAAGAAAAAAAATCTGATGTGGGCAACACATGACTTTCCTTATATAATGCAATGAATTTACTACTTTTACAGTAAAAAAATAGATTTTTCTTCTAGTAAATACTTATATTCTTTCCAAAATATTGAATTTTCGTCAATCAGTTGTCATTTTCATTGATTTAGCGTCATTTTTATCCATTTGGCAACATTTTAAAAAGTCGCCAAGTTGGCGACATTCCGCCAAATTCGTCGTCAAAATCTCGCCAAGCGTTATGGATGGAGAAATAAGCCATTCTTATAGAAGATAAATGATTATTCGCGTTCAAATGCAAAAGCATTACTCAAAGTACCTTTTCTCATGAATGGAACAACCTAGATCCACGAGAATGATGTCACGCACTACATCGCATGATATTACATATGAAAAATAAACATGTTTATCAACAGTTATTGATTTTATTTAATTTATGGGATTTTTTGATAAATTTATTTGAAAAATGTGCAATACCTCGAGAACGGTTCATGTTAGCGATCTAAAATTTATGTTAATCGTTTTCTAAGGAAAAATTACATAAGAAATGTCTATTTGCGTAATTTTATTAAAGGTATTGATTTTTTGATGATTTTTACAAAATTTCATTCGAAAATTTAGGGGGTTCTGAACATTCGATTACGTATAAAAACAATAAGCTTCCAGTATTCATGGATTGTGATTTTTGTACCAAATTTCATTCGAATCGCTCCATTCGTTCGTGAGATATCGTCTCCACAGACTCACTGACACACACACCCATACACATACTTTCACACACACACACACAGACTTCACCTCAAAAATGTTTGATTCGTAATCAGAGATGCTTGTAACGTGCTCTCCCGTCGAAAACTCGAATTCGTGTTTTCGACCTCGTCAAAATACTTTCCTCATACATTATGTTTATAAGGAAAGTAATAAAGAAAAGTCATAAAATTTCAATGGGCTGGGATTAGCCGTTTTGAAGAGATGGTTTCTCAAAGTAGTTATGTGGTCAAAATGACCGTTTCCATCATTTCAGTGTTAAAAACATTTTTAAAATTGTTTAAGATTGTATTATCACTGTTTATTACAGTAGACTTGTAAAGATCTATGCTTCTCACACTCTAAAAAATAGCACTAGGAAATCTGGTTCATTAAAAACGAAAAATAATATACAGTTTATTTGTTTAGTACTTTTTCCTCAAAACTGGTTCTTATTTGTGATCAGTTGCTGAACAAATGTTGATAAGAATGGCTTTATTTTACTATGACAGTGCAACTGAAAGTAGGGTACCAGCCAGTAGTGGACACTGTCAAGGATCTAATAAAATCATTTAAAAAATCAGGAAATATTTAAAATGAATTGTACAGTTAGGTACAGATTTGCTAACTATCAGATTTCACTACAATTCATTACTAAGTTAATTAAAATCAATATTAAAGTCTCGGTAAATCTTGATTTTTATAACTTTTTAGTGGGAATATACAAGTATTAAATTAGAATCCAATTTAAATTTTTTATTATTTTTACAAGATGTATGCAAATTTTATATGTATAAAGATAATTATAATGCAATGAAAGAATATACTTGTAACAAGATATTCTTTCAATTTTAGACTTTAGATTGTATATGTCGACTGCTGCCAAATTTCAAAAGGATCTAACACATATATTGAACTAGCAGCATACCCGTTCTTCGTACGGAGTATACAATATAAAGAAACTTGTAATTCGCAATCATGTGCAAATTCTGTTAAAATATTAAATTTATTGCTCCTAAAGAGAAGTTTAGGAATATATGTTCTCACTATGCAAAATTATCTTCACGGGCAGATCTGAAGAATAAAACATCCTGGTCCCTTTTGTAAACAAATTTACAAAAAAAAAAAAAAAAAAAAAAAAAAAAATTGAGTCAATATATGCAACCCCGTACTACTTATATTGTCGCAGATTAGAAAATATGCCAGTGTTAGTAGAAGATTACCCGTATTACAATATAAGTCTCAAAAATACTTGCCAAAATAAAAGAGATGACGTAATAAATTCAAAATATCAATAATCTCCGTACTCTTTATACCAGAAGGTCGTAATTGATTCCAATATATGCCAATATATATCAAAACATATGCCAATATACCTGTACTACTTATATTCTCGTAGATTAAAAGATATACCCGTGTATTTGCAGAAAATTACTCGTACAACGTACAATATATGAGTTTAAACAATTTTTGTCATAATAATACAATTGCATAATAACTTGAAAATATCAATAATCAACCCTGAATTAATAATCCCCGATAATAATGTTTAAACCTGAAGACCGTAATTGATATTATCCAGTCAAAAATGCTATAAGAAAAATCAAATCGTTCTTTTCTAAAATATATTTTTATATCTATTAATTTATTATTCAAATCGAAAAAATAATTATAAAAATTAACAGACAGATTTAATTTAATTGCGTTTCTAAGTAACATGATATAAGATAGAATCTTCCTCCTAAACTGCGACATTAAATAACCATTTTGGTTTCTTTATACTTTTCATTGTTCAGCAAAAGCTTGTTTAAAATAAACCATGGAGATAGATTTCCCATTCAAATCATGTTTCAAACAATTCATGTTTCTAGAAAGTGACTAATTAGCGCAAAAAATCTCCCATCAAACTCAGATTAAATTTTAATTCACTTTTAAACGATTTTCAAGCTTTTCGTTTGGATAAAACACGGAGTTAGAGAGTGGAACTAGGAAAAAGTTTCGTTTTTCATTAATATCTCGACAACCCCTGGTCTTAGATACTCGAAACTTGGGCTAAATTTATGGGCGGCTACTTTAAGGCTATCCACAAAATTTCGTCAAATTCGGTTCAGCCGTTCTCACGTGATGATGAGACAAACGAAAATTTCGTTTTTTCGTATCTCGAGAACCACTAATCGTAGGAACTCCAAACATAGACTAAATTTTAAGTGGGACTATTTTCAAGCTACCCACAAAATTTCATCAAGGTTCAGCCGTTCTCCCGTGATGACGAGACAAACAGACAGACAGACAGATTTTCAATTTTATATATATATAGACTACAGTGGACACACACATTGCATAGACAAATGCACTGAAAGACATAACTCTGAAAACAGCTGATTTATGTGCTACAATGCATAAGGCTTTTAAATCTGTCGGAAACATGAATAGAAATTTTTGATCCTATTATAATAATTTACCTATATATAGACACTATTGTAGGGAAAGTTGAAGACCCAGGCCACCCGACTTACCCTAGGGTAAGAGCAACAGGATGAGTGGTCGTTATTGCAGGGAAAGCAATATTGTTCATTACTATAGCGTAAAATTGACTGGGTAGAAGAATAATTAACATAAAGAAATTAACTACAGATCATTTTAATAAGAGATAAGATTTTTTAAGATATCAAAAGTCTTCTACCAGTCATTATCACTTAGCTACCAATCAGATTCCTTGCTCAGTGTTGCACCAATAATAGTATGAACTATAGAGGACATTGGTATGGAGGCATAACAGTTGCCTATGCTATTCTATGATAGATTGGCCTACAGATGTTGCAACTGTCCCTTCAGATCGTGCACGCACGTAGATGTTCAAAACTGTCATCCCTTTTGGTCCCATAAATGAGCAATGGTGTCAAATCTGGAGACTGGATAGGTAACAGAATCATGGCAACATAACAGGCATGGGAAAATTCCTGGTGAACCCTATTTGTATGCAGTATCTCACTGGGATGTTGCTCTTTGTAGACCTTTCATTAGCTAATACATGAAGACGCAGGATTTTTTTTAACATGAGGGGCAAATCATCAGAGTAGAGAAGGTAGAAAGTGCCTATCTAAATAACCCAAATAAAAATTACTAAGTAATTCTTTTTAATTATACATTATTTTAAATAAATATATATAAAATGTTTCTGAATAAATAAACAAATGGAAATACAGACAGATTCTTGTTTTGAGTGATGCCCGTTTCCATTCCCCCTCTTCTTGTATTGCTCAGGAAAGCATGCCGGCCTCAGGAGATATATTACAAGAAAGATCAATCATGCACAAAGCATCGATTATGAAACACTTTCCAACTTCAATGCAATTTTATACAAACATCTCTGAAATGCGATACATTCCTCGATAATATTTTTAAAATTATCACAATACTACATTAATTTATTATATTTGAAAACTTTATCGAAAAAAATGAACTTCATTCAAATGACGGCATTGAAATATAAATTACCTGGTTTAAACATCTCTAAAATACGATACATTCCTCGGTAATATTTTTAAAATTATAATAACACTACAATAATTTATTATATTTGAAAACTTCATCGAAAACAAATGAACTTTATTGAAATGACGTCATCGAAACATAAATCGCCTCTATATAAAAGCAGCATTTCATTCATAAACATTTTTCCAATCGTTTCATTCATCACAATACTGTAATAGTTTATTTTATTTAAAAATTTGAAAAATTGTTATCTACCATATTTATTTTAAAATGTGAAATTTTCTCATATATAAAATAATGAAACTCTTGGAAAATATTTATTATATAATATACCTTTTTTTTTCTTTCTGGAGGATATAACGAAAGTCAGAATTTAATTGAATTTGTTTTTCTCCCTATATTAAATAATTTTTATTTAAAAAACTATCTACCTACCTGATCTATTCATATAAAAGGCGTAATTATCATTTTAATTTTTATTTAAAAAACTACTGAATATATTTTACTGAAAATTTTTTATATATGTATTTTATGGGATAATTTGAATATTTCCTAAAATTTTCGAAGCAATTTGTGAATTTTAAATTCGCTTAAAAAATGTTTGAAACATTAGGTCCCATAGGGTTCAATGTATTTCATTTTTTCAACCCGGGTTCAATCCAAAACTAATTGGGTGATATTATTCATTTATATTTCCATAGATCCCACAGACGATCTGAAAAACATACTAAAATTTCATTTTGATAAAGTCATTTTTACGGCAGTTATCGTGCTAACGGACAGACAGACAGACACACAGACACACAGACAGACAGAATGAACAAAGTCATAAACACTTTCAACTATGTTGTAAAGTGTTAAAAATGCGACATATATATAGCTTAGCGTGATATTCTTTACTGGGGAGACTGAGCGATTGTCATTTTAACTTGGAAAAGGTTTTTGTATGGTAAGGGAATTTATATTGGAATTCGCACTTTCAATAATACTCACTAATAATTGGACTTTATTTTCTTGATGAGTAAAATAAAATAATTTAGCATAAAAATGCTAAGAGTGAATTAAATGCATATATTAAATGCATAATATTTTAACATATATTACCTATCTTAAATAATAAAAGGCAATGTCTGTGTGTGTGTCTGTGTGTCTGTCTTATACACTATACGTTTCGCGACCGCGCGTCGGAGAGCTACGAAATTTGGCAATCGGAGACCTGGGGGGGAGGGAAGGGGACACGTGAAAACCGATTTTTAAAATTTGAATTATTTTTTTTGTTATTTAATGTTTTATGCGATTTCGACCGTTTTTTGACATTTTTGCCCTTTTTTCTCCACGATGCAGACGTTGTAGAAAAAAACAAATCACACCATCGGAAAGAGCAGAGAATTTCGAGTAAAAATATATCAATTTCAACTCTCAATTTCGATTTCTAATATTTTTTAAAGATTTTAAAACAAAAGTCACTTTTGGCTCAAAAAAACGATTTTTGGTTTTTAAATTCTCGCATAGTGAAAAGTACTCATAATTTCGACTAATAATTTACATTTTTAGAAAGCTGAAATATCTGGCATTCTTACAAGTCTAATTTGGTCCAGAAATAATGAAAATTGCCTTCAGGATCGCAATTTTAAAGACGCCATGATTTTAAATTTGTCGGCTACCAGCTCAGTTCTTCAACGGCATTTTCCCCCCATCCGCAGTAGTTTCTTCCCCGTCTCCATGGAGACCGCGCTTTCGGTTTTAAATGAATTACGAGCATAAGTGTTGTATACATCCGGCGAAATTATTATATTTATATGATATTTTAAATGGATATCTATATAATAAAAGGCAATGTCTGTCTGTGTGTCTGTCTGTCTGTCTTATACACTATACGTTTCGCGACCGCGCGTCGGAGAGCTACGAAATTTGGCAATCGGAGACCCTGGGGGGCGAGAAGGGGACACGTGAAAACCGATTTTTAAAATTTTAATTATTTTTTTTGTTATTTAATGTTTTATGCGATTTCGACCGTTTTTTGACCTTTTTGCTCTTTTTTCTCCACGATCCGGACATCGTAGAAAAAAACAAATCACACCATCGGAAAGAGCAGAAAATTTCGAGTAAAAATATATCAATTTCAAATCTCAGGGACAAATTCTAATATTTTTTTATGATTTTAAAACAAAAGTCACTTTTGACTCAAAAAAACGATTTTTGGTTTTTAAATTCTCGCATAGTAAAAAGTACTCAGAATTTCGACTAATAATTTACATTTTTAGAAAGGTCAAATATCTGGCATTCTTACAAGTCCAATCTGGTCAAGAAATATTCCGTATTGGCCACAGGATCGGGATTTTAAGATTTTCCGAATTTCAATTTCTCGGCGATCCGCTAAAGCATTTCTTAACCGACGTTTCTCCCCCACAGAAGCAGGGAAGGTGGTGGGTGGGGACGTCAAGGTGGAGGTGACGTCACGGTTCTGTATATGCATAGCGATGGGTGGGACAATTAGAAACCGAATTAGTTTTTACTTTCCGTTTCCCGCGCTTCCGATTTTAAATGAAATAAGAGCTTAACATATGCATTGTAGAAATTATTATATTTATATTTTAAATGATGGAACGATATGGATTTTTTAAATGGATATTTTAATTTTATGGATATTTTAAATGATGGAACGATGGATATTTTAATTTTATGGATATTTTAAATGATGGAACGATGGATATTTTAATTTTATGGATATTTTAAATGATGGAACGATGGATATTTTAATTTTATGGATATTTTAAATGATGGAACAATGGAATGAGGATGATGGAATTAAGAACTTAGAGAGCATATGGTCATTTTAAATGGTAAATTAGCGCGCGGGAAGTTAGCGGTAGGCCCGGGTACGATTCCCGCCACTGCCAATGGTTTCCAGTCTAAATTGGGTGGCACTTCCTGGCCGTCCAAATAGTTACCTTACACCTTTCTGGTGGGTCGCGCCAGCGAGTTTGCCACGGTCAAAATTTTCAAGGGTAGCGAACAGGCTGGTCGCCAAAGGCGGCTAGTTTTAAATAATTTAAATGATTGAATTATGGTGGTTTGAATTGCGGTGATGTATTTGAAATTATTATATTTATGGATTGGTGGAACGATATGGATGATTTTTTGATTTTAAATGGATATTTTAATTTATGGATATTTTAATTTATAGATATTTTAAATGGATATTTTAATTTTATGGCTATTTTAAATGATAGAACGATGGAACGAGGATGGTGGAATTAAGAGCCTAGCATATGGTCATTATAAATTTAAATTAGCGCGCGGGAAGTTAGCGCGCGAGAATTGCACTCGGTAGGCCTGGGTTCGATTCCCGCCACTGATGCGGAGTACGATCACCTTAAACATATGGGTCGATAATTCCTTCCGAGAGGTCGGTGGCAGGGAAAGGAGGGTACGGTCTCTGTGGATGCCTCCCCCACTGGGTCCTGGTCCAAATTGGGTGAATAAAAAGAAAGTTATGGAGATTGTCGCGGAGGGCGCGGTAGCCCAGTGGTTAGCGTGCGGGAATTTCACTCGGCAGGCCCGGGTTCGATTCCCTCCACTGACAAAACTGCTGCCGTGTTCACGCGGAGTACGATCACGTTAAACATGTGGGTCCGTAAGTCCTTCCGAGAGGTTGGTGGTAGAGGAAGGAGGGTACGGACCCTGTGGATGACTTTCCCACTGGGTTCCGGTCTAAATTGGGTGAATAAAAAGAAGGTTATGGAGATTGTCGCGGAGGGCGCGGTAGCCCAGTGGTTGGCGCGCGGGAATTGCACTCGGTAGGCTCGGGTTCGATTGCCGCCACTGCCAAAACTGCTGCCATTTTCACGCGGAGTACGATCACGTTAAACATGTGGATCCGTAAGTCCTTCCGAGAGGTTGTTGGTAGAGGAAGGAGGGTACGGACCCTGTGGATGCCTCCCCTACTGGGTTCCGGTCTAAATTGGGTGAATAAAAAGAAGGTTATGGAGATTGTCGCGGAGGGCGCGGTAGCCCAGTGGTTAGCGCGCGGGATTTGCACTAGGTAGGTCCGGGTTCGATTCCCGCCATTGCCAAAACTGCCGCCGTGTTCAGGCGGAGTACGATCACGTTAAACATGCGGGACCGTAAGTCCTTCCGAGAGGTTGGTGGTAGGGGAAGGAGGGTACGGTCCCTGTGGATGCCTCCCCCACTGAGTTCCTGTCTAAATTGGGTGGCACTTCCTGGCCCTCCAAACAGTTACCTTACACTTTACTGGTAGGTCGCGCCAGCGAGTGTGCCACGGTTAGAATTTGCCACGGTCAGAATTTTCAAGGGTAGCGAACAGGCTGGTCGCCAAAGGCGGCTAGTGTAAAATAAATATCTACAAAATATAACATTTCAAATGCTTTCTTATTTCTAAATTAGTTGAACTTTTATGACCATTTTATAACCACTTCACAACATACTTTAAAAGTGTTTATGACTTTGTTCATTCTGTCTGTCTGTCTGTCCGTTAGCATGATAACTGCCGTAAAAATTACTTTATCAAAATGAAATTTTAGTATTTGTGGGACCTAGGGGAATATAAATGAATAATATCAGCCAATTAGTTTTGGATTCAACCCGGGTTGAAAAAATGAAATGCATTGAACTCTATAGGACCTAAATTTTCAAACATTTTTTAAGCGAATTTAAAATTCACAAATTGCTTCGAAAGTTTTAAGAAATATTCAAATTATCCCATGAAATATATAAAAAAAAATTCAGAAAAATATGTTCAGTAGTTTTTTAAATAAAAATTAAAATAATAATTATATGAACATTATACGAAGGGATCACGTGACCCACTTCAAAATAAAATATGGCATCCATCTTATGTCAAAATCGTGATTTTAAAAGTTCTTTTTATATTATATTTAGTGTTGTGTACATCCTAAAACCGTTTTATTTTTGCTTAATTTCTGTGCATCAATGTTCTGGAACAACGCAAATGCAATATATTTGAGTTTAAATGATCAAGAAACTTTGATTATTTCTACAACGAAGCCTAATTTTCACTTATGGAGATTGTAAACACATCAAGCTGTAAGATCAGTTGTATAAGAATTGCTGAATTTTTTTAACACAAAATTATTTAGCACTGGAGTCTGCAATATAGTTGATATGAATGAAACAGTCATTGAATTTACATAGAGAACAGACAATTTTATAGCAGACTTTTTCAGTGAAGTTTTAAGTACAGAGTTAAATTACTTTTACCTCCTTGATTTTAAGTTTTTAAGTAAAATAAATTATTGTAGTATTGTGATGTGAATGAAAGGAATAGAATAAAAGTTTATGAATTAAATTTTTACTGATTTTTCATAGAGAGTCAGGCAATTTATATTTCAATGACGTCATTTGAATAAAGTTCATTTCTTTTTCGATGAAGTTTTCAAATATAATAAATCATTGTAGTATTGTGATAATTTTAAAAATATGACAGCTAAATGTATTGAATTTTAGAGATGTTTAAATAAAATTGCATTACAGCTGGAAAGTGTTTCATAATTAATGCTTTATGCATGATTGATCTTTCTTGTTAAATTTGAAATCATGATCGCTCATGAATATCCTTATTTGAAATCTGTTGATTTCCAACATGGTGTTTATACAGTCTTCAAAATAGAAGTGTTAAATCAAAACTGAGGGTGAAGATTATGCTCCCATTGCAGACAATAGCATCCACGGTTTGTTTACGCTTATTATGTGCTCAACAATATAGTATTTGCAATAAAAAGGTTGGTATCTGCATTAGCAATTATGACTTGGCATTTGAGGAAGGTACCATCTCAGATAACAAGCTCTCATTGTTTATATTTGTAAATGTCTGAAAAAGAAAACTGGATATAAAAGATTATAATATATATAGGGTGTCCAGAAAAGTTCTTTAAGGACTTTTATTTTTGCAACACTTAGTCATAGATATGTACTTCCAATTACAAGAATTGTTCAAATGAGATAACAATTTATCATATATTAGTTTTAAATTGAAAATACATTTTTCTAAATTATATGAAATCTTAACTTTTTTCATGGTTCATCGGTTCACGAAATTCCAATTAGCAAAATGTTATTCATACATTGGCATGAAAAACTCGATTTTTTTACAAGCAAATTTTACCCAGATAAGAAACATTAAATTTTATGACTTAAATCACTTTCTCACGTCTGGAAACCATCATTTTGGGCTAGTGTAGAGAGGCCGTTTAAAATAAAAATGAAAACATTCAGGACAATTGTTTTACAATGCATTTAGTGGCATATCGTTAGGGTTTGTCAGGGTGTCCCAGAAAAATAACTAACCAAATAATTTGTTTAGAAAGGAGACCATAGGTATTCATAATATGGGGTATATTTGCTAACCAATTGACATGACTCGGAATTCAATTTGTGTATAACCCCTAAAGTTTATGGACAAAAGTGCTGAAGCTTTGAACTAATGTATCTCTGTCAATTTTGCTCATAAGAGAATCCAACTTTTTAAGTTTTACATGTTAATATATAAATAAAATTTTACTTATTGGAACTTTGGGGACCGAGAGACGGTATATAATTATATTTCTTATATTGCAGAAAAATTAATTTTTCGATTTAAAACTGTTATACGATAAATTTTTAGGTCATTTCAAGCATTTTTGTAATTGGAAGTATATATCTGTGACTAACAGTTGTGGAAATAAAAGTCCTAAAAGGACTTTCTCAGACACCTTGTATATTCTATCAATATATGTATGCACCACCTTACATTTCCATTTGGTTACCCTAAATAGTATGTTTGGCTATGAAATGATAGTCTAGGGCAGTATTCTTCAACCTGTGTTCCGCGGAACCCTAGGGTTCCACTCAAACGCTTTAAGGGTTCCGCGAGTCGATACTACAATTCGAATGTTCGACATATGTATGTATAATACAAATACTTCATATGGAATATTTATCTTCTTGTTTGAATTAATGCAAATTTATATCTTATATAAGTTTTTATAACAAAGGCAGGGGCGCAACTTGTTCATAACATGTAATACGTAATATGATACATCGCCCCTAAAATCAAATCTGGGTGTGCTACTGAACGAAGGGTTCCATAAAAAAATATCTCAAAAAAGGGTTCTGAGGGATTGCAAAGGATGAAGAACACTGGTCTAGGGCACCAAAACGAGGTTTTGTGGCACATATCCTAAGATGATAGGCTGCATGGTAATACAAACAACTAATTTACTAATAAAAAATAATAAAAAGTGTATTATGCACCAAAAAGAGTACACACAGGTCAGATGTATACACAATATGAATATGATACTTCACAGGGGCACCACAGCCCAGTGGTTAGCTTGCATGAATTGCACCCAGACGACTCAAGTTTAATTTCTGCTTCTGTCCAAACTGCGACTGTGTTCATGTGGAGTATGATCACATTAAACATATGGGTCCGTAAGTCCTTCTAACAGGATGGTTGTAGGATAAGGAGGGTACAGTCCCTGTGGATATTTCTTCCACTGGTTCCAGTCCAAATTGAGTAGCACTTCCCGTCCACTCAAACATAAACCTTACACCTTTGGGCAGGTCAGATGGTCTGGGTCGAACAAAATATGTGTCACATGCTCTTAATAATATAGCTATTTTCCCGATATTTACTTGCTTCTTCACTTAACATATATATATACTTAGAGCAGTATTTTTATAAACTCCTTGTTTCAAGTAATAACAAGTACAAACACTGCAAACCACCTTTTAAAAAGGTTTAATTTGTAATTTCTTTTTTATACTTGTAATATAAGTATTGGTTTGTAATTACATAAATTCTGTCAGTTTTTTCTTTCAAAGTAGACATAAGATCATTGTATCACTTCCACAAAATTTATTTATCAAATCTTATCAAATCAATTATCAAATCTATTTATGAAACAAAAATACATAATTTCAAAATCAGAGAGTTTTATAAAGGTTGATATGTATTTCTGATATGTAAACAAGGTTGAGCACAAGACAATCAGTAGAAGAAATTATCAAATAAAGAAACAATTTTAATTTAGTAAAAGTAACTTTATTAGGTCAATTCTAAATATAATAATAACTTTGGATTAAATCTTAATTAAATAGAAAAAATAATTATTCATCAAGTTAAGGATGAAAGTTCTTTTCTGATAGGATCATTTCTGATGTGTAAAATATAATCCATAGCTGACATGCCATATGCATCAGTATCAATAACGCTATCTCCTTTACTTAGCAAGAATTGAAGAATATTTGTGTTACCATGTATAGCAGCAATATGAATTGGTTTCCTACCATTATTATCTGCAGCATGAATGTCAGCCTCCTGATCAACCAGAAGTTTTGCTAATTCCGTATGGCCATTTCGGATACACCAATGTAATGCAGTCATGCCATCATTGTTTTTTATTTCAGTATTTGCTCCATTCTCCAGCAAAATAATTGCAGATTCTGTATTTCCACGTTCGGAAGCCCACATTAAAGGAGTGTCACCTTCAGTGTCTTGGGCATTGATATGCTGACTTACACATTCCTGGTTGTCTTGAATTTTATACAGAATAATTTTTAATACATCCGCGCTTTCACTACTCACTGCTAAATGTAATATAGTATCATGATCATTTCTCGCGAATACATTAGCTCCTTTTTGTAATAAATATTGAACTAACTGTATCTGACCATATTGAATAGCTATGTGCAGCAGTGTTCGGTTCTTGTCATCTCTATAATCAACATCAATACCTTCATTAATAAAAGCGTGGATTAAACCAAGGTTTCCTTGTCTTGTCGCTGAAAATATTCTCTTAATATGCAACTGTTTTAAAATATCGATTACTTCTTCCTCATTTGTGAGGTCTTTAGGTGTTTTTTCATCAACATTTGTAATTGTTGGATCAGACCCTTCCTCCATCAGATATTTTACAATCTCTAGCTTGTTATTTTGGACAGCAAAGTGTAAAGGAGTATCACCATCACCATTTCTCTCATCGACCAAAGAACCTTTTTCAATAAGGTATTTAACTACATCCAGTAAACCACTGAAAGCAGCGTAATGCAAAGGAATATTACCAAATGTGTTCCTTTTATTATTGAATCCTTTATCCACTATATCTAGATTCCCAGAGCAATGCAAAAGAGTACTATCATTACCAGTTCGTATGTTTACATCAGCTCCCTTCTGAACTAGATATTTTAGTGCATCGAGAAATCCAAGTTCAACAACCATATGCAGTATACTGTAGCCTTGATTATTCTTTGCGTTGAAATTGACTGATTTTTTGTCACAAAGTAGTTCTAATACATACAACACATGTTTCTGTTTATTGTAATCAGAATTTCTAATCTGTTCATTGGGATCTCCCCATTCTCCCAATAACACTTCACCATAGTCAGCAACATCTAAAGAACCAGTTTTAACTTTTGAAAGAAAACTTTCCATTTTATCTTCATCAACTAAGACTTCATGCCATGTAGCTCGACCTCTATCCTTTCCTATCACTCTATGGGTGCTCTTTTCTGGCAGCCAGAAGTTTAAAGAGACTACAGAGAGACTACTGAAAGAAGCCCAATGCAGAACAGTATTACCAAATTGGTCTTTTGCGCCAAAATCAGCATTTTTTTCTATAAGGTATTTTAGTATTTCAAAGTTTTTATTCCGAGCTGCGATGTGCAGAGGTGTAAATCCATGCTTGTATTTAGAATTTACGCGAACATTGTTGTCTGTCATTCTTATTACTGCATTCAAGTCACCCTGTTTTATAGCATTAAATAGTTCTTTACAGTGAGAGTGTAAAACAGATAAAAACTGCTCAATATCTGTGAAACCACAATCTTTTGCAGTAACTTGTGGAGTTTTACCAGCTTTATCACGAATATAGGGATCAGCTCCTTGCTCTGTGAGGTACCTTACTATGTCTAACATGTTATTTTGAGCAGCACAGTGTAACGGTGTTTCACCATCAATGTTCTGCATATCAACAAAAGTACCTCTTTCAATATAGTATGTAACCACATCTAAACAACCATAAGAAGCTGCTAAGTGCAAAGGAACATTACCAAATTTGTTCTTAACATTAATATTGCAACCTTTATCCACTAGATATCTAGCTACATCTTGGTGCATGGCAAAGTGCAAGGGAGTGCTTTCATTAATATTTCTTATGTTTACATCGGCACCTTTCTCAACCAGGAATTTTAATGCATCTAGAAATCCGACTTGAGTCACCATATGCAGTATAGTGTGACCAGTGTTATTTTTTGCAATAAAGTCGACTGCTTCAATATTCCAAAGGTACTTAAATATGTTCAACTGATTTTTCTGTCGAGTAGAATCTAAATTCCTGTCTTTTTCATTAGGCTCTCCCCAGCCGGAACATAATATTTCACCATAGTCAACAACATTTAAAGCACCAGTTATAGATTTTGCAAGAAACATTTCCATTTTATCTTCATCAACTTTGACACAATGCCACGCCTTTCTACCTTTATCATCTCCTCTCACATAATAAATAGTATTATCATCGGGCAGCCACATTCGCAATGCCAACTTTTGACTGCTAAAAGAAGTCCAATGCATAACAGTATTGCCAAACTGATCTTTGCATTTAAAATCAGCACCATTTTTATGAAGATATTGCAGTATTTCAAACTCTCCTTCTCTAGCTGCTAAGTGTAGAGGTGTAAGCCCATATTTGTATATAGAATTTACAGAAGTGTTATGGGCTATACATCTTTTCACTGCTTCTAAATTTCCTTCATGTATAGCAATAACCAATTCTTTGCAGTGAGAGTGATAAACAGATAACATATTTTCAATAGGTATAAAACCTCTATCCTTTGCTATATCTATTGGAGTTTTTCCATTTTTATTTCTAAGGTAAGAATTAGCACCATTTTCGATCAAGTATTTTGAAGTATTTAAATCATTATTTTGAACTGCTAAATGTAGAGGAGTATCGTCCCGATCATTCTTCATATCTAAACATGCACCTAGTTGTATCAAAACTTTAATCACCTCTAGGCACCCGTATTTATCTTCTATTACAGCCATATGTAAAGCAGTATTACCAGACTGATTTTGAGCATCAATATTTGCACTATTTATTATGAATTCTTGTACTATATCTTTTGTGCCATACTTAGCAGCTGCATGTAGAGGTGTTATATCATCCAAAATAGCTAACTTTTCAATAAGGAATTTAGACACTTCCAGCTTATGATTTTTAATTGCTAATGAAATGGCAAGAGAACCAGTGTGTCGTAGATCAGCTCTTTTCTCATCTACTAAGTATTTTACTATATTTAACTGGCCATCTTCTGCCGCAATAAGTAACAAAGTCTTTCCATCCTCATTAATTGTATTTATGTCATAAATTTTACTTTCTAGTAATCTCTCAATATAAAATCTTGTTAAATCTAAATCACCTAAAGAAATAAAATAGTATAAAGAAGTAACCTTTTGTTGATCACTGAGGACATGATAGAGGCGATCAAAATAGAAGTATCTATTGGTGTATTTTATAAACAAATTAACGATTTCCCAATTTTTCAGTTTGGTACAATGTGCCAATAGTGAAATCTTTTGTTCTTCACTCATATCATCCATATGAGCATTCCTACTTAATAACTGCTCCACGATATGCCAGTGGTTATTTTCAGAAGCGCATTGTATTGGCTTTTTACCAGCACTATTTAAAATATTAAATTCAGTTCCATTACTTATTAAAAGTTCAGCTACACGTAAATGTGTGTGACTAATAAGAAAACACAGAAGATCTGTTTTCTGTTGATCACCAAGTTTATTCAAGTACAGTGCCCAATTCTTTTCTTGCATAAATAGATTGACAATATCCCATTGCGAATTTTCACTTGTTACATGAAATAATGATTCCTTTTGCTCTTTACTTGTACAGCTGAGGTTAGCATTATTTCTAAGAAGAAACAAAACGGTGTCCCAGTGCTTATTTTGAGCTGCATAACTTATGGGTTTCTTACCACCTCTATTTGGGATATTAACTTCAACCCCATTTTCCAGTAAATATCTCACAAATGTTAAATATCCATTCTGTGCTGCTATGTGAAGAAGGGAATTGCCACGATTATCCGTAATAGCAATGTCTATTTTTTTCAATAAATTTCGTACAAGCTGAAGATTGTTTTTATAAGTATAATGGAATATGATCTTTTCTTCATCAAGGCCATCTAAACTTGCATCTTGATCCATTAAAAAACAATCAACTATTTCCCAGTTTCCCTGCTCGGCAGCATAAAATACAGCCAAACGATCATTTTTATCTTTATAATTCAACCTATTTCTTGCATGTTTTATTAAGGTGCACACTACATCTTTTTTTTGGTTATATCGTGCAGCATAATGTAAAGGTGTTTTTCCAAGTTCATCAGGTGCTACATAGTTTTCAAGTTCATCAGGTGCTACTTTTTTAAGTAAAAAATCTACTATCTCTATATAACCTTCCTGAGAAGCATAATGTAAGGCAGATCTTCGAAGGGCATCGGTAATTTCTATACTTCTATTATCATGCAGGAACATGCTCTCAATATTACTTAATTTCCCTTTCAGAGCCGCAATAAGTATTTTGTCCTCGGCTAAAAGATGATCAAGAAATGTCTTTATTACCTCATTTTTATTTTCAAAGAATTCCTTCTTTAAAAATTCTAAAGTATCCTCAAATTTTTGACGATTTTCTAATTTATGTTTTAGTCTTTTATCCAAAAACAGCGACAAGAAATACTCTGCAAATGTACGATGAGTGAATTCAATGTCATCATTTACGGTCTGTATTATTCCAATTAGCTTCATCTCTTGCTCCTCTTCTTCAGATGGACAGTTTTTTCCTAAAATTTTCCCTTCCATTTCAGGATACAACAGTCCGAATGCTAAACATGCATGTAACTTGTTGAGTTCTTTTGTAAATAATTTATTCCTGACCTGGTTTAGGTCCAAATTTGAACTTATTTTACCAAAGTAAATACGATATTTAGCTTCTATAAAGCGGTCATATAGCTTAAGCATGTCAAAATCTTTAGGCAGTGTAACATCTGAGGGATCTAACAGTATACACTGTTGTAGTCCATCTTGAAAAGCTTCGGCAATCATTTTCATCTGCAGAGGAATTCCCATAAATTTCCTTTCTTTATCACCTATTGATTCTGACACAAATTTCAAAAGTTTTTTTATGTACTTATCTAAATATTCTTCTTGTGTTTCAGTTTTAAGATTGTTCCTCCAAAATTTCTTTAAAAACTGCTCTTGCTCATTTTCAAAGAAGGGTTTAAATGTATACGAGAATGTTGATAAGCTATTCTCTAATTTATCTCTCAAATGCAGTCTTGTTGATACTAATATTTTTTCAACATTAGTTACATTCAGTTTTTTTAGCAAAACGTTTACATTTTCTTGGCCTTCACGTGTAATCTCGTCAAACCCATCTAGAAGTAAGACTGTATTCCCACTCCCGTTCATTTCTCGCTCAGTGCCACTTCCATTTATTCGATATCGCAGTAACTTTCTTGCTAGGTTATTTGTTGAATTTGTACCTTTGCATAAGAAATTGAACATGTTGTCATCATTAAGGAAATCTGCAATTTCTAATATACCCTTATATTCCACTAAATTTATTCGAATAATCCAATTTGATTCACGAGTTTTGTGATGTCCCAAGCGTGTTATTGCTGTCGATTTTCCCATTCCTGGCTCTGCCGCCACTACAATTATTTTATCTTCAAACTTGCTTACATCATTAACATCAACCATCTTGATTGCAGAATTACTTTCAGAATATTCGGTTTCACATAAATCTGTATCATAGTTTTCTATGTATCTCCGAATTCCAGACATAGCACCATGAGATTTTTGCCAAATTAAATCTCCACTAATTTCTCTCTTAATCCAATGAATATTGTACATTGAATATTCTAGACATAAATTCGAAAACTGTTTTTTCTTATTTCAACCCTGTATTATAATAAACCTAATTGGTCTACTTCTATCGGGGTCATCTTCTTCTATATAACGTACCTCTTCGTTGTTAAGTAAAGTTGAAAGTTCACCCTTGCTAATTTTGCTAACTACGAACAAATCATCCGGCAAATTTTTTACCTCAAATACGCTTTCTAGCACTTTTATCTTTCTAACCAGGACACGATTGATGTAATAGTTTTCTGTTTGTCCCAAGCTAATTAAAGGTTTCCCAATTACAAACTTTTCTTTTCGAACAAATCCTAGCAAAATTTCTTCATCTATAATACTGTTTAGAGCATCCCCATTATTTCCATCAACCAATGTACCTAAAGCAACTTCCTCCCCTTGAAAAATAACGATGGTTTTTTCTAAAAGTTCCTTTTGAGAATTGGATGTGAGATCTTCAAATTGCAGTGGAGCATTTTCCTTTTCCAAACAAAATGGCATTTTCACAACATATTCGCTTATTAATTTGCTTAGATTGCTGCCCTTTCCTGATACTAAAATAATTTTAATATTTTGGTTTTCTTTTAGAACTTCAAACAGCTTTTCGAGGTATGGTTCCAACTTATTTTTCAGATCACAATCTAGCACATATTCACACTGAATTACTGCTAAATATTTATTCTGAATCTTCAGCAGAAAGCTTATGAATATGTCCTGTCCGGCGTTAAAAATGTTGTTTAAACTGAGAAAAACTTGATAGTTTTTGTCTATGTAATTCGTGCTTGAGTTGGCTAAAATTTTGTGTATTCTTGTAACTCCCAAAGTAGCACTAGCATGGACTATGTGTAAACATCTATGACTGCTCACGTTAATAAAATTATTCAAATCAAAGGTGTCGTTTTTAAAGTCCAATAAATTTTCAATGGATTTTAAATAAGGAGTAGATAATACTTGATAAAATTTATTGCATATATCACTTGAGAGGTTTTTGCAGTCTGTTTCAACTTTTTCTTTCATCTTTGGGAAAAGGTGAAGCATGCGTTTTATATAAGGAATGAATGTTTGTAAGTTGCTTGAACTAACAAAGTTATTCCCTATTTCACAATCCTTTAACATCTCTGTTGCTTTTTCCATTGACTTTTCATTACCTTCGAAAGAAGCGAACAAGCTATTTTTCCATTCAACCTGTGTTAGATCACTCTGATATTTTTCTAGAATTTTGTACTGTTCTAGAAACGTGCGTTCATATTTTGAAAAAACATTGAGGCTGCGTCTTTTTACATCATCATCATTGAGATCATCGGCACTGTAACGAATAGTACCATAGTACTTTTTACCCTGCCTTTCAACTGTATCTTTTTCACCATTGTAGTCACAGTTGTTGGACATGTCTGCTAGTTTAAAAAAGTTATCAAGTTCATTATAGAGAGGGTTTTCCCTGTGAAACATGGAAAGCTTACGAACTGCTTTACCTACTCCTGGTATACGATTTATGATTGCTTTTAGAAAGTGCCAAAATTCCTTTAAGTACCGCAGTTCTTTGTCTTTAGAAATCAGTAACGGCCAGTCACTTACTTTTTTCATTCGCAATTTTCCACTCTCTTTAAGAACTTCGCCTGTTTCAGGATCGAATACATCTTTAATTTTTGTTATTTTATGCATAATATTAAACGTGTATTTTATGTATTCTATGATATCATGTTTCATTGTTTGCAATACTTTTTTATCCTCATTAGACAAAGTAATAAAAAGTCTAAAGGTTTCTCCCACTTGAGGATAGCACGCATTAACTATATTTGGGGCAGATAGGTAGTTGGTGATATCTAAGGAATCTATAATTGAGGGATTGTGGCGCTTCATTAGAGTATCTTGAATTTTCTCCAGCATACTTTTACATCCCGGGCCGTCAAAAATTACAGTACTTGCATGATATCCACTTGTTTCGAAATTTTCACTGGCAACAAAATAATCGCCCCTTTTTTCCAAATACTTTGCAGAAAATGCAGTGATTGGAGCAAGCCAAGCCCCCAATGAATGGCCAGTAATGAAAAGTTGTATACACGAACCTGTTTTCCTATTGACTTCTTTTATGACCTTTACAATTCTATCAGTAAATGTTATAGCCGAGTCAATTTGGGCAACATGTTGATTTAAAACAACCCCCTTTAAATCTGCGTAAATACCTCCGACATTATGAGTTCCTCGATGTACTGTAACAACTTGCTGTGCATCAGCGTTCCAATACGCTGCTCCAACGTAGCCATTTGTAGCCCTATCAACACTGTAGCCAACGGTCAACAGTATCCAGTTGGGTAATACTTCTTTTCCATGTAAGTCTTCTCTATTGACATTCTGTTTCTCTTCGTAGCTTCTCTCCGCAAATGATGCTAAAACGTAAGGATTTGGATAAGAAACTCGCTTGTTTAATATCTCAAGCTTTTTTTGTAAGCTCGTAGGATTATTAATGTGTACGGATTCTTCTATTAATTGTTTAAATTTGACATCTTCTTTACTTAATAACAAATCCTTGTCTTCCTTCAGTAGTTCTGATATGATCTGAGGTTGAGTCGCCATATTACCTATAGTATATTTGGCAGTTAAGGATCAAAATAATATACTGTATTAATTAATCTATAATACTGTACTAATTAATCTGTCATGTACTGTACTAATTAATCTGTCATTAAGTAGTCATGTTGGTGATCTGGGTTTTCAAGTACGTTTTTCAATGGAATGAATTTGGCTTTTTCAATGGATTGGATTTGCTTTTTCAGTGGATTGGATTTTGCTTTTCCAGCGTTGGTATATGGAGGACTGCTTCAGGCGAGTCTGGTTCCGGGAACGTTTCCTGGGATTAAAAGCGTGCTTCAACCGGGAACAAGGGGTCGTAATCCCCCTTGGCCGTTCGACTTCCTTGTAAGCATCCCCATCCGTTTTTACTTCTTTCATTTCTTATTCATTTTAATCCATATATATATATATATATATATATAAAAGAAATAAAAAAAGAATATAAGAAGAAAAAAAAAAAAAGACCTATTTGTATGGCGAACCGATTGAAGTCAGCGCTCTTTTTATTGCCATTTTACGGTTCAACTATAGTATTAACTCCTTAAAACTTTTATTAATGTATTTTAAATTATTAATTACCACATAATCAAACAATCTGAATCAAATAATTTTAAGAATCAAATAATTTGTTTTGACAATTTATGTTTAGATCGATAAGTTTAAGGAGGTAATATTCACAACAAGCAACAAAACTCTGTCGCGCATAACGCAACTAGCAAAAATTGTTTGCAGGGTCTCCAGTCTGTCACACGCACTAGATCAAGCCATAATTCTCTTAGTTTCAAAATGGACCGAAATCAGGTCTAAATTTCAAAAGTGTGGACCTAATCGTCCAAATCTAATCAAAATATAATTTTTTTTTTAATCTGATGCAGAATATCATTTACAGTGTATTTAATTTTATCTTCTATTCATCAGATCATATCAGTAGTTCTGATATGATCTGAGGTTGAGTCGCCATACTACCTATAGCATATTTGCAGTTAAGGGTCAAAATAATATACTGTATTAATTAATCTATAATACTGTACTAATTAATCTATATTTAATTTCCCTTTGCAGTAAATCTTTCTATCTCTCTCTCAAAAAAAAAGTGAGTTATCGCCCTTTGTGCCTCCCGGACATGTGTCTACTCGATTATTATCCTTCCCACCTTATGGGTGTCCTTGACGTATCTGTATGGTGGGCCGATAGAAGCCAACTCTCTTCTTATTGCCATTTTACAGTTCAACTAGTGTTAACTCCCTAAAACTTTTATTAATGTATTTTAAATTAATAATTACCACATAATCAAACAATCTGAACCAAATCATTTTAAGAGTCAAATAATTTGTATCGACAATTTATATTTAGATGGATAAGTTTAAGGTCTGGTATTCACCTTAAGCACCAAAACTCTGTGGCGCATAACACAACTAGCAAACATTGTTTGCAGGGGCTAGAATCTGTCACACGCACTAGATCAAGTCATAATTCTCTTATAGACAGTTTCAAAATGGACCGAAATCATGTTTAAATTTCAAAAGTTTGGCCCTAATCATCCAAACGTATTCAAAATGTAATTTTTTTTAATCTGATGCAGAATATCATTAGACCAGGAGCCCCAAAACTACGGCTCGTGGACCAACTGTGGCCCGCAAACTTCTTCAATCTGACTCGCGGTATGATTAAGGTTAAAGACAGAAATATATTCTATATAACATTTATCATAATTTAAGAGCATCCTGATTTTGTATGTACTACGTTGTTTCTACCCTTTCCGTATGAAATGTACTGTTTTATTGGGAATTTAAAAGCAAAAGAATAACTATACTGTATCATTATACGGTACCACAATTATAGTATATTTAATTCTACCTTCTGAGCTCTACTTTCTCACCCACCCCCGCTCGTGGTGTCTGCAATACTAATCTTTTCCGTGTGTGGGAGCAGATTGCTAACGCAATTTTATCATTTTTATTTCCCCCTCCTCCCCCCCCCCCCAAAAAAAAAATTTCTACATAATGAAAAATTTGCAACTTGTATAGTGTTTTGGTGTAACATATTTGTGTGCATTTTATCTCAAAAATTGTATATTTAAAATCATTGTAAAACATTTACAAGCATGTTACTGAAAGTTTCAGGGGAATCAGCTCTCCCTAGTGGGGAGTAAGGTTCATAAATGAGCAAAAGTTTCAGGGGAATCAGCTGTCCGTAATGGGGGTAAGGTTCCTAAATGAGCAAATGTTTCAGGGGAATCAGCTGTCCGTAATGGGGAGTAAGATTCCTAAATGAGCAAAAGTTTCAGGGGAATCAGCTGTCCGTAATGGGGAGTAAGGTTCCTAAATGAGCAAAAGTTTCAGGGGAATCAGCAGTCCGTAATGGGGAGTAAGGTTCTTAAATGAGCAAAAGTGATAGAATGTTTTACAGTGTAGATTAGCACTTACCAATGAACACTTACAAACTATTTTAATGATTGAGATTGCATAAGAAATCCGGCTAAATGTTTGAGCAAAGAAATAGCAGTTCCATGCCTCGCATTATTGTTCGAAAATAACTTAATATTCTATTATAAAATTTTATATTCATTTTATTGTTCAATTTCTTACTTTTTGCACTTTATTTTACGAGCAGGATGAATGTATTATTTTTTAAAAATAGTTTTGACCCATTAAATTTTTGAAAAGTTTGTGGCCCGCACGTCGATAAGTTTGGCAGACCGCTGCATTAGACTGTTATTTGACTCCAAGCCGTACCAAATATCAGATTGTATTGCCACCCAAGAAGGATTTACTATGTATTGTTGCCCTTTTGTTGCCAGTGCTTTGTAATGAAAAGGCCTTTTGCAAAGAAATAGCACATTTTACTTTTCATACTACAGAATATAGTATAAAATACTGTTTTCATGAAAAGATTTTGATGCCAGATATGTCTTAGGGTCTCCTGAACACGTTTTGACTATTTTTAGAGCAATGTTCGTCTGTCTGTGGTTGATTTATTGTGTACACAATAGCTACCACAAATATAACTACCACTAATGTCTTTTCACTTAACTTTATATTAGGTTTTGTTATCGAAAAATCTAGAACTAGATAGAATATTTTGAATTCGAGCGAAAACTTCAAAATTTTATTATTTTTTTTTAACTTGGCAGTATAGGACAAAATTTGACACAATTATGGTTCAATGAAATTCATTTATGGTTCAATGAAAACGAAACTTAACAGGTTGCGTTTTGTATGGGGTTGTAATTGTATGTTATATGTAGCTGTTAATTGCCAAATTTTTTTGAGGAGGATCTTGTTAGATTTGAAAATTCAAATTTTCACTTAGTGGTAAGTAGCCAGTAGGCAGCTTTAACTTAGTGGCCTCTTCAGCACAGATCTCTTTTTTTTCCCATAAAACCGATAAGTATAGTTATATATGTTTTCATATGTATTAATGATTTTGTATAATTAGTATTATGTGCAATGCAATGCAGCATGGGTTCAATTGTTGATCTATAGGTTTAATTACATACACACACACACACACACACACACACACACATATATATATATATATATATATATATATATACTATTTCTTTTCAAATTATTCTTTTCAGTTATTTCATCTTTATTATATATATATATATATATATATATAAGTAGAAATATACGATTTTTGTGGAAGTGAACAATTCATGATTTAGGCTTAGAGCCTTGTCCTCGTGTATAGCGTTTGTGCTTGATTTCGCTTGTTATTCTTTTTTTCGATTCCTTACCTTTGTATTTCGATACTTTTCATTGACTTGTTGATTCGATATTTATTTTATTTATTTGTTTTTTATTTTTTTCCATTTGCTTGGGGATTTGTTGATTTATACTTTTATTTCGTAAGCCTGTTAGTTATTTGAATTTTCGTATTACAGATTCTCACTTCTCTTTCATTGGATCTTCAAACCTTTTTTCTTTATATATATATATATATATATATATATATATATATATATATATATATATATATATATATATAACCGACCATTTTGTGATGCTTTTCATTTGCTTATTTGACTTGTTGTATCTGTTTGGGTATATATATATATATATATATATATATATATATAAAGGATGATAATTAGGGAGAGAAGCAATGCACAATTAGTAACCCCATGGACAGTTTTCTGATTAAAACAGATTGAGGGAAGGGATTGGTGGCCACTTAGTTGTTTCGTCCAATCGCCATCACTGCGTTGTTTAATTGACCCTTTTTGGCGAGTGTCTATTTTAAGTTTAGATCTTGTACATCATTATTTTACTATAAAAAAAGTAAAAGCATTGCATTATGTAGAAAAGTCGTGTGCTGCCCCCATCAGATGGTTTTTTCTTACATTGGATTGTTTTTTTTCTTACACTTTTCTGTTACATTGGATTATGATACAACTAGAATTTGGAATATGTATGTCTAGAAATTGAAAAGAGACTCACATTACAAAAAAAAAAAAAAAATTACTTGGCTGTGCACTTGTTCAAATATATATATATATATATATATAAAAGGATATTTCATTCAGTGTGGTGTTACATCATCCTGGGATTTCAATGAACATGTAATTGGAGCTGTAGAAACAATTGATTCAGTATCATCACCAAAAAGGAATCTGAAACTTCTCTAATAGTTCTTGACAGGAGTCTACTCTAATGCCTAAAAAAGACGAAAAATAAGAGAAATTTATACTCAAGACCAGACCAGTGGTGTATTATTAAGAGTAAATAGTACCAGAACGCTCGTCTATTCATTACAAATGTCTACCTATGTTTGTTTTCATTCGTAAAAATAAATAAATAAAATATTAGAATATTTATAACTTTCCACACTTCTTTGAAAAAAGCAGGTATAGGTCAATTAGGTGACTACAATTGTTTCGAGGGCATTTTAAGCCATCTTGCTCAGGTCTAAGGCTTTTAAATATATATATATATATATTAATGTGTATATATACATATATATATATTAATTTCAAAAGTAGGATTCAAAAATTCTCGGACTGAGTCTATAACTTACAAAATATTATGAATTAAAATGCTGAAACGCATCCTCCTTCGAAATAAGACCCTTGCGCAACATCACACTTTTGCCATCACTTGTAAAGGTCATCAAAACACTTCTGGAATCCATTTTTAGCCATGTCCTTTAAATCAGCCTGCGATGCACTTTTAACTTTATCTGTGGATTGAAATCGACAACCCTGCAAACGACTTGCCAGTTCAGGAAATAGGCTGAAGTCGCAGGGGGCGAGATCAAGGGAAGAAAGAGGGTGTGGTAAAACAGTTGTTTGCGTTTTCTCAAGAAAGTCAGCGACAAGGAGGGATCGGTGTGCAGGAGCGTTGTCATGCAAAAGCACCCATGACTGCTCAGCCCAAAGTTTTTGTTTCTTCTTCTGGATTGACTCACGCAAACGACGCAGGATGTCTACATAGAGTTTCTTGCTCACAGTGCGTCCTTCAGGGATAAAATCCAGATGCACAATGCCCTGAATATCGAAGAACACTTCTAGCATGACCTTTTATTTAGAGCGATCTTGGCGGAATTTCTGCTTGAGTGGAGATTGTAGTGATTTCCACGTTGCCGATGCTCTCTTGGATTGCATGTCGTACAAAAAAAAAACATTTCTCGTCTCCAATAACAATTCTGCCAAGTAGGGAAAGATCTTTGTCACCAGCCGAAATTAAGTTTCCCGCCATTTCCATTCGAATTGCCTTTTGGTCTTCGGTTAACATGCGGGGAACGATGTGTTGATACACCTTATGCATATTAAGATCCTTAGTCTGTATCCGTTGACATGTGGCCGTTTTATTATCCATTAATCCGTTGATATTTTTCTGAAAAAATCAACAAAGCAGTTATGGAAGAATTCGAGAACAAGTACGTAATAACCTATATGGATAAAGTAAATAACAACTACGCATTTACCTGCAAACAATTTTATGTTGAAAAACTAAGAACTTGCTATGAGGATAGCAATATATACAAACAAATTCTAGGTAATTATACTATTAATGTTAACCGCATAACAGCTCTATATAAACGTATTGGAATTAACATTACAACTGTTAAATTCCCATATTTAGTTCTGATACCTAAGATCCATAAAAAGCCTATTAAATTCAGACCTGTAACTATTGGATGTCATACTTACTTAACTAAAGCAAATCAAATTTTGTTAAAGCTATTGACGCCTATAATGAAGAAAATTCGAACCAATGGCACCGTTATGGTGAATAACAGCTACAAAGTTGTTGAAAAGTTAAAAACATTTCCTGGTCGTTTTTATTTTAGAAGCTATGATTTCAAAGACTTATTTAACAACATTAATTTGCAAGACCTGTTTGAGATTTTGATGGAAACATATTTGGCATCTGATTTACATTTACATTATGACAAAAATAGATTTAAAAACCTTATTAAATTGGTCATATTCGAAAACGTTTTATACAATGGATCTGGATTTTATAAACAAATCAACGGCATACCCAGGGGGGGGGGGATGTTCATCTCTACTTGCTGATTTTTATTTATCAAAGTATGAACAAGGAACTCAAATTATTAACGAGATGCCATATTTCCGCTTCGTTGACGATGTTTTAATTGGAACATCTGATAGAACTTTTATATTTGACTTTAGTTTTTATCCATCTAACCTGGAGCTCATAGAATTTGAACATAATAGCATAGAAGAAATAGATTTATTGGATATCACTATATATTATGATCATCAAGAAAAACTGTGTTATAAGATATTTGAAAAAGACGTAATTTTAATTGCACAATCAATTACTTTACTCATTGGAATACTAATATGAGTATAACTGCACAACGTAATGTGATCATTAATCATTTTGCAAGATACAGACGTTTAAATTCAACTGATAAACAGATTGATATTTGCATATGACGTCTAATAATGGAAGTCTTAAAACATTCATACCCACCTCGTTTCATAAGACATTATTATATGATGGCATATTGTAAAAAGCACCGTAAAGAAATATATGCTAATTTTGTTGATTTGCTACAACTCAACTCTTCCCCCGGTCGTTCAAATAGTTGCTCAAGTCCTTTGGATGAGTCGGACGGCCTGGGTTTTCAACTCAACTCTTCCCGTTTGGAATTAGATACTCTGTAACCATGAGCTTATCTATCTCTACATCTGGAATTTATCATGGGTTTCTTCTATGGACTTCTAACGACGTAGATCATCTACAAACATCGTTTTTAAAACTTTATACACAGTTAGAATATATTTTTATTCATACTTGTTTCATTTCATTTTATGTGCTTTTATATGTTCTTGTGACTTTAAGATCTTCATTTCGGGATTCAGTTTTTTTTCCCCTGGCATACTGCTGATTGTTGTTTCGGGCGTGTAGTGGTTTCTGGGAGTGTTTCCTGGGATTAAAATCATGCTTAAACCAGAAAAGGGGGTCGCAATCCCCCCTTGACCTCTCTACAGCCCCGTAAACACACAACTTCTAATTGTATTAATCCATTTTCAATCTCATTTTTTCATATTATATATATATATATATATATATATATATATATATATATATGGCAACAGCAAATCACATCTTTTCATTTTTGCATATGGCAACATTGGTCTAGTCATATTTTGCTCGTCATGGTTGTACTAATGAAGTGTATTTTAAGGCATTTATGTTTCCTTTATTTTTCCAATCTATATGCTTGTCGTCCATATAACACAAGTTTATAGATAAAATCTATCTTGTGTTTCAGAAACAAGCATTTTTGTGTTCATTTTGAAGGAATATATGGACTTGACGAGAATTTTTTCGAAATGAACTTATCTTATGCCTAAAGCTCTTCCATGTGAAAGCTTTTTTGCTTGATTTTTTTGTTTTCCTATTTTCATTCCTCATCTTTGAAATTTGTTGATTGTCTTTGTCTTTATGACCTGCATTACGCTTTATAATTTACTCTTTATGTTTAAATTTCTTTTATTTCTTTGTATTTTGTAGAAAATTTTGGAATAGTGTATTATGAGTTACTACTTACATTCTAACATTGGATTTACTAATTTATATATATATATATATATATATATATATATATATATATATATATATATATATATATATATATATATATATATATATATATATATATATATATATATAATTTTACACTTGCATTATTAATAATTGCGTAATAATTTTACACTTGCATTATTTATCTTTGATTGGATAACTCATTTTTGAGAATTCACCCATTCCTATCACCTAACTTACCACTTGGTCTCAGTCTAATACTGTTTACTATTTTCGAATGACTTTTTTCCACTTGTCCTGAGTCGTATACTGATTACTATTTTTGAAAGTCTCCATACATATTATGTATCGTTCAAATGTATTCATTCCGGTGCCCACTCGCATTGACGAAGTGAGGTAAAATGCTCAGTAGCTTGTTCAACTTACACTTGGTAGCAATGCTTGTGAGTTCATATTTCTGTTCGAGGAGGTATTATCTTTCTGATTTGTAATTCAATTGATTTATTTTTCTCCTTCCACTAGCCAGTAGACAGTTCCAATGGTGTCTATAGTTAAATACTATCGCCATTGTCAGAAACTGGCTATTCTATCGGTTTTAATTCGAATTGTATGGCTATCCTGATGAGAATGCAATTTCGAACAAACCGCCATTTTTTGTGTAGTTTCAATTGATTGTTCTCTATGTCTTAATCTTTTATCTTGAGCTAATTATTATTGCCTTTTCTTACATATATATATATATCTTATATATATATATATATATATATATATATATATCAATGGTAATATTGTAAAAAATAATTTTGTAGATAATAAATATTCTATTTTTAATCACCTTTTTTTTAATCCTCTTTTACATAATAGTAATTCGGCTAAACTCAAAAGATTTAAACGCGGTAAAGGAAGCTCCCCCCAACATGATTTTAAAGCTGAGATTAAAAGTATGCATCAACATTTTAACAACACATTTCAATGGAAATTCATAAAATCATGGGTATTTGCAAGTAGATAAGAAAGGGGCGTTCTGCGACAAAGGCGGAGCAATGCGGAGCGCGGAGCAAAATGGCGGCCATTCCGCATTCTGTGATCCTGGACGGGGGTGTAAAAGGGGGAAAACTAAAAAAAAGTGGGGGTAAAAATTTTGGAGAAACTTTTTGTCGGGTGGCAACGATGTCGTAGTCTTGTACGAGGGGTTGAGGGGGGAATAAATTTTTTGGAATGAGATTTTTTCTAAGTAGGGTAGAGACTTTTTTCAGGTTGGCAACACCTACGCCTCTGCAACGAAGGCGGAGCAGTACCATCAGCGCCCCCTAGCGGCGAAAAGTGAAATTAAAATTGGAACTTAGAAATATTTTTCTGCTTCGGTTGCCATAGCAACACCTGTGGGGGAGAAACTTTTTTCAGGGTGGCAACACCAACGGTGGCGGAGCAGTGCCATCAGCACCCCCCTAGTGGCAGAAAGAAGAATTAAAGCTTGGGATTTTTCTGATAGTTGGGATTTTTTTTTTTCTTTTTCTAAATGAATTAAGTATGAAATATTCGCATTTTTTTTTCTTTTTTTAAAATGAATGAAAGGTGTTAATGAGGATAATTAAATAAAGTGATTAAGTATTGGATATCCGTATGCTAGGAGCGTGCCAATATCCCTCCGCCAAGGACATGTTAAGGGTATACCAAGGGTGTACCAAAGGGATATGCTGAAGACATGCCAAGGTCATGTCAATATCCCTCCCCTATATGGTGGTTACGAAGTGAACTGCGAGAATCTTGTAGCGTGAGATACTTGAAAATATCGTATGATGAGGGGTATGCCAAGAGCATCGAACATTTCTGTACTTACTTGAATTTTACACGTTTGTAATTTTTTTTTCAAAAAATGTGGTAATGGGAAAAATTAACATTTTGTTAAAATGTTCCAAAACCGTAAAAAAGTAACAAAAAATGTGGTAATGGGCAAAATTAACATTTTGCGTCTTTTTTTTGAAAATGTTAATTTCTCTATGGGAATTAACATGGGTTTTCACACTTTTGTAATTTTTTTTCAAAAAATGTGGTAATGGGAAAAATTAACTTTTTGCACAAAATGTCTCAAAAACGTAAAAAAGTAACAAAAAATGTGGTAATGGGCAAAATTAACATTTTGCGATTTTTTTCAAAATTTCAATTTCTCTATGGGAATTAACATGGGTTTTCGCACTTTTGTAATTTTTTTACAAAAAAAATGTGCGTTTTTACAAAAATGTCACTAAAAATGTGGTAATGGGCAAAATTAACATTTCGCACAAAATGTTGCAAAAACGTCAAAAAACAACAAAAATGTGTGTTTTTTACAAAAATGTGATAAAAAAGCGTGTTTTCAAAGTAGCAGAATCGCGTGAATTGAGTGTATGGGAATCTCGGGAATCTCGAGAATCTCGGGAATCTCGGGAATTGGGTGTATAGGAGGGGTGTGTTTCCTCAACCGGTCTTGGAGTTCAAAAATTTTAAAAATAAATATTTTTAATAAATATTCCCAAAAATAAATATTTTTAAATAATCGTGAAAGTGTGCTTATGTCTAAAATACTTGAGTGTTATGAATCGTGTATTCATTTAAGTCTTGGAGTTTAAATAATAACAGATACCAATGTCTGTATGCATATGTTTTTACAAGTGTATACTACCATAGGGGTTTCTTTATACCAACATGGTTTAATATGGGTGTTATTTTATGCATGTGTATACTACCATAGGAGTTTCTTTAAACCAACATGGCTTAATACATGTGTTATTTTACAAGTGTATACTACCATAGGAGTTTCTTTAAACCAACATAGTTTAATACGTGTGCTATTTTACAAGTGTACTACTACCATAGGAGTTTCTTTCAATCTTAACCTGTTTTAAAAATAAATATTTAAAAAACCCCACATACTAATTTGTTTATAGGAGTGTGCTATTTTATACGTGTGTGAGAGTATCTTTCAATCCCATCATGTTTTAAAAATAAATGTTTTAAAAACCGCACGACAGACCCGAAGGCTTAGTGTAGCAAAGTGTGTGGTTGGTTAGTGTAATGTGTGTAAGTGAATATATTTTAATTTCTTAATTGTGGTCCCACCTCCACCCGCCAATTTAAACTGGATAAAAAACAACAAGTGTTTAATATCCAATGTAAATCGACGCCACAATTGAACTGTGATTCTCAAATGAATGAGAATCTTTTTACAACTTCTCATCTCGTCTTCTATTTAAAAGGCATATTTTTTTTTCTTCAAAATATCCAATATTTCTTGAAAGTGTAGGCCCACCACCAATCCCGATGTATATAAAATACACCCCTACACTTTATCTTATTTTCAGAGCATCTTCTATTTAAAAGACATATTTTTCTTCTATTTTCTTTAAAATATCTAATATTTCTTGAAAGTGTAGGCCCACCACCAATCCCGATGCATATAAAATACATCCCTACACTTTACCTTATCGATCTTTAGAGCATCTTCTATTCCGGGATATTACAGTGTCCATATGCCAAGCTACTGAGACCATCTTCTAGAATGTAGCGTTTATCGTCAAAGGGTGATAGGGCTATTTTGTTGATTTCTATTGTATATAACTTGTGATGGTCGTGATTAATTCTTGTTTGTTTTTCTCGGGTTGTTGTAAGGTTAAAAAGGCAGTCTCGATAATCCTCGTGTCTAATTTTCTTTTGCACAACACTTTTTGAAACACCTTTGGCCGTTTTCTTCTCCATACATGAAGTCTTCAAACTATACATTTTCGCCCGAAGTCCAACGAATTCCATGGCAGGGGTACTATTTAACTCGTCCTTCATCTTCCCGAGAACTTTCTTGTTCGTTGTAGAATGGAGAGGGTGTGCCGGCGGGTAATCGGAAAAATCGTAAAAGTCTCTGTGTTGGTGCATGTCCTCGTAAATATCAGGGGTCTGGATCTCGTAACAAAGGGAATCTGTGTCGGTGAAGAGGAGTGTGGCTTTTTCATTATATTGCTTCTTTATGTGATTGTAGTGAAAGTCGTACATTAGGAGTTTAGATAGCTCGAGGATGGCAAAGCCTGCGTAAATGGGTCTATTCAGTAGAAGTGTGCTCTTACATCTTTTAACAGCCACCAACTCATTATCGAATATTTTGCATGAGTCGAATCGGGGGTCTGCGACTAATTTCTGGGCTCTTCTTTCTGTATTGACTAGCTCAATATCCACTCGATTTCGAAGATTCTCCATTGTTTTTCCAAACACAGCGTTATTAAGCAGTTTAAAAAAATCTTTCTCAAAGTTGTTCTGGGCCTTCTTTCTCTGCTCTGTATTAAAATGGATGTATTTCTGCAGCCATGGCTTCTGTGAAAATTCGATCATCTGGTGAACTTTCTTGAGTCTTAAACCTAATGATAGGTATAGTTTGAGGTTCCGATAGTGTAAAATGTACTTGGTCTTGGTGTTCAAATTAGGTACAAGCTTTTCAGAGGATACAAAGTGTGGATTAAAGGTTGCTTCTAGCATTTTCTGAGCATAGGGGGAAAGCATTTCTCGTTCAATCTTCACCCTTTCAGGGGCTAGAGGGTAGTCATTATGTAAATTATGTAAGGATTCAGGATATTCCAGATCTACTTCCAAAATGTATCCTTTGGGTCCATCATCGGGTAGAGAGCAGATCCAATCTTGTGTAGCGTGTGAGGTAGGGATCCATTTAAAATCGGCGTAAGGGAGTGGCTGTGACATGGCCCATCCGTATAGGTTATTTGCATCCAGGTACATTATATAAGTGCTTGGCTTGCTGGGATCAAAATCAGGGAGATATTTGTTGTTTGCTTTGCTATGGCGATGTGAAATCATAGAAATTCCACCTCTGATTCCTCGTTCGATGAAGAGATGCATATCTACATCTGTCAGTAATTCCAGAGGCTGATCTAGCATTTTTAAAGAGGCTTGCCAGGCGAGTCCAGGGGCAGTCATCATATGAGCAGCATCCAAATCATAATTCTTTTTGCAAATTCTTCTAAAATTCTCGAATACATCGGCCAGTTGCAAAACATCTGTCTTGACATACAAGTCGTGGTACTCTCCTAAATTTGTTATATTAAAAGTGTTCCAAACTGTTTGGGCATGTTGATAATCTTCATCAGATATGGGTTCATTGCATAAGGTGTTGTAAAAAGCAGAAGGGGGTGGTAGAGTGGTGTCCAGGAATTTTTCAAAATTATTCAGATATTCATAGGGGTAGATCCCTTTTCGGAGAAGCAGTTGTGTATGTTCAGGGATATTTTCTTTTAGCAAATTAAATTTATCGTCATCCAAATTACTCACTAATTTTTCCAGGGATGTTGTCATAAATTGAAAGCTGTCAATAAATTGCAGTGAGATGGTTATTTCATTAAACTGTCTTCCAATCATGAAGGATATGTACTTTTCCATGTTGGTGGCAATGACATTCAGAGAATGGTCTTTTACTTTTCCAAGTCCTTGCATGATATGGTGGGCATCGTAATTCTTGAGATTGTGGAACACCACTGGAATTATCTTGGCGAGCTTAAATTGTAGATTACATTTATTGTGGAGAGCACCTCTAAATTGACCGGTAATATGGCAATGATCTTTCACTTTATCTCCATTCAGTTCTTTATGGCAAACGTTACAATGGGTGGCAGATTCGAAGGCTTCGTCATCTTCCTCAGTCATGAAAATGGGGGTTATACTAGTTAGCTCTTCCCCAATCCAGCTCATTTCTTCTAAAATATTTAAGATGAAATGGTTGATGGCATTAGGACCTCTATATACAGAGATGGGCTTCACACTTTTTCCATCAGGCCCCACTATTAAATAGGCATACCCACAAGCTTCATGTACGGCCAATTTTTCCATATAAGCTAAGTGGGTGTCGGGTTGGCAGCTGGGCATTTCTACTATTAGAGCTTCAAAATCAGCATAAATAATATAAGGGATATTGTGCTGGTAATTAATATTGGTAAACTGGAGGTACTTCTGATCTTCTGAGGGCATCTTGATATGTTGTGGGCTATGTTCTTTGCAGTGTGGGATGTGTTCTTTTAAAAGATCGTCTCTACTGTAACGATGTAAACATCTATAACATATGTGAGTCTTTTCATGATGGTTAGTAATATCTCCCAACAGACGTGACATATTTCTAATAAGGGTGTAATGCTGATTGTTCTCTTCATCTGTAATGAGTAGTAAATTAATGCAGTCTTCATCTTCTCGTTCGGATATATGAAGTGGATAGATTTCATATTTTTCATGGCCATATACATTTATTCGTAAATTGTTCAATTTTTCAATCTGGGGAATCTTCACAACTGAGATAGGGTATTGAATATCTCCGAGTTTAATCTCGTCTTCATGTGCTTGATAATGGGATATTCTTTCAGGTTTATCTTCACGAGGGATGTTATATTTGTGGGCTAGCAAGCACCATACTAGGCATTTATTGTCTTCATTCTGTATATTTAAAATGGCTTTCTTGGCTGCTAGTTTCTTGGGTAAAGGGATATAAGACTTTCCTTTTAATGGATTATATCGGCCAACATGAGCATCCATTTCCCGAATTCTATCCATCATCCATCCAGATCCTCGCTGTGTAAATTCGTCGAAATGGGTGTCTAGCAGATTAAACGCATCATCGATTTGAGATGGCAGTTGCTCTTCTCGCAGACACTTCATCGTTTTGCTGCGAAAATGGTGCAGTATTCTTTCGGTCTGACCACTCTCTGACATTCGGGCTAGATACAAATTGGCCACGATATTCCACTTGATTTGCCTAAATTCATCCATTTTCCCTTGTAGATACTCCATTAATTCCTCTCGTGTTTCTTTAAAGAAGAGTAATAAATCTTGATGATTTTCGACAGTGGGATAGAAAGATGTCTCCTCAAAAGTATCTAAAGCCCCAACAGTGTCTCTATCATACTTTGGTGTTCTATTAGCCCTTCTCCTTCTAGATGCGGAGGGAGTAGGCGGGTGAGCTACTCTACGATGCTGGAGTAGATAAAATTTAGAAGAAAATACTTTGTTACAGTCTTCACATGTATGCAGGGAAGCATGCCTAGTCATATGACTTCTTAAATTATCCATTCTTGTAAATTTTGCATTACATTTTGGGCACTGCAAATCTGGCTTCTTAGAAGGACCCGCCTGTCCGGGCATGTTCTCATGGGTCTTCAGATGTCGATTCAGATCTGATTTTCGTTTAAATCCTTTGTCACATACTTGACAGGTAAAAGGTTTTTCTCCAGAATGTGTTTTGAAATGCCTCATCATATTGAACTTGGATGTAAAAGTCTTCTCACAGAGGGTGCAGGTCTGTCAAAAGACAAAAGACTGGAATTAGAATCACGCTATATTCCATACATTTTATATAAAGTATTTACAAGAACGCATACGCTTAGAACCGAACCTATTCGCTCGATATCACCTATTCGTTCGATATCACCTATTCACTCGATATCGCCTATTCATTCACCAAAATGAAATCTAAGTAACACACTAATTCGTCTATCTTAATTATGCATTCTCTTGGATAAAATCAGCATCCTAACCTAACATTGAATCTCAAGCTCACAGCATTGCTAAAATCTTGAACCAACTAACAGCATTGCTAAAATCTTGAACAAACTAACACTTTAATCGTAAAAAACCGCCTCACTCTATTTAAAAAAATGCCTACCTAAAATAAATCAATAAATAATACTTACATGGGCAGTCTTTCCAACAGCTCTCTTTTTCTCTGTAGAAACCATCGGTTGTGCGTCAGCGTCATCATCTACCTGTAAATAGAACAAAACAATTCGCATAAATATATAAGTTTGCTAAAAAACATTGAAAGTATTTCCCCCATGTAAAAACATTAAATTAAAAGATTATTTCTTCTTTTCTTAAAACGATCTTTGTAAAAGATCACTTTCCCTTTCTTTTCTCCCGTATTTTCAAAAGCCCTAAAACTATTTGGGGTTCTGGCGAGGGAACTACGTACATGAAAAACCATAGGCAATACCTTTTCGATATTCTCAACAGCTAATCCATCACGTCTAGGGGGTGGGGATGTCGCCGCTTGTGTGAAATCCATTCTTTCCCAGTCGCTTTGTCGTTCTACAATTTGTACCACTTGTTCTTCCAAGGGCAACTCCGTAATATTCTGGAACTCGTCTTGGGACAATCCAAAGTCGACAAAAACCTGTATTAAAAGATAGAAAAAATAAATAAATAAATAAGTAAATGCTATTTCTCATATACGTAGTACGCTCTATAAAAACTATACTTACATTGCTAGTAGAATCCATTTCAGATGGTGAAACTTCGACGAATAAAAAAGAAAGAAATTTTAAGCTAAAAAACAGCTAACTCGATTGAAACAAGTCTAAGCAGGATTCCTTCTAAAGGCAGGGAGAGTCCTTCTCAGCAAGTCGATCAAAAGAAAGTGAGAGCGAAGTCCGTACGGTTGCCCCCTTATGTAGCACAATGGGGTTACCACATATGTGTGGCGAGATATGAAGTCATATTGCGAATGGGAGTGGGGAAAAGGTTACCATATTTGGGGTCTTATCGCGTTATCATTATTTAGTAATAATTAAATACACTGCTTTCTTTCTTTCCTTGAGGGTATTACTACTTATAAGATTGGATATTTATTAAAATATATTCATGCTATTTCTATTGTCATTACCTTCATAAATGTGAATTCATAAGTATTATCAAAACGCTCATGCCATTGTTTTACAGAATGTATTCATTCAGTGTACATTATCCATACATACATAAATGCTTTTTAAAGAGTCATGTGACTCTTTTGGCGAGATTACAGCTCGTCACGTGATATTTGTGGCGATATTTTAGTCTATATAAGTGTATGAAGTCTAAAATAAGGTATTCACTCTGTATAGCTAGCACTCCATCGATTAAGCACTTGTTATTTCGTATCAGTCTTTAATAGTACTATTTTAACCTTAAACGTATTTTTATGAATAATCTAGAGATGTCTAGCCTCATCCTGCCTATTAAGCGCAAAGATATGTTTTATGCGCCAAATCCCTGCAAAAAGCTTTGCATAGACATGTCCGAAGATGTCTGTATGGACCCTGCACCTGCATCCAGCGAGACAATGCGCCATCTTGTGGAATCTGCCCAGACATGCCCAGACGATTCTTTGTTGGATCATCCAGACGATTGTGATAATTCCCTTCCTAATTCTGCTATATGTAACATGATGCTTGGATTAAGTATTCCTGAACCCATCTCACCTATTAGTGATTCACCTAAATGTTCTACTACGATAGAGCCTATGACAGATTCAGCTAAGTGTTCTACTACACCAAAGCCTAATCACTGCTATCTAAGTATGCAGCTTGGAGGTAATATTTTAGTTTCTGTAAAAACATTTAATAACCAAGTCAAGGTACACATAAGACAGTATGCTGAGAATTCCGAGTGTATGTTAAGCCCCACAACGAAAGGAGTTGTTATGTCACCCGCTACATGGGCTAGTTTTGTGCAGAAAATATCAGCTTTTAATACAACCCGGCCAGAAACCTCTTTTATTTGCAATAATTCTATATTAGTGATTGCAGATTTAGCAAATGTGCATTTCCAGCAACTTGTGCAAAGTGAAAGATGTGGAGCGTATCATCTAAAATTTACCTTTATTAGACTGACTCTAGAACAATTGGAACGTTTAAAAGGACTTACTTATGAAATTTCAAGCTGTTTGTTGGAAGGATTGTTTCAACGAATCTTACCTCACGAATTAAATGCATTAGAAAATAGTGAATGTGTTTCATCTATGCTGTCCGAGGACTGTTTATATGATAAGTTTATGACTGCGGTTCGAGAGGATTTGGGATTTCAAATCAGAAATCTCTATACCTGTCATGGTTGTGCAGCTAATTCATATGCCCAATTAAATCATGACTGTTTATACAAGACGGATATGGAGAAGTTACGTACAATGGAAGATGAGATATTTCTGAGATTGGATATGCATGAAATTGCTCTCTCTTTAAGCCAATTCAAGAATAACTCTTATTTTATATCACTCGCACGGAATATATCCACGGAAACTGTAAAAAGCAATGTTCTAACCTTAATGGAAAATGAAACGGCTGTGTAAATGTATTACAAGCCCTCCAACGACAAAACAGGTACAAATTCAAGAATGGACACGAAACGAGTGACCTCATTGTCTGAATACGTCACGCGTATTCAGGAATGCACGCGAAACAGCTGTGCCTGAATTCGTCCCCGCACATTCAAGAATGGGCATGAAGCGAGTGACGTCATTGTTTGACTACATCACACACCTTTGGCGCCTTTTACAGAGGAAATGCCCTGTATTGGCTACTTTTTATACCTGTTACCAAACTTTTTCAAACGATTCAAAATCTATGTGTAAAAGAAGAATAATGTATATATATATGTAAATATTTATTTATTTATTTTTTTTAATAAATGTGTTTTTTCTTAACTTTGCCTTTTTCTTGGAAACTACAGATACACCCCTTTCAGGTATTCGTAAAAACTTGGTAAACATATTTCTTTTTCAGGTATTTCAGGTAACATCAAGACATTTAAGTAGAAATGTAAAACGCATGGTATACATCTTTGTTTCAGCTATCCAGGATTTTCTTTTTCAGGTATTATTAGGAAATGGAAATAAGAATTTAATAAGCACTTGGTAAAAAATATATTTAAACGCACAAGTACAAAAACATTTGTTTCAGGTACTTTAACAACTTGGTAAAACATATATTTAAACGCACAAGTACAAAAACATTTGTTTCAGGTATTAGCAACTTGGTAAAAAAACATATTTAAATGCGCAAGTACAAAAATATTTGTTTCAGGTATTAACAACTTGGTAAAAAAATATTTAAACGGAAATGTAGAAACATAAGAACTTCAAGAGTCTCTCCCAGGCGAGAATAGCATTTCGCGATGGTCGAACACAAGCATCCGTAAAAAACTGTCCCCCACCACAGATGTTAACAATAGCAGCGAGGGCCGTTCAGTCGACCCAACGCGGCAAATAGCCTCAAGTTATAGCCTGGTACCACTCTGATAGTAGTATCCCCATCTTTCCCGCACTGACCATACAATGTAACTATCCGCATTCACGCGAGGTGGGGAGGGGTAGATCTGTCATCGTGATTTAATGGACTTTGTGGTTTTGAATGAGGGCTCCTCTTTCTCACACGTTTTTTACCCTAGGCATCGAACAGAGGTTTTCTAAAGCAAAACCGTGTCTCTGGCTTCATTTTAAAACAAGGCGCCTCAAAACATGTTAAGATTGAAAGGTACTCTCACACACGTATAAAATAGCACACTCCTATAAAGAAATTAGTATGTGGGGTTTTTTAAATATTTATTTTTAAAACAGGTTAAGATTGAAAGAAACTCCTACGGTAGTATATACTTGTAAAATAACACATGTATTAAGCCATGTTGGTTTAAAGAAACTCCTATGGTAGTATACACTTGTAAAATAACACATGTATTAAGCCATGTTGGTTTAAAGAAACTCCTATGGTAGTATACACTTTCACGATTATTTAAAAATATTTATTTTGGGGAATATTAAAATATTTATTTTTAAAATATTTATTGAAAATATTTATTTTTAAAATATTTGAAATCCAAGACTGGTTGGGGAAACACACCCCTTAAACCCTCCGAGATTCCCGAGATTCCCATACACCCAATTCACACGATTCTGCTACTTTAAAACACCGATTCACGCGATTCTGCTACTTTGAAAACACGCTTTTTTATCACATTTTTGTAAAAAACACACATTTTTGTTGTTTTTTGACGTTTTTGCAACATTTTGTGCGAAATGTTAATTTTGCCCATTACCACATTTTTAGTGACATTTTTGTAAAAACGCACATTTTTTTTGTAAAAAAATTGCAAAAGTGCGAAAACCCATGTTAATTCCCATAGAGAAATTGAAATTTTGAAAAAAATCGCAAAATGTTAATTTTGCCCATTACCACATTTTTTGTTACTTTTTTACGTTTTTGAGACATTTTGTGCAAAAAGTTAATTTTTCCCATTACCACATTTTTTGAAAAAAAATTACAAAAGTGTGAAAACCCATGTTAATTCCCATAGAGAAATTAACATTTTCAAAAAAAAGACGCAAAATGTTAATTTTGCCCATTACCACATTTTTTGTTACTTTTTTACGGTTTTGGAACATTTTAACAAAATGTTAATTTTTCCCATTACCACATTTTTTGAAAAAAAAATTACAAACGTGTAAAATTCAAGTAAGTACAGAAATGTTCGATGCTCTTGGCATACCCCTCATCATACGATATTTTCAAGTATCTCACGCTACAAGATTCTCGCAGTTCACTTCGTAACCACCATATAGGGGAGGGATATTGACATGACCTTGGCATGTCTTCAGCATATCCCTTTGGTACACCCTTGGTATACCCTTAACATGTCCTTGGCGGAGGGATATTGGCACGCTCCTAGCATACGGATATCCAATACTTAATCACTTTATTTAATTATCCTCATTAACACCTTTCATTCATTTTTAAAAAAGAAAAAAAAATGCGAATATTTCATACTTAATTCATTTAGAAAAAGAAAAAAAAAAATCCCAACTATCAGAAAAATCCCAAGCTTTAATTCTTCTTTCTGCCACTAGGGGGGTGCTGATGGCACTGCTCCGCCACCGTTGGTGTTGCCACCCTGAAAAAAGTTTCTCCTATACGGGTGTTGCTATGACAACCGAAACAGAAAAAATCCCCAATTTCATCCCCGATAGTTCCGCTTTTCGACGCTAGGGGGCGCTGATGGCACTGCTCCGCCTTCGTCGCAGAGGCGGAGGTGTTGCCACCCTGAAAAATAGTTTCTCCCATACTTAGAAAAAATCTCAATCCAAAAAATTTATTTCTCCCTCAACCCCTCGTACAAGACTACGGCATCGTTGCCACCCAGAAAAAAGTTTCGAAAAATTTTTACCCCCACCTTTTTTCATTTACCCCCCTTTTACACCCCCGTCCAGGATTACGGAATTCATGATGGCGGCCATTTTGCTCCGCGCTCCGCATTGCTCCGCCTTTGGCGCAGAACCGGCTTTCCTTATCTACTTTTGCAGTTAAGAAAAAACAGTTAAATACAGTTTATGCTATTTTCTTAAAGTTAAATCTTACTAATGAACATTTTTATCATATTTTCTATGATTTGCTCATTACTAGATCAAAATATTTAAAAATAAAACTTAATCAATTTCACAATAATAACTGTTCTAATTCTTTGTAATATCTTTTAAGCATCCTATTTATAATTCTATAAACTTTAAGAATTTATTTAATCACTTTTATTATTTATTGCCTGTAAAGGATTAGAATGTTACTAAAACTTTTAAATACAACAAACCTATTGGAAGAACCATTTTTAATTACAATGAAATTTCGAAATCTCTATCAGTCGACAAAGATTCCTCAACAAATGTAGATAGTGAATGTATTTGTAGTGTTGAAAATTATGCTAATTTTATAAATCCACACTTGGGGCATATAGTTACTGGAGACTTAGCCATTGTTAAAGATAAATCTTTAAGAACTTTAATGCCATTTGGTAATAAATTCAGGTTACCTTCATGTAATAATTCTAAACAAGTCTTAAAGTCGATCAACCTTGATAAATATATTTATGGATTAGTTTCTAAATATGATCAGCCTTTAGAGGCATTTAATATGTGGAAATTTACTATTTTAAGATCTATTAAAAATGGCATTTTTAGTATCAATTTATCTAGATCTATATATAATATGGATAATATAAAGCACTCTGTTAATGATTTACATAGATCTTTTGTTGTTACTTATGTTGATAAAGCCTCTAATAATTATGCTATTATTTGTAAAAAATTCTATATTCAATATCTGCTAGATTATTTAAAAAATAATAGTCTATTTAAAATTGATTCACACTCTCTTAATAGTATCAAATTGAAAATTATCAATATGTATAGTGATTTAGATATTAACTAGCCGAATACCCGTTGAAAATCAACGGTCTCGCAATAAGCAACCCCTGAATAATGTAAATTTTTTAATAATTCGCGTTTCACATTTATTCGACAAATCGAATATTTTAGTGTGCAGAACCCCCTAAAGAAGAAAATATTGAGAAACTAAATTTCCGCATTTCTTCCTTACGAATTATTTACCCGTACACCACATTAAAGTCTATCTCATCCCGAGCCACCCCTATATTAGTTTTTCTCCTTTGGCACTTTTTTCTGTGAAGCACACCCATAAATGAACATTTTTGAAAAACTCTCTTTGTCTTGGGTTTTTTATCAGATGATTGGCTCATATACCGAATATCAAGCCTCTATCACATTTAAAAAGAAGCTTGTCTTATTTATTCGAAAAATCGAATATATTAGTGTGCGGCACACCATAATGTAGCAAATATTGGAAATCTGAAATTTCACGCTTTCTTCCTTTCAAACTATCTACCAGTACACCAAATTTGAAGTCTCTATCCTATCGAAAAGCATGTTTTTTCTATCACTTCACCTTTCGAACGTTTTTCTGTGTAGCACCCCGTTAATGAACATTTTTGTCAAACTGTATTCATGTTTTGTTTTTTTGTCAAATGGTTAGCCCATATACTAAATTTCAAGCTTCTATTACATTGTAAAGAAGGCGTTTTTCATTTGTTCGGCAAATCAAACATTTTAGTGAGTGCACCCCCTACAATAGCAAATGTTGGAGGACTGAAATTACACACTTTCTTCCTTAGGGGCGCGGTAGCCCATTGGTTAGCGCGCTGGAGTTGCACTCGGTAGGCCCGGGTTCGATTCCAGCCACTGCCAAAACTGCCGCCGTGTTCACGCGGAGTACGATCACGTTAAACATGTGGGTCCGTAAGTCCTTCCGAGAGGTTGGTGGTAGGGAAGGAGGGTACGGTCCCTGTGGATGCCTCCCCCACTGGGTTCCGGTCTAAATTGGGTGGCACTTCCCGGCCGTCCAAACAGTTACCTTACACCTTTCTGGTAGGTCGGACGGTCTGGGTACCAACAACAACAACAACAACACTTTCTTCCTTTTTAACTTTTTACCCGTACACCAAAATTTGAAGTCTCTAACTCATCGTGAAGCATGCTTTTCTAGCATTTCATCTTTCGAATGCTTTTGTGTGGAGTACCCACCCCCTTAACTATACATTTTAGAAAAACTCAATTCTTTTTGTGATTTCTATGAGATGATTCGCCCATATACCAAATATAAAGCCTCTATCACGTTTTAAAAGAAGCGTTTCTCCGTTATTCCGAAAATCGAACATTTTGGTGTGCGGCACCCCCCAAGTAGAAAATATTGCTAAACTGAAATTGTACACTTTCTTCCTTTCAAACTATCTACCCTTACACCAAATTTGATATATCTATTTCATTCCAATGCATGGTTTTTTTTATCAATTAACTTTTCGAACGTTTTATTCTGGAGCACCCCCTTAAACGAACATTTTTTGAAAAACCGTATTCGTCTTGGGCGTTTTCGTTAAATTATTAGCCCATATACCAAATTTTAAGCCTCTATCAAATTCTAAAGGCGCCTTTTCTCATTTATTCGTTAAATCGAACGTTTTGGTGTGCAACACCCCCTTAAGTAGAAAATATTGGAAATCTGAAATTGCACGTTGTCTTCTTTTCGAACGATTTACACATACACCGAATTTGAAGTCTCTATCTCATCGCAAAGCATGCTTTCCTATCATTTCACTTTTCGAACGTTTTGGTGTGCGGCATCCCCTTAAGTAGAAAATATTGGAAATCTGGAATTGCACACTTTCTTCCTTTCGAATGATTTACCTATACACCAAATTTGAAGTCTCTATCTCATCCCAAAGTATGCTTTCCCATCTTTTCACTTTTCGAACATTTTGGTGTGGGGCACCCCCTCTATAGAACGTTTTCGGAAAATTCGATTTTTCCAGGGGGTTTTATCGAACTACCGAGCCGAGTACCAAATTGCAAGTCTCTATCTATTCGGGAAGTGCCTGAAAAAAGTGTGACAGACAGACAGACAGACGGACACTTGGCAATTAGTATATACTAGCCGAATACCCGTTGAAAATCAACGGTCTAGCAATAAGCAACCCCTGAATAATGTAATTTTTTTAATAATAAAATTTTTTAATTTTTATTCGTCAAATCGAATATTTTGGTGTGCAGAACCCCCTAAAGAAGAAAATATTGGGAAACTAAATTTGCGCTCTCTTATCCCGAGATACCCCTATATTATTATTTCTCCTTTGTAACTTTTTCTGTGAAGCACATCGATAACTGAACATTTTTGTAAAACTCTGTTTGTTTTGTGTTTCTTATCAGATGATTGGCGAATATACCAAATATCAAGCCTCTATCACGTTTTAAAAGGGGCGTTTCTCCTTTATTTCGAAAATCGAACATTTTGGGGTGCGTCACCCCCTAAAGTAGAAAATATTGGTAAACTGAAATTGTACACTTTCTTCCCTTCAAACTATCTACACTTACACCAAATTTGATATATCTATATCATTCCGAAATATGGTTTTTGATTAATTTCCTTTTCGAACGTTTTACTCTGGAGCACCCCCTTAAACGAACATTTTTGAAAAACTATATGCGTCGTGGGTATTTCCGGCAACGGATTAGCCTATATACCAAATTTCAAGCCTCTATCAAATTTTAAAGGTGCGCTTTCTCATTTATTCTGTAAATAGAACATTTTGGTGTGCGGCACCCCTTTAAGTAGAAAATATTGGAAATCTGAAATTGCGCACTTTCTTCCTTTCGAACGATTTATCCATACACCAAATTTGAAGTCTCTACCTCATCGCAAAGCATGCTTTCCTATCATTTCACCTTTCGAAAGTTTTAGTGTGCGGCACCCCCCTTAAGTAGAAAATATTGGAAATCTGAAATTGCACTCTTTCTTCCTTTCAAACGGTTTACCCATACACCAAATTTGAAATCTGTATCTCATCGCAAAGCATGCTTTCCCATCATTTCAGATGATTGGCCCATATATCAAATATCAGGCCTCTATCACATTTTACAAAGGGCGTTTCACATTTATTCTGAAAATCGAACATTTGGGTTTGCGGCACCCCCTAAAGTAGAACATATGAGAAAACTTAAATTGCACATATTCTTCCTTTCGAACTATCTACCCGTACATCAAATTTGAAGCCTCTATCCCATCCCGAAGCATAGCTTTTCGTCATTTCACCTATCGAAAGTTTTTGTCTGGAGCACCCTCTCCAACGAACATTTTTGAACTCTTTTGTCTTGGGTGTGCATCAAATGATTATCCCATAAACTAAATTTCAAACCTTTATCAAATTTTAAAACAGGCGTTTCGCATTTATTCGACAAATCGAACATTTTGTTGTGGGGCACCCCCTAAATTAGCAAATATTGAAAATCTGAAATTACACACTTTCTCCCTTTCAAACCGTTTACCCATACACCAAATTTGAAGTCTCTATCTTAGGTCAAAGTATGCTTTTCTATCATTTCACTTTTCGAACGTTTTGGTGTGGGGCACCCCTCTATAGAACGTTTTCGAAAAATTCTATTTTTCCAGGGGGTTTTATCGAACGACCGAGCCGTGTACCAAATTGCAAGTCTCTATCTATTCGGGAAGTGCCTCAAAAACGCGTGACAGACAGACAGACAGACAGACAGACGGACAGACGGACACTTGGCAATTAGTATATACTAGCCGAATACCCGTTGAAAATTAACGGTCTCGCAATAAGCAATCCCTGAATAATGTAAATTTTATAATAATTCGCGTTTCACATTTATTCGACAAATCGATTATTTTGGTGTGCAGAACCCCTTAAAGGAGAAAATATTGGAAAACTAAATTTTCGCACTTCATCCTCTGTTTTTTATATTGTGTTTTTTATCAGATGATTGGCCCATATACCAAATATCTCCCAAGCCTCTATCACATTTAAAAGGTAGCGTGCCTCATTTATTCAGAAAATCGAACATATTAGTGTGCGCACCCCTTAAAGTAGCAAATATTGGAAATCTGAAATTTCACACTTTCTTCCTTTTAAACTATCTACCCTTACACCAAATTTGATATCTCTATCTCATTTCGAAGCATGGTTTTATATCAATTCTCTTTTCGAACGTTTCGAACGAATACATAGAGAGACATCTGCACCCCCTACAATAGCAAATGTTGGAAGACTGAAATTGCACACTTTCTTCCTTTCCAACTTTTTACCCGTACACCAAATTTGAAGTCTCTATCTCATCGTGAAGCATGCTTTTCTAGCATTTCATCTTTCGAATACTTTTGTGTGGAGTACTCACCCCTTTAACTATACATTTTTTACAAACTCTATTCTTTTTGTGATTTCTATGAGATGTTTCGCCCATATACCAAATAGAAAGCCTCTATCACGTTTTTGAAGGAGCGTTTCTCCTTTATTCCGAAATTCGAACATTTTGGTGTGCGGCACCCCCTAAAGTAGAAAATATTGGTAAACTGAAATTGTACACTTTCGCTCTTTCAAACTATCTATCCTTACACCAAATCTGATATCTCTATCTCATTCCAAAGCATGTTTTTTTTTATCAATTGACTTTTCGAACGTTTTACTCCGGCGCACCCCCTTAAACGAACATTTTTGAAAAACTCTATTCGTCTTGGGCGTTTTCGTCAAATTAAAATTTTAAAGGCGTATTTTCTCATTTATTCGGTAAATCAAACGTTTTGGTGTGCGACACCCCCTTAAGTAGAAAATATTGGAAATCTGAAATTGCACGCTTTCTTCCTTTCGAACGATTTACACATACACCGAATTTGAAGTCTTTATCTCATCGCAAAGCATGCTTTCCTATCATTTCACTTTTCGAACGTTTTGGTGTGCGGCACCCCCTTAAGTAGAAAATATTGGAATTCTGAAATTCCACACTTTCTTTGTTTCAAACGGTTTACCCATACTCCAAACTTGAAGTCTCTATCTCATCGCAAAGCATGATCTCCTATCATATCACTTTTCGAACGTTTTGGTGTGCTGCACCCCCCCTTAAGGATAAAATATTGGAAATCTGAAATTGCACACTTTATTCCTTTCGAGTGATTTACCCATACACCAAATTTGAAGTCTCTATCTCATCGCAAAGCATGCTTTCCCGTCATTTCACTTTTCGAACGTTTTGGTGTGGGGCACCCCCTCTATAGAACGTTTTCGAAAAATTCGATTTTTCCAAGGGGTTTTATCGAACGACCGAGTCGTGTACCAAATTGCAAGTCTCTATCTATTCGGGAAGTGCCTGAAAAAGGCGTGACAGACAGACAGACAGACAGACAGACGGACAGACAGACGGACACTTGGCAATTAGTATATACTAGCCGAATACCCGTTGAAAATCAACGGTCTCGCAGTAAGCAATCCCTGAATAATGTAAATTTTATAATAATTCGCGTTTCACATTTATTCGACAAATCGAATATTTTGGTGTGCAGAACCCCCTAAAGGAGAAAATATTGGAAAACTAAATTTTCGCACTTCTTCCTCTGTTTGTATTGTGTTTTTATCAGATGATTGGCCCATATACCAAATATCAAGCCTCTATCACATTTAAAAGGAAGCGTGCCTCATTTATTCAGAAAATCGAACATATTAATGTGCGCACCCCTTAAAGTAGCAAATATTTTAAATCTGAAATTTCACACTTTCTTCCTTTCAAACTATCTACCGTTACACCAAATTTGATATCTCTATCTCATTTCGAAGCATGGTTTTTTATCAATTCTCTTTTCGAACGTTTCGAACGAATAGATAGAGAGACATCGGCATCCCCTACAATAGCAAATGTTGGAAGACTGAAATTGCACACTTTCTTCCTTTCCAACTTTTTACCCGTACAACAAATTTGAAGTCTCTATCTCATCGTGAAGCATGCTTTTCTAGCATTTCATCTTTCGAATGTTTTGTGTGGAGTACCCACCCCTTTAACTGTACATTTTTTAAAAACTCTATTCTTTTTGTGATTTCTATGAGATGTTTCGCCCATATACCAAATATAAAGCCTCTATCACGTTTTTAAAGGAGCGTTTCTCCTTTATTCCGAAAATCGAACATTTTGGTGTGCGGCACCCCCTAAAGTAGAAAATATTGGTAAACTGAAATTGTACACTTTCGCCCTTTCAAACTATCTATCCTTACACCAAATCTGGTATCTCTATCTCATTCCAAAGCATGGTTTTTTTTTTATCAATTGACTTTTCGAACGTTTTACTCTGTAGCACCCCTTTAAACGAACATTTTTGAAAAACTATATTCGTCTTGGGCGTTTTCGTCAAATTATTAGCCCATATACTAAATTTTAAGCCTCTATCAAATTTTAAAGGCGTATTTTCTCATTTATTCGGTAAATCGAACGTTTTGGTGTGCGACCCCCCCTTAAGTAGAAAATATTGGAAATCTGAAATTGCAAACTTTCTTCCTTTCGAACGATTTACCCATACACCGAATTTGAAGTCTCTATCTCATCGCAAAGCATGCTTTCCTATCATTTCACTTTTCGAACGTTTTGGTGTGCGGCACCCTCTTAAGTAGAAAATATTGGAAATCTGAAATTCCACACTTTCTTTGTTTCAAACGGTTTACCCATACTCCAAACTTGAAGTCTCTATCTCATCGCAAAGCATGCTCTCCTATCATATCATTTTTCGAACGTTTTGGTGTGCTGCACCCCCCCTTAAGGATAAAATATTGGAAATCTGAAATTGCACACTTTCTTCCTTTCGAGTGATTTACCCATACCCCAAATTTGAAGTCGCTATCTCATCGCAAAGCATACTTTCCCGTCATTTCACTTTTCGAACGTTTTGGTGTGGGGCACCCCCTCTATAGAACGTTTTCGAAAAATTCGATTTTTCCAGGGGGTTTTATCGAACGGCCGAGTCGTGTACCAAATTGCAAGTCTCTATCTATTCGGGAAGTGCCTAAAAAAGGCGTGACAGACGGACAGACAGACGGACAGACAGACGGACACTTGGCAATTAGTATATATAATAGATAATAAATTTTTGAAATTTCCATATATTGTGCTTATACCTAAATTTCATAAAAATCCTATTAAATTTAGAACTGTAACTAGTGGTCATAATTCATACTCTACTACTGCTAGTAAATTATTATTAAATTATTTAAATGTACTAAATAGTAATTTACGAGATTCTAGTGATAACTACATTATTCTAAATAATAGTAATGAATTAAAAAATAAATTAAAAACACTTGGTAAAATAATAGGATTTCAAACTTCTGATTTTAAAGATCTATTTAATAATATTAAGATTACTGATCTTTATGGTGTCATTTTAGCTTTACACACATAATGCTTATATTACTAATAAATCTCATCTTACTAAATTTACCAATTTTCCTAAGCTTCTTCATTTTGTTCTTTTCAATAATTTTATTTTTCAAGGTAATAAATTATACTTACAAGTCTCAGGGGTTCCACAAGGTGGCTGTAGTAGCAGTATGTTAGCTAATTTATACCTATATCAATATGAAAAAATCTTTTCTTCAACAGATTATAAAATTTACAGATATGTAGATGATCTGATTTGTCTTGTATTTACTGATAACTATGTCATAGATATAGATTTCTATCCGGATAATTTGGAATTAATACCTAATGAAACTTCTATTAGTAAAAATATTAATTATTTGGATTTAAATCTAATTATTGAACCTACTAATGGGATAGTTAATAATTTATATGACAAAAAAGATTTTTTTTTAATTTAATATTAATAAAATATTACCATTTAATTTCTGCAACTCGATTCAATTTTTTAGAAATATTATACTTAATCAACTTTTTAGAATTTATAGATTATCAGATAAAAAATTTCATGCTTTGCACATTAATAACCTCAAAATTACCAGTAAATTTTATGAATATCCAGCATATTTAGTAAATGGAATAGTTAATAAGTTTCGATTAGCCTGAAATTCTCATAATCTCTCCTTAATATCTTATTTTAGCCATACTTCTACATTCTCTTGAATTTACATTATAATATATTTCCATCTTTTATTTTTGTAGCTTTAACTGTAGAATACCTCTTTTTATTGCCTTTACGCAGTACGGTTTTTATTACTCTCTTTGGCAACAGCAGATAACTTCTTTTCATTTCTGGGTATGGCAACATTGGTCTAGTCATATATTGCTCGTCATGGTTGAACTTTAAAGAGGTGCATTTTAAGGTATTTATATTTCCTATATTTTTTTTCAATCTTTATGCTTGTTGTCCAATATTTGTCCCTTCATACTTGTCGTCGCTATAAACAGAAGTTTATAGATAAAATCTATCTTGTGTTTGAGAAACAAGCATTTTTGTGTTCATTTCGAAGGGATATACGAACTTGAAAAAGAATTTTTTCGAAATGAACTATTTTTAAGCCTAGAGCTCTTCCACGTTCAAGTTTTTTTTGCTTGATTTTTTTGTTTTCCTATTTTCATTCCTCCCCTTTGAAATTTGTTGATTATCTTTGTCTTTATGACCTGCATTACGTTTTATAATTTCCTCTTTATGGTTGAATTTCCTTTATTTCATTGTATTTTGTAGGCAAATTTTAAGATAGTGTATTATGAGTTACTACTTACATTCTACCATTGGATTTACAATTATATATATATATATATATATATATATATATATATATATATATCATGAAGGCTAAAGGAAGGAGGGGAAACGAAATAGCTGCTCCGGAGAAAAGTGACAAGGGATTTGTCGGAAAAAAGATTCCAGTTTAGTGGCGCTGCTGTTAGTGCCCTACTTATTGTTCCATTCAACTAGCATTAGGTTGATCAGAAGTTTATTCAATTTTAACTTATTCCTTTATTATCAGTACTCCTATTTTCTCATAATATGGTTTCTAGTAAATGTTTTGTTCTTGGTTATAAATCGCGGTATGACAATGACAGAAAAAAGTAAAATTGAAGGTAAAAGAATCCTACTTTATTCTATCCGCCTCATGTAAGTATTATATTTTTATTTGATTTCACTGTATATTTACAAACGCTTCTCAGTGTTGCTGTAGTTATAACATAATTGATTTTGAAAGGAAATTATCTTCTTTTAAGAGGGCCATTACATTGGAAGTGTACCTCCCCCCCCCCCCCCGTATAAAATTTGAAACTGTGAATATAATGGAGTGTTAAATTCTGAAGTACTTGCTATTTTAATCTAACATTTTAGTTTAACAGTCAAAAGTTTCAGTTTTGCATATGATCATTGTAACTGGTAGCCAATAATGCTTAACGTGTTGTTATTGTGTTTCCTCTAAACATGGATTTTGTGGTGAGCATCTATTAAGCACTTTTACATATAAATAAATAAGAAGATTGTAATGCTTTTTTTACTGATCGGGCAGGGTCTGATCAAGCCAAAATGGGACCCAGAGCCTGATGTTAATTTAGGGCCCCCATGCACTCAAGGCATGCCAAACATGTTGTGTTGTTGAAACCCAGGCCGTCTAACCTACCATAATTACAATTTGTTTTATGTGCTTAACAATATGCATATTCTCATTATTTTTGTGACAAAAGTGGATTAGAACATTACTGCAGGAGAATATCAATCAAGAAATTAAAATCTAAAAATATATTATAGATAATGTTACATTTTAATAGGTTCATATCCCGAAATTTATACATTCGTATTTTAAAATTAATGAACAAGTGCTATAATGCTATTACAGTTCTTATATATAAAAAGAAAACTAACACGTTTCGCATTTTTTAAATGAAACACGTTAATATTGAATGAGATATTATTTTCAAACTAAACATATTAACACAGTGTATGACAAATGGAAAAAAGCAACAGGGGGTGATTTTATTGTGATCACAATTTCTTGGATTCCGAGTTTTTGTTTTGAAAGCAGGTCTCCCAGTGAAAAATCCCGCTTTGTTGCAGATGTGAATGGTCGATCATTTTAAATCTCCCTACAATGAATAATATATGTAAAGGGAAAGTATGGTGAGCCAAAAATCCGATATTTAAATTTTGGTGGATCTGAATGAACGTTTTGAGCATTCTTGAAACGTATCAACCTTTTTAACACTTTGCAACATAGTTGAAAAGTGTTTATGACTTTGTTCATTCTGTCTGTCTGTCCGTTAGCACGATAACAGCCGTAAAAATGACTTTATCAAAATGAAATTTTAGTATGTTTTTCAGACCGTCTGTGGGATCTATGGAAATATAAATGAATAATATCACCCAATTAGTTTTGGATTGAACCCGGGTTGAAAAAATAAAATACGTTGAACCCCATGGGACCTAGTTTTTCAAACATTTTTTAAGTGAATTTAGAATTCCCAAATTGCTTCAAAAGTTTTAGGAAATATTCATATTATCCCATAAAATATATAAAAAAAATTTCAGTAAAATATGTTAGGTAGTTTTTTAAATAAAAATTATTTAATATAGAGAGAAAAACAAATTCAATTAAATTCTGACTTTTGCTATATCGTTCAGAAGGGAAAAAAAGATATATTATATAATAAATATCTTTCCAAAAGTTTAGTTATTTTATATATAAGAGAGGTTTCATGTTTTAAAAAAATCTGATGTGGGCAACACATGACTTTCCTTATATAATGCAATGAATTTACTACTCTTACAGAAAAAACAAGAAATATCAATCATGCTTAAAGCATTGATTATGAAACACTTTCCAACTTCAATGCAATTTTATTTAAAAAGTCTAAAATGCAATACATTCCTCGGTAATATTTTAAATTTATCACAATACTACATTAATTTATTATATTTGAAAACTTAAACCTTCATTGAAAAAAATGCACTTCATTCAAATAACGGCATTGACATATAAATTGCCTGGTTTAAATATCTCTAAAGTGCGATACATTCCACGGTAATATTTTTAAAACTATCATAATACTACGATAATTTATTATATTTGAAAACTTCATCGACAACAACTTAAATTCATTCAAATAACGTCATAGAAAAAAATAACACGCCTGGATTTCTTTATAAAAACAGCATTTCATTCATAACTTTCTCCCATTCATTTCATCCATCACAATACTATAATAATTTATTTTATTTAAAAATTAAGCTACAAGTAATTAAACTCTATGCTTAAAACTTCATCGAAAAAAATCGTCCTTCTCTTTGTAAAATCAATTAATATTTCATTCATATCAGCCATGCGGACTCCATGGGCTAAATTATTTTGTTTTAAAGAAATACAGCAATTCTAATACAACTCATTCTGCATATTTTGCTGTTAACATTTTACATAGGTGAAAAATAGGCTTCGTTGTAAAAATAATCAAATTTGGATGAGCATTTAAACTCAAATTTATTGTATTTGCGGTGTTTCAGTATGTAAATGCACAGAATTTAAGCAAAAATAAAGTAGTTTTAGGACGGATACAACACTCAATATGAATTAAAAAGAACTTTAAAAATCACGATTTTGAAACAAGATGGATGCCAGGTATCATTTTGAAGTGGGTCATGTGATCGTTTCATATCATGGTCACGTGATCGTTTCATATAAGAGGTGTAATTAATATTTTAATTTTTATTTTAAAAACTACTGAATATATTTCGCTGAATTTTTTTTTATATATTTTATGGAACAATTTGAATACTACCTAAAATTTTCGAAGCAATTTGTGAATTTTAAATCCGCTTAAAAAATGTTTGAAAAATTAGGTCCCATAGGTCTCAATGTATTTCATTTTTTCAACCCGGGTTCAAACCAAAATTAATTGGGTGATATTATTCATTTATATTCCCATAGGTCCTACAGACCGTCTGAACAACATACTAAAATTTCATTTTGATTAAGTCATTTTTACTGCAGTTATCGTGCTAACGGACAGACAGACAAACAGAATGCACAAAGTCATAAACACTTTTCAACTTTGTTGTAAAGTGTTAATAAAAAATAGGTTTTTCTTACAGTAGATACTTATAATCTTTCCAAGATATTGAATTTTCGACAATTAGCCGTCATTTTCATTGATTTAGCTTCATTTTTAACACTTTACAACAAAGTTGAAAAGTGTTTATGACTTTGTTCATTCTGTCTGTCTGTCTGTCTGTCTGTCCGTTAGCACGATAACTGCCGTAAAAATGAGTTTATCAAAATGAAATTTTAGTATGTTGTTCAGACGGTCTGTAGGACCTATGGGAATATAAATAAATAATATCACCCAATTAGTTTTTTATTGAACCCGGGTTGAAAAAATGAAATACATTGAACCCTATGGGACCTAATTTTTCAAACATTTTTTAAGTAAATTTAAAATTCACGAATTGCTTCGAAATTTTTAGGAAATATTCACATTATCCCATAGAATATATAAAAAAAAATTCAGTAAAATATGTTAAGTAGTTTTTTAATTAAAAAAATTATTTAATATAGGGAAAAAAACAAATTCAATTAAATTCTGACTTTGGGATATCTTCCAGAAAGAAAAGAGAGAGATATTATATAATAAATATCTCTCCATTTGTTTAAACGTTTAGCATATGGGAGTGGCTTCATATTTTAAAATAAATTTGGTAGATAACAATTTTTCATTTTTTTAAAATTTTATATAACTCTTCATGATAAATTTAATTGATGGCATTTTAAATGCACTTTCCTACGTCCTAGAGAGTTAAAATTTGGTACACAGCTTAAATTTGTTGAACATTTTATTCGACAAAAATTTGATGGATCTTTAAATATAGATCATACATTTTTTTCGAAATGGCCTGAAAATAATCCCCGTTCACTTCTATAAATCATTGGTGTAATATTGTTAAAAATTCTGATGTGGACAGCACATGTCTTTCTCTGCAGACTCATATTCGTTCTCTTTATTTATTCAATGATAATTTGAGTTTATCTGCACAACATAAGTATTTTAAATGACATTGAATTTACACGTTAAACTTAAATTTGGTTCTCATTTGATAGCTGGACTTATTGTCAAAGGTGGCGTAGCGAAAACGCGAAAAAACTAGAATATCTCGAGAACGGCTAGTCCTAGAGTAATGGGGTTAGTCTTATTCTTTTTGTTGTCAAAAATCACATATAAAATAGGAATTTAATTGATATAATTGAGCACACGTAGTCTTTTATTTTTATATATAACGATTTTTGCTGGCCATTTCGCAAAAATAGCCCGTTCCTTTTTCCCGAATCGTAGTAGAATAACCTACAAATGATTTATATACAACATTTTGTTAAATTTCGTATATAAATCACTTGTAGGTTATTGAAATATTATACTCCAAATTTTGTTAAATTTGGTTCATTAGTTTTTAGCTAGAGTGGATAAAGGCAATTTCTGCGGCCATTTCGCAAAGAAGGCAGATTCTTTTATTACGAATCGTACTATAATCTAATGAACATCAGGATTTCCCACAAAAAACATACCTACCAAATTGTATGAAATTCGGTCCATTAGTTTTTCAATTAGAGTGGATGTAATATCCACACAGACACACAGAAACATACACAGATACACCCTTACACACACAGACGTCTTCCTAAAAGTAGTTTTTTCGTTTTCTAGAAGTCCCAAAACGTGTAGATCCTTTGAAAATTCGAGTTCCGATCTTCGGCACGATTCCAATACTTTGAGTACATACACATACACATATATATTATCTGTGTATTATCTGTGTATCTAAATTCCGTGCCTATGCAATTACAATAGTTGTGATTTTAAATGATCCCTAAACTTTTATTATTTCTTCAAGGAAGCCTAATTTTAACATATGCAGAATGCAAATATCTCAAGCGATTGTAAGATGAATTACATAAGAATTGCTGAATTTTTTTCACACAAAATTATTTAGCTCTGGAGTCTGGAATATAAGTTATATGAATGAAATATTCATTGATTTTGCATAAAGAATCAGATGATTTATATTTCGATACAGTTTTAAATATTTAAGTATAATAAATTACTGTAGTACTGTGATAATGTAAAAGATATTACCACTGAATGAATCACATTTTAGAAATTTTTAAATGAAATTACATTTCAGTTGGAAAGTGTTTCATAATCAATGCTTATGCATGATTGATCTTTCTTGTTATCCATTTGGCGAGATTTTCGTTAATTTGTCAACATTTCAAAAAGTCACCAAGTTGGCGATATTCCGCTAATTTCGTCGCCAAAATCTCGCCAAACGTTATGGACGGATAAATAAGTTATTCTTATAGCAGAAAAATGACTATTGGCGTTCAAATACAAAAGTATTACTCAAAGTATATTTTCTCTTGAATGGAACAAGATAGATCCACGAGAATGATGGATGTCACCCAATTTATCGCATGATATTACATATGAAAAGTAAGCATGTTTCTCAACAGTTAATATTTTTTTATTAATTTATAAGATATTTTGATAAATTTATTTGAAAAATGTGCAATTTCTCGAGAACGGTTCATGCTAGTGTTCTAAAGTTTATATCAATCATTTTCTAAGAAAAAATTACATAAGAAATGTCAATTTGCGTAATTTTATTAAAGGTTTTGATTTTTTGAGGAATTTTTCAAAATTTCACTCGAAAATTTAGGGGGTTCTGAACATTCGATTACGTTTAAAAGCGATAGACTTCCAGTATTCAAGGGTGAGATTTTCAAACCAAATTTCATTCGAATCGCTCCTTTCGTTCGTGAGATATCGTCTCCACAGACTCACTGACACACACACACACACATACTTTCACATACATCACTTCAAAAATGTTTGATTCGTGATCAGGGATGCTTGAAACGTGCTCTCCCGTCAAAAACTCGAATTCGAATTTTCGACCCCTTCACAATACTTTCCTTATACATTATGTATATAAGGAAAGTAATAAATATGGTAAATAAAATAATAAAAATAAAATATTATAAATAAAATAATAAAATTTCATAAATAAAATAATAAAATTTCGAAATTTTTAGGAAATATTCACATTATCCCATAGAATATATAAAAAAAAATTCAGTAAAATATGTTAAGTAGTTTTTTAATTAAAAATTATTTAATATAGGGAAAAAAACAAATTCAATTAAATTCTGACTTTGGGATAGCCTCCAGAAAGAAAAGAGAGATATATTATATAATAAATATCTTTCCAAATGTTTAAACGTTTTGCATATGAGAGAGGCTTCACATTTTAAAATAAATTTGGTAGATAACAATTTTTCATTTTGTTTTTAATTTTATATAACTCTTCATGATATACTTATTTGATGGCATTTTTAATGCACTTTCCTTCGTCCTAGAAAGTTGAAATTTGGTGCACAGCTTAAATTTGTAGAACATTTTATTCTACAAAAATTTGGTGGATTCTCAAATATAGATTCTACATTTTTTTCGAAATGGCTTGCAAATAATCCCCGTTCACTTCTATGAATCATTCTTGTAAGGTTGTTAAAAATTCTGATGTAGGTGGCACATGACTTTCGCTGCAGACTCATATTCACGTTCGCTTTATTTCTTCAATAATAATTTGAGTTTATCTGCACAAAATAACACCTATAATATTTTAAATGACACTAAATTTGCACGTTAAACTTAAATTTGGTTTTCATTTGATAGCTGGACTTATTGTCAAAGGTGGCGTAGCGAATATTAGTCATAAACCCTTTTCAACTGTGTTGTAAAATGTTAAAAAAGGGGGGGGGGAAGCAAATATTATTAACACTTTACAACAAAGTTGAAAAGTGTTTATGACTTTGTTCATTCTGTCTGTCTGTCTATCTGTCAGTTAGCACGATAACTGCCGTAAAAATGACTTAATCAAAATGAAATGTTAGCGTGTTGTTCAGACGGTCTGTAGGACCTATGGAAATATAAATGAATAATATCACCCAATTAGTTTTGGATTGAACCCGGGTTGAAAAAATGAAATACATTGAGCCCTATGGAACCTAATTTTTCAAGCATTATTTAAGTCAATTTAAAATTCACAAATTGCTTCGAAAATTTTAGGTAATATTCAAATTGTTCCATAAAATATATGACAAAAAATTCAGCAAAATATATTCAGTAGTTTTAAAATAAAATTTAAAATAATGATTACACCTTTTATATGAATAGATCACGTGACCCATTTCAAAATAAAATATGGCACCCATCTTGTGTCAAAATCGTGATTTTTAAAGTTCTTTTCAATTCATATTGAGTGTTGTATCCGTCCTAAAACCACATTATTTTTACTTAAATTCTGTGCATCTACATACTGAAACAACGCAATTACAATATATTTGAGTTTATATGATCATCCAAATTTGATTATTTCTACAACGAAGCCTATTTTCACTTATGAGAAATGTAAACAGCAAAATATGTAGAATGAGTTGTATTAGAATTGCTGTATTTCTTTCACAAAATTATTAAGCTCATGGAGTCTGCATAGCTGATATGAACCAAATATTCATAGATTTTACAAAGAGAAGGACGATTTTTTCGATAAAGTTTTAAGCATAGAGTTTAATTACTCGTAGCTCCATGGTCTTAATTTTTAAATAAAATAAATTATTATAGTATTGTGATAAATGAAATGAATGGGAAATTGTTTATGAATGAAATGCAGCTTTAATAGACAGAGAGCCAGTCATGTTATTTTTTCTAAGATGTCATTTGAATGAATTTCAGTTGTTTTCAATGAAGTTTTCAAATATAAAAAATTATCGTAGTATTATGATAATTTTAAAATTATTACCGAGGAATGTATCGCATTTTAGAGATGGTTAAACCAGGCAATTTATATTTCAATGCCGTCATTTGAATGAAGTTCATTTTTTTCGATGAAGGTTGAAGTTTTCAAATATAATAAATTAATGTAGTATTGTGATAAGTTTTAAAATATTACCGAGGAATATATTGCATTTTAGACATGTTTAAATAAAATTCCATTGAAGTTGGAAAGTGTTTCATAATCAATGCTTTAAGTATGATTGATCTTTCTTGTTTCCTATTTCTCCTAACTTCAATGCGTTTCGATGGGTTTCCGGAGGGGGCAAACCACGCCCCCTGACAACGCCACTGAAGCTGTTGACAACTTAAAATAACTTACAAGTACATAATATTCTTTAGAATAAATAATAATATTTCACGAAATCTGAAAAAGATACATCTTTTTTGTCATTTTCAAAATAATTAATTGTAAGCAGGGCCGTTTTTTTACCATCAACAAGCAAATGTTGGGGGGGGGGGGGGACTAAGCCTTTTCCTCATCCATCTTCCTTGCTTAAATTGCTTTTTCAACTATAAAAGTTTCATTGGGGACATGGGCGCCCATAGAAAAGAGCAGGGGGGGCACTTGCACCTCACTGGACGTTCAAGGCCGCAAAGGTGGACATCAAGTTAAATATGTTCAACAGGAAAAAAATTAACATTCTCTCAAAAATATCCTTGAGTTTGCCCCCTCCTGGAAAAAGTTCTATAGGCGCTCATGATGGGGAGGGGAGGTGTAGAATTTACTTTTGTCTAGGGCCCCGGCAAGGATTAAGATGGTCCTGATGGCGATACAAATCGAACTAAATACTCGGTACAATAACTAGACATTTGGCACCGTGGTACAAATAATTTCCATTCGCCCCATTCTCGTTCGGCGCCCTAGATCGATCGTCATGAGCGCCCTTGTCCTCCCCTGAACGTTCAGAGTCACAAAGATGGGCATTAAGCTATCCGATGTTGTTCTGTGCATCCAATCTTTAAATTTGCTCCACTGACGTCAGAGCTTTGCTCCCCCCCCCCCCCCACACACACACACTTCGAAAATGTTCTATGGGCGCCCATGACGATCGCTACGTCCCACTCTATGACGGCACGCCACTGTAAACATTATAGAATATGGATGTATGAGAAAACTCGCATTCTAGATATCTTTACCCACTAACTCTAATTAAGAAATACTAAAACTTACTTCCAGACCACCAAGATAAAACATGTTGAATGCAAGGACGAAGATAGTCCAGATCTTTTACAAATGCAGTTGCCGACCGATCTCTCATGCTATAGAAACGCGAGATTAATAAATATCAGTCGGGAGTGTAATCTCTCCCCGAAAAGAGTTTCGGCATGCGGGTATTGTCTTATTTCGTAGCAAATAGATAGCGATAGAAAGAGACTCCTGATAGTAGATACGCCTATCCCGCTCTTTCTAAACCACTGAGCTACTCCAGCTTCAGCCCCTCACAACCCGTGACTTCCGTGTCTGTGATTAAAGTGAAAGTGAAAGTTGGCGAATCTAAAGTTGACTGAAAGCACAGAATACTATCTTTTCGACCCCGTCACTCCACTACCCCGTCTATACTTACTCATCTTATAATCACTTGTTACTTTCCTCATTATACTACGTACATGAGGAAAGTAACAAGTGATTATAAGATGAGTTGTATAAGAATTGCTAAATAATTTTCAAGCAAACTTATTTAACTCTGGAGTCTGAAATAAAAGCGTATAAATCAAAATATCCACAGCTTTTACATAGAGAGCCAGACGATTTATATTTCGATAATGTCATATGAATAGAATTTATTTTTTGCGATGAAGTCTTAAGTTTTCAAGTAAAATAAATTACTGTAGTTCTGTGATAATTTAAAAGATATCACCGCTGAATGTATCGCATAGATATGCGATACATTCAGCGGATTGTATTTTATTTGGAAAGTGTTTCATAATCAATGCTTTATGAACGATTGATCTTTCTTGTTATTTTTTAATTTGGGTCCCTGGTTTTATTATATCTCATCGCATTATTTTATCGCACTTCGCCACTTGTTTCGAATTGACATGTTGTTTACGTTGAAGCTTAGCCACGCTCAGGGCTGGCTTAACCTTTTCGCGACGGCGGCATTCCGGAACTGCGGCGGTCCAAAGGACGGAGCGCTTCGCTTCCGAACTGTTGTTCCCAAAGGACGGCAAATTTTTTGCGCTAAGCCTAACTCCCGAAAAAATTCATTAAAACTCACCTATTCAACACAGAAATTTAATTTTAGGAATGTAGAACTTCAAACTTTCTAATTTTTATTTTTTTTATTTTAAGTTATCAGAAAAAAAAATGATGAACTTCAAAGAATTTTCTTTCTTTCTGGTAAATAAAAAGTAAAAGAAAAATACTGTAAATTTCGTAAACTTTCTAAATTATTTCAATTATGTTACCATTTTACTGGAATTCTTAATTTTTGCATTTTAAGCATGTACTTTTCTTATATTTTTTTTATATTATGCTTGCAGTATGGCTTATAGAAATGTCCTCTTAGAATATTTTTTCAAGCATATTACAAGCCATATTCTTTTAGAAAATTTTATTTCAGTCGATTGACTGATAATATTGTAATGTTGCGAAAAGGACATTTGCTCAAATTGCGAATGACTCTTGAAAAATTAAAGAAATAATAATAAATCGTGACTTTATTCACTGCATCGAGTAACAAACAGCTTGACTATGTTCAAAATTTGACTTCATTTGGTTCACTAGTTTCGGAGATCAGCAGGGTACCTCAATTTAGCGATTGATTGACAGACCCATCGACAACAATAAACTAAAGAATATTTATTTTGTGTTTTGTATTTAGTCCCTTCAAAAGCGTATAGACCTTTAAAAATAATATGTGCAAATACTTACTTCTATAAATAAAATTTAAAAATAAATCTAGTTTCCCGTACCATCCTAGGATTTTCCGTCCCTTTATTCAGTTCTGCTCTGAATTTGGTTTCAGACCTGCTCACTCTAATGTTTCTTCTTTATTTAACCGGATTCGGTCTGATAAGCTGGGTGATAAGGATGACTTTAAAACCTTTGCTGGGGTGTATGTGGTTCCCCTGTGGTCCATCGATAGTAACTTTAAATTTTATATTGGCAGTACAAAACGTACTATTGATATCCGTTTGGCAGAACATGCTAAGGATGTCAAAGGTGGTAAACTTTCTACGGCCCTTGCTCATTTTATTGTTAAAGAAAATTTCCGGCCCATTTTGGAAAGAACTTTCCTTCTTATGCGTTGTAATAACCCTGGTAATATTCTCCTTTTTGAGTCCCTCTTTATTACTTTCCTTATATACATAATGTATAAGGAAAGTATTGTGACGGGGTCGAAAATTCGAATTCGAGTTTTCGACGGGAGAGCACGTTTCAAGCATCCCTGATCACGAATCAAACATTTCTGAAGTGATGTCTGTGTGTGTGTGTGTGTGTGTGTGAAAGTATGTGTGTGTGTGTGTGTGTGTGTGTGTGAAAGTATGTGTGTGTGTGTGTGTGTATGTGTCAGTGAGTCTGTGGAGACGATAACTGACGAACGAATGCACCAATTCGAACGAAATTTGGCACAAAAATCACAATCCGTAAACACTGGAAGCCTATTGCTTTTATACGCAATCGAATGTTCAGAACCCTCCTAAATTTTCGAATGAAATTTTGAAAAAAATCAAAACCGCTAATAAAGTTACACAAATAGACATTTCTTATGTAATTTTTTATCAAAAAACGATTGGCACAAATTTTAGACCGCTAACATGAACCGTTCTCGAGATATTGCACATTTTTCAAAAAAATTATCAAAAAGTTATATAAAATAAAAATATTTCCTATTGAGAAACATGTTCACTTTTCCTATGTAATACCATGCGATAAATTGGGTGACATCATTCTCGTGGATCTAGCTCGTTCCATTCATGAAAAAAGATACTTTGAGTAATACTTTTGTATTTAAACGCCAATAGTCATTTATCTGCTGTAAGAATAACTTATTTCTCCGTCCATAACGCTTAGCGAGATTTTGGCGACGAATTTGGCGGAATGTCGCCAACTTGGCGACATTTTTAATTGTTGCCAAATTAACAAAAATCTCGCCAAATGGATAAAAATGCCGCTAAATCAATGAAAATGACGATTAATTGAAGAAAATACAATATCGTGGAAAGAATATAAGTATCTACTATAAGAATAACATTTTTTTAGCTGTAAAAGTAGTAAATTCATTGCATTATATAAGGAAGGTCATGTGTTGCCCACATCAGATTTTTTATGATTACCGCGAGTAGATTTGTAATTTTGACCCCGTTTAGATTTTAAGTTATGCTTGGCGATTCATTCTCGACTCCATGCAATTCAAGTCTCTTCATAGTTATCTTTGACGTCATCCTCTCGGGGATTGGACCTGATTGCCCCCATTTTTTAAAATTTTTTGATTTGAAAATTCTGTAATAAAATTGTAAATTTTTACTGTTCTTTTCGTGATTTATGCTCTATTTTTTGCAAAATGTTTTGTATTTTTGGATTCTCCTTAGATAAACGTAAGTTTATTGATTATTGTATTCATGCAAATTTGTCACCTTTTCTGGTCTATATATGAATGATCATTCCTATTTCCATGTAGCCACTGATGAAGAGCGTATTTACGCTCGAAAGCGCTCTGGCCTTTTAAAGTTTTGTACGTCTTAAAGAAGTGAAATAAAGACCTTCTATTACAGTTGTGATCTTGTTGTTTCTACTTACTTCTATTTAGCGAGGGAAGTATAATAAATAACACAACAAGAGTTACAAAAATATCCTTTTTATATCTAATTTCTTTTCCTGCAACACATAGAAAAGGAAAAGTATTGTGATGGAATCAAAAACCGGACGCTCGAATTCTGATAAACTTACCAGTGTTGAGCATCCTTGAATACTAATCAACCATATTTTCAATGATATCTGTCTATCTGTGCAGTGTTTCTTTCAAGACATTTTTGTCTGAGGAGAGAGGAGAAAATGGAACCTTAAAGGAGGAAAATTATCTAATATAATTTTAACTAACTACTATATAGATGTAATTACTATATATATACATATATATATATATTTACAATTACAATGAAGTTTCCAGGACATTAAACTCCGATGACCTTACATCATGTGTATGCAGCAAGCAGCAATAAAAATCTTGCCCCTTATGTCAACTCCTCTCATGGACACATTATTACTGGGGATCTCAGTATAGTTCAGGATAATATACTTAGGGATATTATGAATAAAGGGTCTAAATTTCGCATTCCATTCTACCATCACCCTAAACAACTTCTTCAGTCTATATCATTTGATTTTGATAAATTTATATATCAATTTGCTTGTTCACATTCCATTCCTATTGAAGCACTCCATCTATGGAAGTATACTACCTTACATCTACTTAAAAATGTTATTATAAACATTAAATTAACGAAGCATAGATATCCTTATAAACAACTCCTATCTGCTATTAAAGAACTACAACAACATTTTGTCATAACTTATGTAGATAAAGCTTCTAATAATTATGCCATCATTTGTAAAAAATATTATGTTTCTCTGTTACAGAATTACTTAAAAAATAATCAAATTTTTAAACCCATTAATAATCAGTCTATCAAAATCAAAACTAAAATGCTAAAATTATATGCACAATTAAATATTAATTGTAAGTTTTTTAAATTTCCTTATGTTACTTTGGTTCCTAAATTCCATAAATCACCTCTCAGTTTTAGAACAGTCACTTGTGGAGACATAATACCTTTACCACTACAGCTAGTAAGTACTTGCTTAACTGTTTAAATAGAATTAATGAATCTCTTAAATTTAGGAATTCGGGATATTTCATTTTGAACAGTAGTTTTGATTTAGTAAATCACCTTAGCAAGCTTCCACAAATTCTTGGTTTCCATACTTTTGATTTTAAAGACCTATTTAACAATATTGTCATTAAAGATTTATATAAAGTTATTATCTCTCTTTATCATGACTATCTATCTTCCAATAAAGTTGCATTCAATGTCAAAAACTTTCCTATGCTCTTGCACTTTGTGTTATACAACAATTATATTATCCAAGGTGATAATATTTATTTACAAACATCTGGTGTACCACAAGGTGGCTGTAGTAGTAGTATACTCGCTAACTTATATCTTTATTATTATGAATGTCATTTTAACTCTAATTCATATATTCTATATAGATATGTTGACGACTTAATTTGTATTATCATTGATGATTCCTATCCCATTAATATTGAGTTTTACCCATCTAACCCAGAATTAATTCCTAATGAGCCTAGCATTAGTCAAACTGTAAATTTTTTAGACCTAAATTTAGATACCCTCAATAATCATGTAATCACCAATCTATATGATAAAAAAGATTCTTACAACTTCACTATCATTAAGCTGCTATCATATCAATCTTGTAATTCTATTCAATTGTTTAGTAACATCATTTTAAACCAGCTCTTTCGAATACATCGACTTTCTGATCCTCGGTTTCACTTTCTCCACATCAATAATCTTAAACGCATTTGTCAAAATTACCAATATCCGGAAATATTTGTAAATAATATTATTAATAATTTCAAATATACCACGTAATAATTTTACACATACATTATTTATCTTTGATTGGATAACTCAATTTTGAGAATTCACCCATTCTTATCACTTAACTTACCACTTGGCCTGAGTCTAATACTGTTTACTATTTTCGAATGACTATTTTCCACTTGTCCTGAGTCCTATACTGATTACTATTTTTGAAAGTCTCCATACCTAATATGTATCTTTCAAATGTATTCATTCCGGTGCCCTCTCGCATTGACGAAGTGAGGTGAAATGCTCAGTCGCTTGTTCAACTTACTCGTGGTAACAATGCTTGTGAGTTCATATTTCTGTTCGAGGAGGAATTATTTTTCTGATTTGTAATTCAATTGATTTATTTTTCTCCTTCCACTAGCCAGTAGACAATTCCAATGGTGTCTATAGTTAAATACTATCGCCATTCTCAGAAACTGGCTATTCTATTGGTTTTAATTCGAATTGTATGGCTGTCCTGATGAGAATGCAATTTCGAACTAACCGCCATTTTTTGTGTAGTTTCAATTGATTGTTCTCTATGTCTTAATCTTTTATCTTGAGCTAATTATTATTGCCTTTTCTCATTTTTGCCGTGTTTTCTTTTTAATATATTTATATACTTTTAATTGTGAATTTTGTATCCTAATATTCTTCTCATCCCCCTTTCCATTGTAGTGATATGTTACCTTCTATCTTTATCCTTAGTCTTGGTCTATAGTTACTCATTTGTAACAGATATGCTAGAGATGGGTTTTTTTTGTACATACAGTAGTTTATGCATAATTTTCGATTAAAATCTTTCAATTTTTATTTACACACATATATATATATATATATATATATATATATATATATATATATATATATACATATATATATATATATATATATATATATATATATATATATATATGGTAGTAATGAATATGTATAGCAAATACTTATTTAAACATTGCGAGAAAAATTTGCTCCGGATATACAAGAGGATGGAAAATTTTAAAATAATGTAAATTGAGTTATAACTACAAAATTTCATTCTGAAAATGGTCAATCATGAAATAAAATTATAAAAATAATTCAAATGCTGCCACATAAAAGGCGGAAACAAAGTTAAATTCACAAAAAGTATTTTGTGAGTTGCTGAATTTATTAGCATTTGGTCCGGTATCATAAAATGTGTCGGGCGAGGGGGGGGATGTTTCCGGAAGGAGCTTCGCCCCCCCCCCTCCCCAAATGTATATCTGAAGGAAACACCGAGTCTTTGGCAATGACATCTCTATAACAAATCAATAAAATAGAATTCAATTCGGTAATACTTCAATCAATAAATATCAGAGATTCATTAATTTTCGGGTGAATGGGACAAAAGGAAGCCATCAATTTTTCGAACATTTAAAATAAAAAATAAAATGAGCATGAAAAGCATAATGTTTAAAAATGTTACAAAACTAAATGTTTAATTTAATTTTCACTTAAAGGCGAATATTATTATTTATACAGGACGCTAATGAACACCGTTTTCGAGATATTTTGGAATTTTTATTTGAAACTGGAAAAATAAAAAAAAATTAAATACAATCAATATTATTAAGTTATTACACATTTTGCAATTACTGTTAACAGGAAATAAATGAATACCATTGTTTAGAAGTTCTCATTAAAAAATTTACTGTATCAAACAAATTAAGTAAATCAAAATATATTTGGTATACAATCAATAACTGACAGCTTCTTAATTTTCTCGAAGGCTAGGATCTTCAAATTTTCTTATTTGGATAATCAAAAAAATATTTTTTAAATGATTACATTATAATTTGTTACAAAGTTATTAATTTTATATGTAATATTTCATTTTTTATATTACACCATTTACAGCACAATAAAATGCAATAAAATGTGTGCTTTGAGGTATTGCACGTTTTTGATATAAAATAGACTTTTTTTTTGCATTATATATACTACTCACTATTGTTAAAGGAATAAATGATTTATAGGTACTTCTAACCAGAAAGAAATGGACAACATTGTTTAGTAGTTATCACTGGTCGTTCTAGAGATATTAGAAAATTTAACTTACATACATATCTCGAAATAATGAAGCGAGTTACATAATCGAAGCATACCAAATCGGTATCAATAAAATCCTATTGATTTTCAGCCATATCGAGTTATAAGAAAGCTTTAATTTTTGTAATTGTTTTCTAAGAACAAATAAATATAGAAACTTTGATTTTTGGCTAAAAGATTTTATTCATAATATCTTCAATGGAGGCAAATCATAAGAAATATCTGAAAAATGAGAACTCTAAATAAAATAATCATTTTAGTTCTACTACAAAGTACAAAAAACATTGAGCTTAATTTATACAGTTAAACTTGGCAGTGTTATATATATATATACATATATATATATTATATATATATATATACATATATATATATTATATATATATATATATATATATATATATTTAATATATATATTTAATATATATATATATATATATATATATATAGTGTTAAATATTGGACACTTTTGACATACGTTTTTGTCGGCACCTGGCATGGGGACTATGTCAGCAAATCGAGTGTGACGAAAAAGAGTGAGAATTTGAAGGGTTGAAGCTTGGCGTGTAATAGTCGGAGGGAGACGGCAGTGGTACCAAAGGCCGAGGATGTACGCGTGTTGTGAGGGGTGACACGTTCAAGAGATGAATGCGATCGAACGCGAAATAAGATAAAAATTATCAAGCAATGATCAAATTGTTAAGTTTTATTTCTTTAATTCTGGTACTTAATTAACATTTCATAATAAATAACTTTATGACTTATTAGACCACTGTTGGCAGTTTGTAGAAATAAATGAAATGTTTATGTAAGCCGTTGCTTCATTTATAAACACCGTTGTCGATTCCCGCCACTGCAAAAACTGCCGCCGTGTTCAGGTGGAGTACGATCACGTTGAACATGTGGGTCCGTAAGTCCTTCCGAGTGGTTGGTGGTAGAGGAAGGAGGGTACGGTCCATGTGGATGCCTCCCCCACTGGGTTCCGGTCTAAATTGGGTGAATAAAAAGAAAGTTAGAGATTGTCGTGGAGAGCGCAGTAGCCCAGTGGTTAGCGCGCGGGGAATTGCACTCGGTAGGCCGGGGTTCGATTCCCGTCACTGCCAAAACTGAGGTCGTGTTCACGCGGAGTACGATCACTTTTAACATGTGGGTCCGTAAGTCCTTCCGAGAGATTGGTGGGGTACGGTTCCTGTCGATGCCTCCCCCACTGGGTTCCGGTCTAAATTGGGTGGCACTTCCTGGCCGTCCAATAGTTAGTTACCTTACACCTTTCTGGTAGGTCGCGCCGGCAAGTTTGCCACGGTCAGAATTTTCAAGGGTAGCGAACAGGCTGGTCGCCAAAGGCGGCTAGTTAATAAAAATATAATTTATAAAATGTGCCTACAAAATGTACAACAGCAGAATTATAACAAATGCAAATTTTGATGGAAAATCCAAGCTTTCAACAGCTGTGAAAATCTGTATAGAGGTGGTATCTCAGCTTATGCAAATATGAACCTCGCCGAGATTTTTTTTTTTTTAATTCCAATTATTTTGAAGGTTATGAATATTTAAAGTCGAAATTTCGCAATTTTTAAACCAATTTATCCCAGCAGACAATTCTTTGAAGAATGAAAGACATATGTCAAACGGTTACAAACAATTGGTACGACACGATTTGAGTGATAAAATCAAAAATTCTAACTTTCAGAATTTTACAGATAATTTGGATTTTTTAAACGTGCAAATTGAAGAATTCGCTAGATAAATCTCTTCTATAGCACGAAAATATTCGGAGATAGCATTTAATTCTCTAATTTTAGTTTTCGCCATTTACGGAAACAAAGCAGACGAAAGACATGAAGTGATTTAAATTGAGGAAGTTTTCTTATTTCTTGAATTTTAAAGATTTGATTTATAGTTTTCAAAATAAAATACAATTCTTTGTCATCAAAAGCATTTTGTGAAAAAATCATTTGAATCAGATAACAAGAACTATCCGATCATTGCCTCCCTACTTTTCGTTCAATCCTGAAGGTGTCGCAGCGCAATGGGAGAAGGTGTGTTTAAGCGCTTATTTAGGGCGTACGGTTTGCATATGCGGATTAAATGCGCGAGAGCATATTCAAACCCACACCGCAATCATTTGGGCGTTTATCGAGGGCATATTACTCCCGCGTAGAGGTTGGAGTGCAAACGCATGTACGCCCGCGCAGTGGACTATTATTGATATTTGCAATAGGAGCTAAATTCATTTCTTTCTAGATTAGTCTTACCACAATGGAATTATCAAACAGCAGACTCGGCACTCAACAGGAAAGATTTTTGGTTGCCAACAGGTTTGGTTGCCGTTACAGTATAGAATAATACATTTTATGGAAAAACTTGCATCGCTTAATGCTCCATATCACTAAAACCGCTCATGTTTACTCGTTCAATTCTGTTACAATGATTTTTGTGCTAGTTATTATAAAATTATAAGACAAGCATGTAAGCTAAAATGTTATTTCCTTTCCTTTAGAAAGTCCGATGGAAAATAATTTTTTCTGAAAGCTTATCTGACATAATTCTGTTTGTTCTTTCAATTTATTGCATTTGAAAACTCTGGAAGTTAACTTTATATAAATTATTTAACTTTCTAATAAAAATTTGTAGGATGTAATAAATTTTAAATCGTATTCTGTAAAAAAAAAGCTTTTAAAAATATGCACAGCACAAGTGCTTTCTGTAATAATATCAACGGGTGAAAATTTTCTAATATGATAATTATTGTGCAAAAAGGTTTAATTACAGTAATTTAAAAAATCTGATGTTAGCAGCACCTAACATTCCCTGCAGATTCAAATTCATTTTGTCATTTTCTATTTCATTGCGAACTAAATTGAGTTTAATTGCTGAAAATAACATGGATACTTTTCTGATATCATATCAAATCTGCTTTTTATTGCATATTCAATAAATTTCGCGACTTAATTCACTTTACATTCTTCAGGTCCTCAAAATTAAAAAAAAAACAATATCTCGAGAACGGCTAATCCCAGTGCAATGGGGTTGGTCTTAGTCTTTTCAACGTTAAACATTACGTATAAAACAAGTATTAAATTTATATATTTGAATATACGTAGTTTTTTATTTTAAATTTTGACGATTTTTGCGGGCCATTTCGCAAAAAAAGGGCAGATTATTTTTTTCCGAATCGTACCAAAATCTAATCAGCACCAAAGTAACCCACAAGTGACTTATTTACCAAATTTTATAAAATTTGGTTCATTAGTTTTTGAGTTAGAGTGGATACATACATTGGACAGACAGACACACAAACGTCAGGCTACAAATAGTTTTTTCGTATACTAGATGTCCCAAAATGTGTAGATCCGTCGAAAACTCGAGTTACGATTTTCGGCATGATTGCAATACTGAATTTTGATTTTCGACGCTTTTATAATATTTATTCAACTTTCTAAATATACATATTTCCATGCATTTAATTTATACGAAGGAATTAATAAAACATGTTTATTCCAACTCAAAACATATAAATTTCATACAAATGACGACTGCATTTAAATAGTTGTATATACTTTAAATTCTTCAATCACAAATAGTTTAAAATACAAATATAAAATAACTTTCATTTTTTTCTGGTATCAACCAATTATTTTCCATAAAAATTGCGTTCCTATTGAAAATAACAGTATATGTGGATCGCTTTTGCGCTTTTCAGCGCTCTGCACATATACCTGATGAGGAATGGAAACACAAAAACTTGCTATAATCCACAAATTCGTGAACTTTTATAGAGACAGACAAATTCAGTCTTATTACTCAGTTGGCATTAAATTTTACAAAGATTGCGGTCAAACTGCACGATCTGTCTACGGACTGTGGTCAAAACCAGGCGTTAATGTTTACAGAACCCGCCTGAAGGGGACGTTCCCAAAACTAGGATAACTCTAGTATCGATGTCGGAATCTGCAAGAAAAGCGCTGTCCTATCTTTTGGAAAACCTCTCTTTGGTGGGTTCTGTTAGTATTTATAACTTAAAAAAATACTGCAATTTAAGAGTTAATTAACTTTATTTAAGTTATAAAATTAATAACATTTTAAGTTAATCAAACTTTCATATTTTTCCTATTTCAATTTTTGGAGTATATGCAGCCATAAGTTAAACACAATGATTTTCAATTCTTATATTTATAGAAATTATTTGTTGCTATCATCCCTAAAATTTTTCCTGAGTTCTGTGTTTTATACATTAGTAGCGTCTTTCACGGGTTAGGAAGCCTAACTTTTTAATTTAATGAATCGTTTTAAATAACTAGTTTCAAATATGAATTAAAATATTAAACCCGTTTTCACACTTGGATACTTTTATGCAATTTCTTTTATTTCTCAATTTAGAAAAAAAAATCCGATGCGAGCAACACATGACTTTCCTTATATAATGCAATGAATATACAACTTTTACAGTAAAAAAAAAAATCTGATGTGGGCAACACATGACTTTCCTTATATAATGTAATGAATTTACTACTTTTACAGTAAAAAAATAGGTTTTTCTTATAGTAGATACTAATATTCTTTCCAAGATATTGAATTTTCGACAATTGGCCGTCAATTTCATTGATTTAGCGTCATTTTTATCCATTTGGCGAGATTTTCGTTAATTTGGCAACATTTCAAAAAGTCGCCAAGTTGGCGACATTCTGCCAAATTCGTCGCCAAATCTCGCCAAGCTTTAAGGACAAAGACATAAGTTATTCTTACAGCAGATAAATGACTTTTGGCGTTAAAATACAAAAGTATTACTCAAATTATTATTTTTTCATGAATGGAACGAGCTAAATCCGCGAGAATGATGTCACCCAATTTATCGCATGGTATTACATATGAGAAGTGAACATGTTTCTCAATAGGAAGCATTGTTTTTTATTTTGCATGACTTTTTAAGAATTTTTTTTAAAAATGTGCAATATCTCAAGAACGGTTCATGTTAGCGTTCTAAAATTTATGTCAATCGTTTTCTAATGAAAAATTACATAAGAAATGTCTATTTGCGTAACTTTATAAGTGGTTTTGATTTTTTGACGATTTTTTCAAAATTTCATTCGACAATTTAGGGGGGTTCTGAACATTCGATTGCGTATAAAAACAATAGGCTTCCAGTGTTTATAGATTGTGATTTTTGTACCAAATTTGGTTCTAATCGGTCCATTTGTTCGTCAGTTATCGTCTTCACAGACTCACTGACACACACACACACACACACAGACATCACTTCAAAAATGTTTGATTCGTGATCAGGGATGCTTGAAACGTGCTCTCCCGTCGAAAACTCGAATTCGAATTTTCGACCCCGTCACAATACTTTCCTTATACATTATAATGTATATAAGGAAAATAAAAATAATACATCATCAGGAAAAACAAGGAAAAAAAAACTCGAGTTGTTTATTTTCCCCGCAATTATTTGATATATAATATTCTCCTCAAAAATAATCACAATATGAAATGACAAAGCATTGTATAAATTTTAATGTGAAAAACATGCATGATTCGGGTATATATGATTAGCAGGAATCGGGACGTTACGAAAAATATAAGCATTTTGGACGCTTATAACTCCGAACTTAATACATAAAAATATCAACTTAAACTTTGCTTATTTTGTCGGAAATACAGTACCATTTACGTATATATAGAAATGATTTCAACATTTTAGTATATTGGCATTTTTTTTTTCGATAACCTGTAAATATTTTGTTAGGGCAGTTTTAGTCTCCCTTTGCTTTCTCTTGAACTTTCTTCTAAATTATAAAAGATAAACAATAAGCGACAAGAATGTTTAGTAGGAAGTCCAGGTTCTAGATTAATAATTTGTTTTTAAAGATCTAATATAATTTTCGAGGAATCGTTTTATTAAGTTGAAAAAGATTGAACATTTCCCGTTTTTCAAGTTTATAAATTCTTATTTCTCGAAAACTAAGAAAGGTAGCTATGAACTATATTAGATAATTTGTAGTCCTTTGAAAACCATATAAGAGTATATAATTGGATTTTGGATCGGATTATTAGTTTTTGAAATATAGGGACAACAATTTCGATATTTTAATATTTTGAACAGGTCGTTCTAATTTCGATATTTTAAACTATTTTGAAAAGGTGGCTCTAATTTCGATGTTTTAATATTTTGAAAAAGTGGTTCTATTTTCGATATTTTAATATTTAAAATTATTTTGAAAACGTCAAAGAAAATAAACTACTTACATAGAAAAACGGTGTTTACGTAAAATCATTTCTGCTAGGGCGGTGGCCGAGTTTTATAACACTGTTTCGGGCCGGACTCGAACTTTTAAAAAGTACGGTTGAGTCGAACATATTTAATTTTGAAAACTTTTCAAATTAGTTTTAATTGAATACGGGAAATTATTGTCTTTATTTCAGCTATGTAAAGATAAATGTTTTTTTGAAAAAACTTTTATCTCAATTCGTAGAAAAATTTCACGCCTTCATATTTCCAACGGCCGTACCGTGCTGAAAACACCGGTTCTCGTTAGATCACCGAAGTCACGCACCATCGCGCGCGGTTAGTACTTGGGTGGATGACCACCTGGGAACACCGCGTACTGTTGGCACATTTCGGGCGCGGTAGCCCGGTGGTTTGAGCGCTGGATTTGCACGCTGCCACCGTGTTCATGCGGAGTACTATCACGTTAAACATGCTGGTCCGTAAGTCCTTCCGAGAGGTTGGTAGTAGGGGAAGGAGGGTACGGTCCCTGTGGATGCCTCCCTCACTGGGTTCCGGTCTAAATTGGGTGGCACTTCCCGTCCGTTCAAACAGTTACATTACACCTTTCTGGTAGGTCGGACGGTCTGGGTCTCATCAACAACAACGCCTTTGTGGTGATTGAGAGTCGCCGGGCCCCTTTGCTTCGTAGACCGACATTATAATCACTGAGCAAAAGCTAGCTTCTACTCCCAAGGTTATTATATCTATAAGGTTGCGCCACTTCAGCTCTAACCAATGAGAGGACGTAAAGACGCAACGTCACTTAGAGTTAAATGTCAGGAACGCGGAAGGCCAGAAAGTATACTAAGCCAGAAAGCCTTCTTTCAAATCAGACGCCAAACTTCGTTTTATCGCCAGCGTGATAGGCGAAGGAGCGCTCTCTCTCAAGGTTACTATAGCAGCCACATCAAGAGAAAGGACTCTCGCAATTTGGTTTATCTTTTTATAGGATATATAACTTACAATTTAGCAATAGAGACACGTTTTAAATGGATTGTCTCTTAGATTGGAATTAAATTAATTCAATATTGATTAGATTAAAGAAGCCGATATATAACTTACAATTAAGCAATATGGGCTTATCGCCGATATATAACTTACAATTAAGCAATATAGACACTTTTTAAATGCATTATCTCTTAGATTAGAATTAAATTAATTCAGTATTGACTCAATTAAAGAATCATTTTATTATTTTCTAATGCTATTGTATACAGGAAGTTCACGGATAATCACGACATTTAGACGAAAAAATACACTTAAAGACACCATGAACACATTTCGAACATTTTGGGAAATATTTCCATCAGTGTGTGTGTGTGTGTATCTGTGGGGTGCGAATGCACGTACCACTATGACAATTTATATGTAGATGCATTCTGTAGAAAATTAGAAACAGGTAGAATATTTTGTAATAAATGGAATTAAAACATTATTCGAAATTAGAGATTTTAAATTAGAGAGAGTACGTACAGCCACGAAATTCTATATGTAGCTACATTCTGAAAAAATTAGAATTAGGTAGATCATCATGTAATTAACGTGATTAAAATACGGGTGAAAAGGAGGGAGGGAGACACAGAGAGCGAGAGAGAAAGAGTGTGGTTGTGTGTGTGTCAAAATATAGTGTGGTAACTGAGGAGAGGTCGACCTTGTTTCGAACGAGTAGGATTCAAAGGCGCCCATAAAACTTATTCCTGAGATAGCCAAACTCAAGGATAGGAGGTAAATATCTATTAACTTAATACCTACATTTCTGACTTTAAACGTTCGAGGGAGCGAAAGTGCCCCCTCGCGCTCCCCTATGGGTGCCCATAGAACATTTTCCAGAGGGTAAACTCATGGATGAGAAGTACAATATTGACTAACTTGATACCTACATTTGTGACTTTGAACGCCCCTATGGGCACCCATGGCTATAAGTGTTGAAGACCCAGACCATTTGACTAGCCCTATAGGGCTTACAGCAGCTGTTTGAGTGGCCGAGAGAGATGGCTATAAGCACAGACTAATATAGTATTCTGTGGCTATAAGTGTTGCAGACCCAAACCACTCGGCTGACCCAGAGTGCTTACAGCAGCTATTTGAGTGGCCGGGGTGGCTATAAGTGTCGAAAGCTTTAGACTTCACGGAAACTTTTGTGGGGTCTGGAAAGACTCCATTTTTCCACTCCTGGGGAAATCGAAACTCAACTCCGTTAGGTTCTGTCTTGAGGTTACTAGTATAAGCAGGGAGTTTTTTCAATGAGCGCCCACAGGGGAGGGAAAGGAGGCACTTCCGCCCCCCTGGACATTCAGTGTCCCAAATGTGGGGATCAAGGTAGTCGATATTGTACATATCATTGAGTTTAACTTCTAAAAAAGTGCTATGGGCGCCCATGCTTATAGTATCAACAACGGGACAGAACCTAACGGAGCTTAATATTTTTGTTTCTCACTCGAGGGCGAATAAAATGGGTGGGAGTGTCAAAAAGACTTTATCAATCAATGACTTTGAGTCCTTCACAGCTTAACCGAATTAACTTTTATTTTGTTCAAATATTGTATTTGAAACGATTATAACCGCGAAACTCAACATATCTTAAATCAAGAATATTAATTTCCCCAAAGGGACAGGAATTATCAAATAAATTAAACTTCATTTTCCAAGATATTGACTATCATCAATTTGACATCATTTTTATTAATTTAGTGTCATTTTAAGTAAAATGTCAAGTTGACGATATTTTGTTAATTTATCAACAAGCATTACAGACATACAGACAAACTAATAAATTGCATTTGACAAATTGTTTGATGTCAAAATACAAAACTATTGTAAAACAGTGTTTCGTGAATAAAACCTACCAGAATGATGTTGTCACCACCGTTGTCACATAATATTGTACATGGAATGGAAACATATTACGGTAGTTAGCACTGTTTTAATTTCATGTATTTTTTTAAATTTATTTGAAAAACGTACAATATATCAAGAATGGTTCATGCTATTATCCCAAAGTTTATGTTATTCATTTTCTAATAAAAAATTAAATAAAAAATGATATTTTATGTAACAATATTAAAAGTTCTTATTTTTTATGATTTTTTTTCAAAATTTCATTTGAAAGTTTGGAGTTGGTTTCCAAATATTCGATTGCTTATAAAATCAATAGACTTCCAGTATTCACTGATTGTAATAATCGAATTTTATTTTATTTTATTTTTATTTTTTATTTTTTTTTAAACGTTCCATCCGTTCGTTAGATATCACATCCACTGACTCAAGGACGCACACACTAATATACATACACACACACTAATACACATACACACACTAATATACATACACACACACTAATACACATACACACACTAATATACATACACACACACTAATACACATACACACACTAATATACCGGCCGTCCAAATGGTTACTCTTAGTCCTCTGGACGAGTCGGACGGTCTGGGTCTTCTACACACTAATATACATGCACATACTACATACATTAATATACATGCACACACACACACACACACAAATATCATTTTAAAAACATTCGATTCGATTTCAGGAATGTTTGAAACAAGCTCTACCGTCGAAAACACTAAGTAGAATTCGAGTTTTCAACCTCGTCATAATACACTGCTGGCCATCCAAAATGCAACACCATGAAAGGCAAGAGATATCAAAGCCAAATTTATTGGACAAAGAACATAATGTAAAAGGATGAATTGATTGAAAATACAGCCCCGTTCGACTTGCGGAACATGAAGAAATCAGTATTTTGTGCAGCCGCCATGGCTGACAATAACTGCTGCTACGCGCCTCGGCATTGAAAGAAAGAGACTTTGAATGTGTTCTTGGGGTATGTCAGTCCATACTGCTTCCACACGTAGCCAAACTTCATCTGTCGTAGCAGCTGGTGTTATTTGCTGGACTAGTCGTTTGCCAATCATCGACCAGACGTTTTCAATGGGCGACAGATCTGGAGAACGGGCGGGCCAAGGAAGCAGTGAAACTTGGTGGGCATTGAAGAAATGCTGAACGATATGTGCCACGTGTGGTCTCGCATTGTCCTGTTGAAACTTGGCAGCAGGCAAGCCTTGAAAGTAAAGTAAGACAACAGGCTCCCAAACTTCAGAAATGTAGTGGTGGCTGTTGAATGTACCGGCAATGCCTATTAGGGGGGTGCGGGAGTAAAATCCAATGCCACCCCAAACCATAACGCCAGGTAAAGGACCGGTATGGCGATGCATAATGCAAGAGTTATGCACTCTCTCGCCACGGTGCCGCCAAACCTGGATACGACCATCGTCGTGTTGTAGACAGAATCGTGATTCGTCTGAAAACACAATGCCGTGCCATTCGGTTGTCCATGTCCGGTGTTCAACGCACCATTGCAGCCGCATACGCCTATAGTCTGGAGTCAAAGGTAATCGCAGCAATGAACGCCTTGCTGAAATTGTCCGTTGCTGCAGACGACGTCGAATGGTACGTGCTGACACAGATTGTTGTGACACAGACCTTAATTCTTGCGCTAGGGTTGTTGATGTTGCAGTGCGATCCATCATTGCCATGCGCACAATATGCCTGTTCTCACGTTCGGTGGTGCGACGAGGCTGGTGCAATCGTTCCTGTCGGTCGGTCCGTCCCTCCTGCACCCACTGATTCCATATTCGCATCACTGTGGCTTGATTTCGTCCAATACGAGCACCGATTTCTCGGAAGGGTAATCCGCAATCTCTATAAGCCACAATTCTTCCTCTGTCAAACTCAGAAACGTGCTGAAATGGCTGCCGTATTCTTCGACGAGGCATACTGAAGCTTCCCACACAAAAATACAGGGTGAAAATAACATTCCTGTACTTAAAAACAGCCTTCTCTTCTCCCCTTCTATAGCTCTTGTAGGTGGCGCTACTGGCGCACATGATTTGCATATGAGCTAAAATTCTAATCATTTGTATTCCCTATCGAGGTCTACGTATGGTGCAAATTTCATGCTTATTGGATGCTTCCTTTATGGTGTTGCATTTTGGATGGCCAGCAGTGTACTTTCCCTATACATTATATCAATGTTTTTCAAATTTATTTTCTCACGAAACCCTTTTGAAATTTAATTTGATGGTAGAACCCCAAAATAAGAAATATCCCCATTTGTCCAAATTATGCATCAAAATTTTACACGTTTTTAAATTTAAGACAATTTGCATGAAACTATCACGTCGCGGAATCCCAAGGGTTCCGAAAACCTTGAAAAACGATGCATTATTCTAGGTATGTCAGAAAAGTAACATTTATTGCTCCCACAAACGGAAAATGTCAAGCAAATTTCCTTAAAATTTCACAAATTTTGCATTTTGAAAATGACAAATATTCCTTCCTTTCAAATAATCTTCAATTTTCGTCACTGATTGTTGTACTATATAAGTATTAAACAACATACGGATCCTACACATATATTTACTCCAAAATCTCGCATATAAACGTTTTATTCAAATAATAAATTCAAATAATGTGGGTGGAACATTTCTTACACTCATTGCAAAGAATCTGTGTGCAGTACAAAAAGGTCTTAAATACATGTATTTTCATAGTATTACTTTAAAACCAAAATGTACATAAAACATGATTTAAATAATGGGAAACAAATGTATCTAATTATCTAATCTGTCTTCATAAACAATATCGCGGATTAAAAACAATCGTCTTTCTCTCCGCTTTTGCAGGAGTTGCAAAAATAGTGTACCAGAACTGGCGATAAAACGACGTTTGGCGTGTGATGTGAGAGAAGCTTTCTGAATTGGTATACCTTTGGGCTTATCGCGTCAGGAACGGCCCGGTAGACTCCAATGATAAAGGATGCTAACAAAATTAATTTAATAATTTTTAAAATATGAAATAAATACTTAAATAACGTTAATTTTACTTGAACACAACTTAAATATGCAGTACAGGGTTTTTTTGGAAGGATACATACATATTAAAACTGTATTTCCCTTTCTGAAAAATATAAATCATCTGAAAGTTTCGTTTCGCTTTTTGAAACCAGTCAATGTTATTACAGGATGCGATGTTATTTTTAATGAATTTTGTTTTAAATACACGAATTTACAGAAATATGTTTGGAAAGTTTTCTAAACAAGCAATCATTCTAAAATTTACACAAATAAACATCGCCCGGCCACACAGAAAGCTACCATTAGCCTATGGGTTGGTCGTGTGGTCTGGGTTTTCTACAAATAAACATCGCGTAATTTCTTTCTAAATGCAGATAAATAAATTGCAGATATTTTCGATTATGTTATCTCTAATAACTGAAAATCAAACCAATAATTAAAACGCTAACACTAAGAGTTTTATGTCATTTTAGGGGGATGGGGGGAGGGATGTACTTATGCCTAACTAGTAAACGATTTAAGTGATGCTTTTATAGTGAAGAACTTATATTATTGATAAACACTTGATTTTATTAGTTTTTTTTAGATCAAAAAGAGAATGTATATCTAATCGAAATTCAATGTAAACATATAAAAATATAGAAACTAATCGTTTAACACACACACTATGATATACTTTCAGAATAATAAATTAAATGTATTATAGTATATTGATTCATGATGAAAAATATACGAGCAAGCGCCTGTTTATTTTCTTAAATCGTACAAAAATCACAATCCGTAAATACTGGAAGCCTATTGTTTTTATACGCAATCGAATGTTCTGAACCCTCCTAAATTTTCGAATGAAATTTTGAAAAAATCGTCAAAAAATCAAAACCACTAATAAAGTTACGCAAATAGACATTTCTTGTGTAATTTTTCATTAGAAAACGATTGACATAAATTTCAGAACGCTAACATGAACCGTTCTCGAGATATTGCACATTTTTCAAAAAAATATCAAAAAGTCATATAAAATAGAAAAAAAAAATGTCCTATTGAGAAACATGTTCACTTTTCATATGTAATATCATGCGATAAATTGGGTGACATCATTCTCGTGGATCTAGCTCGTTCCATTCATGAAAAAAGATACTTTGAGTAATACTTTTGTATTTGAACGCCAATAGTCATTTATCTGCTGTAAGAATAACTTATTTCTTCGTTCATAACGCTTGGCGAGATTTTGGCGACGAAATTGGCGCAATGTCGCCAACTTAGCGACTTTTTGAAATGTTGCCAAATTAACGAAAATCTCGCCAAATGGATCAAAATGACGCTAAATCAATGAAAATGACGACTAATTGTCGAAAATTCAATATCTTGAAAAGAATATTAGTATCTACTATAAGAAAAACCTATTTTTTTTACTGTAAATGTACATTCATTACATTATATAAGGAAAGTCATGTGTTGCCCACATCAGAATTTTTTTAGTTGCAAAGATATTATCCTAACATGAAAAAAATATTCTTTAGTTCAAATACTGAAAATAGGACATATGTTGCATATGAGTTGTTCCTGCTATTAAATTTACTTCCCATGAATTTAAGATATTGACATGTCTTATTGATTCTTTTTTTTTAGTAGCTCAATACGGTACATTTACTTTCCAAGATATAACTGAAAAATACTTACTCTTCTGAATTAAAATTCTCTTGGTTAATAATGAAATAAAATAATTTACAGCAAAAATCTATATTTAACTTTCTCACCAACTTTTATTTCTGTTATATTTTTAGTATATTTGATTTTGGGAGAAAAAGCATGCCCTGGGCACATTTTGACATTTGAAATGATAATACCAGAACAAATATTCTTATCACCATGAAAATTTATATTTATAACGTAAAGGGAAGGTAATATGTGATTTGTACAGTTAAACCACATTTTTAGTATTCTCAACTTTGATAAAATTGCATGTTTCATAACCCCCTGGGTACATATTAATATTTTTGAAATTATAAGATAAGAACATATATCACTATGAAAATTGTATATTTATTGTGCAAAGAGAGAAACTCATATAGCTCACTGATATTTTCATCATTTTCGGTTTTGAGAGAAATGTATGTGTCTTGACCTCCTGGGCGCATTTTGACATTTGAAATTATAACACAAAATCAATACAAGGGCCAACGGCCGTACCGTGCTGAAAACACCGGTTCTCGTTAGATCACTGAAGTCAGGCAGCATCGGGCGCGGTTAGTACTTGGGTGGGTGACCACCTGGGAACACCGCGTGTTGTTGGCTCTATTCGGGCGCGGCAGCCCAGTGGTTTACGCGCAATTCTCGCCGCTGCCAGAACTGCCGCCGTGTTCATGCGGAGTACGATCACGTTAAACATGTGGGTCCGTAAGTCCTTCCGAGAGGTTGGTGGTAGGGGATGGAGGGTACGGTCCCTGTGGATGCCTCCCCCACTGGGTTCCGGTCTAAATTGGGTGGCACTTCCCGGCCGTCCAAACAGTTACCTTACACCTTTCTGGTAGATCGGAAGGTCTGGGTCTCAACAACAAAATCAATACAGTTATCGCTATGAAAATTTGTATGTGTTGTGCAAAAGGGCAATTCAAATATTTTAAATGATATTTTTAGTATTCTTGATTTTGAGAGAAATACGTGTTCTATGAATCCCTGGGCACATTTTGACATTTGAAATGATAAAAAAGAAAAGAAAAGAATGATTATACCCTTATATGAATGAAAAATATAAAATAAAAATATTAATGAAAACTAATAGCATGATGTGAGTAATGAATGCAGGTGAGGATGCCCTAAAATTTGCATTAGTATGTGTAACAAAAAAAATTTCTTTAAACCCCTAAGATTCTTTCGTTCCGCTGCCTCAAGTGATTGATATAACATACAGATTGGCTGCATATGTGTTGTTATTTGCGTTATGTGGAATAGTTCAATTAATTGCAAAAATTTGCATATTTAATAGACATGTTTGAAATTGCGTTAAATTTGCCATTTTTTATTAACACTTTTAAGTATGGCTGATATACACATTATTTTATAATTAATGCCAAAATACCAATAATTTGATATAAGTTTGTTCTATCCTAGAAGTATAGTTTTAAAACCTGTTAAGAATGGGTTCAAAACTCTGAATCATATTCCCACTCTATAGTATAGCCAAAGAAGGGGACATTTTGGAGGTCATACCCCCTCCAGAAACCCATTGAAATTCGAAGAAGTGACATTTCGAAAATGGGGACACATTTGGTTATCCCTCCCCTAAATTTTTTCTGGTGATGCTACTTCTCTCTGCCCTGCCTAGTACTTCAAACATAGAGTATAGCAGGGGCGGTTATTCAGGAGCGCCGCGGGGCCGCGCGGACCCCCTTGATCAAGCACTTCAAATTCCTTTAGTTATATAGGTTAATTACAATTTTTAAGGAAATTATCTGAAATTTCTTTCAACTAAAAGTCGAATTATTGGAAATTAAATGATAAAATTGTCACTAGATGGCAGCACTAAAGCTTTGACTTTCAAAAAAATCTCTCATCCCCTCTTCATACTATATTAAATTTATAGGGGAAAATACTGCATTATAAGGAAAGACGAGGGATTTTAATAAGAGCCGCGTCCCGTTAGCGACTCTTTGATGATAGAAAGAATGGTATGTGAATACAACGGCAATAGAAATTTCAGCTAAAAAAACAGACATTGCAATATTCCAATCTGATCTGAGCCGCGGCTTATATCGCGGCTCTCTTCTAAAGAAGCCAAGAAGACTCGAATACCGTGAACGACTGACTCGAATTGGCTGAGTTTCGCTAATTTGGCCTCGAATTTTTCTTGATAAATGAGTGTTCTCGCTCTCGCTTCTTTTTAAAATAATAAATTTGGATGTTTAAATAAATATTTGAAAATAAATTACTGTATTTATGTAATTCTGATTTATTTTATTGATCCTATTGACCCCTAGCTTTTTCAGTTTTGGTTCATGAAGAAATAGTTTAGTAGTATTAGATATAGAAAATAGAAATTCAAAAAAGTTTCGATATATATTTTGTGCTTTTTACTTCATTGAATAAGTGGGGGTTATTGATGGTATTTTGGGGGTTCCGTTCTTCGTTTTTGGTAGAAAAATGCATTGTTTGGAGCACTCAGTTTAATTTCGCTGCGTAAGCGCCCGGACGGGGGGGGGAGGGGGCATTTCTGATGTAGGGTGGTTCTGTCTGTCCTTCGGAAAGGGGATTATTTCTGATTTGGGGTAGTTCCATGCTTTGTTTGTGATGAATTTCAATGCGTTTGACTTCTTAATTGCTTAAAAGTCACGAGAATTGTATTTGTGGCATGCCCGTGGATATTTTTAGTGACACTTTCAGAAATGTGTTGTCTGAGGAGGTGGGTCTCTTGATTTACTCAGCTGTCTTACTTTTTCAGCTATTTAACATTAAAGATTGAAAAAAAATATAAATATTTGTTAAAGAAGTTAAAAATTAATTTTCAACCTGATACTTGATTCTTTGATCTGACGTTGTTTTCCTTAAAATCTCCCCCCCCCCCCCCTCTTCACCGGCGACTATTCAATCCCCCTGGTTTTGCTTCTAATTTCATTGAAGTCCAATATTGATCCGATACTCCCTAGGCGTAAATTTCACTTGAGGTAGTCCTAAAATTTCTCATCTCGTTTCCTAATTAAGCGATTTTGAATCTACTGGCAGCTATAGTCTCTGCACTATCTATACGGGTATCGTCTGGACATGCATATTGTTTTATTCAAACCCCTCTGAGCGTCACTTTTAGTTTAACTAGCCCGCACGGTTTTACTTCTCGGTTCCTAAATTGAGCGATTTTGAATCTTCTGGTAGCTACAGTCTTTGTACCATTTGAATATACATATCTTTCATATCAATCCCCTGGGCACAATTTTTACTTTAAGTAGTCCTCCTCTAATTTCACATCTCGGCTCCTAATTGAGCCATTTTGATTCCGTTGGTGGCTATATAGTCCCGGCACCATTTGTACATGTGAACTGGATATACATATTTATTGTGTCAGCTCCCTGGGCGCAACTTTCAGTTCGGTTAGCCCCCCCCCCCCCCCCGCCAAATTTCTTATTTCACCTTCTAATTGAGAGATTTAGATTTTGCTGGTGGCAATCACTTAGATATACAACCTTATTATGTCAACCCTCTGGGCGTAACTTTTACTTAAGTAGCCTCAATTTCATATTTCGGTTTTACAAAAATGCATCGCCTTGGTTCCTGAAATATCCGTGCGCGATATTTCAAGACCGTACGATGTTTACATTTTCCGCTACAGACCTTACACACACACGTCGACACACAAACATCGTCTGTTATTATGTAATATGAAACAACCGTGGTGGAAGAGGGGAGACCCTCCTCTTTTTTATATTTACATTTTTATCTATCTTAGTGACACTTGCTCCGATTTTGATGCAATTTTCACACTGTATTTTCTACTCTACAATGGACCCACTCGATCTGCTCACTCTAAACTTTGATCCACTTTTGTTGAACCCGTGCAGCGAGCTAACTGCTTATTGCTACAGAAACCGATTGCTATATATAGTGATTACTAGCAGGCAGAACTCGTTCATATCATTTTAAAGACGAATAGAGAAAACCATAATGCATAAGAACTTTCTGTAAATTCCAAATTCATTCTTAAACTTGTATGAAAATAGTTATTCCGTTTCTACATATAAACGGCCGTAGATTTAGTTGATTTTCGCTCTCTAATTATGTTACTGTTTGGGTTACAAGGATGATCAGGTACAAAACTATTAGCCATATTGTGTACCTGAGAGAAATTGTGTGCATTTTGGGTGTACAAACAATTGCGCTAATCATAAAAAAATACTGCACATGCATACGACTGAGAGTATTTAATTTTTACAAATTTGATATAAATTTATTTAGAAATACATTCAAATAATTTCCATGGTTACAATAGGCTCTTATTCATTTTAAGGAAACTTGCAAATGCATATCAGTGCAAGTAAAATAATAATTTGGTATACAGTTATTTGGAGGTAACGCCGGAACTAATTTATCAGTGCCGGACAAACGACGAACTTGAAGTCTAAAAGACGTAGTTGTCACAAACTGAGGAGGGATACTATAATATACATAAATACATATTATAGTATGCCTCTATACTTAAATATCCCCATCTATACATAAATACATATATGAGCGCCTCCCTCTACACCTCGCTCACGAGCCGCCACTGGAGTATAGTTAGGATATTCAAGCTCATCAGCAATAAAACATTGCTATAAACAGTGACAAAGGCTTACACTTATAGACAACTAATAATATTTATTACTTTTGGCATTTGCTATATATATATTGTTTGTCTATAACTCTTCATTGCTAGTGAGCTCTAATAAGAACAAATCTGGTTCATCAAAGCTGTTTGTTATATAGTTGACATGTTTCTATTCTTTTGACTATAATTTAATTTCAATATTAAATTAAAAAATGCAAATATTAGGCAAATGATATTTCATAAATAAAATTATTGTTAGAATTTTGAAGTAAAATTATTGATATTCCATTCTGGTACCAAATGGTTTACTTCAAATATAGAAGGATGACTTAGTAGCTCAATAGGCCAGCCAGAAATTAGTGTCTCAATGCCTCACAGAGACATGAGTACTTTCCAGAGTACTTATGTCTCTTTGCAGTACAAGTGATTAAAATTATTAAAGTAAAATTGTAGGTAATTTTCTGGTCAAGTGAGTAAACTTTATTTGTTTACCACTAACTTTAAAAAAAAAATTAATTCATTTAGTGGTTGCCAATAAAAATTTAGCAAAAATATTGAAGATTGTTATTGATAATGTTTGAATCAAAAATTTTCAACAATTAAATTTTTATCATCTGCAGGCTCGTCATTAAAAGTAAATTCTTTGTGTGGGACACATTTAAAAAAGAAACTTAAAGTTGAATTTTTAATATTAAATTAATTAAGATTGACCTGGCCGTTAATTCATACATAGTGGAATTATTATTGAAATCGTACATTGCTAGTTGAGCCGCTATATAAAACCCTCCAATTATTTAACTTTCGTGTGCGTCCTGTAAAGGAATTATTAATTATTATAATACTCATTGACTGCACCATTTAATCTTTAACAATAAAACACATTTATTAACAACATAAATCTTAATTTAATTCAATTACATTATTATTTCAGCGGAGAGGACATATGTGACCAAAACGGAAAATCCTAAATAGTGGTTATGACCGGATATCATTTTCAATGGGCACATACCTTCAATTTCGGCCTTGGGCTTTGATCATATATCAAACACTTGCATCAGTTATTTGTACTCGCCATAACTCTTTGGTGTGAAAGCCCCAGGCCGTCCGGCTCGTCCAGAGGACTTGGAGCAACAAAATATAACTCTTTGGTGTGTCGCTCCTTCTCGTACTCTGATTGCACTCACACATTAATATATCTCCATTATTTTCGAACCTCTATGGGACACTCTACAAGTCTGAATTCACCAAACCAGTCATCGTCTCCAAGTTAACTTAAGTCGTATTATACAAGTCATGTTAGTATCCCTTTCTGTGCACAAGCTATCTTCATGTAGTGTCGCTCTCGGGTCACAGGCTGTGGTTCCCTCGGGGGGGGGGGGGGTAACTCCCCTTTTCTTCCAATTGCCGCATTGAGTTTGACGTAACAATCTTCTTTTTATTATTGGTTACTCCTTTAACCAATGGAACCATTCCACATCTCGTAAGGCCCAGCTCGGCCCCCTCTGTCATGGCACACCTAAATTTGTGGTCTTCTGACCTTTAGGTGCAAAGGGTTATAAAACTCGGTGCCAGCCAGACTACAAGTATTGTTCGCCGTTTTGGCCATCATAAATTTGTACATAAAACTGTCTCATCAAATGTGAGATCTATTTCTGGTCTCACACTCTGATTTAAATATGCCATCAATTAAATCCTATCCGTAGTCTTCCATCTTGAATGCAAACTGGCTGTTTATAAAGTCAAATGAGAAACAGAATGAACTCGCCAAACTGGGTTGGCCTTGACATGTGACCAGTTTACTCATTTCGTCAGTGCATTTAGTTTGACTTTACGAAGGTACCCTATATTACTTTGAGGCTAAAACAATACAATCCAGAGCCTTCATTCCGCCGATGAGTTAGTTCCTTGCAGCAACCATTGCTGCCAGCACATTTGCACACCAGTGTCCATTCAGTACAGGTGGCGGCCTATTACTCGGTATGACTAGCCAGCTTCACACATCCCATCTATACGACCATGTTCGAACTTGTCTAATTGTTTATAAGGTCTTCAGCAACATCATAATGACTTTATTGGTTGTGTCTCCACGGAACTGCAATGACGAAAACGAGCAAAGATAAACCGTCCACATTTTTAACCTGCTTTATAGGATGCTAGTTGCGCAGTAGAAACGTGCTCTATATATATGACCGAAGTTAACACTCATTGACCTTGTAAATTTAATCATTTGCATACTTGGTATAAAGGAATTTGCATGTGATATTTCGAGATAATTGGATTACTTTTTTAGGGGTACATAGTTTATATTTTGCAAAAGAGTGAATATACTCAGTAGAAATGAGTAACAAAATTGAGTTTTTTACTTGCCTGTTTATAGCAAAATCCAAAAACTTCACATGTAGAACAAAACTCTAAATCAGATATTCAGCCATATATGTTTAGTTGATATTCATGTATAACATATCAAAACATATAACTTGGATGGACCTCAAATTTTTGAACCCCAGCCCCACCTGATCCAAAATATTTTAAGAGATATGTGCCCCAATTTGAACTGTTACCAGGCTTATGCCAATAGGCTAGCCCTAAGCCCTTGCAAATCCTCTTCCAGGATATTAGCATTTTTTATAGGGTGGAAATGTCATTCACTCAAAAACTCAATATTTGAAAATTAATTATTCACTTTCATAATACATAACTGCAAAATAGAAAAATATGTTAGGGTTGACAGTTTTATTACTTTTTGCTAATGTATATAGACTTTTACATTTTCTTAATATATATAGACATTTTTTACTTTTTGTTAATGTATATAGACTTTTTTTTCTCTTGCCTTTCAGTGTTTACTTTCTTCAAAGCAATTTTGGAGGCATGCAATATTATCAGTATACAGTTAGGTTTTGATTTTATATAATCCATCATTGTTATGCAACAGCAGTTATTTAGTAACACAGTAAACTGAAAATGACTGTTTTCAGTAGTTATTTACTGTTGCAAACCTAGACCACTCGACTGACCCAAAGGGTTTGTAGCAGTTGTTTGGGTGGCTGGGCAGTTATTTGCTGTGTAAAAACTAGAAAATTTCCAAACTGATCCATTGTAGGAATATCCTTATATGAAATCTGTTAATTCCCAACATGATGTTTATATAAATAGAAGTGTTAAAACAAAACTGAGAGTGGAGATTATGCTCCCATTGCAGACAACAGCATCCACGGTTTGTTTATGCTTATTATGTACTCAACAATATAGTATTTGCAATAAAAAGGTTGATATCTACATAAGCAATGATGGCTTGGCATTTGAGGAAGGTACCATCTCAGATAACAAGCTCTCATTGTTTATATTGTTTACAAGCTATACAACAATATATGACATCAAGTACCTTTATTAACGGACTTATTATTAGGTTTCACACTTTAGATCATGGAAATAAAACTGTAAATTTATTATGTGTGTGATTACCAAGAATATTTGTTGACTTTCCATATAATAATATTATAATTCCCTAATGTATGTGTATTCTCAGCCAACTTTTTCTATTTTTCGGAATTTTGTTGAATCTTATAATCTCACTGAAGATCCTTTTCAATTGCACAATGTTTTTCCAACTGATAAAACTGCTAATTTTCAGTCTTTATTAAAGCTTAGAAATAAATTGAAGTTTTTATGATTCTGAGAACTTTATTGAAAGTTTGTTCTACATTTTGATTTTTATTCATCTATAGTTTGTCCATTACCGTAATGCTGTAGCCTGTGGAGTGAAATTCCATGTCTACCCTAAAAGTTTTGTAAATAACTGAAAAAGAAAACTGGATATAAAAGTTTAATCTATATACAGGGTGTTCAGGAAAGTTCTTTAAGGAACTTTATTTTTGCAACACTTAGTCATAGATATATACTTCTAATTGCAAGAATGGTTCAAATGAACTAACAATTTATCATATATTAGTTTTAAATTGAAAATACATTTTTCTAAATTATATGAAATCTTAACTTTTTTATGGTCCATCGGCTCACAAAATTCCAATTAGCAAAATGTTATTCATACATTGGCATGTAAAACTGAATTATTTACAAGCAAAATTTACCCAGATACGAAACATTAAATTTTATGACTTAAATCACTTCTCACGTCTGGGAATCAATCATTTTGGGCTAGTGTAGAGGGGCCGTATAATATAAAAATGAAAAAATTCAGGATATTTGTTTTACAATGCATTTAGTGTCATATCGTTAGGGTTTGTCAGGGTGTTCCAGAAAACTCTTTAACACCAAATAATTTGTTTAGAAGGGAGAATAGGTATTCATAATATAAGGCATATTTGCTAACCAATAGACATGACTCGCAATTCAATTTGTGTTCAATCCCTTAAGTTTTTGGACAAAAGTGCTGAAGTTCTGAACTAATGTATCTTTGTCAATTTTGCTCATAAGAGAATCCAACTTTTTAAGTTTTGCATATTAATATATAAATAAAATTTAACTAATTGGAACTTTGGGGACCAAGGGACGGTATACAGTTATATTTTTTATATTGTAGAAAAATTTATTTTTCGATTTAAAACTGTTATACGATAAATTGTTAGCTCATTTCAAACATTTTTGTAATTGGAAGTATATATCTGTGACTAACAGTTGTGGAAATAAAAGTCATAAAAGGATTTTCCCAGACACCTTCTATATTCTATTAATATATGTATAAACCCCCTTACTTTTTCATTTGGTTACCCTAAATAGTTTGCTTGGCTATGAACATGATAGTCTAGACTCTAGGGCACCAAAATGAGGTTGGTTGATTAGGGTTTTGTGGCACAAATCCTAAGAGGATATGCTGCATGGTAACATAAACAACTAATTTACTAATAAAAAGTAATAGCAAGTGTATTATGCACCAAAAAAAAGTACAGACAGGCCAGGTGTATATACAATATGAATACGATACTTCACATGGGCACCACAGCCAGTGGTTGGCATGCATGAATTGCACTCAGACGGCTTGAGTTTAATTTCCGCCTCTGTCCAAACTGTCACTGTGTTCATGTGGAGTATGATCACAATAAACATATGGGTCCATAAGTCCTTCCAAGAGGTTGGTTGTAGTATAAGGAGGGTACAGTCGTTGTGGATATCTCTTCCACTGGGTTCCAGTCCAAATTGGGTGGCACTTCCCGTCCGTTTAAACATATACCTTACACCTTTGGGTAGGTCAGATGGTCTGGGTCGAACAAACTATACATCACATGCCCTTAGTAATATAGCTATTTTCCCGATATTGACTTGCTTCTTCACTTAACATATACTTAGAGCAGTCTTTTTATAAACTCCTTGTTTCAAGTAGTAACATGTACAAACACTATAAACCACCTTTTAAAAAGTTTTAATTTGTAATTTCATTTTTATACTTGTAATATAAGTATTGGTTTGCAATTACATAAATTCTGCCAGTTTTTTATTTCAAAGTAGACATAAGATCAATGTATCACTTCCACAAAATACTGCAAAAATGCATTATTGCAAATCTTATAGAAGCTTATTATTTTTTTTTATTTCAGACCTCTGGAATTTACAAATATTTTTTTATGAAACAAAAATACATAATTTCAAAATCATTGGTCATGCTGTTCTGCACTATTGATCAATAAAGCATAACTCAAAGCTGTCATGCCATGTGCATCAGTATCATTAATGCCAACTCCTTTACTTAGCAAGAATTGAAGAATATCTGTGTTACCATGTATAGCAGCAATATGAATTGGTTTCCTACCATTATTATCTGCAGCATGAATGTCAGCCTCCTGATCAACCAGAAGCTTTGCTACTTCCATATGGCCATTTTGGATACACCAATGTAACGCAGTCATGCCATCATTGTTTTTTATCTCAGTATTTGCACCATTCTCCAGCAACATAATTGCAGATTCAAGATTTCCAGTTTCTGCAGCCCACATTAATGGAGTGTCACCTTCAGTGTCTTGCGCATTAATGTGCTGACTTACACATTCCTGAGTGTCTTGAATTTTATACAGAATAATTTTTAATACATCCTTGCTTTTACTACTCACTGCTAAGTGTAATACAGTATCATGATCATTTCGTGCAAATACATTAGCTCCTTTTTGTAATAAATATTTAACTAATTGTATATGACCATTTTGTGCAGCTATGTGCAGTAGTGTTCGGTTTTTGTCATCTCTATAATCCACATCAATACCTTCATTAATAAAAGCGTGGATTAAACCAAGATCTCCTTGCCTAGTAGCTGAAAATATTCTCTTAATATGCAACTGTTTTAAAATATCGATTACATTTTCCTCATTTGTGAGGTCTTTAGGTGTCTTTTCATCAGCATTTGTAATTGTTGGGTCAGACCCTTCCTCCATCAGATATTTTACAATCTCTAATTTGTTATTTTTGACAGCAAAATGTAAAGGAGTATCACCATCACTATTTCTCTCATCGACCAAAGAGCCTTTTTCAATAAGGTATTTAACTACATCCAGTAAACCACTGAAAGCAGCATAATGCAAAGGAATATTACCAAATTTGTTCCTTTTATTAATATTGAATCCTTTATCCACTAAAAATCTTGCTACATCTAGATTCCCAGAACAGTGCAAAAGCGTACTATCATTATCTGTTTGTATTTTTACATCAGCACCCTTCTGAACTAGATATTTTAGTGCCTCGAGAAATCCAAGTTCAGCAACCATATGCAGTATACAATAGCCTTGATTATTCTTAAAGTTAAAATCAACTGCTTTTTTGTCACAAAGTAGCTCTAATACATGTAACAGCTGTGTCTGTTTATTGCAATCTGAATTTCTAATCTGTTCACTGGGATCTCCCCATTCTCCCAATAACACTTCACCATAGTCAGCAACATCTAAAGAACCAGTTTTAACTTTTGAAAGAAAACTTTCCATTTTATCTTCATCAACTAAGACTTCATGCCATGCAGCTTGACCTCTATCCTTTCCTATCACTCTATGGGTGCTCTTTTCTGGCAGCCAGAAGTCTAAAGCAACTACAGAAAGACTACTGAAAGAAGCCCAATGCAGAACAGTATTACCAAATTGATCCTTTGCTCCAAAATCAGCATTTTTTTCTATAAGGTATTTTAGTATTTCAAACTTTTTATTCCGGGCTGCAATGTGCAGAGGTGTAAATCCATGCTTGTATTTAGAATTTACGTGAACCTCATTGTCAGTCATTCTTATTACTGCATTCAAGTCACCCTGTTTTATAGCATCAAATAGTTCTTTGCAGTGAGAGTGTAAATCCGATAAAAACTGTTCAATATCTGTGAAACCACCATCTTTTGCAGTAACTTGTGGAGTTTTACGAGCTTTATCATGAATATAGGGATCAGCTCCTTGCTTTGTGAGGTACCTTACTATGTCTAACATGTTATTTTGAGCAGCACAATATAACGGTGTTTCCCCATCATTGTTCTGCATATCAACAAAAGTACCTCTTTCAATATAGTATGTAACCACATCTAAACATCCATAAGACACTGCTAAGTGCAAAGGAATATTACCAAATTTGTTCTTAACATTAATATTGCAACCTTTATCCACTAGATATCTAGCTACATCTTGGTGCATGGCAAAGTGCAAAGGAGTGCTTTCATTAATATTTCTTATGTTTACATCGGCACCTTTCTCAACCAGGAATTTTAATGCATCTAGAGCTCCGACTTGAGTCACCATATGCAGTATAGTGTGACCAGTGATATTTTTTGCAATAAAGTCGACTGCTTCAATATCCCAAAGGTACTTAAATATGTTCAACTGATTTTTCTGTCGAGTAGAATCTAAATTCCTGTCTTTTTCATTAGGCTCTCCCCAGCCGGAACATAATATTTCACCATAGTCAACAACATCTAAAGCACCAGTTTTAGATTTTGCAAGAAACATTTCCACTTTATCTTCATCAACTTTGACACAATGCCACGCTTTTCTACCTTTATCATCTCCTCTCACATAATAAATAGTATTATCATCGGACAGCCACATTCGCAATGCCAACTTTTGACTGCTAAAAGAAGTCCAATGCATAACAGTATTGCCAAACTGATCTTTGAATTTAAAATCAGCACCATTTTCATGAAGATATTTCAGTATTTCAAACTCTCCTTCTCTAGCTGCTAAGTGTAGAGGTGTAAGCCCATATTTGTATGTAGAATTTACACAAGGGTTATGGGCTATGCATCTTTTTACTGTCTCTAAATTTCCTTTACGTATAGCCGTAAACAATTCTTTGCAGTGAGAGTGATAATCAGATAACATATTTTCAATAGGTATAAAACCTCTATTTTTTGCTATATCTTTTGGAGTTCTTCCATCTTTATTTCTAAGGTAAGAATTAGCACCATTTTCTACCAAGTATTTTGAAGTATTTAGTTCATTATTTTGAACTGCTAAATGTAGAGGAGTATTGTCCCGATCATTCTTCATATCTAAATATGCACCTCGTTGTATCAAAAATTTAATCACCTCTAGACACCCGTATGCAGAAGCAATGTGCAAAGGAACATCACCATCATTGTTCTTAATATTAATATTTGATCCTCTATTTATTAGGTACCTAGCTATGTCTAAATTCAAAGCAAAGTGTAAAGGAGTACTGTTATTTTGATTCCTCAAATCAATATCAACTCCTTTATAATCTATTAAGTATACTAGAACATCTAAATATCCAGCACGAGTTGCCAAATGCAGTATAGTATTACCATTTTCATTAGTTGTATTGATGTTTGCATTTTTTGTTTCAATTAGATACTTAATAATACGAAGTTGACCTATTTGCCTTTTAGAATCAATATCATCAATTCTTTCAGTAGGGCCTTCACCAAAACCAGAGCATAATATTTCACCACACTCTTCAACAATAACTGAATCTGTTTTAAGTTTTGACATATATTCTTTCTTTTTACCTTCATCAACTAATACATGGTGCCAAGCAGCTTTACCCATATTTGTTCCTTTCACTAAACAGATATTACTTGTAGGTAGTAATGTGCATAAAGCATCCTTTTGACTGCAGAAAGTAGCCCAATGCAAGGCAGTATTGCCAAAATGATCTTTTGCTCTGAAATCAGCTCCTTTCTCTACAAGGTATTTTAGTATATCAAAGTTCCCTTCTCTAGCAGCCACATGTGAGACTGTAAGCCCATGCTTATATTTAAAATTTACTGGAATGTCCTTATTTATAATTATTTTTACTGTATCTAAATTATCATCTTTTATAGCATCAAATGATTCTTTCAATCGACAATTCACATTTGACAAAAAATTTTGAATCACTTTACATCCTTCATGTCTAGCTATATTTAATGGTGTTTTGCCAACTTTATTACTGAGATACATATTGGCCCCTTCTTTTATCAAGCATTCTACTATGTCTAATTTATCTTCTATTACAGCCATATGTAAAGCAGTATTACCAGATTGATTTTGAGCATCAATATTTGTGCTATTTATTATGAATTCTTGTACTATATCTTTTGTGCCATATTTAACAGCTGCATGTAGAGGTGTTATATCATCCAAAACAGCTAACTTTTCAATAAGGAATTTAGACACTTCCAGCTTATGATTTATAATTGCTAATGAAATGGCATGAGAACCAGTGTGTCGTAGATCAGCTTTTTTCTCATCTACTAAGTATTTTACTATATTTAAATGGCCATCTTGTGCCGCAATATGTAAAAAAGTCTTTCCATCCTCATTAATCGTATTTATGTCATTAATTTTACTTTCTAGTAATCTCTCAATATAAAATCTTGTTAAATCTAAATCACCTAAAGAAATAAAATAGTATAAAGAAGTAACTTTTTGTTGATCACTGAGGACATGATAGAGGCGATCAAAATAGAAGTATCTATTGGTGTAGCCTATAAACAATTTAACGATTTCCCAATTTGAGATTTTGGTACAATGTGCCAACAGTAAAAACTTTTGTTCTTCACTCATATCATCCATATGAGCATTCCTACTTAATAACTGCTCCACAATATGCCAGTAGTTGTTTTCAGCAGCACATTGTATTGGCTTTTTACCAGCACCATTTAATATATTAAATTCATTGCCATTACTTATTAAAAGTTCAGCTACACGTAAATGTGTGTGACTAATAAGAAAACACAGAAGATCTGTTTTCTGTTGCTCATTAAGTTTATTCAAGTACAGCGTCCAATTCTTTTCTTGCATAAATAACTTGACAATATCCCATTGTGAATTTTCAGTTGTTAGATGAAATAATGATTCCTTTTGTTCTTTACTTGTACAGCTGAGGTTAGCATTATTTCTAAGCAGAAACAATACGGTTTCCCAGTGATTATTTTGAGCTGCATAATTTATGGGTTTCTTACCACCTCTATTTGAGATATTAACATCAACCCCCCTTTCCAGTAAATATCTCACAAACGTTAAATATCCATTCTGTGCTGCTATGTGAAGAAGAGAATTGCCACGATTATCCGTAATAGCAATGTCTATTTTTTGCAATAAATTTTGTACAAGCTGAAGTTCGTTTTTATAAGTATAATGGAATATAATCTTTTCTTTATCAAGACCATCTAAACTTGCGTTTTGATCCATTAAAAAACAATCAACTATTTCCCAACTTCCCTGCTCGGCAGCATAAAATACAGGTAAACTATTATTTTTATCTTTATAATTCAACCAATTTCTTGCATTTTTTATTAATCTGCACACTACATGTTTTTCTTGGTTATATCGTGCAGCATAATGTAATGGTGTTTTTCCAAGTTCATCAGGTTTTACAACCGCTCCTTTGTTAAGTAAAAAATCTACTATCTCTATATAACCTTCCTGAGAAGCATAATGTAAGGCAGATCTTCCAAGGACATCAGTAATTTCTATACTGCTATTATCATGCAAGAACATGCTCTCAATATTACTTAATTTCCCTTTCAGAGCCGCAATAAGTATTTTCTCCTCCGCTAAACTATGATCAAGAAATGTCTTTATTACCTCATTTTTATTATCAAAGAATTCATTCTCTAAAAAATGCAAAATATCCTCATATTTTTTACTATTTTCTAATTCATGTTTTAGTCTTTTATCCAAAAACTGTGATATAAAATACTCTGCAAATGTACGATGAGTGAAGTCAATATCATTATTTACGGTCTGTATTATTCCAATTAGCTTCATCTCTTGCTCCTCTTCTTCAGATGGAATATTTTTTCCTAATATATTCCCTTGCATTTCAGGATACAACAGTCTGAATGCTAAACGTGCATGTAACTTGTTGAGCTCTTTTGTAAATAATTTATTCTGAACCTGGTTTAGGTCCAAATTTGAACTTATTTTGCCAAAGTAAATACGGTATTTAGCTTCTATAAAGCGGTCATATAGCTTAAGCATGTCAAAATCTTTAGGCAGTGTAACATCTGAGGGATCTAACAGTATACACTGTTGTAGTCCATCTTGAAAAGCTTCAGCAATCATTTTCATCTGCAGAGGAATCCCCATAAATTTCCTTTCTTTATCACCTATTGATTCTGATACAAATTTCAAAAGATTTTTTATGTACTTATCCAAATATCCTTCTTGTGTTTGAGTTTTAAGATGGTTCCTCCAAAATTTCTTTAAAAACTGCTCCTGCTCATTTTCAAAGAAGGGTTTAAATGTATACGAGAATGTTGATAAGCTATTCTCTAATTTATCTCTCAAATGCAGTCTTGTTGATACTAAAATTTTTTCAACATTAGTAACTCTCAGTTTTTTTAGCAAAACTTTTACATTTTCTTGGCCTTCACGTGTAATCTCGTCAAACCCATCTAGAAATAAGACTGTATTCCCACTCCTGTTCATTTCTTGTTCATTCCCACTTCCATTCATTCGATATCGCAGTAGCTTTCTTGCTAAGTTATTTGTTGAATTTGTACCTTTGTATAAGAAATTGAACATGTTGTCATCATTAATGAAATCTGCATTTTCTAATATGCCCTTATATTCCACTAAATTTATTCGAATAATCCATTTTGATTCACGAGTTTTGTGATTTTCCAAGCGTGTTATTGCTGTCGATTTTCCCATTCCTGGCTCTGCCACAACTACAATTATTTTATCATCAAACTTGCTTACATCATTAACATCAACCATCTTGATTGCAGAATTACTTTCAGAATATTCGCTTTCACATAAATCTGTATCATAGTTTTCTATGTACCTCCGAATTCCAGACATAGCACCATGAGATTTTTGCCAAATTAAATCTCCGCTAATTTCTCTCTTAATCCAATGAATATTGTACATTGAATATTCTTGACATAGATCCGAAAACTGTTTTTCCTCATTTCGACCCTGTATTACAATAAACCTAATTGGCCTACTTTTATCGGGGTCATCTTCTCCTATATAACGTACCTCTTCGTTGTTAAGTAAAGTTGAAAGTTCACCCTTGCTAATTTTGCTTACTACGAACAAATCATCGGGCAAATTTTCTACCTCAAATACGCTTTCTAGCACTTTTATCTTTCTAACAAGGACACGATTGATGTAATAGTGTTCCGTTTGTCCTAAGCTAATTAAAGGTTTCCCAATTACAAACTTTTCTTTTCGAACAAATCCTAGCAAAGTTTCTTCATCTATAATACTGTTTAAGGCATCCCTATTATTTCCATCAACCAATGTACCTAAAGTGACTTCCTTGCCTTGAAAAATAACGATGGTTTTTTCTAAAAGTTCCTTTTGAGAAATGGGTGTGAGATCTTCAAATTGTAGTGGAGCACTTTCCTTTTCTAAACAAAATGGCATTTTCACAATATATTTGCTTATTAAAGTGCTTAGATTGCTACCCTTTCCTGTCACTAAAATAACTTTAATGTTTTGGTTTTTTTTTAGAACTTCAAACAGCTTTTCGAGGTATGGCTCCACCTTATTCTTCAGATCACAGCCTAGTATATCTTCACACTGAATTACAGCTAAATATCTACTCTGAATCTTCTGCAGAAAGCTTATGAATATGTCCTCTCCCGTGTTAAAAATGTTGTCTAAACTGAGAAAAACTTGATATTTTTTGTCTATGTAATTCGTGCTCAAGTTGGCTAAAATTTTGTGTATCCTTGTAACTCCCAAAGTAGCACTAGCATGGACTATGTGTAAACATCTATGACTGTTCACTTTAATAAAATTATTCAATTCAAAGGTATCATTTTTAAAGTCCAATAAATTTTCAATGGATTTTAAATAAGGAGTAGATAATACTTGATAAAATTTATTGCATATATCACTTGAGAGGTTTTTGCAGTCTGTTTCAACTTTTTCTTTCATCTTTGGGAAAAGGTGAAGCATGCGTTTTATGTAAGGGATGAATGTTTGTAAGTTGCTTGAACTGATAAAGTCATCCCCTATTTCATAATCCTTCAACATCTCTGTTGCTTCTTCCATTGACTTTTCATTATCTTTGAAAGAATCAAACAGGCTATTTTCCCATTCAACCTGTGTTAGATCACTCTGATATTTTTCTAGAATTTTATACTGTTCTAGAAACGTGCGTTCAGATTTTGTAAAAACATTGAGGCTTCGTCTTTTTATATCATCATCATTGAGATCATCGGTGCTATAACGAACAGTACCATAGAATTTCTTACCCTGCCTTTCAACTGTATTTTTTTCACCATTGTAGTCATAGTTGTTGGACATGTCTGCTAGTTTAAAAAAATTATCAAGTTCTTTATAGAGAGGGTTTCCCTTGTGAAACATGGAAAGCTTACGAACTGCTTTACCTACTCCTGGTATACGATTTATGATTGCTTTTAGAAATTGCCAAAATTCCTTTAGGTACCACACCTCTTTGTCCTTAGAAATCAGCAATGGCCAGTCACTTACTTTTTTCATTCGTAATTTTCCACTCTCTTTCAGAACTTCGCCTGTTTCAGGATCGAATACATCTTTAATTTTTGTTATTTTATGCATAATATTAAACGTGTATTTTATGTATTCTATGATGTCATTTTTCATTGTCCGCAATACTTTTTTATCTTCATTAGACAAAGTAATAAAAAGTCTAAAGGTTTCTCCCACTTGAGGATAGCACGCATTAATTACATTTGGGGCAGATAGGTAGTTGGTGATATCCAAGGAATCTATAATTGAGGGATTGTGGCGCTTCATTAGAGTATCTTGAATTTTCTCCAGCATACTTTTACATCCCGGGCCGTCAAAAATTACAGTACTTGCATGATATCCACTTGTTTCGAAATTTTGACTGGCAACAAAATAATCGCCTCTTTTTTCCAAATACTTTGCAGAAAATGCAGTGATTGGAGCAAGCCAAGCCCCCAATGAATGGCCAGTAATGAAAAGTTGTATACTCGAACCTGTTTTTTTATTGACTTCTTTTATGACCTTTACAATTCTATCAGTAAATGTTACAGCCGAGTCAATTTGGGCAACATGTTGATTTAAAACAACCCCCTTTAAATCTGCGTAAATACCTCCGATATTATGAGTTCCTCGATGTACTGTAACAACTTGCTGTGCATCAGCGTTCCAATACGCTGCTCCAACGTAGCCATTTGTAGCCCTATCAACACTGTAGCCAACAGTCAACAGTATCCAGTTGGGTAATACTTCTTTTCCATGTATGTCTTTTCTATTGACATTCTGTTTCTCTTCATAGCTTCTCTCCGCAAACGATGCTAAAACGTAAAGATTTGGATAAGAAACTTGCTTGTTTAATATCTCAAGCTTTTTTTGTAAACTTGTAGGATTATTAATTTGTATGGATTCTTCTATCAATTGCTTAAATTTGACTTCTTCATTACTTAATAACAAATCCTTGTCTTCCTTCAGTAGTTCTGATGTGATTTGAGGTTGAGTGGCCATACTACCTATAGCATATTTGGCAGTTAAGGGGCATAATAATATACTGTATTAATTGATCTATAATACTGTACTAATTAATCTATATTTAATTTCCCTTTGCAGTAAATCTTTCTTTCTCTCTCTCAAAAGAAAATAAATAAATAAATAAATAAAAAAAATAAATCATCGCTCTTCGTGTCTCCCGGACCCTCACTCAAGTGAAATCCTTTCCTCCTTATGGGAGTCTCTGACCTATTTGTATAGAGGGCCAATAGAAGCCAACTCTCTTTTTATTGCCATTTTACAGTCCAACTAGTATTAATTCCCTAAAACTTTATTAATGTATTTTAAATTATTAATTACCACATAATCAAACAATCTGAACCAAATAATTTTAAGAATAAAATAATCTGTATTGACAACTTATGTTTAGATGGGTAAGTTTAAGATCTGGCATTCACAACAAGCAACAAAACTCTGTGGCACATAACGCAACTAAAAAAATTGTTTGCAGGGGCTCGAGTCTGTCCCACGCACTAGATAAAGTCATAATTCTCTTATAGATAGTTTCGAAATGGACCGGAATCAGGTCTAGATTTTAAAAGTTTGGGCCTAATTGTCCAAACGTATTCAAAATGTAATTATTATTATTATTTTTTTAATCTGATGCAGAATATCATTAGACCAAGAGCCGCCAAACTACAGCTTGTGGATCAAATGTGGCTCCAAAAACTTCTTCAATCTGGTTCGCGGTATGATTAAGGTGAAATGTATTTAATATAGCATTTATCATAGTTTAAGAGCATCCTTATTTGCATGTACTACGCTGTTTCTAACCTTTCCGTATGAAATGTACTGTTTCATCGGGAATATAAAGCAAAAGAATAACTATACAGTATCATTATACGGTACCACAATTACAGTATATTTATTTTTACCTTATCAGCTTTACTTTCTCACCCACCCCCGCTCATGGTGTCTGTAACACTGATCTTTGTGGTGCATGGGAGCAGATTGCTAAAGCATTTTTATCATTTCTATTTTCCAAAAAAAAAAAAAAAAATTCTACAAAATGAAAAATTTGCATCAGACATTATATAGGGTTTAGTGCAACATATTTGTGTGCATTTTATCTCAAAAATTATATATTTAAAATCCCTGTAAAACATTTACAAGCATGTTACTGGAAGCTTCAGGGGAATCAGCTGTCCGTAATGGGGAGTAAGGATCCCGATAGTTATATATATAATATATATATGTACGTATATATATATTATATATATATATATATATTGTATATGTATATATATATTGTATATATATATATATATGTAGCTATATTATTTTAAATAAAGTTTGATATATGAGTTACAACTTATCTCTAATCTAACATAGGAATTTCATATATTTCTTTTATTTATATATATATATATATATATATATATATATATATATATATATATATACATACATATATATACACTGGCAGAAAATAAAATCCCAACACCAAGAAGAAATTAGTTTAGAGGAATGAAATTTAGGCAAAGCATATGTGTAGGTAACATTTATTTGATTAAAGTTTCAAGGTCACAGGTTAAAATATGTGCGAGAAGAGCCACTTCAAATGTGAAATGGTGGTACATTAATAACCGCTGTAGTCACTACGATTTTGAATGCAAGCATGCAAACATGCATGTATTGTGTCGTACAGGTGCCATATGTCATTTCGCGGGATGGAGTTCGATGCCTGTTGCACTTGGTTAGTCAAATCAGCAACGGTTAATGCTGGTTGTGGATGACGCTGGATTTGTCTTCCAATAATGTCCCATGCGTGCTCGATGGGATAAAGATCTGGTGATTTCGCAGGCCAAGGCAACATGTCGACATTCTGTAGAGCACGTTGTGTGGACAGCAGCGGTATGAGGACAAGCGTTATCCTGTTAGAAAACACCCTCTTGAATACTGCTCATGAATGGCAGCACAACTGGTTCAATCACCAGTTTGATGTACAAATTTGCTGTCAAGGTGCTTGGGATAATGACGATGTGCTCCTGCTATTATAGGAAATGGCTCCCCAGACCATAACTCCTGGTGCAGGTCCAGTGTGTCTTTTAATTCTTAGTGTGTATTTTAATTTTTTTTAACATGGCAGTATAGGACAAAATTTGACATATATTTATGCATAAAAGGGGTTATTTATGATTCAATGAAAATGAAACTTAACAGGTTGCATTTTGTATGGGGTTGTAATTGTATGTTATATGTAGCTGTTAATTGCCAAATATTTTGTGGAGGATCTTGTTAGATTTGAAAATTCAAATTTTCACTTAGTGGCAAGTAGCCACTAGGCAGCTTTAATTTAGTGGCCTCACCATCGCAGATTTCTTTTTTTTTTTCTAAAATTGATAAGTATAGTTATATATGTTTTCATATGTATTAATGATTTTGTATGATTAGCATTATATGCAATCCAATGCAGTATGGGTTCAATTGTTGATCTATTAGTTTAATTACACACGCACATATATATATATATATATATATATATATATACTATTTTTCTTCAAATTCTAATTTATTTCATCTTTATTATATATACAAGTATATATATATATATATATATATATATATATATATATATATAAGGGTTGATAATTAGGGGAGAGAAGAAATGCACAGTTAGTAACCTCCTCCCCCACTGGGTTCCGGTCTAAATTGGGTGGCACTTCCCGGCCGTCCATACAGTTACCTTACACCTTTCTGGTAGGTCGGACGGTCTGGGTCTCAACAACAACAACATTTAGTAACCTCCTGGAAAGTTTTCTGATTAAAACAGATTGAGGGAAGGGATTGGTGGTCAGTTAGTTGTTTCATCCAATCGCCATCACTCTATTGTTTAACCGATCCTTTTTGGCGAGTGTCTATTTTCAGTTTAGATCTTGTACATCATTATTTTGCTGTGAGAAAAGTAAAAGCATTGTATTATGTAGAAAAGTCATGTGCTACCCCCCATCAGATTTTTTTTCCATTGGATTATGATATAACTAGAATTTGGAATAATGTATGTCTAGAAGCTGAGGAGAGACTCCCATTATAAAAAAAAAAAAATTACTTGGCTGTGCACTTGTTCAAATATATATATATATATATAAATATAAAAGGATATTTTATTCAGTGCGGCATTACATCATCCTGGGATTTCAATAAACATGTAATTGGAGCTGTAGAAACAATTGATTCGGAATCATCACCAGATAGGAATCTGAAGCCTCTCTAATAGTTCTTGACAGGAGTCTGCTTTAAAGCCTATAAAAGATGAAAAATAAAAGAAATTTATACTCAAGACCAGTGACGTATTATTAGAGTAAATAGTACCAGAATGCTTGTCTATTAATTACAAATGACTACCTATGTTTTTTTCATTCATAAAAATAAATAAATCAAATATTAGAAAATTTATAACTTTCCATACTTCTTTGAAAAAAACAGGTATAGGTCAATTAGGGATTTTAAGCCCTCTTCCTCAGGTCTAAAGTTCTTAAATATATATATATCATGAAGGCCAAAGGAAGGAGGGGAAATGAAATAGGCTGCTCCGGAGAAAAGTGAGAAGGGATTTCTCGGAAGAAAAATTCCAGTTTAGTGGTGCTGCTGTTAGTACCGTTCCTATTGTTCCATTCAAATAGCATTAGGTTGATCAGAAGTTTATTTGATTTTAATTTATTCCTTTATTACCAGTATTCCTATTTTCTCAAAATATGGCTTTTAGTAGATGTTTTGTTCCTGGTTGTAAATCGAGGTATGAGAGTGACAGAAAACAACGTAAAATTGAAGGTAAAAGAATCCCACTTTATTCTACCCGCCTTATGTAAGTATCATATTTTTATTTGATTTCACTGTATATTTACAAACGCTTCTCAGTTTTGCTACAGTTATAAAATGATTGATTTTGAAAAGAAATTACCTTCTTTTAAGAGGGCCATTACATTTGAAGTGTTCCTTTCCCCCCTATAAAATTTGAAACTGTGAATACAATGGAGTGTTAAATATTGAAGTATTTGCTGTTTTAATCTGACATTTTACAAGTCAAAGTTTCAGTTTTGCATATGATCATTGTAACTGGTAGCCAATAATGCTTAATGCGAGGTTATTGTATTTCCCCAAAACATGGATTTTGTGGTGGGCATCTATTAAGCACTTTTATATAAAAATAAATAAGAAGATTGTAATGCATTTTTTGAGGATCAGGGCAGGGTCTGATCAAGCAAAATGGGATCCAGAGCCCGATATTGGCCTGATCAAGCCAAAATGGGACCCAAAACCTGATGTTAATTTGGGGCCCCCATGCAACTCAACGCATGCCAAACATGTTGTGTTGTTGATACCCAGACCATCTGACCTATCAGAATTACAATTTGTTTTATGTGCTTAACAATATGCATATTCTCATTATTTTTGTGACAAAAGTGGATTAAAACTTCACTGAAAGAAAATATCAATCAAGAAAATAAAATCTAAAAATATATTATAGATAATGTTACATTTTAATATGTTCATATCCCAAAATTTATACATTTGTATTTTAAAATTAATGAACAAGTGCTATAATTCTATTATAATTCTTATAAAAAAGAAAATGAACACGTCTTGCATTTTTTAATTGAAACACGAATGAAACATGTTAATATTGAATGAGATATTATTTTCAAACTAAAACATATTAAAACTGCATATGATGAGTTTTTAGTTTATGCAATGTGCATGAGAGGGCAGTACTGTTAGCAGACTCCAGAAGTGCATTATTCCATTCATGAAAAAAACATGCCATTCTTTACTACAATGTGTCCACTCCTTCTATTTAGCCTTCATGATATATATATATATATAAGCAAAGAAATAAGAGGAAAAGGGGATAACCAAATGCTTTGCATATAATGGTTGGGGAGGATTGCGACTCCCCCTCCCATTTAAAGCAGCTTTACTGTCTAGGAAATGCTCACAGTACCAATACAAAGCAAAGGTTGGTCCCCCAAACATGCAAATACGAAGGCACCCGGAGACAGAGGATCAGGAACCACAGAACAGAAGGACATAAGACCAAATGATAAACCATCCCTACACACTGTCTTTTATATGAGCATTTGTACGCATACGTGCATACACTATAGGAACGCAGAAACTTTATATACATACAGAATTAAGAAGTAAACTATCAAAATCCAGGTGATCTTTGAAAAAAGAATCATAACAATCCTTTAAGAAATATAAAGGATAATGTTTTTTTAATGCCTCTGATAAGATTTTATAGTTGCTAACGTTGCAATCCCTCTTAAACGTGTTGTTATCCTGGTTTCTCCTGAAGTGTCAGAGTATAATGCCTCTGAAATTGTCCTTTCCAAGACACGTTCTCCAATCGATGAGATGATTGAGCTTAATTGTATATAATTCTCATTTATCATATAATGTTGTATAATGACAGTATAATCTATGTTTTGTTACTGAGATATCCAGAAAATTCACCGTTGCATTTTCATCTCTACTGTTTTCAATCAATTCTAATTCTTGTGGGTAGAAAGTGAAATCGAATTTTTTGGTGTCTTCAAAACACCGCAAGAGCACATCGTCAACATAACGGAAATAAAGTATCTCTGACAAAATATGGATGCCCTTTTCAAATGTTGAGAGGTAAATATCAGTCAAGATTGATGAACAAGCTCCTCCCATGGGTATTCCTTTAATTTGTCAGTAGTAATTGTTTCCGTCATATAGAATATTTTCTTTTAATACCAGTTCTATAAGGTCAAGGTATCTTCGAAATGTAATAAATTTATTACATTTCGAAGATACCTGAGATTCAGAGATACCTTCTTTCCGTTATGTTGACGATGTGCTCTTAGGGTGTTTTGAAGACACCACAAAATTCGATTTCACATTTTACCCACAAGAATTAGAATTAATTGAAAACAGTAGAGATGAAAGTGCAACGGTGAATTTTCTGGATATCTAAAAAAAAAAAAAAAAAAAAAAAAAAAAAAAAAAAAAAAAAAAAAAAAAAAAAAAAATTATACGGTCATTATACAACATTATATGATAAACGAGAATTATATAGAATTAAGTTCAATCATCTCATCGATTGGAGAACATGTCTTGCAAAGGACAATTTCAGAGGCATTATACTCTGACACTTCAGGAGAAACCGGGATAACAACACGTTTAAGAGAAATTGCAACGTTAGCAACTATAAAATCTTATCAGAAGCATTAAAAAAACATTATCCTTTATATTTCTTAAAGGATTGTTATGATTCTGTTTTCAAAGATCACCTGGATTTTGATAGTTTACTTCTTAATTCTGTATGTATATAAAGTTTCTGCGTTCCTATAGTGTATGCACGCATGCGTACAAATGCTCATATAAAAGACAGTGTGTAGGGATGGTTTATCATTTGGTCTTGTGTCCTTCTGTTCTGTGGTTCCTGATCCTCTGTCTCCGGGTGCCTTCGTATTTGCACGTTTGGGGGACCAACCTTTGCTTTGTATTGATACCGTGAGCATTGCCTAGACAGTAAAGCTGCTTTAAACAGGAGGGGGAGTCGCAATCCTCCCCAACTATTATATGCAAAGCATTTGGTTATCCCTTTTTCCTCTTATGTCTTTGCTTATTTTCTGCTTCGGAGTCTTGTGCGGCATGGCGCCTGTTTCTGAGTAGTGCATTGGTTTTATGATGATGTATGGGTGAAAATTTTAATTTTTAATTTCACTTGTCACTTTTATTTGTTATATATATATATATACATATACAGACTGTCCCAAAAAAATTGAAACACGCCTTAATTCTTTACTTGTTGAAGATAAGTGGGAAATGTAAATTGCAAAAATGTTGAAAGTAAGGTAGAATATAAGGTAGAAAGTAAGGTAGAATATAGAAAGTAAGGTCTAAGTTAATGAACTAGTCCTCCCATTAATTTTTAAAATGTTACACTTTTTTAATTTTTATACAACCCTCTTAGACAAATTTGGTCAATCAGAAAATTTTTATTTTTAATGCAACAAGATCATTAGAAAAACCCGCATTTCTATATCTTTAAAATCAACTGAATTATGATAAAGGAAAAAAAATCTAACTTATGCCACTTTTCCGTACCATGTGAAAGGTTGTTTCATCAGTGAAAATGGGGATCATAAACAAATTGACGATGGAAATTGTTTAGATTAAAAATATGTTAATATGTGTCAAAATTTTTTATATCAAATGCATCTAAATAAAGCATTACACAGACAGAGATCATATAAAGCAGTGGTACTCACTATGCGGTTGGGTATCCTATGTATTATTATTATCCAGTTTTATCTTTTTTGTGATGTGTCACAAATTTCTATTTGTAATTTGATATACGGTCCCCATTCACAATGTTCAGTTTCCAAATAAATATAACTCACTCAATTTTAAAGATACAGATATGCGGGTTTATTTTTAAGGATCTTGCTACATTACAAATAAAAATGTTCTGATTGACCAAATTTGTCTAAGGGGGGTCGTATAAATATTTAAAAAGTGTAACTTTTTGAAAATTAATGGGAGGGCTATTTCATGAACGTAGTCTTATTTCCTACCTTACTTTCAACATTTTTGCAATATACATTGTCCACTTATCTCCAGGAAAAGAATTAAAGCGCATTTCAATATTTTTGGGACACCCTGTATGTATGTATGTATGTATGTATGTATGTATATATATATATATATATATATATATATATAGAAGCCTTACTGGGGTTTTTAATTTTTGTTTTTGACAATTTTTTTTGGCTATTTCGCAAGAAAAGGCAGGTTCTTATTTTCCCGAATCGTACTACAATTTAAACAACACCAGGGTAGACCACAAGTGACTTATCTACAAAATTTTTGTGAAATTTAGTTAATAAGGTTTTTAGCTAGACATGATTTTTGCGGGCCATTTTTCAAAAAAAAAAAATGTCTTTTATCCCGAATTACAAAATCTAATCAGCACCAGAATAATTCAGAAGTGACTTATCTATAAAATTTTATGAAATTTGGTCAATTAGTATTTGAGTTAGAGTGGATACATACATTGCACAGACAGACAGACAGACAGACACACACACACACATGTCATACTAAAAATAGTGTTTTCATGTTCTAGAGGTCCCAAAATGTGTAGATCCATCGAAAACTCAAGTTGTGATTTTCAACATGATTCAAATACTTTCCCTACAAATTACCATGTATTATAGGGAAAGAAAAACGTATTAAAATTATAATTAAGGCAAAAAATGTTACAAAAACAGGTATTCTATTTGTTCATTTTTGTTTAAAAGCAAATGCCACAATTAATAAGACACCACGATCTTTTACAGTTTTAATTTAAAATGGAAAACACAAAATATATCTGGACTGCGAGTCTCCACTTGACTTTCTTATAAATTCACATTCCTTAGGCTTTATTTCTACTTGTGTCATAATTACTATCAGAAAAAAGAAAAAATGTCTGATGTGAGCACCACATATTCTTTCCCTGCAGAATTCATTTCCTCTTTATTTCATTAGTAATTCATTAAATTATGTTTATTTGCATTAAAGTACACATAATTAATTGAAATTACATGGAATTGACACTTTTAGTTCAGCTTTCATTTTCATTTAGTAACTGGACACATCAAATTTTACAAAATTTAGTAGATAAGTCATTTGTGGCTTACCCTGGTGCTGATTAGATTTTGGTACGATTCGAAAAAAAATAACATGCCTTTTTATGTGAAATGGCCCTTAAAAATTGTTGAAAACTAAAATAAAAACTACGTATACTCCAATATATCAATTAAATGCTTCTTTTATACATAATTTTTAACAATAAAAAGAATAAGATCACACCATTTTTTCGCAGTTTCACTAATCCACCTTTGAAAATAAGTCCAGTTACCAAATGAAAACAAATTTGAATTGAAAGTGCAAATTCAGTGATATTTAAAATAATTATGGGTGTTATTTTGTGCAATTAAACTCTGTGTAATGAATTATTGAAGAAATAAAGAGAATGGAATGTGAATATGAGTCTGCTAGGAAAGTCATGTGCAGCCCACATCAGATTTTTTACATTTAGCATCTTTTAAAATATTCTTATAGACTTTCTTTTAAAATATTTCATATAGATTTTTTTTAAAGTTTCATGTCACGGTGGCAACAGTTTAAGGATGCATTTGGCATATCTGTGTTAATATAATAAACTATTTTGTTACCATTTAATATCCACAGTGTAGTTAGTTCCCCCATATATCAAATACAACCATCACTGCTCGGGAAATCACCATTCTATTCTACAGAAAATAATGGTATTCGAATAATTCGAGTTCTAATCATGATAATAACTAAAAATTCTTTCCAGTTCTTGTTTTTCACATAATGCCTCTACACACAAAATTTAATATTGGTATTCTTTATTGTGTTATCGTGTCTACACCTTGCACACAAATAGACATAGTTGTACAAATAATCAAAATGGGTTGGGGAGATTTTAAAATGTTTGTCTAAATCTCGAGTTTACAAATTTTGAAGAAAGCAATGTACTTTATCAATACAGTGGTATGAGGAAGTATAAATGAGTATGAGATCAAATTTCTGAATATCTGGCACTTTTATTTAAATGCACTTAGGCGTAAACAGGAGCAATATACAAAGGATAGCTCAATAACTATTTTGCACTGTCAAATGCAATAAAGCATCAATCAAATGCTCAGCTAATTCACAAAATAGCGGATACTATTCTCAAAACATTGACGAAACTCACAATTCAATTTAGCTTGTATCATGTCTACTGCTCTCAAACTGAGTAATCACTCATTTAGTATGCTCCCTGTAGAAATTTCCAGAACAGACATATACAAGATGTACAGAACAGATGTATACAAGAATATTTGTTATTCTGAGAAAAATTCTAATACACTCGAAAAGTCGCTAAATTAAGGATAAATTTTCAAGTCTGGCAACCTCGGCTCCAAAATTTAAAATATGACAACCCTACATTCACCCGGCCGACCAAATAGCTGCTCATGTCCTTGTTGATGAGTCGGTCGGTCTGGGTCTTCAACCCTACATTCACTTAATAAGAATGGCTGCCGGTATAGGTGTTTTCTCTTTGAACAGAGCTTTGTGTTATTTGAAAAGAGACAAAGCACAGTGAAACTTTTTACATATTTGTAACACTATACTATTAAAAAGTTGCGAGTCAGGGTGGCTACAGAATCTGGAATTCTGGGAATATCAACATTCTGCAAAATATCAGGAATTTCCTAAAAAAAACTGTAAAATTAGCCAAATTGGAATTTTTTTTTTAAGTAATCACAGCTATCTTCCAACTCACAGAAATGCTCATGTATAGAATTTCTTATTCGTGTTTCATATGAGGAGAGGCAGCTATTGGATACCTCAGTATAGAATTTTAAAACTTCAAAGTTTCTCGGTGATCCTTTTCATCTTAATTGTTTTGAAAGTTGTTCAGACATTTCATATGACAGGAAAAGCAGATTAAAAAATCTGATGTGGACAACACATCACTTTCCTTATATAATGCAATAAATTTACTCCTTTTATCGTCAAAAAAAAATGCATAAGGTCCAGGGTACTGTGTTTTTAACGTTGAATTGTGCATTTAGCAATTTTCTGGATAACAACATATAATATTATTTCAAAGTACCCAATTAACTTATATTTCACATAACTCTAAAGTAATAATTATTAATATTGATAGCATTCTCAATAAGTGATATAGTCCATATATTAAAATATTTTAATAATTAATTCATCAATTAAGTGTCATTTTCCCTAATTGAGAGTCATTTTTGCAGTTTTGACGATATTTTTGTCAATCTGGGGCGAAATATCGCCAAGTTGGCGACACTTTGCTAGATTATTCACCAAGTTTGCCAAATACATAACCAAGTGTTACAGATAAATGGAGAGAAGAGCATTTCTTACGTACTAGAATGCATGCCCATCATATGACGGAAATCAGAATTTGTGAAACATTGCTTCTTTAGTGTCATTTTTATCGATCATTATTATCTTTTTGGCAACATTTAAAAAATTTGCCATGTTGGCAACATCCTGCTAAATTTCTTGTCAAGCATTACGGATGGACGGACGGAGAAATGGGTTATTCTTATAGTCTATCCTCATGTTCTTTCCAAGATGTGGAACTTTCATCAATTACTCGTCATTTATTGATTCAGCGTCAGTTTCATTAATTTGGCGAATTTTTATAATTTGGGTGACATTTAAAAAGTTACCAAGTTGGATATATTCCGAAAAATTCGTCACCAAAATTTTATCCAAACGTTGATGGAAAATAGGTTATTTTTATAGTACTCGTAGATTCTTATACTTTTTCCAAGATATTGAATTTTTGCCAATTAGACTTCATTATTATTGATTTAGCATCATTTTAATCAATTTGACGACATTTTCGTTAATTTAGCAATATTTTAAAAAGTTGCCAAGTTGGCGACATTCCGACAAATTCGTTGCCAAAATCTCACCAAGCATTACAGATGGAGAAATTAATTACTCTTATAGATAAATGACTATTAACGTTCAACTACAAAAGTATTACCCAAAGAATCTTTTCTCATGAATGGAATAAACTAGATCCATGAGAATGATGTCACCAAATTTATCGCATGGTATTACTTATGAAAAGTTAACATATTTCACAATAGTTGATATTTCTTTTTTATTTTATGTGAATTTTTGATACATCTATTTGAAATATGTGCAATATCTCGAGAAATGTTCATGCTAGTGTTCGAAAATTTATGTCAATCGTTTTATAATAAAAAAATGACATAAGAAATGACTATTTGTGTAACTTCACTTATGATTTTTTAATGATTTTTTTAAAATTTCATTCGAAAATTTAGTGGGGGTCTGAACATTAGATTACGTTTAAAAACAATAGGCTTATGGTATTCATGGATTGCAATTTCTGTACCACATTTTATTCGATTTGCTCCATTCGTTCATTCATCAGATATCGTCTCCACAGACTCACACAGACACCACCTAAAAAATGTTTGATTCGTGTTCAGGGATGTTTGAAACATGCTCTCCCAAAGTGTATAAGGAAAGTAAAAAATGCTATACATAATTTTATTGCAATAAGTGATATTTAGCTATATGAATTCTTGACTGGATTTTACAGAACACTGCTGAGTTTATAGTTGAGTTTTATAGCTTATCTAGAATTTTAATACTAGAAAGATTAATATTTTTGTAATAATACTATTTTTATATAACTATCGCATAAATGTTGTACTTTGATTATTATAATTTTCATTGCTGAAAGTAATTAATTTTAATTATATATTCATAATTATCACTTTTAATTTTATTAATTAACCTTTATGCTTGTTAAACTGATATTCAGTAATAGTAGAATGTGATACATATCGGGGAATTTTTGAGGATATCTGGAAATTAGGGAAATATTAGTGAATTTTTCATCTGACATCTGTAGCCACCCTGAAGTACTATTGACGCTAAATGAACAGACACTATTATTGATAATTTATGACTTGAGCAGTTTTCGTAATATCATATATTTTATTTTTTCCACAGGGAGCGCAATATCTCTCAAAGAAATTGAGCAACTCGAATAAAATTTAGAACGTTATACAAGATTTTTTTTTAAATCGAAAACATTTATTAAAAAATAATGATGCTAACACCTGTTGTAAAATTGAAAAAATAAAATAAACACATTTTACATTAGGGAACTTTGCAAGAAATACAATTTACAGAAGTTGGGCTTTTTTCAAACAATATCAAATTTCGAACCATGGGCCTTTATTATGGTGAGCTTCTGATCTCAAATAGAAAAAAAAAATCTGAAGGATAAACATGTTTTAAGACCTCCTGAATCCATTTTAAACACTTTTGGAAAGATAACGTAAGAAAGTATGCACCTACTGCTATAAAGTTTTATTTGTGGATACATTGTCTGAAAAGTCTGAAAAGAGAATATTTAATAATTCTCATGATGAGAACTTGAATTATTCAAATTTTAAGAATTTCGTAGCATTATTTCTTATAGAAAATAATTATACGTCCCAGATACAATAATGTTAGTATGTAGTATATGAGAGAAATTAATAATTTGAACTACTATAATGTATGTTATCTTATCACAACATTGTTATGGTTGTTGTTGTTGTTGAGACCCAGACCGTCCGACCTACCAGAAAGGTGTAAGGTAACTGTTTGGACGGCAGGGAAGTGCCACCAATTTAGACCGGAACCCAGTGGGGGAGGCATCCACAGGGACCGTACCCTCCTTCCCCTACCACCAACCTCTCGGAAGGACTTACGGACCCACATGTTTAACGTGATCGTACTCCGCGTGAACACGGCGGCAGTTTTGGCAGTGGCTGGAATCGAACCCGGGCCTACCGAGTGCCACTCCAGCGCGCTAACCAATGGGCTACCGAGCCCAACATTGTTATGGTGTCAAAAATGTGTATATTAGTTATGGTATTAAATTGTGCACATCAGATACAGTATCAAAATTGTATATATTAATAACACAAACAAGCCAAAAGCATCCTTAGGTGTTATTAAGTTGTTCATTAGCATCGGAAGAAAAAAAAAGGGGGGAGCAAATATTTTATTTCCTATTTCTCCTAACTTCAATGCGTTTCGATGGGTTCCCGGTGTGTGTGTGTGTGTGGGGGGGGGGGGGGTATGATCTGCAAATCACGCCCTCCTGACAATGCCAGTGAAGCTGTTGACAACTTAAAAAACTTACAACTACAGAATATTCTTTAGAATAAGTAATAATATTTCACGAAATCTGAAAAAGATACATCATTTTTGTCATTCTGAAAATAATTATTAATTGTAATCAGGGCCGTCTTTTACCATAGAAAAGCAAATGTGTGTGGGGGGGGGGGAGTAGAATCCGCTCCCTCATCCGTCTTCTGTGCTCAGATTGCTTTTTCATCTATAGAAGTTTCATTGGGGCATGCATGCATGGGCGCCCATAGAGAAGGGCAAGGGGGTGCACTTGCACCTCCTTGGACGTTCAAGACCACAAAGTTGGACATCAGGCTAAATATATTTAACAGGAAAAAAGAACATTACCCCAAAAATATCCTTGAGTTTGCCACCTCCTAGAAAAAGTTCTATGGGTGCTTATGATGGGAGGGGGGGGGGTAGAATTTACTTTTGTCTAGGACTCCGGCAACGATTCAGATGGTCCTAATTGCGATACAAATCGAACTAAATACTCAGTAAAATAAAAGACATTTGGCACCCTGGTACAAATAGTTTCGGGCGCCCTATCACATAATATATAGTTTTGATCAAGCCAAACATATGTTGAGCTCAACAGGCGCCCCATTCACGATCAGGGACCTACAGCAATCGTCATGGGCGCTCTTTCCCTCCTCTGAAAGTTCAGAGTCACAAAGTTGGGTATTAATCTAACCGATGTTGTTTCGTGCATCTAATCTTTAAATTTGCCCCACTGACGTCAGTACTTAGCCCCCATTCCCGACCAAATTTGGAAAAAGTTCTATTGACGCCCATGACGATAGTTACGTCCCGCTCTACGAAGGAGCGCCACTGCAAACATTATAGAATATGAATATATGAGAAAACTCGCATTCTAGATATCTTTACCCACTAACTCTAATTAAGAAATATTAAAACTTACTTCATACACGAAGATTGTCCAGTTCTTTCACAAATGCAGTTGCCGTCCGATTTCCCATGCTATGGAAACGCGAGATTAATAAATATCAGTGGTGAGTGCAATCTTTCGACGAACCGTTCCGGCATGCGAGTCTTATCTTATTGCGTCGTAAACAGATAGCGGTAGAAAGAGAGTCCAGTTAGCGGAAAAGCATCGCTCTCTCTATAAACCACTGAGTACTCTATTTCAGCCTCTCACAACCGCCGACTTCCGTGTCTGTGATTAAAGTGAAAGTGAAAGTTGGCTTGAATGAATTGGCCTTGGTCTGTGACGTACCGTCATGAAGTAGGACGGATCGATCGTTCCACAGACTATTATATACTAATATAGTATTCTGTGGATCGTTCCAAGGCGACGAACGGGAAATGGTGGAGGGGGGGCGTTTTGCTATGAACATATTCTTGGCTTTCCCCTTCTCTCCCCTCCCCCAGACACTTGTTTCATTTTTCTCATAAAAAACAATGGAATATTATCTCTAACATAGAGTTCGTTTACTTTTAGAATATTTTTACGATATATTTTGCAGAAATAGATGCTAAGAATAACAATGTTTCTTTTAATTGATAAAATAATAAAGAGTATGAATGTTTTTATAAAATGAATGCACCAATTTTAGATGCATATTAAAAATACTTCTAACATTTTTACCGAATTTTAAAAAGAAAGCATAAATCTTCTTCTTTTCAATATCTATGCATGGCAAATAACCAATGTGGGTTCTAAAAAAAAAAGCGCTAGGGGTTAAGAACTATTTTCCATGCATTAACATGGGGAAAATGAAACTGAAGTCTACGAAAAGTACGCGCTGTAATTATTTGCACCGCGGTGCCAAAAGTCTCATCACTGCCTTAACCCCGCATTTATTGCGAAATCAAGTTCTTATGCAGACAGCACATATATAAGGAGTGGGACAACTCAGTAGTTGCACTCGGACGACCCGAGTTCGAATCCCGCCTCTGGCCAAACTGTCCACGTGTTTACGCGGAGTACTGTCACGTGAAATATGTACGTCCGTAAATCCTTCCGAGATTAGTGATATGGGAAGGAGAGTACGATCTCTGTGGATACTGCCTTCACTGGGTACCTGCGTAGATGTCCTATATAATAGATAGATCCCATAATCTTATAAAACGATCCACAGATCTTCCTTAGGTGCGTTGGGCCTAAACAGCAGCGTCCATGGAGGCTAAAAGGCTAAGCCTCCCCGGTAGAAAATCTAATTTAAGGTTTCTTTTATTTATTACAATCTTCAAAATAACTTTGCGAATATATATGTCTTTTCAGAAAACTATTACACTTTACTTACTTAAATTGACACGTTTTAATGTATTTGTACTGCTCCTGTAGATGCCGCCCCAACTGGGTTACGGCCTAAATTGGGGGGCACTTCCAGACTGTCCAAACAGATGCCTTACAATTTCGGGTAGGTCGGATGGTCTGGGTCGAAGATGAGGAGACAGCGCGTATATAACTGCGATTTTTTTTTCTTTTTACAATTAGGCTATATATATTTAGTAGGCTTACCGTTTTGACCAGGATTATCCTGGTTTAAAGGTGCGTTCCGGAAGTCCAGACCAGTTTGTCATTTTGTCCGGGTTTGAAATTTATCTTTTGGAATAAAGTTTTGGTGGAAAAGAATAATTCTTATAGACGATCGTAAGAATAATTCTTATAGACGATCGTAATTCGCCTAGACGATCGTAATATCACATTGATTGTGATTAAAACAGCTGCAGAAAAATTAACGAAGCACTTTAAATTGCTGTTATAACCGTGAATGAGTTATTGGATGAAGTGGTGATTACTAAGAAATGCTAGTCTCCTAACTTCGTGGAAAATAATGAAAATGAAACTGTGAAGAAAAGAAAATATTAAGATTCACATTTTATCTTTATGGAATATTTTAATTTTTTGACGATTTTTTCAAAATTTCAATTTAAAATTTAGGGGAGTTCTGAACATTCGATTGCGTTGTTGTTGTTGTTGTTGAAACCCAGACCGTCCGACCTACCAGAAAGGTGTAAAAACATTCGATTGCGTGTAAAAACAATAGACTTCCAGTATTCACTGATTGTGATTTTTGTACCAAATTTTGTTCGAATCGCTTCATTCGTTCGTGCGATAGATCGTCTCCACAGACTCACTGACACACACGCATATACTTTCACATACAAGCAGACAAGCACACACAGACAACACCACAAAAACGTTCGATTCGTGTTCAGGGATGCTTGAAATGTGCTCTCCCGTCGAAAACTCGAATTCGAATTTTCGACCCCGTCACAATACTTTTCTTATACATTAATGCTCTGTACATAAGGAAAGTAACAAGTGATTATAAGATGAGTTGTATATAAGAATTGCTGAATTTTTTTCAAGCAACATTATTTAACTCTGGAGTCTGGAATAAAAGTGTATGAATCAAAATATTCACAGCTTTTACATAGGGGCACGGCAGCCCTGTGGTTAGCGCGCTGGAGTTGCACTCGGTAGGCCCGGGTTCGATTCCAGCCGCTGCCAAAACTGCCGCCGTGTTCACGCGGAGTACGATCACGTTAAACATGTGGGTCCGTAAGTCCTTCCGAGAGGTTGGTGGTAGGGGAAGGAGGGTAAGGTCCCCGTGGATGCCTCCCCCACTGGGTTCCGGTCTAAATTGGGTGGCACTTCCCGGCCGTCCAAACAGTTACCTTACACCTTTCTGGTAGGTTTCAACAACAACAGCTTTTACATAGAGAGCCAGACGATTTATATTTCGATAACGTCATTTGAATAAAGTTTATTGTTTTCGATGAAGTTTGAAGTTTTCAAGTAATATAAATTATTGTAGTTCTGTGATAATTTTAAAAATATCACGGCTGAATGCATCGCATTTTAGAGATGCGATACATTCGGCGGATTGTATTTCAATTGGAAAGTGTTTCATAGTCAATGCTTAATGCCCGATTGATTTTTCTAGTTATTTTTACTTTCCCTGCAATACATGGTAATGTATAGGGAAAGTATCGGAATCATGTCGAAAATCGCAACTCGAGTTTTCGACGGATCTACACGTTTCGAGACCTCTAGAATACGGAAAAACTATTTTTAGCGTGATGTCTGTGTGTGTGTCTGTCTGTCTGTGTGTATGTGTGTCTGTCTGTGTGTCTGTGCAATGTATGTATCCACTCTAACTCAAAAACTAATGGACCGAATTTCATAAAATTTGGTAGGTAAGATCCTTGGGTGTGACCCTGGTGCTGATTAGTTTTTGGTACAAGTTGGAAAAAAAGAATCCGCCTTTTTTGGGAAATGGCCCGCAAAAAATCCCTAATATCTAATAAAAGACTGCGTATGTTCAAATGTATCAATTAAATGCTTGTTTTATACGTAATTTTTGACGAGGAAAAGAATAAGAACAACTCTATTACTCTAGGACTAACCGTTCTCGAGATATTTCAGATTTTTCGCATTTTTTTATGCCGTCTTTGGAAAAATGTCCAATTGCCAAATAAAAGCAGAAATTAAATTAAAAATGCAAAATTAGTGTCACTTTGTGCAATTGAACTCAATGAGTTCTTAAAGAAATGAAGAAAATATGAATTTGAGTCTGCAGGGAAAATCATGTGCTGCCCACATCAGATTTTTTAATTTGGGTCCCTGGTTTTATTATATCTCCTGACATTATTTCATCGCACTTCGCCACTTGCTTCGAATTGACATGTTGTTTACGTTGACGATTAGCCCACGCTCCAGAAAACTACTCCCCTCTCATCGCAATGAAACCTATGTATCTTTTTTCCTAAAACAAAAAAACAAAAATACTGATATCTATTTTAGTGCTCAATAGATAAACAGCGCCTTTATCACTCTATCAGAAAACTGGTTAATTCACACTACAGGCCGCTTTCCCGGCCACTTATCTTGCTGTTCATACCCTAGGCCTAGGGCGAGTCGGGTGGCCTAGGTCTTCAACACCACAGGCCGCTGCAGAAATAACGTCCGATTCAGAGTAGCCCAAGGCCATAATACAGACACTCTCGAAATTATAGTGTTGTCAAATGGGGGCGGGCACCCATGGGGGCGGGCACCATTCGAGTAAGGGGCTGAACGTTAGAGGAAGCCTTCCTTCCTTCCTTCTCTTTTTACTTTGACTGCAATACATGGTAATGCATAGGGAAAGTATTGGAATCATGTCGAAAATCGGAACTCGAGTCTTCGACAAATCTACACGTTTTGACACCTCTAGATTACGAAAAAACCATTTTTGGCGTGATGTCAGTGTGTGTGTCTGTCTGTGCAATGTATATGTATCCAATCTAACTGAAAGCTAATCGACCGAATTTCATAAAATTTGGTAGGTAAGTACCTGGTGCTGATTAAATTTCAGTACGGTTCGGTATGAGAGAACCTGCCTTTTTTTACGAAATGGCCCACAAAAATCAATGTATCCACTCTAGTTAATCCACAGTGATGTACGTGGATGGAAAAACGGGAGAATTCCACATTAATTTCAACCGTAAAAGTGTAATAGAAAAATTCATGCTATAGGGAGAATGCTTAAGCTAATTGTATATTATAGCGAAAACGCGTTATGGGACTACCGCCTTATGAGTGAAAGGGCTGTCGCAAATTTTGTTCTGCGTTATATGGAAACCGCATTATGAGAGTATCGCGTTATAGGTATAAGGAAAGTATTGTGATGGGGTCGAAAATTCGAATTCGAATTTTCAACGGGCGAGCACGTTTCAAGCATCCCAGATCACGAATCGAACATTTTTGAGGTGATATCTCTCTGTGTGTGTGTACCTCGACCGTATATGGTATTTCCTCGACCATATATGGTATGACCGAGGAAAAGAGGAAATGTTGGCAGATTATGTTAATTTTAGTAGCGTGGGATAAAATTTAATGTAGTTGCAATATGTGCTGGACGTGAAATAGGTATAATAATTATGAAAAAAAAGGGCGCGTTATTGGGAAAGGCTTAAAATCTTTGTATTATACATATACATTTCATTGAAACTTTTTAATCGAAAACTATGCATAAACTACGGTAAGTACAATATATATATATATATATATATATATATATATATATATAAAACAGGTAGGTTATTTTTCTCTGGATCGTACCAAAATCTAATTGGCACTAGGGTCACCCACAAGGAAGTTACCTATAAAATTTTATGGAATTTGGTCAATTAGTTTTTGAGTTAGAGTGGATACATACACTGCACAGACACATACACAGACGTCATGCTAAAAATACATTCATTGGGTTCTAGAAGTCCCAAAAAATGTGGATCCGTTAAAAACTCGAGTTGCGATTTTTGACACGATTACAATACTTTCCCTATACATTACCATGTATTGCAGGGAAAGTAAAAATTGAAAACTGCCATTAATTTATTTTCATTGTAATTCAGTTACTACATTTTATTTTATTTACAATCTCGTTAAAATGAGCAGCATGGAATTTTTTTTTATTTGCTAATCTTGACCCTTGGTTTTATGGCTCCCCAAATTATTTTTAAATCTCAAAAAGGAAACCTATATTCACCACCCATATATATACATCCTAAACTCACGTACAATCGAAATCTCAAATACACGAGCACAATCATCTGAACAAAAGACAAACAAAAAAGAAAAGAAGAACAGGGAGAATCAAAGAACAGGATCACTATTATAATTTTCACCGGTTGGTGGAGTAATTAGTGCAAACCGCAGAGATAAAAAGATTTGACTCTTGAAACGTAGCGCTATCTGGTCTGAGGGTATTAATTTCGCAAAGGCTTTCTCCTTTCTTTTGAGAGTGTTGCATGATGGATGCTATTCGCAATAATTGGTTTTCGGTTCTAGCATTGGCGGCTCGTGCCCAAAGGGCGCAAGGCATGTGACTTCCTCATAAAAAGCCTTTACATTATTATTTTTATTTATATAAATGCATTAAAAATTTTGGAAAAAAAAATTTGCATATTTTCAAAATGTTCATCCACAAAACTATAGTGCTGCCATCTTGTAACATATTTAGCAACTAAAATCGACTATGTAGTTGCTGAATGCGATATAAGATGGCAGCACTACAAGAATCTTCTATTCTGGTTTCTTCGTAGAGCAGCGAATTCAGAGTGACCCAGATAGACCGAAGATACATAGTTTCAAATACTATTGTGAGTTTGAATGAACGAATATGAACATTGGCTATTTTCAAAGCATTATCTGCCGCGTATCGTTGAGCGGCTGTCGCCAGAAAATAAGCCAGTTTATCGTGGGTCTTCTAGAATTGACATTATTTCGCTATTGTGGCTGCGCTTAAGAATATGAATTTGACGGATTCTGTTGTTTTCCAATATAATTTTTGGTATTTTTAAATAAATCCTTGAATAAAATGACCGTTTATACAAGAATATGTTTATTTTTAAAGTTATATAAGTAATTCTATTTTAAATCGTTCAATAGTTTATATTTTTAAAATATAAACGTTCATATATAAGTCCGATCAAAAATTTATTACAATCTCTATATTTATGTATATAAAGGGAAAGTGTGACAGGTTGAATAGTTAAATTTGTCTTTTTGACGGATTTAAATATTGAAAACATGCTTCAACTCAATTTTAACATGATCTACGTGTGTAAATGTCTGTTTATGCATGTAAGAATCTGTGGACACGATATCCAAATAACGAATGGGGCGATTTAAACAACATTTTGTACAATTATATTGTCTATGAAGTATGAAATGATATTTACATTTAGCTAGTACAAATATACAGAACGCACAGATGTTTACGTTTCTTAATATAAAATAAATAAATGGCAGTCATTCATGTAACATATTTCGATAATCAAAGTACCTGATCATTTAATGAAAACTATTTTTCATTATAAAATGTTTTTTAATATAAAATAAATACCTGTCAGTCAATAATATAAAATCTTTTGATAATCGATTACATGATCATTTTATAAAAGGAATTTTGTAATCATCAGAAATTAAATTATACAGTAATTTTATTATCAGTAGGAAACAAAGAATACCGATTTTAAAACCCTTGCATGCCCCGATTTTGAGATGTTGATAGTTAATTCATGAAATGACTTATACTCGTATAATAAACTTTACATGCGAAAATTGCAAATTAAATCGGTCAACTCTTTTCTCATGCAGTATTTTCGCATTATAGCACATTTGGAAACAATGTTGAATAGCGACGCCATCAATGTAGCCAGAAATACTACACACCAATCAATGTAATACGAAGTCAATATAACCTTTGTATATATTTGTTATAAGTGCATAAATATGAGTGCGATTATTAAGTTTATTGGCGCTGATAACAAAAGAACAAAATTTAAATATATATATATATATATGCGATTGATTTAACATTGTTTAAAGCTTTTTACACGCGATTATCAGAATTTTACAGAAATTAATTTACCTCGGAATGAAATAAATTTATATGCAGCTCTTGAATGTAAAAAATTATGAAAAACGGTAAATATTTCATAGATGCCTGTAAATCTAATATGATTCAACATTTCTTTCTGCAGCGAAGTGCAATATTCAACTATGAAATCTTAAAAAATAAACCTATCAAATTTAATTATAAGACTAGGAAACAATAATTTCCTAATACATTTAAAATATATAGTAAAAATCACTCTCACAGCAAAATGTTTAAAATTCTTGAATTTAAAATAAAACTTTATTATAAGTTTTATTATAAATTCAAGTTTTAGCAGCCAATTATCATTATACACAAACACATATACAAACATATTTTCCATTTATTTATATAGATATATATATCAGCGCCACTCTCATTGAAAACATGCTTCAACTCAATTTTAACATGATCTACGTGTGTAAATGTCTGTTTATGCATGTAAGAATCTGTGGACACGATATCCAAATAACGAATGGGGCGATTTAAACAACATTTTGTACAATTATATTGTCTATGAAGTATGAAATGATATTTACATTTAGCTAGTACAAATATACAGAACGCACAGATGTTTACGTTTCTTAATATAAAATAAATAAATGGCAGTCATTCATGTAACATATTTCGATAATCAAAGTACCTGATCATTTAATGAAAACTATTTTTCATTATAAAATGTTTTTTAATATAAAATAAATACCTGTCAGTCAATAATATAAAATCTTTTGATAATCGATTACATGATCATTTTATAAAAGGAATTTTGTAATCATCAGAAATTAAATTATACAGTAATTTTATTATCAGTAGGAAACAAAGAATACCGATTTTAAAACCCTTGCATGCCCCGATTTTGAGATGTTGATAGTTAATTCATGAAATGACTTATACTCGTATAATAAACTTTACATGCGAAAATTGCAAATTAAATCGGTCAACTCTTTTCTCATGCAGTATTTTCGCATTATAGCACATTTGGAAACAATGTTGAATAGCGACGCCATCAATGTAGCCAGAAATACTACACACCAATCAATGTAATACGAAGTCAATATAACCTTTGTATATATTTGTTATAAGTGCATAAATATGAGTGCGATTATTAAGTTTATTGGCGCTGATAACAAAAGAACAAAATTTAAATATATATATATATATATGCGATTGATTTAACATTGTTTAAAGCTTTTTACACGCGATTATCAGAATTTTACAGAAATTAATTTACCTCGGAATGAAATAAATTTATATGCAGCTCTTGAATGTAAAAAATTATGAAAAACGGTAAATATTTCATAGATGCCTGTAAATCTAATATGATTCAACATTTCTTTCTGCAGCGAAGTGCAATATTCAACTATGAAATCTTAAAAAATAAACCTATCAAATTTAATTATAAGACTAGGAAACAATAATTTCCTAATACATTTAAAATATATAGTAAAAATCACTCTCACAGCAAAATGTTTAAAATTCTTGAATTTAAAATAAAACTTTATTATAAGTTTTATTATAAATTCAAGTTTTAGCAGCCAATTATCATTATACACAAACACATATACAAACATATTTTCCATTTATTTATATAGATATATATATCAGCGCCACTCTCATTGAAAACATGCTTCAACTCAATTTTAACATGATCTACGTGTGTAAATGTCTGTTTATGCATGTAAGAATCTGTGGACACGATATCCAAATAACGAATGGGGCGATTTAAACAACATTTTGTACAATTATATTGTCTATGAAGTATGAAATGATATTTACATTTAGCTAGTACAAATATACAGAACGCACAGATGTTTACGTTTCTTAATATAAAATAACTAAATGGCAGTCATTCATGTAACATATTTCGATAATCAAAGTACCTGATCATTTAATGAAAACTATTTTTCATTATAAAATGTTTTTTAATATAAAATAAATACCTGTCAGTCAATAATATAAAATCTTTTGATAATCGATTACATGATCATTTTATAAAAGGAATTTTGTAATCATCAGAAATTAAATTATACAGTAATTTTATTATCAGTAGGAAACAAAGAATACCGATTTTAAAACCCTTGCATGCCCCGATTTTGAGATGTTGATAGTTAATTCATGAAATGACTTATACTCGTATAATAAACTTTACATGCGAAAATTGCAAATTAAATCGGTCAACTCTTTTCTCATGCAGTATTTTCGCATTATAGCACATTTGGAAACAATGTTGAATAGCGACGCCATCAATGTAGCCAGAAATACAGAGGCTGTTCACACATTTTTTAGACGATGTATATTGTATTCACAAAACTAAATTACATAAAATTCTTGTGTTTTAAATGTTCTATTTGACATCCCTTATTCTGAACTATCTCTCGACACCGCAATTTCCAGGATAATAATGCCTTTTGAAGTATCAGAAAAGGTATTCTATCCCATTCCTCCTGAACAGCTTTCCAGAGTCCTGTAAGAGTTTTGGGACGACGTTTGGATAATGCAGATTTTAAAAGTCCGAAAGGACAAAAATCCATAGGTGATACATCGGGAGATTTAGTAGGGATATCAGTGAAGGGTATGGCCTTGATACCAGTTTTTTGTTCCATTTCTTTTAGGAAATTTACAGTGGATTTTGATGTGTGACTGCTAGCTTTGTCCAGATGGAGTCTCACAGATTGATGGCACTGTGGGTAAAGCGATGGTATTTCATTCAGAAAAATTGGCGATAAAATATGTTCCTGATAGTATTTGGAGTTAATCTTGACATTTTTTCCCACTCTCTTTATTTTTAACTTGCCATTATAAGAAAAACCAGCAACAATCATGAATCCCTTAGAAAAACTTTCTTTCGATTCTTTGAACCATGTACTTAAATTTTTTTCTCCCTTTTTATGATAATAAATGGCTCTTTTTTTGTTGCAATCATTTAAATACACCCATGATTCATCTATTGTGACAATTGTTTTCCATTTTTCTTTGGATAAGTGTTTCTCATATATAATTCTGCAGCGTGTCCTGCGTTCAGCCATATGATTTGGAAGAAGACGATGCACATTGCGTTTTTTCGCTTTCTTAAGATTTAAATCAACGTTTATCATTTTGTTTACAGTGGACACCGAGCATTTTAATGATTTTGCAACTGTCCTTTGACTAGGGGGATTTTCTATTAACATTAAACAACGTACCTTTGCAATATTCGAAGATGTCCGTTTTTTCCTTGGATACTTGTTTGGAATTTTTGTCAAAATTGAGGTTCCAATTTGACTTTTTTTTCCTTTCCTGTTGACGATATTACCTATCGACGCTTTAGATATCACAAAACCATGACTCTCACATCGTTTTTGGATAACAGATTATGCATATTTCTCTTCGGAAAGAGCATAAATGTAGCCTTCGAACCACTGTTTTGTTAAAAACGCCATTTTTGAATAAAAACAAAACTTTCAAGCCGCAGACGATAATTTTGACTTTTAAAAACATAGTACAATTAGAATTATTTCTTTTGCAGCAAACGATTTTTTATTACCGCTTACCAAAATCGTCTAAAAAATGTGCGAACAGCCTCTGTACTACACACCAATCAATGTAATACGAAGTCAATATAACCTTTGTATATATTTGTTATAAGTGCATAAATATGAGTGCGATTATTAAGTTTATTGGCGCTGATAACAAAAGAACAAAATTTAAATATATATATATATATATGCGATTGATTTAACATTGTTTAAAGCTTTTTACACGCGATTATCAGAATTTTACAGAAATTAATTTACCTCGGAATGAAATAAATTTATATGCAGCTCTTGAATGTAAAAAATTATGAAAAACGGTAAATATTTCATAGATGCCTGTAAATCTAATATGATTCAACATTTCTTTCTGCAGCGAAGTGCAATATTCAACTATGAAATCTTAAAAAATAAACCTATCAAATTTAATTATAAGACTAGGAAACAATAATTTCCTAATACATTTAAAATATATAGTAAAAATCACTCTCACAGCAAAATGTTTAAAATTCTTGAATTTAAAATAAAACTTTATTATAAGTTTTATTATAAATTCAAGTTTTAGCAGCCAATTATCATTATACACAAACACATATACAAACATATTTTCCATTTATTTATATAGATATATATATCAGCGCCACTCTCTACGTATTGATCATGAGCCGCCACTGGGTTCTAAACAGAGACGGTGAGAATTTTAGATCTATAAGATACATGTAATGAATCTTACAGACGTGGTATTGGGATTCAGATCTGTTTCTCTAAAGCTAAAGTGCGTTCTGGTCGTTCTTTTAGCTCATTGATTGTTTTTCCTCTTTGAGCTTAACATAACTAAAAATTAATTGGAGTGTAGCTGGCTTATCTTTATTTTCTCATACCAGAATTTATTTATTTATTTATTTTTTTTAAATTGTACAAGAAAAAATTTAGAAATCGGCATTGTGGGTCTAAATGATTACAACATAGCGTGTTATCCTACATTTTAAAAGGCTTGATCTTTCGACTGATACCATATTTGACAATTTATCCCCCTTCACTTTAAAGAGCATAAAAAACTTTCGATTAATACGATACTTAACAATGTACCCACCTTCACTTTAAAGAGTATAAAAAACTTTCGATTAATACGATACTTAACAATGTACCCCCCCCCCTCCACTTTAAAGAGCATAAAAAATTTCAATTAATACGATACTTAACACTGTACCCCCTTCATTTTAAAGAGCATGAAATTTTTTCCGAAAAAAAACGTCCGACCTACCAGAAAGGTATAAGGTATCTATTTGGACAGCCGGAAAATGCCACCCAATTTAGACCGGAACCCAGTGGGGGAGGCATCCACAGGGAACACACTCTCCTCCCTCTACCACCAACCTCTCGGATGGATTTACAGACCCACATGTTTAACATGATGGTACTCCGCATGAACACGGCAGCAGTTTTGGCAGTGGCGGGAATAGAACCCGGGCCATCAGAGTGCAATTGCCGCGAGCTAACCACTGGACTGTCGCGCTCTTTATTTTGCACATTGAATGAGAGACTGATTCAAACTTTGGGGATATTTTTATAGGCAAAGTTCTCTCAAGAGTTTAATTTTTAATTTAAATTAGAAGCCGGCTGCATGGTAGCATTTAATATATCAGTTCCCATAGAAATTCACATTATAGTGGCATATATATTATAGTAAAGCAAGTTTTCTTGCTGCCATTGCAGGTATTAATTCTTTCATGTTGATAACATCTTTCTTTAAAATAAAATATAAATATCCGTTACTTCGTATCAAATTAAACAAATAAGTACTTTGAATGTTAACGATATTGTACGCAAATATTTGTTCAGAAATTATTTAAAAATTGTGCTTTGTGTACAGGGATAAAATGTGTAAATCCATGAAAGTAAGAAAGTAAAAAAAATTTTTTTTTTAACTACACTAAAAATTTACATGCACAATGATTTAAAAAAAATATATGCATCCTGAGATAGTTATTTAAAAACATCATATCAATTTCATACCAAATCCTTTTCAGACATAGAGATTGTATCGGTAAATTTTCTATTTTTATTTCATTTTAATAGATTTGAAAATTAAGTCTTTTTACACAGCTTTTTAAAAAGCAAGTAACTTTACAAGTCTTTTATTATTTAGTTTTTTAATTTTGAGGAGGATGGTTCAGTCACGACAACAGTCATGATGACAGATCAGTCATGTAAAAATAACTTGCGGAGACTGAAAAACAGAGTCCAAAATTTGCAAATATGAAGTTTCATGATACATATTTTAGCTAGGTTACATTTAAGACTTAAAGTGGTTCCAGATTATCAGCTGTCGAAATGAGGTAAGAAATAAAAAAATTAATTAGAAACTGCTGTACACAAAGTCCAATGTGTGGAGGCGCTCCATCTTGCATAAAGGTAATTGAATCAAGACATTGGTGCTGTTGCAGTTGGGGTATAACAAAATTTTCGAGCATGTTTTTGTACCCCCTGGCCGTCAAGATGCATGTCACAGGGCCATTGGGAGTAGACGCTTCGAAAAAGAAAGGTCCAAGAATTAATGTGGCTGTGAATCCACACCAGACAGTAACTTCCGGTGAGTGAAGTGGAATCTCTTGGAAGATACGAGGGTTTTCCATGTCCCAAATGCGACACAGTTATGGGTGTTGACTGTTGCACTTGGATGGAAATGCGCTTCATCGCTCCATAGAATCTGCCATGGCTACGATGCATCCACTTCAACTCTAGCCAGAAATGCCAATACAAACGTCAGTCGCTTCTCCCTGTCGATGGTCAGCAAGTGGTGATTGTGACTAATTTTGTACGGGAAAAAATGCACTATGTTTCTCAGTACGTTCCGCACTGTGCTGTAGGGAACACCCAAGTGTCGTGACACTCCACGTGCACTACTACAACCTATAATGTTATCTATTGATTGTTAAACAATAGCGGTGGCAACATCGTCAACGACATCTGAACGAGTCGATTTGCGTCCTCGAGCTTTCTGAACTCCAAGAATCGAGTGATGATTCTCCTGAGAGCTTGTGGAAGTAATGGTCCTTTGCGCAAATTCTTAAGTCGACGAAACTCTCGAAGTGCAGCTGCAGCATGTCCTTTGTTTTCATAAAACAGCTTCACAAGCAAAGCGCCGCGTTCTGGCAGTGTGACAGTCATCGCTGATAAGAATGAAAATTTCCCAGTTTTATCCTCTTTTACGCCCAGAACATAGTAGCTGCAAACTAAGGGTTTATGTAAATTTTTGTGCTTACAGTGCGAAATTGCAGTTACAATGACAGTTTAAGTTTCTTCACTTTTTTATCTTCTTCTTTTTATATCAGCAAAAAAATTAAAAAGGAAAAATTCCATATCGCATGTGTTTGTTTTTTGTGATTATTTTGTGTCTTTTCAGCATATTTTCTGTAGTACAGCGCCACCTATCGGTGTTTCTGGAACTAATTTTTTTCGCGTAATCCCTTTCCCCATGTCTTGAATGGTAGGTTTAACAATTTTGGAGCCTTTACACTGAGTAGTTCGATTGTATAGAGAGCTCCGAGTAGGGGTGTTTTAATTCTGACCACCCGGTATATGAAAAAGAATTCACACCACACGAAGATATTTTCTGCCTAAATTTCATGGAGGAAGCCGAGGATACCGTGAAGCAGTTTCTTAGTGTTCCAAATACTTCCCCACATTTTCCTCACTGACATAGTTAACTACATCAACACTCTCAAAAACAAGAAAAACCCCGGTCCTGAAAATATTTCAAACAAAGCTCTTAAATCCTGCACTATTAATATAATCTTTTACATCAATGTTTCAATCAATTCCGTTTTCGATCTCAATTACTTCCTCCGCGACTGGAAGCACGCCGCCATTGTTCTAATCCTTAAACCAAATGAAAATTTAAACTCCCCAAAAAGTTATCGTCCTATAAGACTGCTGTCTTCTCTTGGCAAACTGGCTGAACATTTCATAGCCATCCAAATCAACAATTTCCTTGCTAATAACAACATTCTCATCCCAGAACAATTTGGTTTTAGACAGCTTCACTCTACAACACACCAACTGCTCCGCGTGGTGGAGTACATCTCTGATGTATTCCAAAACTGGTCAGCAGTTGGAGGTATACTTATTGACGTCACTAAGGCCTTCGATAGGATGTGGTCCATCGGACTCGTATACAAACTCATTCAGCTCCGTATGCCACACTCTCTTACCCTCTTACAGCACTCTTTGTTTACTACTAACTTGTTTCATGAACATTATTGGCCCTTACTGAAGGACTAGGTTCAGTGGAAGACTGTGACCCACATATATGTTACCTGACTAGGGATACGGAGCTCAGCTCCAGGCGCCCTGCTATCAATAAATTTCTGGCTGGCTGGTATGTATGCCTGCATTATGTAACTATTTATTACCAGGCATGTGGTGGTTTGTGTAAAAAGATGCTAGTATGAATTGTTATAAAGGTTGGCAAATAATTGATCAGTTACACATGCAATATAATTTTTAGATATAGATATCTTTACAAATTCTTGGCCAGAAGAACAGTGGAAAGCTTGCTGATATTTTATAAACAGCAAAATTTCATTGTGTTCATCTAGCCATTCCGAGGTAATACTACTTGAATTTCATATAAAACAATCTTGAAATGATGTTAGATTACTGTTAAAAGGAAATCTGCGTTATTAAAATATAACACTTACTCGATTGATACTTCGTTAAAATATTATATCCAGCTCCATAACCATAATAGCATTATAGTGTAAAAAAAGAAAATAGGATGTAGGGGAAGAGAAGTGACGTTAGTGTGTCACATCACAATGGCCCGCCTCCAGTATGGGCGGAACGGAGGCGGAGCCGTAGTAAGTAGTAATTTGGACACCCCGTCTCAATATATGAGTCCGCGTACGTAGTCCTCCCCCACACCATCATTTGCTAGTGAAAGGATTGTGATTCATGAATATTGAATACTAAAGAATCCGAACTGATTGTTTGCAATTATGGATGAGTTTGAAAGCTATAAAAATAGATGATAAACTGGCATAGAATTATCTTTTTCAGAAATATGTGCGTATAGGAATTTAAGTGAACAAAAAAAGACATTTCAGAAATACATAACTTTCGTATGCTGAAAAAAAAAATGAAAAACCATTTACATATAATTTCTCACTAAATATTATTAAAAAAAAATTGATTATGCATAGGATTTTATATTCTACGAATGTGAAATATATCAGAAAAATTTGTTCAAACAAGTGTAATAATTCACTTTAGTTTTTGTATTACGAAATCAAAAATCATTTAGATTAACACTTGTTTATAAACATTCTAATAAAAAATGGAAGTATCACAAAAAACAGGTACTCAGAAAAGAAACTTAAATCAATATTTACTTACAAATTTTGTGTGTGATATCATTTATGTGTAAAATTTGTCAGTCATTATTTACTCAGAAAACAAGCTTAGATCAACATTTACTTACACATACCAGTGGAAAACCATTTATGTGTGTAATATGTCAGAAATCATTTGCCCGGAAAAATTATTTAAATAATCATTTGCTTACACTTACTGGTCAGAAATCATTTGCATATAGAATGTCTCTAAAATCATTTACTTGGAAAGATCAACATTTGCTTACACAAACTGATAAGAGACCATTTATGTGTGAAATATGTCAGAAATCGTTTGCTCATAAACAAACTTTAAATCGACATTTGCTTACACATACTAGTGGGAAACCATTTGTGTGTGAAATATGTCAGAAATCATTTACTAGGAAATCAGATTGTGATCAACATTTGCGTACACATACTGGTGATAATAAACCATTTGTGTGTGAAATATGCCAGAAATCATTTTCCTTGAAACAAAATTTAATTAGACATTTGCTTACACATACTGGTGAGAAATCATTTGTATGTGAAATATGTCAGAAACTATTTACTCGGAAATCAGATTGTGATCAACATTTGCGTACACATACTGGTGAAAAACCATTTGTGTGTGACATATGTCAGAAATCATTTGCTCAGAAGCAAACTTTAAATCAACATTATCTTATACATACTGGTGAGAAACTATTTGTGTGTGAAATATGCCAAAAATCATTTGCCCTAAAAAAAAAATTAAATACACATTTTCTTGCACATTCTGGGGAGAAACCATTTGTGTGTGAAATATGTCACAAATCATTTGCTGTAAAACAAATTTTAAAGATACATTTTCGTACACATACTGGTGAGAAACCATTTGTGTGTGAAATATGTCACAAAACATTTGCCCAAAAAAATCATTTAAATCGACATTTTCTTACACATAGCAAAACTAGTTTTGTGTGAAATATGTCAGAAATCATTTGCCCTAAAACAAATTTTAAATACACATTTTTAAACACATACTGGTAAAAAAGCTATTTGTGTGAGAAATATGTCGGGAAATGATTTACTCAGCAAAAAATTTAAAATTGAGATTTGGTTGCACATACTGGTGAGAAACCATCTGTATGTGAAATATATCACAAATCATTTGCCCAAAAGAAAATATAAATAAACATTTGCTCACACATATTGATAAAAAATCATTTATATATGAAATATGCCAGAAATCATTTTGGCACAAAATAAGTTTCAATACACATTTAGGGTAAAAACTCTAAAATTTCATTGGTCGCAACAAGCATGTAGTATTTATTTCATAAATGGCAACTTCATTTACTTCATTGGCTACTTTTATTTAACATTATTTGTAGCTGAACAATTATTAAAAGAATCAATAAACATTGAACCCATAAAGATTGTGTTTTTAATATCACTGCACACTTTAAGACTCCCTAAAACCTATAGGAGTCTTATAATATAACAATAGTTGCCAGATAACTAATGTTATATTATAAGTGCCTGGTAAGCAGCTAATTTTTATTCTTCACTGTAGTAGCCCTGGAAACATTGTCAATAGTAGAATTATGATCATTTACTATGATTATATAACACTCTTCCCTGCTTGTATTTTCATCACCAATCAGAAATGTTTATATATTTATTTTTTTTCATAAAGTTTAAACTCTAATTACGAAGACTTATATTTGTTAACTGATCTTTGTATTACCATTTGTATTGAGAGTGGCAGAAGAATTTTTCTCAAAGATTCTCACAACTAGTGGTCTCAATGAAATTTTACCTTTATTACACATACTGGTGTGAAATCATTTGTGTGAAATATGCAAGAAAGCATGTTTTACATATGCATTTACTAAGAAAGTTTATATTAGCATTTACTAAGAAAGTTTATATTAGCATTTACTTGCATATATTAGAACCTAAATCTCAAAAGCAAAATGAGGGTAATGCTATCATAGCCTAAACAATTTCTTTCCTTTGTCTGCCACTAAATGAAAGTAGCTGAAAGAATTAATCTTGGAGAATGTTCATTACAGAATTTTTGATAGTTTTAGATCTGGAAGCTATAGAGAATGAATGACACTTAGAACTGGCTAATAAATATGCTGGATGATAATTTTTTTTAAATGCTCATGTATTCTTGATTTGCTAAAGATTTTGTTTATTTATACTTTCTGCATTATGTTTAGTACATTTATACATGAAAATGGGCTTAAATTTGCATAAAAAGGATTTACTATTCAAGTGTTCTTATTTTAATAACAAACTTATAAACATTATTAAATATTTAGTTTTAACAGTTTTGTAAAAACATGCTCTAAAATTGCATGATAGTATAATTAAGAATTTAAACTTAATTTATTTTTAATATCTGGTAACCAACCTCTCCTAAATTTATTCAAATTTAGTAATTCAATTCATTATGATATGTATGTTAACAATTTTTGACTTTAAGAAATTAAGTTAATATGCAGTAAAAACTAATTTGGGTTATGTAGAGGAAAATAATCTTAACTAAAAAATAATGTAACCAAATTTTTTTTTATTTTTTTATTTTTAAAATAAAATATATATAATAATTTAGCTAGGTAGCCATTTCAGCTAAATTTATCAACTAACTTTAACAGACATATTATCAAATCCCTTTAAAGGCTGCAGTGAATGTGATAGGAAATAAGATTATACCAAAAATATTGCCAGCAATCTATTTTGGAAACTATATAGACTCACTTCAACTGAAAACAAATAACATTTGATCAAACTACTAAAAAATTACCAATCAATGAAACTTGAGTAATGTTATAAATTAAAAGAAGTAACCCAGTTTCGGAAGCTATATGAGTTAATCTTATCAACTACATGGAATCCAATCAAACTGCCATAAATTACAAGTAAATATGACTGGAATTAAAAAGAGTATTCAAATAACATGCAAATAAACTACTTAACACTAGAGCAACAGAAGCTGCCATTTTGACTGCATAACTACTTTGAGAAATGATTCCTCTAAAATGGCTAACCCCAGCCCATTGAAATTTTATGACTTTTCTTATTTTCTTAAAGTAATAATTAAAATAAGAAAAGTCATAAAATTTCAATGGGTTGGGATTAGCAGTTTTGGAGGAATTATTTCTCAAAGTAGTTATGCGGTCAAAACAACCACTTCCGTCGTTCTAGTGTTAAACAGTACCCAAACATAAAAATGTAATTTAGAAGAACATGAACAAAAATAAAGAAGTAGCTGGTTTTGAAAGCTATATCAGCTAATATTTAAATTCAAATAACATTGATCAAACTATTTTAAAACACTAGTGAAGAGAAAACTGGAATTAAGAAGAAAAAACAAAGTTTAGAAAGTTATAAGAGTTAAATTTTAAAGTCATGGATATGTATAGAGGACATTTTTTCAGGCTACTGAAACATAAGTAAAGGCTGACTTTTCATTTATCATATTATCAGAATTCAAATAAATAAATTCTCCTTCCAAAGAATCTAGTTTAGATGTAGTGCTGGCATGAGCAATGATTTTAGCCTGAGAAAGTTGAAAGGAATAATTTTCAAATTAACAATGATAGGAAATGAATGACTTGGATGTTTCTCGCTTAACGACCATCCTGGAATGTTCTTTGATACATTCCTCGAGAGCTCGCTTTGTCTGACCAATACAGGCAAGTTACACTGACTGACAAACAGAATAAATACCACTTTTACATAAGTGTGGAATAACATTTTAAACGGATGGAAACAGGAATTTATGAATGTGTAAAAACTACTTTAAATTTGAATCTTGATAAAACGCTAGAAATTTTTAAAACTTCAAAGACTATAAACAGGTAAAACTATCAACTTTTTAGAGGTGAAATCATTATCAGAAGAAAGAGTGGAAAGTGGACTTTGTGGTTCTTTCACCAAAGCTTTATCCCGTGTTCATGCGGAGTACGATCACGTTAAACATGTGGGTCCGAAAGTCCTTCCGAGAGGTTGGTGGTAGGGGAAGGAGGGTACGGTCCCTGTGGATGCCTCCCCCACTGGGTTCCGGTCCAAATTGGGTGGCACTTCCCGACCGTCCAAACAGTTACCTTACACCTTTCTGGTAGGTCGGACGGTCTGGGTTTCAACAACAACAACCAAAGCTTTATCAATGAAAGATGGATTAAAATCCTACTTTTAGATAAAGGTTTCTGTGACTTAATTTCAGAAGTTATGGAAATTGAATTAGAGCATAAATGTATAGTACAGTACACCTATGTGTAACATGCAGCCAATTTCTTTTGGCGAGGATGATGTGGAAGAAAATGTGGAGCCAGAGAAATATTTACAGAAAACAGAAGTGCTAAAAGAAGAATCTTTTCTGGAAACAAGAACTTCAGAGAGAGTTGACTTCATTTCAATTTCACGTGTAAATTGAATATGAGGGGTACTTAAAATAATGTAAATTGAATATGTTGAAAATTTTAATTGGCTTCTGTCAATGTTACCAAAATGATTTTGTATCAATGACATTTTGAAAAATAAAACTCCAGTAAAATTCAATAAGTTTATTCAATTTTTTTAGGCTCATTTCTTTCATTTACAGTCTTTCAAAGCACTACAAGTTACTCCCTAACTATTTATAGCTAGCTAGCACTTCCAGTTTTTGGTCTGATTTCATCAGGATAGGCTTCACATTAAAATACCAAATAATTTTACTAACTTCCTTAGTGGTATATAAATAAAACTTTTACAATATATTGGATAAGATTAATGTTAATCTATAAACTTGCCTAACTGCACATAAATATGTACTTAAATAAATTTAATTTCATCTATTCTGTTCAAATCTCATCAATCATTAAACATCTTTAGAATTCCTAAGTTCATTTAACTTTCTAATTTTTTAAAAATATAACAAAAGATCTGGGGCTTTTACATAAATATTTTCCCAGGGAAAATATTGGACTGCATCCATTGTAAACACATTAAGCTACAACACTCGTGACATTTTAAATATTACAGCTTCTCCACTCATTGGGTAACACAGGTTAAAATGATAAAATATCAAATTTATAACCACTATACTTCGCAAACAAAATCCAATTATATTGGGTTGTTTTGTTGCGCTTACAAAGTGCTACACATTCTTGCTTATTGTTCATAGATAGCACATTTAATTTTTGAGATATAAGCATTACAAATTTGTAAAATGGAAAATTTTCAGTCTTCCTCAGTTTGACAAAATGATTACTCGAAAACCATAGGAGATTTCTAAAAAATAAATATAAATCTAGAAACTAGATTTCTTAATACATATTTTTGTCACTTACTATTTATATTTATCTTTTGTAGTTTAAGATTTATCAAGTGAAAGTAAGAAATATGAAAACAAACTAACTGAGACAAATAGTTTTTAAGTCCTTAAAAAAAAAGAACTCAATTCAAAACCCAATTATATACTCTTGTAGGACTTTCAAAGAGCTATAAATTCTTGTTCATTGCTTAGAGCTAGCTAGTAGTTTGTTTTTGAGATGTAAGCATTACATATGGAAAAATTTCAATCTTCAATTTGACAAGATTACTCGAAAACTACAAGAGCTTCTTTAATTATATATATATATATATATGCAGATCTAAATTTCCTAATTCATATTTTTGTCGCTTCCTATTTATAGTTTTGAAGATATTTCGAACGAAAGTAAGGAAATTAATAAAAAAAAAACCTCATTCTGACAGATACTTTTTAAAGTTTTTTCAAAAGAAAAAGATTAAAATATTGAGATTACTTTTATATATTCATAACCTGTACCATTTCCTACAAAACAAGAAAAATTATTTACATTTTATCTATTATGTTTGGCGATATAAGCATCCAAAATGTTTACATTTTTTGTAATGTAGCATTACATTTCTGTCACAGTTACCACAAGTATAGATGTCATTCACATAATAATTAGTTGCGGTGCCTGCAGCTAACTGCTGGTTATACAAAAATAACTGATTAAAAATAACCCAGTACATTTCTAATTCTCACTAGCTATATGGACAGGTTGTGCCCAATGATAAACACCAAAATTGCTGAAATCAGACAGATTTAACCTAAAGTAGAAGTATATAGTCAGAGCTGTTTGCTCACTACACAAGCAAATCTCGTCTAACTATTGCTACCAAGATTTACAATTTCATGCAAAAATATCTCCCATGAATGCTTTCATGCAGCATGTGCAAAATAATTTGAAAAAACTCCTATGTATTCAAAAGTTTTTTGAGATAACCACTTGAATTTATCATTAATTCCATACTGTAATAAAATTAGGTTTTGTATACAATTTTCAAAAAGTAAAAAAGAATGGTAAAAATAGAAATTTAAAAATTTTCCTACCTATTTCTTGTCTTTCAAAAATATGTCTTCCAGAATACCTGGCAAAAACAGGCAATTAAATATTCCCTTCTGATGGCCATAAAGAAATTAAATTTTTTTTTTTTATTAAAAATTATTTTAAAAAATAGACAAATTTTAAAATACCTTTTAAATATATTTAAAAATTTGCGATTTTTGTATTTTGATGGTTTCAATTCTTATTCACAATGCATAATTTCTTCATGTTTTATCCTATTTAACATTTAATATGAATTCAATGTTTTAAAAGTTCTCAGTAAATGAAATTTGATAAAAACCTAACGTAAGTTTTCTTAGAAATTTGAATAACTTTACTATTTACGATGTAAATATGTTTTGATAAAATTTAACAATGTTTTAAATTTTACTATAATCGTTCATAACTACTACTGAGTTACACTACCCCAGGACATTGATATACACTCCACAAATGGTCCAATACAATTTTATTAAAAGTGAAGGGAAAGTCGATTGATGGCCTCTATTGAATTAAAATTACTTGATAACATTGCTATGCACCCGAAATGTTGTATCCTAGTCCATGCTTTTAAGGGAAAGTCAGTTTATGGACATTATCAAATTATACTACCTCAGAACACAGATATACACTACACAAACTGTCCAATATAACATTTTTTTGCACAGTGTAGGTAAGGTGGGTTGGTGGTCTCTATATACTACTTGGTTACATTGCTATACATTCCATTCATAGGATGCTATGTTTTTTTAAGTGAAACTTCTATTGTCACAGTAGAGCAAGATGAAAAGTGAAATGCTTCCATAAGCTAGAAGCCGAGATTGGAGGGAGGAGAAAATGTTCCTACTCTCTCATACCTCCTGATGAAATACACTCGTTGGTTCATTACTGCGATAACGGTCTCACTTTACCTCGTGCACATCACACACTGCAATTGTGTAGTGGGTACTGTCCATATATGTTGTATAGGCTGAGGGCTTTCTCAGTATCCTATATTGACAATGTATTTATGAGGCATTGTTTTGTATTTATTAAGTGTTTGTTGAATTTTGTGAGTTTTAATATATGGATACAGTGAATTTATGGGTAAAATTGTTAAGAAATCTGGAAAAATTACCAATGATTCTCAGTGATGTCAACATTAATTTTGGTTCTGAAGCACAACCACTAATCACACTCTTAGATGAAAAATTCAATTTTAAATTAAATACTGATCTAAAAAGCAGATCACGTGGAGATGCATCATACCCCCCCCCCCCCCCATGTTATCAATTGTACCACTATACTCAAAGGTTTTTTATGATAATAGTAATAATTAATAATGTTATTGTTATTGTGTTATATATTGTAACTAGGGCAGGAATTCATGGAAAATACATAAAATTAGCATATCATTTGTACATTTTTCAATAAAAGTTAAATGAAATTCCAACACAGTGAATGAACTTTAAATTATAAACTTTTTCAATGCAATAATTAAAATTGTGACATTTTAATTAATTTTTCTTGCATTTTACATCCATTGTAAAAGCCCATACCATAAATATGTATTTTCGTACATTTTGTGTACTTTATAAAAAATTAAGCTTACAATATATTTAATCATTTTGTGGGCATAAATAGATATAATTTAAATAGGTTAAAGAGTTAATAAATTATGCATTCATTGTTTTGATGCATTCATTAGCATTTGACTTGTATGGGTAAAACTCTGATTTAAAATCACAATCTTTAAGAGGTAAAAATTGCATAAATTTATGATGCAATAAAAGCACTGCCCTAATTAAAACTTACATAATTTATTCAAAGGTGTAAATAGTGCAAATGGATTGCATATCGATATTAAAGTATAGAACAATGATATTTACATATTGCAATTTTAATTTGTTGCTTAAAGTGCAATTTTGCTCTTCTGTGCACTGCTATGAAACTTTTATTGATCTGGCACAAACTCATTTTCCAGTTAAAAGATTTAAAATGAAGGAAAAAATTGAAGTTGATTTACAATCACCAAAATAACACAACAGTATGACTAAGGAAAAAATATTGCAGTGCTGCAGCAAAGAATTTTTTACTTAAAAGCACTACCTGCTGGAAGCTTATATTCCATCAGTAAAGTGGTAATTCAGGCACACAACTTGGTATGCTGCAGAAGATTCTGTCATGGAGTCACATACGCAGAAGCATTAATTTGGTCCAAATTTTAACAGAAACTTCATTACCTCATTAGGCAAAAATGTTATTACATTCACTGCTTCGTCCAAGTTTTTATTATAGTACCTCATTGGTTGAAATGAACATGAATGGAGGTGCAAGTGAACTGTTTCTTTAGGCTACAGTTGCTCGCATCTAATTCCAATTTTCCAAACAAAGTGTTACATTTTTTTGTTAAATGCAGAGGTATTTATTTTAATTATTCCTCCAATTCTAATAGTCTGGCCATACTGCAGCATTTGCCACTGATAGAAATAAATCCACTACCATTGAAGCAGTATTTGCTTGCTATTTATATAATTTACTGTCAAAAATATTTTGTGTCTTTATTTTAGTTATCATAAGCAATAATTTCACACTTAGAGTATGAATCGATTGAGACTGATGAATAAAGATTAAAATATTTAATTACATTATGTTTACTTAATTTATATACCACATTACAGTCAGTCAAATCCTAAAACTTATTCACATTCAGAAAAATTAATGGTTTTGATATGTTTAATAAAATTGATACAAATTTTCACTTTCAATGCATAAGAGTTCCACACAAACATTTTTTTTAAGTTTAGAGAAAGGTGGTTTATGGCCACCACCAGCCCATTGGAACTTGGGTATTTTACCAAATGGTTCATTATCTATATTTTTCACATACTATAGGAAAGGTCAATTAATGGCAACTATTGATATATAAAAATATGGACACAATACTTGGTATACCTCATGGAAACATCATGGTGGCTCAGAGTATATCATGGTAGTAAATAACATAGAGAAAATCATGTTGACCAATTACAGAGCCAGAATCTTGACTATACAGTCACATGACATTGAATATTATGCTTGAATAATTTCCCCCACATAATTAAAACTTCAATAAATGGACAGCATTCCTTCAGCCAAAAATTTTTTGGTCCGATTTTCATAAACTTTCTGCAAATAATTAAAAATGGGCAAGACAAGGTAAAATAGCAAAAGATTACCCCCCCCCCCCCCCATTCATAATATTCAAAAAGATTTTCATCCATCCTCTCTGCACTTACACTCTTAATATCCATAGACACAAGTGAGATATACACCTCCCCCATTCAACATTACTATTTCTTATATGATTCACTATTGAAGCATACATTACATAGTGCTATACTATCCCCTAACATAACAATTTATGCTCCCCTAAACCCCTAATAAAACACAGCTGTCAAACAAACAGTGAAACACACAATATTTTGAATAAAAAATATTAAATTAATAATTTTCTCAAAGCAACTGGGTATATAAAAGAAATTAAATTTAATTAATAGTATAGATTTTCTGAGTTATTGAATTTTCGATAATTTAGCAACATTTTCATCGACTTTGCGACGTTATGTCAATTTTGTGGCATTTTCCAAAAGTCATCAAGTTTGTTGCCAAATTGTAGCCAAGTGGGACAAACTGAACCTATGGAAACATAATTAATATAAACAATCCATTTATTAATTTTTTGAATTCCAATCCATTTCTAAAAATTAAAATAAAAATCCTATTTATATTTTGATTTTAAATTTGTTTGCTTGTGATCTTAAAGTGTTTTCTTACTGTCAACTGTAGTGTTTTTTTATAAGAAATATATATATATATATTCATAAATGAGTATGATTTCCAAATTAAATTTTGTGTATCAATCTATTTTGCTTTTCTGTCATACCTCCGGTCTCATGACGGATGGATAATTGGAAGTTGTAAAATGCTGCATTTAATTGAAACAAAGTATATTTCATAAAGCCATTTATTAGGATTAGGTATAAACAGTTGTAGTCATTCCTTTATCAGTCATATTTTTAAAGCAAATTAAAGAATAACAAGAACTCGTAATGTTTTTTTACTGATCAATTTATGTTTGCAATCAGGGGGTAGAGAAACAATTACAGCATGAGTAACTTTGAGTTAGGACACTATTACAATCAGTGAGAAAGGTCATGACATTTATTAATATCTACATATATATACATCTTTCTGAACATGTCCTATACTCTATCACAATTGCTACTAACTACAAAACAGTTAGAATAAAGAGATGGTGTCGCATCGGTCCCTGAAGAGAGAGAAGTAAATTCTTAACACAAATTAACTAAAAATATGCATCCACATAGAAAATTTCAAAATAAGTGAAACCTCTCAATAACAGATACACAAGACCATGAATGTTGAGCACTATTTAAAAACTGTTAAATTAGTTAACCATATGCCAATAATATATGCCCATGGAAGTATTAATTTCTTTCAATATGTAGTGGCTTTTGCAACTCATACTCAGGCGGCAATCTGCTATTTAGAGATTTCAATCTGATATTTTTAAAACTGAACCAAAAGTATCACTATTGAAAACGATAAGATTCTAGTGCCTTTCAGAGTTTGCAATATAGAATTTTTTTTAGGTATATTTTCACTTCTTATCTAAATTTTGAGTAATTTTTTCTAAATGAGGAATATTTAAAAAAAAAATCAATGGGCAATAGGAGAAATTATTTTCTTATATTTTCCTAAAAATGACAATACTTATTATCAAATACAATATTAATAAAAACATATGTCTATAGATGTTCTCTGGCTTTTATGGAGTGAGTGCTCTTTTTTTTAATTCCAAAAATGATCATTTTGCATCTGAAATTCATTGGTATCTATATGCTTCTGCTTTAAGGTATATTTCTAACAGAGATTTTTATTCACAAATACAGATGCATTTTATTTATAAATAGTTAAATTTTATTACCATATTTATCAATAGGATATATTTATATTGTTTGAAAAACAGTAAAAATTAATTTTATCGATAAACAATAAGATTGCAAGAGCATTATTTAGCAACAAAAATTTATCATATAAGTGTACTAGGGAAAAACAACTGCATAATAGTATATTAAAATTTCAAAAAGGTTTATTAATGTATCAATGCATATTTTTATTGCAGAAAAACTTCTAACAACAGAATAGCATATGGTAGGGTTAAAAATGGAAAATAAATATATATACAGCAATAAAACAAAAAAAAGTGGAAAACTTCTTAAAAAAATTACATTTTATTGCTAAAAATATTATACATACTTTTTTACATTCGTAAAATTTCAAGGTGTAAATAGGTATTTCGGTGTGTACCAGAAGCATAATTATGCATTTTGGCGAACTGTAGTGCCACCTGATCACACAGAAATTATTTTCTTTAATATAAATATAAATTTGTTGTAAAATTTGCTCTTATAAAGCATCATAAATGTTCAAAAATAAATATTTATTTGACATTTCATCCCTCATTATACGTAATCACTTTAAAAGGACTATACAGTTATATGTTCCAAAATACCTTGATGTATCAATTTTTCACAATCAGTACGTTGTAGGAAATGCTAAAAAGATAAATAAAAATAGATATAATTAAAACAAAAAGATGCATATAAATTTTATATTTTGTAACAAATAGCAACTATAAACAGCACTGCTGGACCCATCTCGAGAATGGTTTGTGCTAGCATTCTAAAATTTGTGTCAATCATTTTCTAATAAAAAATTAAATAAGAAATGATTATTTATGTAATATTATTAAAAGTTCTGAACTTTTGATGAATTTTTTTAAAATTTCAATTGAAAATTAGGATGTTTTATGAACATTTGATTGCATTTAAAATTAATAGGCTTTCAGAATTCACTGCTTGTAATTTTTTTACTGAATTTAATTTAAAATGCTCTATTTGTTCATGAGATACAGTCTCTACAGACATCACCCCAAAAACGATCAATTTGAATTCAAGAATGCTTGAAATGCGCTCTTCCATAGAAAACTTGAATGCTAAATTAATGTATTTTAACCCCCCCCCCCCGCTTATGATAAAGTTTTTGTGATGCATTGCACTAATTCAGCAAGAAACCATAAGCGATAAGCAGCTTGAAAAACAAATTCAGTCTCACACACAAAAACTAGTTAACATATTGTATATATTGTGTTTGATTTCACAGATTATTTTCATTGCAAACTACAGCAACCTTAGAAATTGTAAAATGGAAAAGAAAAAGCTGCTAACATAAGGTTTTTTTTTTTTATATACACCCGGCTTAACATCCATAACACACTTGAAGCTATTAACAATAATTTTGTTTACCAACCATTGTTAAAATTTTCAGATTTTTCATTTTTATTTATTATTAAAAAGATTCTTTTAAGAATTTTCATGATTTTTCTTGGCTGATCGTGAAATTGCTACAACGTAGCACAAATCAAAGTGAAAATGCAGTTTTTGTAGCAGGTAAGTGTAAATGGTGCAATTTGGTGCAGACGCACAGACCCTGCTCTTTTCAAGTGATCAGCATAAAATTCATTTATAATTTAGCTCCGGCCACACAAAGCTGCAAAAGCAAAGTTCACAAATACAAAACCCAACTTATAAGGAGTGTTCCTAAAATTCGGAAGACGCAAAATTTGTAACTTATAGCAAGTTTTTGCTGCCATTGCAGATATCAGTTATTCCATGCTGACAAGTGAATGGCATGAAACTGGTCCAAGCAACGGGAGTGTTTTCGAATTTTGGAAACGTCCCTTATAGGTAGGTTTTGTTCTTAATAAATACTCTTCTGCAGTCTTTAGGTAGACTTTCCACTTACATATCATTTTAAATGTTAGTATAAAAGTTTATGAATGTTACTTTGTGTTCTGAAAACATTGCTAATTCGACACTGATATAATCATACATATTTCATTTGTCCCATGGATGTTGAGTAATTGAGGTTCCAAAATAATTGGAGAAATTCATTTTCTATGAAATATCTCTAACTGCAAAAGAAGAAAACCATAAAAGATTTCCATCTCTATTTACAAGAATGAAAAGATTTTCTCTTTATATTTTGTTTATTCACTATTAGTACTCAATATATACTTTGTATTTTTATACTATGATTGAATTTAATAAAATTAAAATAAAAACCAGTATAATAAGAAAACTTACAGTGCTATTTTTAGCCAGTATAACTGTGTTTCCTTCACTTGTTTCAAAATCTCCATAGTCACATAAGCATCTCACCTGGAATATCAGATATTTAAAATTAAAATAATTTCAGGGACCCCAACATAAAGTTTGTACAGAATTAGTTGGAAAAGTAGACAAAAGTATTAAAAAAAGTGACCTGCATTTTAAAAATAGACATATATATTTAAGTTAAAATATAAAAGTATTCTATTAAACAATTCCATCTTATGTAGAAACTAGGAAATATACCCAGCATTGTCCGGGCGCGGTAGCCCATTGGTTAGCGCGCTGGAGTTGCACTCGGTAGGCCCGGGTTCGATTCCAGCCACTTCCAAAACTGCCGCCGTGTTCATGCGGAGTACGATCACGTTAAACATGTGGGTCCGAAAGTCCTTCCGAGAGGTTGGTGGTAGGGGAAGGAGGGTGCGGTCCCTGTGGATGCCTCCCCCACTGGGTTCCGGTCTAAATTGGGTGGCACTTCCCGACCGTCCAAACGGTTACCTTACACCTTTCTGGTAGGTCGGACGGTCTGGGTTTCAACAACAACAACCCAGCATTGTCCCAAATTTAAAACAGGAATTCAATCAACTCATTAAATTTTTCGAAAGATGACAGGGCTGATATTGGATAAATCGATCTCTGCTGTAAATTACAGCAATGCTGGTTACAAAGTAAATTTAAATAATTGGACTTTTGCAGATTTCTATAGAAACCTGACATCTACCAGTCTCGTTCTTGGTTTCTCAGTTTGACATTTTTTTATTCAGGTGCTAGCATTCCAATTCAAAACCACTAACACGATGCCAATGAGCGAAGAATATTAGACCCTATTTACAGCTCAAAATTTAGTTTTAAAAAAGATGCAATAAAAATGAATTTTCTACACAAAGTTAAAAAACAAATTCAGAAAAATAAATAAATGCACTTTCTGATAAAATATTCAAAATAAGCTATTTAATATTTAAATTCGATCCAAAAAACACCCATAAAAGCATTTATCAAATATTTTTAATGCCGTTTACATATAAAAGTACATAAAGAAAGCTATTTCTTGCTTTTGAAACTAGTCATCGCTTTTTTTTTGTGTTGTACATTGCTTTTAATTAAGCTATTTTAGTTTTATTACATTAGTAGCAGCTTGAACTGTATACATCAAGGCCTTGATGGCTGTGCGAATAATCCAAAAAGTTTTAGTTTTAGCAAAGTGCAATAGAAACTAGTTTTAATTTTAGCAATGCGTATTAGGTGGCACTACCAATTAAAATTAGCCACTGTATTGGGGTAGGGACAACCAACAAACAGACAAACATCCTCTTTTATTTTATAGATAAGAACATGATATGAGGAATTTACTAATTATTTTTATTCATTTTTTCTCAACCAAACAAGCCAATTATGAATAAAGCTTATATTTGTTGGCATTGCATAACGTTAAAAAGTAAAATAAATTTCAACTGTAATCTTGATCGGTCCTCTATTTTAAAATAAAATATTACAAAGTACTAAAAATGACCTGAATACAAAAAAGTAAACTTTTTTTTTTTTACAAATTCGACTAAGATCTAAGAATGTTAAGTACAAAAAACTGAGGGATACCCCCCCTCTATTTCATAAAAAATTAAACACAGAAAATCCTTACAAGTATTCCCAACAATTATCATAATTAAACACACAGAAAATCCTGACAATTACAAATGTAATCCTGACAATTATGTTCCATTGTGCAAAATAAGTATTACTATTGCAATGTTCGGAACCTGCAGTCACTTTTTTAGTTTCTTTGAGCATGAGATGAAAGTTTATTAATTATGTTGATAATCATAATGTGCCATTATAAATATGGTTAAAACCAACTTGTGCTTGACTAATTTGTAATAGTGATAAAAAACATTTTTCATTCCAAGATCAAGCTGATTTACCAATTACAGAATGTAAAAATGGTTTTATAGTTTATTAATGGCAAGAATTTTTCCATATATATTTATGCCAAAATTTTTTTTTATAACATCTAATTCTCGCAGTCAGCTATAGATGGAACATAAATGATGACTGTTATGGATTCAGCATCAAATACTGAAGAGTGTTAGAAGGTTCACTATGCATTTTCACTTCTGGGTTAGACATAGTGATCATCTGTTAGAATGTGCGGCATTATCGGGGGAAGACACCCATGCACATTATTGGAAAGCTAGAGAGCTCATGAAGCAACTGGACACTTGTTCTACTTTTCAGATGTCACTGTATAACACATGGAGGTTAATAGATGTATTTGTCCAACTGCTTTTGCAATAATTAAAAAAAAAAAAACTAAGTTGAGTTTTTACACATTTTAGGTTCAAATATTTTCTTTGAATATTTATTTCATAGGATCAATTAGTTATAGAGCTTAGATGATAATTAATATGGATCCAGCATCAAATTTTTGAGGGGATAGAGTTTATTAAGGATTTTCACTTCTGGTTCTGGAGATATCACTTCCATATTTTTTCAAACTTTCATCTGACTTTACAAAAGGGGAGTACAAGAGTATAAAATCACTTAAAAGTTCAGTCGAAAATAACATGTACACACCACTTTCCACAATAAAGGCTCCAAAAAATTCTTGTTTTAAATCTGTTTACTCATTAACATATAGCATAAATTTAAAGTATATTTAAATCTCACTATATCTAAAGCTCTCTTAAAATTTTAATAAAGAAAGTAAATTTTTCCTATAATTTTATTTAATATGAAACCTGCTGTACCAAATTTCACAGTTGTACAATGCTTGCATACACATAAATATTATCTTTTATTATTTAATTTATTTTTATGATCCCTGATGTTTTGATTATAAAACAAAGTGATAAGGTAGAAATAAGAAAATTGACCATTACCGACATCCAATTTTTTAGGTAGGCAATTGCACTGGATAGTTTTATATCCAGTCTACTCATAGCTATAACTTTGCATAACAAACACTTTTAAATGAAACAGTGAATTTTGAGAATTCAAACTAATACAACCTGGACAAATAAAGACTTCGGTGGCTGCAAATTCATGAACAGATCTACTCCATTGCCAATGGAGGACATATAATTAGCAACAGAACGATTGTAATTGGAGAACCAATTTACCTAAATATTAAATAAAAAAAATTATTAATAACAAACAAAAACAATGGAAAATGTTCTCATACAGAACAATAAACTTGAAAACTATTCTCTACCTCTTATTATGATTTAGATCAAAACTAATAATGCGTATGTATAAATAATGAATCTCTAAAATGGCATTGTTTCACAGGGCCTGAAACGTTAGTTTGAATTATGGATTAAATTTAAATTAATTAAATTATTCTAATGTATTACATTTAGGATTCAGTTAAGTTACTTTCAAAATGTAATTATTCTGTCAATTAGTAACCAAGAACAGTTACAGTTATTTGTGAAAAAATAAAGTAACTGGATGTTCCTATTACTATTGCATTTTTAATAGATATTTTGAACCCACTGTGTCAATACAGGGTTTTTTACACATATTTTATTTTCTCTACAATGCATGGGAAAGTATGGAAATGTTGTTGAAAATTGCAAATCGTGTTTTCGACATATCTACACATTTTGAGCTGGGCCAACGACCGTACCGTGCTGAAAACACCAGTTCTTGTTAGATCACCGAAGTCAGGCAGCATAGGGCACGGTTAGTACTTGGGTGGGTGACCACCTGGGAACACCGCATGCTGTTGGCACATTTCGGGCGTGGTATCCCTGTGGTTTACGGGTTAGATTTGCATGCTGCCACAATTGCCGCCGTGTTCATGCGGAGTACGATCACATTAAACATGTGGGTCCGTAAGTCCTTCCAAGAGGTCGGTGGTAGGGGAAGGAGGATACGGTCCCTGTGGATGCCTCCCCCACTGGGTTCCGGTCTAAATTGGGTGGCACTTCCCTGCTGTCCAAACAGTTATCTTACACCTTTCTGGTAGGTCGGACGGTCTGGGTCTCAGAAACACATATTAAGCTAGAATTTCAAAAACTATTTTTTGCATGACATCTGTGTGTGTGTGTCTGTTTATCTGTATAATATATGGATCCACTCTAGTTGAAAAACTAATTGACCAAATTTCACAAAATGTGGTAGATAACTCACTCATGAGTTACCCTGATACGGATTAGATTTTTGTATGATTTGAATAAGAAATAACCTGCCATTTTTGCGAAGTGGCCTGTAAAAATGATCAAAATCTAAATTAAAGACCATATAGGCTCAAATATATCAATTAGATGCTTGTTAAATATGTAATTTTTGATAACAAAAAGAATAAGATCAACTTGATAACTCTAGGACTAACTATTTATAGATATTTTAATTTTTTTGCATTATTGCCATGTCACATGAAAATACACCCAGTCACTAAATGAAAACAAAAATTGAATTGAAAGTGAGAATTCAATGCAATTTTAAATAATTATCCATATTATTTTGTGCAATTAAACTCAATTTAATGAATTATGAAAAAAAAAGAGAAAAATAAATTTGTGTGTGTAGGGAAAGGGTTCTCCACATCAGATTTTTATTTAAAAAATTAAGCTCTTTTTAAACACCTTTTAAGGACTACAGAAATAAAATGGAGTAGTGTGAAAAAAATAGGTTACATTAATACATTGAAGTTTAATCAAACTTTACATTTTTTTTTTAATATCACCTGATTTCAACATTAATCAGAAATCTTGAGGAATGTTTATATTTGGTAGACTTTTGACAATATTTTATGCGAATGATCCCAAGTAAGGAAAGGTAAGCTTTTCATAAGTAGATTAGAGACTTTTATAAATGAATCCTAAAAATGAAAGAAAGCTTTTCTGATCAGAAGATCAGGCAGTTATGGATTTAATTGTACACTAAAATGAAATATATGTTACACAAAAGGCCTTACGATTGTTCAGGTACACTTTGATTTTGGGTGCTGCAGTAATCTATTATTAAACTCAGGAAATAAGGGTTACTAGAAAATATGTAACACCTTGACCCTTATTCCAGAAAAAATGGGAATAGGAAAAATTCCCCAGTTTGCAATCTGATCATAGACAAGAGACAACTTTTACTATTATTAGTGTAATTTCTGTAAGACAATTAAATACTTTTTAAGCACGTTGGTACGTATGTAAGCAGTTTTAGGTTCTTAAAAATTGAAATTCGGAATTAAGCAGTTTCTTGAGACTTTTAAGGACAGCAAGCATGTGAAACCGTATTTCAACTCTGTTCACTGAATTGTTTAACCAGTTTAAATATAATGTTTGATCAGTTAAATTTTGCTTAACTGGTTGAGCATGAATCATATAATTATAAAAAAAAAAAAAAAATAAATAAGCCTAGCTAAAAATAATGACTATAAGCATTAAAAGTTTGACAATTTGAGATTATTTTTACATGTTTAAGTACTTTCATAGCCCCCAATGTTCTGGTTTTTATAAGTGGTCCCTTAGGAAACCATATGACATATGTTAAAAACAACTGGTTTAGAGCAACAACTCTTTCAAATCTTCAGAACATTTTACTCTAGATAAACATCAAATTTAACAAAATGTTAAGTTTATGGTAGAAAAGAGAATAATATTTGAAAGTAATTTATTAGGTAGAAGGGGAAAATGCAATGTTGAACAACAATCCCCTTTCAATGCTCTGCTTCTTTCACGGAAGGAAAGAAGTAGTCTGAGGGGATGCATAAATGTTTTTGCTTAGCTCTAGTGATTCTGGTTTCTATCTTTATTTAGAATAAATAAATAAAAAATAAATTACAATGTTTTTTTATTTTTACTTAAACAAAATATAGGTGAATTTTAAAAAGTATCTACAAAATTTCAAAAGTATGTTCTAATGGAATACATCTACATTCTGCTTATAAACTTAACCTATATCTAATTTATCTATTAACAAGAAAGATCAATCATGCTTAAAGCATTGATTATGAAACATTTTCCAACTTCAATGCAATTTTATTTAAACATGTCTAAAATGCAATATATTCCTCGGTAATATTTTAAAACTTATCACAATACTACATTAATTTATTATATTTGAAAACTTAAACCTTCATCGAAAAAAATGAACTTCATTCAAATGAAGGCATTGAAATATAAATTGCCTGGTTTGAACATCTCTAAAATGTGATACATTCCTTGGTAATAATTTTAGAATTATCATAATACTACGATAATTTATTATATTTGAAAACTTCATCGAAAACAACTGAAATTCATTCAAATGACGTCATAGAAAAAATAACACGCCTGGCTCTCTCTATAAAAGCAGCATTTCATTCATAAATAATTTCCCATTCATGTCATTCATCACAATACTATAATAATAATTTTATTTAAAAATTAAGACCATGGAGGTACAAGTAATTAAACTCTATGTGTAAAACTTCATCGAAAAAAATCGTCCTTCTCTTTGTAAAATCAATGAATATTTCATTCATATCAGCTATGCAGACTCCATGAACTAAATGATTTTGTGTTAAGAAATACAGCAATTCTAATACAACTCTTTCTACATATTTTGCTGTTTACATTTTACATAGGTGAAAAATAGGCTTTGTTGTAGAAATAATCAAATTTGGATGAGCATTTAAACTCAAACATATTGTAATTGCGTTGTTTCAGTATGTAGATGCACAGAATTTAAGCAAAAATAAAGGGGTTTTAGGACGGATACAACACTCAATATGAATTAAAAAGAACTTAAAAAATCACAATTTTGAGACAAGATGGAGGCCATATATCATTTTGAAGTGGGTCACATGATCTTTTCATATGATTGTCATGTGATCTCTTCATATAAGAGGTGTTATTATTACTTTTATTTTTATGTAAAAATCTACTGAATATATTTCACTGAATTTTTTTTTATATATTTTATAGGACAATTGGAATATTACCGAAAATTTTCGAAGAATTTGTAAATTTTAAATTCGCTTAAAAAATGTTTGAAAAATAAGGTCCCATAGGGCTCAATGTATTTCATTTTTTCAACCCGGGTTAAATCCAGAACTAATTGGGTGATATTATTAATTTATATTCCCATAGGTCCTACAGACCGTCTAAACAACATACTAAAATTTCATTTTGATTAAATAATTTTTACGGCAGTTATCGTGCTAACGGACGGACAGACAGACAGACAGAATGAACAAAGTCATAAACACTTTTCAACTTTGTTGTAAAGTGTTAAAAAATGAAACTGTGCAGTCTATGAAAACTTAATAATACAATTTTAAATATTAATATAAATGTTTATATTAATGTAAAATGTGAGTTTATGGAATACTACAAAACTAGTATGGAAATGAATCTTGTGGCAAGATTATAAATATTAAGTTAAAAGAGAAAAAGTTTCATAATTAACTATCAACATGAAAATATTTAATCATTGCACTAAAACTAATAGATGTCATGTAAGCACATCATTTTTATCAGAGATTTATTTTTTAAAGATATCAACTAGCTAACATTTTGTTAATTTATCTATTTAAAGTGCATAGAATTAAGCAAAATTTACAAAACAAAATTTTGAATTTCAGCATACATATCAAATATCCACAACACAACTTCTTTACCAAGAAGGCACGAAGTAGGCGAACAAAAATATTGCATTGCTTGCAACAGATTACACGTCTTTGATCTAGATAATGAAACTGATGAGGGATCTTTTAATCATATTAATTTTTAATTAGACGAACTGATATTTTTATCACATAAAATAGCCTAACAGATTATTTTAGTGAATAAAAAGGTGTCTTTTATTTTTGAAAAACAAGCAAGATGAGGGTTGTCGAGCATAAGCAAGCAGGGGGCAAAATCTGCTAATTAATAAAATTTAAGACTGGATTTCAGGATTGATTAGCAATAGCATCAACTAAATTTCTTTTATGTATTTTATGTTTACAGATATGTTGCTGTATTAATAAAGTTATGCTGTTGATAATTATGTAATTAATGCATATTTTGCTAAAAACATTTAAAATATGTCAGAGAAACTACTTAAAATATATATAAGCAAATTTACTCATAGTTCTAGAAATATTCTAATTTAAATGGAAACAGAAATATGCAAAAATTCCTCAGAAAAGAAAAATTTACTTCAGCTTCAGATAAACAGGAACGGATTTCATATGGCAAAACAGCTCCAAAACCCCATCGTATTTCACGAATCATTTGAAGACGACTAAACCTGTATGAGAAAGACAGTACATGAATATTTAAAAATTTAACATAATAAACTACATAAAGAATGCTGCTAAAATAAACAATGCAAATTCAAGCAATTTTTATTTTTATGCTACACAATTGAAGTTTGTGATCATAATTTAAAAAGAAATATTTCAATTGCAGGTTTAGTTTTGTGTAAAAATATTAGAGCACGGTTATATGATAAAAACTAACCATTTGCACTCCCCTACTTTGTGCGAAATGGCAGGTTTTACATAATAAAAGATGTTAGTGTTTCTGTCTGTCTTGTCATCGCAGTGAAAGAAACTGCAGTAAACCTTTGGGTCTGTCGTGTGGTCTGGGTTTTTAACAGGTGCTCCACATCCCCATAATGTGTGCCTCATCAAGATTGTTGTAAAATTCATATTAGTTTAAAAGTAATTGAATTTAAAGTCAAAAATTCCATTTTCACTGTTCTGTCAAATCAAATCTATTCATTGCTATCACAGACGATAATTTGAGAGAAGGCACTTTGATTACATTAAGGACGTTTTGCCACTAGTGAAAAACAGATGAATACATTCAATTTATAGGTTTTCTAACTTTGTGAATTTAAAAGATGCCGTCCTAATTCTACCTTCCTAATTTGCCCAAATTCTACCTTCAACAGTTGTAGTTGTGTTATACAAACCATACTCAGCTTTCAGTCTCATTCAGCTGTTTTAAATAGAAAAAAAAAAAAAATCCCAAAAAGAACACCTCCCTCCTCCGATTTATAAATTTTTTGAACTAAACTCCAAGATTTTAGATTTTTCTCATTATTTAAGAGTTATGTCCCAAATGTATCAAAGTTTCAAGTTTCTACACTTCATTAGTTTGGGCTGCGTAAGTGCCAGGGACCATGCACCAGATTTGGTGTTTTGAATATGGAAATTGTAAAATTGGTGAAACAACTAAGAGTTTAGAGCAGGAAAACCACTAAATTGACGAAGTAAGCAAGTGTTTTGGAGCAGGAAAATCACAAATTGGCACAGTAAACTAGCTTTCTGGTGCAGAAAAATCACAAAATTGGCACTATAAAATGTTTTGGAGCAAGGAAATCACAAAATTGAGGCAGTAAACTAGTATTTTGGTGTGAAGCTACCATGCTATGTTATACCGCCAACACATTATAACACATCAAATATACAGTAAAATGAAAATGGATACATAAAATTTTGAAGCATACATCCTGTGGTATGTTGAAAACCCAGACCGCACGGCCAACCCAGGGGTTTGCGGCAGCAAGATGTGAGGCCTGGAGAATTCCTGTGGTATGTTGTTGTTGTTGAAACCCAGACCGTCCGACCTACCAGAAAGGTGTAAGGTAACTGTTTGGACGGTCGGGAAGTGCCACCCAATTCAGACCGGAACCCAGTGGGGGAGGCATCCACAGGGACCGTACCCTCCTTCCCCTACCACCAACCTCTCGGAAGGACTTTCGGACCCACATGTTTAACGTGATCGTACTCCGCATGAACACGGCGGCAGTTTTGGCAGTGTCTGGAATCGAACCCGGGCCTACCGAGTGTAACTCCAGCGCGCTAACCAATGGGCTACCGCGCCCCTCAAGTGGTACCGCGCCCCTCCCTGTGGTATGTGCAAAAATTCTTCTAGTTTTCATGAAAAACAATTTAGCAATTAAATACAGACACCATACCTACAAACAGCAAAGGAAATGTTGGTACCTATCAGGGGTTCTAAAGAAATTCATCCCTACAGCACCACTGCAGAAATTTTTAACAAGAAAAGTTCAAATCTTCAAATTTTAAACAACCAAATAAACTTCTAAAACACTCCAAAAATATCAAAATAAAATAATACCATATAAAATTTTAAAAAGCCTTGAAGTAAAACATGGTATAGCCCCAAGAACAAAAATTTAGCTGGTAAAAAAAGATTTTAATATAAATAATATGAGAGGAAGTAAGCTCTCCAATATCTTATCAGAAGCCCCAGAGAACACTAACCCAAACACCTTTTTCCTTCTCCTACCCGTTTTAACCCAGTAAAAATAAACACCCGTTCTTGCAAATGACACAATCATAAAAGAACCCTAGTCCTGAAAGCTACATTTATAAATATTGATTTTAGAGCAAAAATAATTACATATTAAACATGATACATTTGAATATGATGCAAAAATTTTAAACAAGAGTCAGCTTACATATAACTTGCTAATAATGTATATCCTTACACACATCTTGTTAAAAGTTTAAAATTGTATTTTTTTGCACCCCGCTCCGCTTATTATGGTGATGTTTGTATAACACATCATGCTAACATCAAGCAAGAAACTATAAATGGGGGTGGGGTGGGGTGGGGTGGGGGTGGGGGGGGGGCTATCAAACTGAAACTTCAGTCTCACATATGAACTAGTCAATACATTGCATAAGCTGTTTGATTTCACAGATTATTTTCACTGCCAACTATAGCATAGTAGACTTAGAAATTACAAAAGGGAAGAGAAGAAAAAGCATTTGAAAACAAGATTTTGCATAAACATCCAGCTGAACAACCATAATGCGCTTGAGAGCTATTGGCAATAATTTTGTTGACCAAAATCTTACGAAACGTTTTGAATATTTTATGTTTATTACTTTAAAAAATATTCTTTATTTTTATTTTTTGAGGAAATATTTTATTATTCAAATATTTTTATTGTTCTTTTTTCTCATGTCATAAAAGAGAAAAATGTCATTGTACTTTTTAAAAGTTATAAAAAATATTCATAATAGGAAACAAAAATAGTAATTTTACTTTTTAATTTAAGAGAAAACTTTATTTTGTTGCAACAAGATTTCTTTTAAATAAGAAATACCAAGAGACAATTGTTTAAAAATAAACAACTATCCCTTGCTGGACAACTTTGCCCAGCAGCTGACCGTTTTTCAAATGATTGCCTTGGTATTTTTTATTTTCTTTACAATCGATTTACAACTACTTAAAAATTATTTTATATAATTTTCAAATTTATGACAAGATTTTAGATGAATTTGCCTTGATAAAGAGAATTTTAAAAAACTTCAAACGTGAACATAATAATGAGTGATTTTTTGTAGCCTGCGTAAAACCAGGTTAGATCCAATGCGACTAACCCTACCTATTCAACTTCTACAAATGTGTTTCAAGCCAAATTTCTGCTAAATTCTTCAACAGGCCACATTTTATTATTTAAACTGTTTAGTCGTGGACAAATTAAAGTGACGAATAATGTATTATCTTTTATTAATGTTATGCGTCATATTAATCAATTTAAGTGATACATTAAAATTAAGTGCTAACATTTGTTCCTTCAGAAAGTAAATTTGTGCAATTTAATGAGAGACAGGTTTGCAAACCACAATAATTCGTTTGCAAGTTACCTAGATTGTTCAAGACACTACTCAATCTATAATAGAATTCAATATGGGAATACTCACAAATAGGTCAAAATGCATCTCTTGTTCCGCAACAAGACAGAATGGCGGAGTTGGACTGCAGCATGACACTGCATTTCACCACTGATGGATGCATTTCTAAAGAGAAACATTTTTAAAAATTATACAAATTGTAAAAAATTGATCATTACATTGGCATAAATATATATATATACATATATTTTCTTTTTTTCTAATAAAAATAAGGGTTTGGTCAGAAAAGTGCAATCAGAAAAATGCTTTATTAAGATAGTAAAGCACCATTTACATGCTTTCAAGGGAACCTTATAGCATGGGATAGCATGTGTGTTTCGAGCAAAAGAAATTTACATGGTGCATGAAGGTAAAAATGAAGGAGAAAGTTTTTTATATTATTATTTAGTTTGTATACTGTATAACTGATTAAAATTGGTCACAATGAAAGATGAGGGTATTAGAGACACCTGCTTTAAGTTGAGAAGCTAGCGGATCATCATTGATATTATAACATGCATGTGGTATATAATAACATGCACAGGGTCCGCGCTAGCCATTCGCCTACGCGCCAAATGCTAAAAGATCGCAAAACTGGCGATAAAAAAAATACTTTGGCGAAAAAAATGGCGAATGATTTTTTGAAAACTGTGAAAATTTCGTAAATATTTTTTTGGAAAGTAATATGGAATAAAAGTTCGATTTAATTTGGAATAAAAGTCCGATTCCAGACAAGTAGGCCTATGATATACTACGTGAGTTGTCTCCCGTCTGTTTTGGGGACGCTCGTTCTCGTGTGACAAGCTCCAAGTATTCTTTAATTCCCAGCACGCTGCTCCTCAAAACGGACGGCAGACAGCGCGCATTCCTGTCTCTCAAGCGTCCTTGACTCACCGCGGCAATTAAAACATTATCTGGATTCCGTCCGTTATGTGAGCCGATTTTTTTCGTTAACCCCGAATCGCACAACCGTTAACCCCCAACACAGTTATTAGATACTCTCCAATAAACAAAACAAAAAAACACTTTCAACTTAAAATCCTGCATTATAGTTTTAAGCAATCCGTTACAGAATTATTTCTGAAAAGAGCCATTTTTTTTCGAAAACGATCAGCCGTAATCAGAGAAACAAGTGATAAACATCGAACGAAAATGTATATTTTTTGATGACGCGTATACAATGGTAGTCCGGAGCTTCTGGAGGGCAGAGAAATTAGGAGTGTGTGATTGCGTAATTACTACCGCATCGTTTTAGGATCGATTGTCTTGCGGGAAAAAATAACTTTTAGACTTACGATGTTCTTTTTTTTTCAGACTCCGCATATAAATCGCCCCCCTCCTCCACTTTGAAGAGTTTTTTTTTTCTTTTTGTCACAAATTTCTTAACTTACGCGAGTATATTACGGTAAATAAAAAAGCATTCAATTTTAGTTAAAAATAAAATAGAAAAAAGGCAACTACTGATTATTATCACAGATGCCAATTTGCGTTTTGCTGTTTTTGTCATAAGTTGAATCGTAGTTTATCTTTTTGTTACGAATTTTTAAGCCTGCCTGGCTTGTTTTCGTTTCATCTTCATCATCATCTTTATGGTTTTTATAGGATCCTTACGCCTGCCTGAATTTTAAAACCGACATTAAAATTTATCCCTTAGATAGTTTTGGTGCCTAATTTTAAAGAAATATAATGATGGTACTGCATATAAAAATATTATGGATGTAACAGGAATTGGTTTCACATGTCCTATGACAATAACCATCGTTAAAAGAGGCTTTAGTAAACAGAACATAAATTTCATTAAGTAGTAACATCAGAGTAAAAAATCTCAGTGACTTGATTCTTATAAATAGTGAAGGGCCAGATATGAAAGATTTTAACTTTAAGTCAGCTTTTGAAAATTGGTGTATAGTGCAAAAATTCGATGCTTGCCTGGTTTATATGATAATGAAACTATGTGAATTATAGAATAAATTTGTCAATTTTGTAACTCATTGTGATCTTTTATTGGTAAATACAAGTTTAATTTGCTAATAGCCTGTTTAATGATTAAAAAAATGAAATCTACCTATCTTTATATCTTGTTTAGAATGAAATTAATATTATTAGCTGCATTATGGCTTAAAAGTAAAAATTTTTTTACCGATGGCGACGATAACTTTGACTAATAATCATGTAATTTGGCTAATGATTTTTCAATTTGGCTAATTTGTTGGCTAACAGTTTGAAATTCCTAGCGCGGGCCCTGCATGCATGTGGTATATTTTTTAAAGCGAACTTTCATACTATTTTCTATCAGTTTCTGAATTGTAGCTTTACTGGAGCATCAAGTTAGTCCATGATATTATTTGTTATTTTACAACTATCAGCACCTGTCATTACATTATGATAGAATTGATCGTACTAGTTATATGGTTTGTATCTCTAACATTAGAAAAAAATGTTAATTAATAATGGTGAGTATAAACTTCCTTCAGATAATCATATGTTTATTTCACACTGATATTATTAAAAACAAATTTCATGACTACTACTTTAATTAAAAAAAATATGTAAATGCTACATAAATTTTATCAATTTTAGCTAAAATGCTCAAGATTTTTATTTGCCAGGTTAAATTCTGATTCACTGTATCACTTCATAAAAATATTATAAATTATTTAAAAGTAGATAAAAACAGAATAATAAGCATTGAAAAACATACACATCAAGTTGATTTTCTTCAAATAGTGCCTTCATTTCTTCATAGACTTGTTTTATGACTTCATCCTAAAATTTTATACAAAAATTCCTATACTGAAAATGGACACAGTTTTAATAATCAAGCAAACTGTGAAACAAACTTTTTATATTTTTGGACAATAAAATAATATTATGGTATGAGCAGGGTTATCCAGACTCGGAAGACTAATTGATTTTTTTAGGGGGGGGGGGGGGGGGGGGGAGAACAACAGCATTAGTACAACCACTGAAAAATTAGTTTGTAACAACAGGGTCACGCTCATTTTTTAAAAAGAAATTCCCCTAGTTTTCTGGTTTTTTTCTTTTTTGTCTTCGGTAAAATTAAAGATAGTGTCTACTGCAATTTTAACATAATTTTCACGGAAAATTTTTCTTTTTGCTTAAATTATTTATTGTGAGTTTATGCAGGTAGATCGGAAGCAATAAAAAAAAACCCCAAATTTTTTAAGTATAATTTTTCAATTTTTCAAGATAAATATTAAAAGATTTATGAGGAGGGGGGGGGGGGGGGAGAAGAATAAATACCTGAAAATAAGCAGTCTTTTAAGTATTAATATAAAACAATATCTTCCTATCTTGCAAAAGAAAATACATGCTTAAGTTATGCTTTTAAAATTGTTTTGAACGATAATGTTTCAAGCTGGGGGACAGTCTGTTCTCTGTTTATGCAATTTCACAATAAAGTAAATAAATACTTTTTATATTATTTTATTTCAGGGTTAGAAAAATCAAAAAATTTCTACATGCCCTTTGGGTATGTAGAAATTTTTGAAGGATACTTGGAAGGAATTTTGTAATGATACACTGGATCTATTTTATTAGTGTTAATCAATCCACAAATTCGAAGTCAAAGACAAAATAAGCCCAAATAGAAGAAACAGAGGGTTATATATACCCAAGTCATGGATTAAGCATCCACCTGAAAAAGACAATCCTAAAGCATAATGAAGAACATCTCAGCTAATCCAAAATATTGAACTATCACACAAGATCGGAGTATGCCAAAACACAACAGAAATGCCTCAACAAAATGAAACAAGCCTAAATAAATTAACAGTTCTAACAAGATGAAAAATAAGTCAAAACAATACACAAGAACCATAAATGTTAATAAATGGGCAAAAACGGAACAAATATAAAAAGAAAGAAAAAAATTATCACTCCACCAGACAAAGGACAAAAATGGAAAACTGGACACATCATTAACTAAATTACTAGAATTTTTTCTAAATATAGGAGGTTTAAAGAAACCAAGATCATAGGTCAATGGGCATTTTTGTATAATACTTGCAGAAGAAAACTCAAAACAGTAGTCAAAATTAAAGCAATATTGAGCACTTATTTTATAGCAAGATTTATGAAATTCCTGTTTTCTGCCATAATGGGTTTTCCTGTAAACCCACTACGGCACAAGTTGTGTCCTCGCAATTCTATTGCTTTGCCTTTAACTCACCTGTTAACTATACAGTTGGCAATATTCTTTCTCGTTTCAAATCTAGGTCCTCTCAACAACATTAATTTTTCTTCACTTAAAGACTCCATTTATATCTAGAATAGTTGGGGCGTTTGTCAGTGGCAAAGAGTGAAGAGAATTTGGGGAGACATGGTCTGCCTTAACAGCCCACAACCTGATATCTCCCACTTTAATTGTACACTATTCATTTTATATATTTATTTCAAATAATGCACAATTAAAACAAAAGTGTGGAATGGTTATAATATATATAAAGTATTTTAATGTCTTAGTAAGAAAGATTATTGTAACCAAAATCATTAAATCAGTATGTTTTTAAATATTGTACCTGAACATGACCAAGTACTTTTCATCTTAAAACCTATCTTTTGTGCCATTTTACCTCATACTTGTTCAGAAATTGCTGCAGTAGCAATGATTGACAATAAAATTCTACTTGGATAATATGTTGCAAATTGTGACTATGGCAGGAAATTGGTTATATTGTCGATAAAATTTCCTCTCGGTGTGTTTTCGTAAGATCAGAAAACTGTTTTGTCTCCTTAAAATTAATATTGTAAAAAAAATGATGAATACACTAAAAAAGCATAATTTCTGAATTCTCTATAATATAACAGAACAGATTGTCATAGCTCAAGTTCCTTACCTATTCAGTAAAAAACTGCTGCATTGGTGTTAATCGCTAATGGGCAATAAAACTTCTCCTGAATAAAATCACTGTTCAATATCAGAAGCTCAGCCCATTTCTCATACGATTAAAATTTCTGAATCAAAAATATTACCGAGTATTTTTTAAATTAACATTTGGTCAGAAAAAACATCCAAATATCAGATGACTTTAAATCATTTTAAAAATTAAACATAATATTTGAAACAGAATGAATTATATTCTATAGGAAAATTCTAAAACATGAAATCAAAAAGTTTTGTATTTACAACACAAAAGAATTTTTCCATTACTTAAAATGGTGTTACTCATAAATATATATATCATGTATATACAAAAGAAAACTAATTAAAATCTTATTTTTAGATAAAAATATGTAATGAATATGAATCAGATTTACTTGGAGTGGATTTAAATAATCACATCGTTGAAGTTGTTCAATTAGTTCTAGAGCTTTATCACCAAGCATTTCGTAATTTAATCAAATGTAAAATAAATTTGTCATTCACTTTTCATAAAATAAAGATGCTTTAGTATATTTAAAAAAAATATGAAAAAAAAAAATTCAGCGAAAGATATAAATAACTAAAATTCAAATTCAAAACGAAAGGTTAAATCTGGCGCGAAGTTATGCTGCTAAAGAAATCAGCAAATGAGAATGGAACGATTCCTAATCCTAAACGTCTGGGAACAGTAAACACCATCAAGTGGAAAGACTCCTATCTATTAACGTAAACGCTATTGGTCGAATCAGAATGCAATATTTTGATAATTATCCGCAGCCTAGGGACGACTCATTGGTTTGATTCGTTCATTTGTGAATGAACACCCAGACATTTCCCCACAGATTAATATTGTATTCTGTGCATTGTAATAGAAATAATGTAATCACAACAATAATATGAATGATCAAATATGTGTTCGAGTTGCCGAAATACGATTTTCTTCTGAAGTATGTCAGAAAGGATTTAATCAAGTGGATGATTTGAATATTCACCTGGGTAATGAGAATCCTGAAAATCTACTTTCTTGCGAAGTGTGTCGGAAAAGATTTCATCAAAAGAGTAATTTAAATAGACATATCCTTACTCATAAAGTTGAAAAAACATTTACTTGTGAGGTGTGTCAGAAAATATTTACGCGAAAGTATGCATTGGACATTCATCTGCGCACCCATACTGGTGATAAACCATTTACTTGTGAGATATGTCAGAAACGATTTGTTCGAAAGGGGGATTTGAACAGCCATCTACGCGTCCATACTGATGAAAAATCATTTACTTGTGAGGTGTGTCTGAAAAGATATAATCAAAAGTATGAATTAGATATTCATCTACGCACCCATACTGGTGAAAAACCATTTACTTGTGAGGTATGTCAGAAAGGATTTACTCGAAAGAGGAATTTAAACATTCATCTACGCATCCATACTGGTGAAAAACCATTTGCCTGCGAGATATGTCTGAAAAGATTTATTCAAAAGAGTGATCTGAATTTTCATCTGCGCACCCATACTGATGAAAAACCATTTACTTGTGATTTGTGTCAGAAAAGATATAATCAAAAATATAAATTGAACATTCATCTGCGCATCCATGCTGGTGATAAACCATTTATTTGTGAGGTATGTCAGAAAGGATTTACTCGAAAAGGGGATTGGAATATTCATCTACGCACCCATACTGGTGAAAAACCATTTACTTGTGAGGTATGCCAGAAAGAATTTTATCAGAAGAGTAATTTAAAAGCGCATATCCTTACTCATAAAGATGAAAAATTATTTACTTGTGATGTGTGTCAGAAGGAATTTAGTCAAAAGCGTTATTTGAATAAACATATTTTTATTCATACAAGCAAAAAGCTGTTAACTTGTTAGGTGCGTAAGAAAATATTTAATCTAGACTAATTTAAATGGACATTCTTACTTAAAAAGGTAAAAACCATTTTCTTGCAAGGTGTGTCTGAAAGAATTTATTTAAAAATAAGATTTGAATATTCATTTCTGTACTCATACTGGTTAAAAACCATTTATTTATGAGGTGTGTTGGAAAATATTTGTCAAAAACTATTTAGTTGTGAGATATGATAAAAAAGATTTAATTGCTGGTTAGATAGGTATATCCTTACTTATAAAAGTGAAAAATCGTTTATTTTTAGGTGTGTCAGAAAGGATTTATCCAAAAGCATTTTTTAATAAACATGTTTTTGTTTATACAGGTAAAAATCTATTTACATGTGTGTCAGAAGGGATGTGGATGTACCTATTCAAAAGAGTGATTTGAATAAAATATATTTATACTCGTACAAGTAAAACCTATTAAATTGTTAGGTGTGGCAGAAAATATTTGATCAAGAGAGTAATTTAAATAGATATATATCTGTATTCATAAAGGTAAAAAATCATTGTCTTGTAATGTGTGTTGGAAAGAATTAATTCAAAAATGTGATTTGAATATTCAACTTTGTACTTATAGTGGTGAAAAACCATTTACTCCTAAAGCATGTAAAAAAAAAAGATTTATTCTATAGAGTGTTTTGGATAAACATATGTTTACTTTTTGCTGCCATTGCAGATATCGGCTGTTCCATACTGATGAGTACATAATGATCATGAAATCAGTCTATGATTGCTGGTATCTGCAATGGGAATATCTTCTAAACATATATTTACTCATACAAGTGAAAAACTATTTATTCTTGAGGTGTCTCAAAAAGGACTTATTCACAAGGTTTATTTAATGAGACATATCCTTGTTGATAAAGGCTCTCATCATCTGTTTATTTGTATCGTTTTGAAAAAGGATGTGTCCAAATGTATGAATTGAAGATTCATCTTTGTACTGATACTGGTGAAAGCTATTTACTCCTAAGATGTGTCAAAAATAATGTATTCGAAATCATAATTTGAATAATCACTTCTACTTATATTGGTGAAAAAAAATTTCCTTGCGCATTAGAAAAGATTTATTCAAAACGGTGAATCTGTGTACTCATACTGATCAAAAACCATTTATGAGGTGATTTAGAGAGGATTTATTCAAAAGCATTTTTTTAATAAACACATTTTTACTCAGAGGTGGAAAATAATTGTGAGGTGTATCAGAAAATATTTATTCACAAGTAATTTTTAAATAGACATGTAAAAATCGTTTACAAGCTAATAATTCACTTGTGTGTTAGAGATGATTTTTTTCTAAAATGTGATAAATATTTATCTCTTATCTAATTATTTCTGAGATGTGTCAAAATATTTTATTAGAAGAATGATTTGAACATTCATATGTGTTCCATCCATATTGTAAAATAAAAACATAAGGTAACTATGTCAGAAAGGATTTAATCGGAAGAGTTAAATATCCATATTCTTACTCATACATACAGGTGAAAAATTATATTTACTTATCAGGTGTGTAAGAAAAAATTTAATTGAAAAATTAATTTAGCTACTCTTATCTTTATACTGGGGAAAAAGTACAATAGATCTCTGGTCGCTGTGCTAGGCTCTCTTTGAGCCACTCACCTCTAAGTCATATACTGGGGAAAATCTATTTACAGTTATGTTGATTCTGCTTCCATTGCTCTGGACTATGGCAAATTACTAGAGATGCTTCAAACTGCTTCGAAACAATGTTTTTTGCAGAGATTTCATCCATCATGCTCCAAACTCTAATAATCATGACTAATAATGTTCACTGGCTACAAAATTTTTTATAGTTAGTTATAAAACAATTTCTCTATGGGTCAATTTTTCAAATGTTTCAATATGTTAATTTTTGACAGTTTAATTAAGTCAACAAACATTGGAATTTTTTTTTATCATACATTTCAAAGTATTAATGTGCTGTAATATCTATATATACTAATTGCCAAGTGTCCATCTGTCTGTCTGTCACGCTTTTTCTAGGCACTCCCCGAATAGATAGAGATTTGCAATTTGGTATACGGGTTGATCGTTCTGTAAAATCCACTGGAAAAATCGAATTTTGTGAAAATGTTCTGTAGATGGGATGCTCCACACCAAAACGTTCGAAAAGTGAAATGATAGGATAGCATACTTTGCCATAAGATAGAGACTTCAAATTTGGTGTATGGGTAAATCGTTTGAAAGGAAGAAAGTGTTGTTGATGTTGAGACCCAGGCTGTCCGACCTATCAGAAAGGTGTAAGGTTACCGTTTGGACGGTCGGGAAGTGCCACCCAATTTAGACCGGAACCCAGTGGGGGAGGCATCCACAGAGACCGTACCCTCCTTCCCCTATCACCAATCTCTTGGAAGGACTTTCAGACCCACATGTTCAACGTGATCGTACTCTGCATGAACATGGCAGCAGTTGTGGCAGCGTGCAAATCCAGCGCACAAATCACAGGGCTACCGCACCTGAAATGTGCCAACAGCACACGGTGTTCCCAGGTGGTCACCCACCCAAATACTAACCGTGTCCGATGCTGCTTGACTTCGGTGATCTAACGAGAACCGGTGTTTTCAGCATGGTTGGGCCATTGGCCTAAGGAAGAAAGTGTGCAATTTCAGATTTCCAATATTTTCTATTTAAGGGGGTGCCGCACACCAAAATGTTCGATTTACCGAATAAATGAGAAACGGCTCTTTTAAAATTTGATAGTGGCTTGAAATTGGGTATATGGACTAATACCCTTTAACCCTTTTGTGACGATCGGCACACCCGCGTGTCGGCTGCGAACTTGCATTTAAGGACGTACGACACGCACTCGTGACGGAGGAAACTTTACCGTAAACGGCGAGTGGCACGCATGCGTTTTTTCACATGGAACGTTTTAATTTGTCTACTAGATGGCGTTAGATGCCCGTGAAAACATCTTCAATGTATTTTGCAGATACATGACCTTGGCATAAGGAGGATCCATTGAATTATTTCTCCATTTGGAGCGGTGAAATATGATTTTGTAATATAAACAGACAGAGCAATTCTCGCAGCATCAACAATTTTATAATTGAGTTTGGGTTTTGTTTTGGTTTCAGTTTTATGATTTCGTTGGTGAATCATAGGAATATAAGAGAGTATTTTTTTTTTGTTTGGGTTTTAGAGGCAGTGAAATTATTAAGAGAAATTATTAAATTTAGAGGCAGTGAAATTATTAAAAGAATGGGAGCAACTAACGAGTATTTTGTATTCAGATTTGTATGAAAAATATACATCAAATAGAAAATAAATATTTCTTTTATTCCTGAAAAAAGTAGATTTCTGTGTTGAATAGGTGATTTTTAGTGACTTTTTTTCGAGAGTTAGGCTTAGCGCAAAAAAATTGCTGTCTCCTGGAAACAGTTCGGAAGCGAAGCACTCCATCTTTTGGGCCGCGGCAGTTCCTGAATGCCGCCATCGCGAAAGGGTTAAGGGGGTGATCTAGAGGAAAACGTTCAAAAGGTGAATTGATAAGAAAACATACTTCGGGATGAGATAGAGATTTGAAATTTGGTGTACGAGTAGATAGTTTGGAAGGAAGAAAGTGTACAATTTCAGTTTTCCAATATTTTCTACTTCTAAAGTTCTAAAGGGGTGTAGCACACAAAAATGTTCGATTTTCGAAATGAAGTAGAAATACCCCTTTTAGAACGTGATAGAGGCTTGATATTTGGTATATGGGCGTATCATTTAATAGAAAACCCAATAAGAATGGAGTTTTTCAAAAATGTATATTTAAGGGGGTGGGTACTCCACAGAAAAGATTCAAAGGGTGAAATGATAGAAAAACCATGCTTTCTGATGAGTTAGAGACTTCAAATTTGGTATACAGGTAGATAGTTGGAAAGGAAGAAACTGTGCAATTTCAGTTTTCCAACATTTGCTATTGTAGGGGGTGCCTCACACTAAAATGCTCGATTTCATGAACAACTGAAAAATGCCTCCTTTAGAGTATGATAGAAGCTTGAAATGTAGTATATGGGCTAATCATTTGATAAAAAAAAAAACCTAGGATTATTATGGTTTTTCAAAAATGATCATTTAAGGGGGTGCAACTTCTGGGTACTTCACCCTCAAGAGACAACTTTAACATTATGGGTATCACTAAAGATTCGCTTTGCAGGGACTACAAATACAGTGAAGAAACTGCTGCTTACATTCTCTGTGAATGTGAGGTTTACTCTGCTCATAGATTCGAACACATTGGTCAACATGTGATTCAACCCTGGGAGCTGAAGGACATTTCTGTCAAGTGCCTGCTCATCTTTGCATCGGCTACTGGTCTTTTTTCGTAGAGATCTGTTCTGTCTGGGGTAGTACAATAGACCTCCGGTCGCTGTGCTGGGCTCTTCTTGAGCCACCCGTATCTCATTTCATTTCATTTCATTTTAAGGGGGTGCAACACAGAAGACGTTCGAAATATGAAGTGATAGAAAAACAAGCTCCACAATAGGATAGAGACATCAAATTTGGTGTACTGGTAGATAGTTTGAAAGGAAGAAAGTATGCAAATTTCAGATTTCCAATATTTGCTACTTTAGGGAATGCTGAACGCCAATATGTTCGATTTTCAGAATAAATGAGACACGCTTTCTTTTAAATGTGATAGAGGCTTGATATTTGGTATATGGGCAAATCATCTGATAAACAACCCAACACGAACAGAGTTTTTCAAAAATGTTCATTTTTGGTGTGCTCCACAGAAAAACATTCGAAAGGGGAGATGATAAAATAGTATACTTCTGGATGAGATAGAGACTTTAATTTGGTGTATTGGTAGATAGTTCTAAAAGAAGACATGCACAACTTAAATTTTCCAATATTTTCTTCTTTGGTTCTGCACACTAAAATATTCGATTTGCCGAATAAATGTGAAACACGAATTATTAAAAAAATGACAATATTCAGGGGTTGCTTATTGCAAGACCGTTGATTTTTAATGGGTATTTGGCTAGTTATATGTTAAAATGCTTTACAAGTCTAAATTAAGTCTATAAACAGTTTGCATTTTGTTTAAAAGCTTCCTTGAATGCATATATTTTTGGATTGTAAGTTGTACAATATATTTTTTGGAGAAAAAATTATTAAATGCATGGTCGATAACAGTGTAATTTACTTAAAATTTTTGGTAGATCAGTAAAATAGCCCACCACAGTTTTTATCTAGGGCCAAAAATGTGCCATGTTGCTCCCATGTTTTGAAATTGTCCTTTCTTTCCTACCAAAAGTGACTTATTTTCCCATGTGCTATATAATAGACTCCTCCTAACAAAGCGATATAATCTACCGTGTTAATATAATTTTGAACCGTGAAATATAATTTTGAATCTAAATGATAGTGTAAGTAATTTAACTTGAATAAGGCTTAAAGTACTAAATGCTTATCAAAATAGTTAAAACATTTTTGTGATATTTAAAATAACTCTCAGAACTTAATAAAAATATCGAATAAAAATTTTCAATTGTTGAAAAATTTATCAGAAACATGATACTTAAATCAAATTTGAGATTAAAAAAAAAAAAAAATCAGAAATTTTCAAAGACATGATACTTTTGTACTTAAAAAAAAAAAAAAAAAGAATCACAACTTGATACTTAATAAATTCTTTTGATATTTTGCAAGAATTTCTATACTCAGCTTTTAGGAAAATGATTGTACTTTGCAGCAAAAATTAAAAAGAAAAAGAAAAAAGAAGATATAGAAAAATGATTGTATTTTGGCAAAAATTTTGCATTCTAGAAAATTTTTGGGATTTCAAAAGAATTCAAATGCACAATTGTATGATATTGTTAAAAGAACCATTTTAAAGATACGGGGAATTACAAAACACAATTTCAAAACACAGGATTAATATAATAAAGAACTAATCTTTATGTAGGATTACAACCATGACCACATTTTTCATAACGACACCTCCACATTTTCCTAAACTACATTCACCCAAATCCATCTAGCCAGATACCATTCGGAAACTTAAACAACAATCAAATTCCAATCAAAGAAAAAAATTAATGACCCAAAATTGTACTTTCTCAACAAAAACTGCTTAGCAAAGATAAAAAATAAAATCAAAGAAGAAATCAATATAGTGAGTAAATATTAGCTATTGTGGAAACACTTCTCAGCACTTCTAATATCACTGATAAATTCAGTACTTAGTGATGTATATTTAGATCACTTTATCAAATTTATAGAATGGGAAATCATCTTTTTGTGACTGTGGCATTATTTTATACAATCTGTTGTTACATTTAATACCGTATTAGAAGAAATGAATATTTTAAAATGTTCATTGAAACATAAAAATAGTCGGTATGAATTAAATTACTACAACAGATGGCAGCACCGAAAATGTTTTGAATTAAAATAAAAAATGTATTGTTGTGAATGCGCAATGTTCTGTTTGGTGCCTCCTCTTTCATCTGTCTCGATGGCTAGACAAAGAAACTACAGTGCACAACACGAGCCCAGGGTTGCCAGGATTTCCCAGTTAGAAGAAGGGTTGCCAGATTTAGCAACGTTTGGAATGTTCCAGAAAATTTTCGACAGAACGATTATTCTTTGAGATATAGATATTTTCAGAAGTTTCTATGGAAAGACTATAAAATGGACTCATCCCCCCGTATTGTGGTTTTATTGTTGAATTGTACATTTGGCAACTTTCCGGATGACAACATGTAAAACTATTTCAAAGTACCCAATTAACTTATTTTGTGCAATTCTAAATAAACAATTATCAATATTGATAGCATCCTCAATAAGCGATATAGTCCATATATTAAAATATTTTAATAATTTATTCATCAATTAAGTGTCATTTTGTTCAGGGTTCATTTTCCGGTTTCAGAGATGAATAACCATAACATTATTCCTGCTGCTCGCTCCACTTCTACCTATGATAGTAGTAAGTGGGTTATTGCTAGGAGGGTGGTTACTCTGGACAGGGTTAATTGGGCAATTAATTCTTTCAAACCCTGTAAAACCCCGGGGATTGATGGTATCATTTCGATTCTTCTTCAGGAAGGAATTGATGTGCTTGTTCCCATTCTCTGTAGAATCTACAGAGCCTGTATTGCCTTTGGACATGTGCCATCTACCTGGAGGCATACTCAGGTAATTTTTATTCTAAAGATTGGCAAAGATGATTATTATGAGGCCAAGTCCTTTAGGCCTATTAGCCTTACATCTTTTCTTCTAAAGACTATTGAAAAGCTTATTGACAGGTATATTAGGAAAGAGATTCTGGCTTCAATGCCACTGTCTAACTCTCAACATGCCTATCAATCGGGTAAATCTACGGATACTGCCCTTTACAGTCTCTCCTTTATACTGGAGAGAAACTGAAATACTAAGGAAATTGCTTTAGCTATTTTTCTTGACATTGAAGGCGCTTTTGATAAAGTGCCCATTGACACCATCCTACATGCTCTTGATGGGAAAGGTGTTGATATGACGATCTCTTATTGGATCAGGAATTTGTTATCTAATAGGTACATCTGTGCATCCTTACTTGGTGATAATATGACAGTGCATCCTTTGGCAGGCTGTCCGCAGGGAGGTGTTCTTTCACCAATTCTTTGGTGTTTAGTTGTAGACTCTCTTTTAGAGAATATAACTAGTTCTGGTGTATCCTGTGTCGGATATGCTGATGATGTTATAATCATTGCTAGAGGCAAATTTGGTAATACTGTCTCTGACATGATGTCCACTGCTCTTAGGAGTGTTGAGTCATGATGCAAAAATGCAGGTCTCTCTCTGTTAATCCACAAAAGACTGCTATGGTTGCGTTTACAAGAAAACATATTCTTAATTTTAGAGATATTTGCTTATTTGCTCTAAGGAGGTAAAATTCTTAGGAATTTACTTTGATATGGGTCCCAATTGGAAGAGACACTTTGAATACTGCATAACTAAAGCCAGAAGAACTTTCTGGTCATGTAGAAATGCTATTGGAAAAACCTGGGGATTGAATTCCAAGGCTATCCGTTGGATTTACTCTATGGTAATCTGTCCCATCATTACCTATGGCTCCATTATATGGTGGTCTAGAATTAGATGTGAAACTGCTAAATTTGATTTAATTAGGCTTCAAAGGATGGTGTGTATTGCAATCTCTGGATGCATGAAAACCACTCCTACTGCAACTCTTGAACTTTTGCTTGGATTGCACCCACTCTACATGCACATTGAAGTTGAGGCTGTCATATGCATGAACAGACTTAAATATCTGAAACACTGGAAAAATTACTCAAAGTACTTATCTTGGAGTAATCTGAACAGTAATGTTATAAATCATCTTTATTTCCATATGCCATCTGATGGCATTCTTGTCAGATATACGTTTGACAAGCCTTATGAAATTCAGGTCCCTTCACGGGATAACTGGAAGAGGACTCCTACCTACAATAAAAAGAAATGTATTGTATGGTATACTGATGGCTCTAAGCTAGGCACTAGTACTGGTGCTGGAGTATGCTGTCCGGATGATGGTACAAAATTATTTTACCCTCTTGGCAGCTACGCTATTGTCTTTCAGGCTGAGGACTTTGCTATTCTAATGTGTTGTGAATTTGCTCTGACAGAAATTACAGGAGCAACCAAATCCTTATCTGCTCTGATAGTCAGGTTGCTCTTATGGCTTTAGGGAAGTCTACTATGACGTCATCTCTTGTCTGGGAGTGCTATACTGCACTTCGTAAGATTGTAGCAACAATCAAGTCATACTTTACTGGGTGCCTGGATATTCAATCATTCCAGGTGATGAATTGGCTAGAAAAGGTTCAAGTACACCTTTTGTTGGTCCCCAGCCAGCTTTGTGTGTTCCTAATGAATTGACTAGAAGAACTGTTTATGATATCTTCAGAAAGCTTCAAAGCGAGAACTGACGTAATACTAAGGGCCAAAGGCAGGCGAAAGAACTAAACTGTAAGTGCCCCAGTATGCGTCAAAAGGAATTATTCAAGCTCAGTAGAACTGGCATCAGAAGGGCTATTGGGCTCCTTACTGGGCACTGCACCCTTAAAAGACGCCTAAATATTATGGGTGTCATTAAGGATTCGCTACATAGAGGCTGCAATTACAGCGAAGAAACCACCCCGCACATACTATGTGAGTGTGAGGTGTTCTCTGTCCACAGGTTCGAACACTTGGGTTGACATGTGATCGAACCCTGGGAGTCGCAAGACATTCCTGTCAAGTGCCTGTTGAATTTTGCTTCGGCTACTGGTCTCTTTTCTTAGGGACTTTTTCATTTAAGGGGATAGTACAATAGACCTCTGATTGCTGTGCTGGGCTCTCTTGGAGCCAACCGCCTTCATGTCATTCATTCATTCAAGTGTCATTTTAATTAATTTAGCATCATTATTGCAATTTTGACGATATTTTCGTCAATCTGGGGTGATATATCAATAGGTTGGCGATATTTTGTTAGATTATTCGTCAAATGTTACAAGCAAATGGCGAGAAGAGCATATCTTATATACTAGAAGGTATGCCCGTCATATATGACGGAAATCAGAATTTGCGAAGCATTACTTCCCATTTGGGGACATTTTTTATCAATTTGTCGAAAATTTTGTCACTTTGGCAACATTTAAAATAGTCATCAAGTTGGTGACGTCCCTCTAAATTTCTCGCCAAACGTTATGGACGGACGGAGAATGGGTTATTCTTATACTCTACTCTTATATTCTTTCCAAGATATTGAACTTTCATTAATTAGTCGTCATTTCATTAATTTAGTGTCGGTTTCATCAATTTGGTGAATTTTTATCAATTGGGTGATATTTTCATCAATTTGGCAACTTTTAAAAAGTCAGCAAGTTGGAGATATTCCGACAAATTCGTCATCAAAATTTTGCCAAACGTTACTAACGGAAGAATAATTATTCTTATAGTAGTTACTTATATTCATTCTAATATATTGAATTTTCGTCAATTAGTCATCATTTTCATTGATTTACCATCATTTTTATCAATTTGGCAACATTTATAAAACTCACCAAGTTGGCGATATTCCACCAAATTCATTGCCAACATCTTGCCAAACGTTATGGAAGGAGAAATAAGTTACTCTTATAGCAGATAAATGATTATTGGCATTCAGATACAAAAGTATTATCCAAAGTAACTTTTCTCATGAATGGAACAAGCTAGATACACTAGACTGATGTCAATAAATTTATCGCATGATATTGCATATGAGAAGTAAACATATTTCACAATAGTTAATATATTTTTTAAATTTATATAATTTTTTGATAAATTTACTTGAAAAATGTGCAATATCTTGAGAACGGTTTATGCTAGCATTCTAAAGTTTGTCAATCGTTTTCTAAGGATCAATTACATAAGAAATATATATTTGTGTAACTTTATTAAAGATTTTGATTTTTTGATGATTTTTTTCAAAATTTCACCCGAAAATTTAGGGAGTTCTGTACATTCGAATACGTTAAAAAACAATAGGCTTCCAGTATTTACGGATTGTAATTTTTGTACCAAATTTCATTCAAATCGCTTCATTCATTCGTGAGATATCGTCTCCACAGATTGACACACACAGACATACCTCAAAAAATGTTCGATTCGTGTTTAGGGATGCTTGAAACGTACGCTCCCATCGAAAACTCGAATTCGAATTTTCACCCCTGTCACAATACCTTCCTTGTACATTATACTATGTATATAAGGAAAGTAGAAATACTCAAATAAGGTAAAATGTTTAATATTTGATATATTTTTACATAAATTTAATTGTTTAATCAATCAAATACATCTAGAAATTTAAAACATATATTATAAGCATAGAGTTGTATGGGCCCATGGAGAGCTCGAACCTCCCCAATAACTTTCCATGGTGGGCTGAGCCCCTCCCCCCCCCTCCAATATTCTAAAGGCTACATTTTATTTTACTCCAATCTGTATCTTTGGCAGTTACTGAGAGTTTCTCATTGTGCAGTGCACATTTTTTTTCCTAGACGAATCTGCAAACAATCTGATTTTTTGCTTTTTATAACCAGGAGGATGTTTCATTACATGCCTTTTCCGGTAAGGCGAATGTTGACCACATGTTTGGAAAATAATTGATTACACTGGATTTCTTCTCCATGGGAGTCGCAGCTAAATTGAAATATTCCAGGTGGGGGAGGTTCTGTAAGAAACTTAAAGAAATGCTCACTTATTAGGAACCATTATTTGAAATGATGTATACATATTGACTTTTGATTATTTTTGGATCTTTAATCAAGTGTGTGAAATGAAATATAAAAATCTGATGTGGGCAGCACATGACTTTCCCTGCAGACTTATATCCATGTTCTCTTTATTTTAATTAAATTTATTTCACTTTTAATTCAATTTTCGTTCTCATTCGGTAACCGGATTTAATTTTCAAAGGTGGCGTAGAGAAAATACGAAAAACTAAAATATCTCGAGAACGGCTAGTCCTAATGTAATGGTGTTGGTCTTATTCTTTTCTTCGCTAAAAATTACGTATTAAACAAGCATTTAATGGATATATTTGAGCATACGTAGTTCTTTAGTTTAGATTTGGACGATTTTTGCGGGCCATTCTGCAAAAAAAGGCAGGTAATTTTTTTCTGAATCGTACCAAAATCTAATCAGCACCAGGGTGACCTATACACGACTCATCTACCGAATTTTGTGAAATTCGGCCCATTAGTTTTTCAGCTACAGTGGATACAAACTTTTGCGGGCCATTTCACAAAAAAGGCGGATTCTATTATTCCGAATCGTACCCAAAACTAATCAGCACCAGCCCCGCCCACAAGTGACTTACCTACAAAATTTTGTGAAATTCGGTCCATTAGTTTTTTAGTTAGAGTGGATACAAAATCTGCACAGACAGACACACAGACAGACAGACACTCAGACAGACAGACACAAACACACACAGACGTCACGCTAAAAATGGTTTTTTCGTATTCTAGAGGTCTCGAAACGTGTAGATCCGTCGAAAACTCGAGTTGCGATTTTCGGCATGATTCCAATACTTTCCCTATACATTACCATGTATTGCAGGGAAAGTAAAAAATCTGATGTGGGCAGCACATGACTTTCCCTGCAGACTTATATCCACGTTCTCTTTATTTTAATTACATTTATTTCACTTTTATTCAATTTTCGTTCTCATTCGGTAACCGGGCTTATTTTCAAAGGTGGCGTAGGGAAAGTACGAAAAACTAAAATATCTCGAGAACGGCTAGTCCTAGTGTAATGGGGTTGGTCTTATTCTTTTCGTCGTTAAACATTACGTATTAAACGGGCATTTTATGGATATATCTGAGTATACCTAGTTCTTTAGTTTAGATTTTGCAGATTTTTGCGGGCCGTTTTGCAAAAAAAGGCAGGTTATTTTTTTCCGAATCGTACCAAAATCTAATCAGCACCAGAGTGACCTATACGTGACTCATCTACCGAATTTTGTGAAATTCGGTCCATTAGTTTTTCAGCTAGAGTGGATACAAGCTTTTACGGGCCATTTCGCAAAAAAAAGGCGGGTTCTTTTATTCCGAATCGTACCCAAAACTAATCAGCACCAGCCCCGCCCACAAGTGACTTACCTACCAAATTTTGTGAAATTCGGTCCATTAGTTTTTTAGTTACAGTGGATACAAAATCTGCACAGACAGACAGACAGACACACAGACACACACACAGACGTCACGCTAAAAATGGTTTTTTCGTATTCTAGAGGTCTCGAAACGTGTAGATCCGTCGAAAACTCGAGTTGTGATTTTCGGCATGATTCCAATACTTTCCCTATACATTACCATGTATTGCAGGGAAAGTAAAAATGTGATGTGGGCAGCACATGACTTTCCCTGCAGACTTATATCCACGTTCTTTTTATTTCAATTAAATGTAATTCACTTTTAATTCAATTTTCGTTCTCATTCGGTAACCGGGCTTATTTTCAAAGGTGGCGTAGGGAAAGTACGAAAAACTAAAATATCTCGAGAACGGCAAGTCCTAGTGTAATGGGGTTGGTCTTATTCTTTTTGTCGTTAAACATTACGTATTAAACGGGCATTTAATGGATATATCTAAGTATACCAAGTTCTTTAGTTTAGATTTTGAAGATTTTTGCGGGCCGTTTTGCAAAAAAAGGCAGGTTATTTTTTTCCGAATCGTACCAAAATCTAATCAGCACCAGAGTGACCTATACGTCACTCATGTACCGAATTTTGTGAAATTCGGTTCATTAGTTTTTCAGCTAGAGTGGATACAAGCTTTTGCGGGCCATTTCGCAAAAAAAGGCGGGTTCTTTTATTCCGAATCGTACCCAAAACTAATCAGCACTAGCCCCGCCCACAAGTGACTTACCTACCAAATTTTGTGAAATTCGGTCCATTAGTTTTTTAGTTACAGTGGATACAATATCTGCACAGACAGACAGACAGACACACAGACAGACAGACAGACAGACACACAGACACACGCACAGACGTCACGCTAAAAATGGTTTTTTCGTATTCTAGAGGTCTCGAAACGTGTAGATCCGTCGAAAACTCGAGTTGTGATTTTCGGCATGATTCCAATACTTTCCCTATACATTACCATGTATTGCAGGGAAAGTAAAAATGAAGGGGCCATAAAGGGAGAGATGAAGGGTTTACCATGCAGTCTCGTGTTTTAACGGTGTTTTCTGAGGTTATTTAAATGGAACGTAGTTCACACGAGCGTGACATTCCGTTCGACAAATAGGGGGAAAATAGGGATCCCATTAATCCCTATGCCTTTCCCATTCTCTATATGGACTGCATCTCCAACGGATTCATTATATAACTGGATCTGATGTGGGCAGCCCACATCAGATATGGACTGCATCTCCAACGGATTCGTTAAACATTACGTATTAAACGGGCATTTAATGGATATATCTAAGTATACCAAGTTCTTTAGTTTAGATTTTGAAGATTTTTGCGGGCCGTTTTGCAAAAAACTTGAAAAATGTGCAATATCTTGAGAACGGTTTATGCTAGCATTCTAAAGTTTGTCAATCGTTTTCTAAGGATCAATTACATAAGAAATATATATTTGTGTAACTTTATTAAAGATTTTGATTTTTTGATGGTTTTTTTCAAAATTTCACCCGAAAATTTAGGGAGTTCTGTACATTCGAATACGTTAAAAAACAATAGGCTTCCAGTATTTACGGATTGTAATTTTTGTACCAAATTTCATTCAAATCGCTTCATTCATTCGTGAGATATCGTCTCCACAGATTGACACACACAGACATACCTCAAAAAATGTTCGATTCGTGTTTAGGGATGCTTGAAACGTACGCTCCCATCGAAAACTCGAATTCGAATTTTCACCCCTGTCACAATACCTTCCTTTTACATTATACTATGTATATAAGGAAAGTAGAAATACTCAAATAAGGTAAAATGTTTAATATTTGATATATTTTTACATAAATTTAATTGTTTAATCAATCAAATACATCTAGAAATTTAAAACATATATTATAGGCATAGAGTTGTATGGGCCCATGGAGAGCTCGAACCTCCCCAATAACTTTCCATGGTGGGCTGAGCCCCTCCCCCCCCCTCCAATATTCTAAAGGCTACATTTTATTTTACTCCAATCTGTATCTTTGGCAGTTACTGAGAGTTTCTCATTGTGCAGTGCACATTTTTTTTCCTAGACGAATCTGCAAACAATCTGATTGTTTGCTTTTTATAACCAGGAGGATGTTTCATTACATGCCTTTTCCGGTAAGGCGAATGTTGACCACATGTTTGGAAAATAATTGATTACACTGGATTTCTTCTCCATGGGAGTCGCAGCTAAATTGAAATATTCCAGGTGGGGGAGGTTCTGTAAGAAACTTAAAGAAATGCTCACTTATTAGGAACCATTATTTGAAATGATGTATACATATTGACTTTTGATTATTTTTGGATCTTTAATCAAGTGTGTGAAATGAAATATAAAAATCTGATGTGGGCAGCACATGACTTTCCCTGCAGACTTATATCCATGTTCTCTTTATTTTAATTAAATTTATTTCACTTTTAATTCAATTTTCGTTCTCATTCGGTAACCGGATTTAATTTTCAAAGGTGGCGTAGAGAAAATACGAAAAACTAAAATATCTCGAGAACGGCTAGTCCTAATGTAATGGTGTTGGTCTTATTCTTTTCTTCGCTAAAAATTACGTATTAAACAAGCATTTAATGGATATATTTGAGCATACGTAGTTCTTTAGTTTAGATTTGGACGATTTTTGCGGGCCATTCTGCAAAAAAAGGCAGGTAATTTTTTTCTGAATCGTACCAAAATCTAATCAGCACCAGGGTGACCTATACACGACTCATCTACCGAATTTTGTGAAATTCGGCCCATTAGTTTTTCAGCTACAGTGGATACAAACTTTTGCGGGCCATTTCACAAAAAAGGCGGATTCTATTATTCCGAATCGTACCCAAAACTAATCAGCACCAGCCCCGCCCACAAGTGACTTACCTACAAAATTTTGTGAAATTCGGTCCATTAGTTTTTTAGTTAGAGTGGATACAAAATCTGCACAGACAGACACACAGACAGACAGACAGACAGACACACAGACAGACAGACACAAACACACACAGACGTCACGCTAAAAATGGTTTTTTCGTATTCTAGAGGTCTCGAAACGTGTAGATCCGTCGAAAACTCGAGTTGCGATTTTCGGCATGATTCCAATACTTTCCCTATACATTACCATGTATTGCAGGGAAAGTAAAAAATCTGATGTGGGCAGCACATGACTTTCCCTGCAGACTTATATCCACGTTCTCTTTATTTTAATTACATTTATTTCACTTTTATTCAATTTTCGTTCTCATTCGGTAACCGGGCTTATTTTCAAAGGTGGTGTAGGGAAAGTACGAAAAACTAAAATATCTCGAGAACGGCTAGTCCTAGTGTAATGGGGTTGGTCTTATTCTTTTCGTCGTTAAACATTACGTATTAAACGGGCATTTTATGGATATATCTGAGTATACCTAGTTCTTTAGTTTAGATTTTGCAGATTTTTGCGGGCCGTTTTGCAAAAAAAGGCAGGTTATTTTTTTCCGAATCGTACCAAAATCTAATCAGCACCAGAGTGACCTATACGTGACTCATCTACCGAATTTTGTGAAATTCGGTCCATTAGTTTTTCAGCTAGAGTGCATACAAGCTTTTGCGGGCCATTTCGCAAAAAAAAGGCGGGTTCTTTTATTCTGAATCGTACCCAAAACTAATCAGCACCAGCCCCGCCCACAAGTGACTTACCTACCAAATTTTGTGAAATTCGGTCCATTAGTTTTTTAGTTACAGTGGATACAAAATCTGCACAGACAGACAGACAGACACACAGACAGACAGACAGACAGACAGACACACAGACAGACGTCACGCTAAAAATGGTTTTTTCGTATTCTAGAGGTCTCGAAACGTGTAGATCCGTCGAAAACTCGAGTTGTGATTTTCGGCATGATTCCAATACTTTCCCTATACATTACCATGTATTGCAGGGAAAGTAAAAATGTGATGTGGGCAGCACATGACTTTCCCTGCAGACTTATATCCACGTTCTTTTTATTTCAATTAAATGTAATTCACTTTTAATTCAATTTTCGTTCTCATTCGGTAACCGGGCTTATTTTCAAAGGTGGCGTAGGGAAAGTAGGAAAAACTAAAATATCTCGAGAACGGCTAGTCCTAGTGTAATGGGGTTGGTCTTATTCTTTTTGTCGTTAAACATTACGTATTAAACGGGCATTTAATGGATATATCTAAGTATACCAAGTTCTTTAGTTTAGATTTTGAAGATTTTTGCGGGCCGTTTTGCAAAAAAAGGCAGGTTATTTTTTTCCGAATCGTACCAAAATCTAATCAGCACCAGATTTTTGATTCCAATACTTTCCCTATACATTACCATGTATTGCAGGGAAAGTAAAAATGAAGGGGCCATAAAGGGAGAGATGAAGGGTTTACCATGCAGTCTCGTGTTTTAACGGTGTTTTCTGAGGTTATTTAAATGGAACGTAGTTCACACGAGCGTGACATTCCGTTCGACAAATAGGGGGAAAATAGGGATCCCATTAATCCCTATGCCTTTCCCATTCTCTATATGGACTGCATCTCCAACGGATTCATTATATAACTGGATCTGATGTGGGCAGCCCACATCAGATATGGACTGCATCTCCAACGGATTCGTTAAACATTACGTATTAAACGGGCATTTAATGGATATATCTAAGTATACCAAGTTCTTTAGTTTAGATTTTGAAGATTTTTGCGGGCCGTTTTGCAAAAAAAGGCAGGTTATTTTTTTCCGAATCGTACCAAAATCTAATCAGCACCAGAGTGACCTATACGTGACTCATGTACCGAATTTTGTGAAATTCGGTTCATTAGTTTTTCAGCTAGAGTGGATACAAGCTTTTGCGGGCCATTTCGCAAAAAAAGGCGGGTTCTTTTATTCCGAATCGTACCCAAAACTAATCAGCACTAGCCCCGCCCACAAGTGACTTACCTACCAAATTTTGTGAAATTCGGTCCATTAGTTTTTTAGTTACAGTGGATACAACATCTGCACAGACAGACAGACAGACACACAGACAGACAGACAGACAGACAGACAGACACACAGACACACGCACAGACGTCACGCTAAAAATGGTTTTTTCGTATTCTAGAGGTCTCGAAACGTGTAGATCCGTCGAAAACTCGAGTTGTGATTTTCGGCATGATTCCAATACTTTCCCTATACATTACCATGTATTGCAGGGAAAGTAAAATGAATTGATTATGATCATGATATTACCTATGGCTATGCAAATTTTAATTAAGTTCGGGAAAAATTCTCATTTTCATTGTATATATTAACTCTTTGGTGTTCGAATGTGCTTTACCTCTTTCAATTTTTCATATCATATCATTCAAGATTTTTGTCTGCTTAATTAACCAAAACTTAGATAATTAGTAGAAGCTGAAAATTAGTTATACAACTCCGTACTGAACAATTGTGGCATATGCAGAGGGATGGGACCTCCACTCAGGAGCAGGACCGCCATGCAAATTGTGGGACCCTCTAAAACTTTTATCATTGGCCTCTTTAGAAACTTTTATCATGGGCTCCCTCTATAAACATTCATCATGGGTCCCTTTTAAAACTTTCATCATGGGCCCCTTTTACAAACTTTTTATCATGGGCTACCTTTACAGACTTTTATCATGGGCTTCCTCTAAAAGTTTTATGATGGGGGCCCCTCTATAAACTTTTATCATGGGCCCCCTTTAAAAATTTTTTATCATGGACCCCTTTACAAACTTTTTATCATGGGCCCCCTTACAAACTTTTATCATGGGCTCCGTCTGCAAATTTTTATCATGAGCCCCCTTTGCAAATTTTTATCATGGGCTCCCTCTACAAATTTTTACAATGGGTTCCCTCTACAAATTTTTTAATGGACCCCCTTTACAAACTTTCATCATGGGTTTACTCTGCAAACTTTTTATCGTGGGCCCCCTTTACCAACTTTTATCATGGGATTCCTCTGCAAACATTTTTCATGAGCCTCCTTTACGAATTTTTATCATGGGCTTCCTCGACAAATTTTTATTTTGGGCCTAAGGACTAAGTACCGGAGGGGGGTGTTACATATAAACTTGACTCAAAAAAGTCGGTAAAGTTGGTAATCACTCTGGAAAATTCCAAATTGGAGTGGGTTTTGTTCATTATAAATTTCACTTTAAAAATAATTTATCTTTTAATTTTCTGTAAATGTCCACTAGAAATAACAATTATCTTTGGTGAAACAAAATCTTTAATGCACATGAAAAATCATGGGCATTGGCTTCTTTCAGATGAAATGCCATTCAAGCACAAATGAGCCACCTAAGGAAAGGGCAATTTAACAAGTATAATCTATGGGTGAACTAGCAGAGGGCTATCTATATCCCGGGGTCAAGTAAGTCCCCATACATTGTCAGGTTTTTTTATTGAGGAAATTCGGAAATGGGATCTTGTATTCGATGGGTGCGATCATTTGTAGTATAAAGTTTCCTGACAAAACCGCTTTTCTTCACTATGCAGTCGGAAGTTAGAAAAATACTGAAACACATTTGAGATCCAGGTAAGTGTCTTTAATTAGGCAAGTGATTTATGACTTTCAGAAAAAATAAAGGATGGTCACCCTTTTCTGTAGAAAATACAAAAGCATGCGATCTCATTCAGCCAATATTGCTCAGGAGAGAAGAGGTTTCAACCAACCACTCTTGTAATTTGTGCATTTTAGTATACATTTATTTTAGTATAGTTTATACACGCGTTTCATAAAACAAAATTTTTCAATATGAAAATATGACGTAATCAGTGTTGATGTTTTCAATAATGTAAGGTAGTATTTTTAAATTATAGGCATGCTTAAGAAACGTTTATATATATTTCTCATATCTAGTTTTATTGCTTGGTTTACTTCTGTTATAAGATTTACGCACTTTTTAAAGGTATCTTTTAACAATTCATAACAAACTCAAATAATTTTTTAGCGACAAAATGACATCGCAAATTTGAATGAAATACTGAACAATACAGAAAATAAAAAATCGGCAGTGGGATCCAGTCTATGGAGCAGAAATGTTTGTACGTGAATAGCATTTTTTTTTTTTTTTTTTTTTTTTTTGGGGGGGGGGGGGGGGGGGTAGTTTATAATTTTTGATATTTTCGAAACAATTCAAAATTTTAAATTATCGAAATTAGAATCACTCTTTCAGAATTGTTCAAAATTCTAAAATATCGAAATTAGAACCACATTTTCAAAATATTAAAATATCAAAATTATTAACAATACATTTCGAAAACTGAAAATTCTAAAATCCAATTATATATCTTTGTAGGACTTCCAAAGGACTACATATTACGTATTATAGTTCATAATTGCCACTTTTAGATTAGGAAATATAAGCATTACAAATTTGAAAAAGGAAAATTTTCAATCTTAAACTCATACGACAATTCCTCGAAAATTATAATTGTAGAAACAAATTATTAGTCTAGAACTTTGATTTTCTACTGAGAACATTAGTGTCCCTCCCTGTTTATATCAATCCTTTATAGTTGAGAAGAATTATACAGTTTTATATTTTAAAAGTAAGCAAAGGAAGGCTAAAACTCGCTCGGATTAAAACTTTTACTTCTTCGAAAAGAAAAGATTCAAAATACTAAAATATTGAAATTTTTTCTATATGTACGTAAATGGTACTGTATTTTCGACAAAATTGTTTACATTTTTATCTATTAATTTCGGAGATGTAAACGTCCGGCCACAGTTTTTTTTCATTTTTTGTAACGCTCCAATATCAGCCAAAGATATCCTCAACCATAGATGTTATTCACATCAAAATCTAAGCAATGCTTTGATTTCATATTGTTGTTGTTGTTGTTGAGACCCAGACCGTCCGACCTACCAGAAAGGTGTAAGGTAACTGTTTGGACGGCTGGGAAGTGCCACCCAATTTAGACCGGAATCCAGTGGGGGAGACATCCACAGGGACTGTACCCTCCTTCCCCTACCACCAACCTCTCGGAAAGACTTACGGACCTACATGTTTAACGTGATCGTACTCCGCATGAACACGGCGGCAGTTGTGGCAGCGTGCAAATCCAGCGCGCAAACCACCGGGCTACCGCGCCCTTAAGTTGCCAACAGCACGCGGTGTTCCCAGATGGTCACTCGCCCAAGTACTAATCGCGCCCGATGCTGCTTGACTTCGGTGATCTAACGAGAACCGGTGTGATTTCAATTTCATATTGTGAATATTTTGGGGGAAAAGGTTATATACATTGATGAGCAAAACAAAATGTGTTTTATTTCTTAAATTGACAAAAAAGTAGTCTAAAAATATGTAGTGTAAAAAGTATTTTAATATTAATTCATGTTTGAAACTAGTTATTTAATGCAATTTATTAAATAAGAAAACCCCCTAATCCCTGAAAGATGCTACAAATGCATAAAGCGCAAATCTCGGGAAGCAAAATTTTAGGGATAATGACAGCAAACAAGTTCTACCATTATAAGAATTTAAAAACATTGTATGTAACTTATCATTGCAAGGTATAAATTGCAAAAATTGAACTTTGGAAGCCTGATTAAAATTTCATTAATTTTATAAATAAAGTGACTCGAACTGTAGTGAATTTTTAAGTTAGAAAATATATACTCACAGAAAACCACCCAATGGGGGGGGGGGGGTATTCCAAAAGATAGAATAACGCTCACAATGCAGATATCAGCATCGATATTAACGTTATCCTAGCTTAGGGGACGTATCCTTTGGGTGGGTTCTGAAAAAAAAAAATAATGTTTGGTTTGGGCTATAGACAAATCGTGCAGTCTGACCTCAATCTTTGTGAAATTTATTACCGACTGCGTGGTAAGACGGAATTTGTCTGTCTCTATAGAGGTTCTCAAATTTGTGGAATATAGAGAGTTTTCGTATTGCCGTTGTACATGTACTAGGCGCTAAAAAGCGCAAAAGCGGTCTATAGATGCTGGTATTTGCAATGATAGAATATAATTATGTATTTTAAACTGTTTATGATTAAGGAATTTAAAGCATTTGCAATTATGTACATGGAACCATGGTTTGTATAAAATTTTATATGTTCCACGTTTGAATAAAAAAATATTTTTTCTTCCTTCGTATAAATCAAATACATGTATACGTAAAAACATGAGTAAATATTGTAATAGTGCAGAAAATCAAAATCCAGTGCCATCCAAGCTCAGACAGTCTTGACGGACTGCGAGTACTGGCTTTATTTGGTCATTAAAACAAAAAATCTGATCTCGGCAACACATAACTTTCCTTATATAATGCAATGAATTTACTACTTTTACAGTAGAAAAAAAAGATAATTTTTATAGTAGTTATTTATATTCTTTCCACGATATTGAATTTTCGTCAATGAGTCGTCATTTTCCACGTCGTCATCATCAATGAGCCGTCATTGATTTAGCGTCATTTTTATCCATTTGGCGAGTTTTTTGTTAATTTAGTAGCATTTTAATAAGTCGCCAAGTTGGCGATATTCCACCAAATTCGTCGCCAAAATCTCGCCAAGCGTTATGGATGCAGACATAAGTTATTTTTACAGCAGATAAATGACTATTGGGGTTGAAATACAAAAGTATTACTCAAAGTATCTTTTTTCATGAATGGAACGAGCTAGATCCACGAGAATGATGTCACCCAATTTATCGCATGGTATTACATATGAAAAGTGAACATATTTCTCAATAGGAAATATTTTTTTTTTATTTTATATGACTTTTTGATAATTTTTTGAAAAATGTGCAATATCTCGAGAACGATTCATGTTAGCATTCTAAAATTTATGTCAATCGTTTTCTAATGAAAAATTACATAAGAAATGTCTATTTGCGTAACTTTATTAGTGATTTTGATATTTTCACGATTTTTTTTAAATTTCATTCGAAAATTTAGGGGGATTCTGAACATTCGATTGCGTATAAAAACAATAGGCTTCCAGTGTTTACGGATTGTGATTTTTGTACCAAATTTGGTTCGAATCGGTCCATTCGTTCGTCAGTTATCGTCTTCACAGTCTCACTGACACACACACACACATACTTTCACACACACACCCACAGACATCACTTCAAAAATGTTTGATTCGTGATCAGGGATGCTTGAAACGTGCTCTCCCGTCGAAAACTCGAATTCGAATTTTCGACCCCGTCACAATACTTTCCTTATACACTATGTATATAAGAAAAGTAAAAATGTTTTTCTTATAGTAGATACTTATATTCTTTCCGAGATATTGAATTTTCTTCAATTATTCGTCATTGTTATCAATTTGGCGAGATTTTTTTCTAATTTGGCAACAATTAAAAATGTTGCCAAGTTGGTGACATTCCGCCAAATTCGTCGCCAAAATCTCGCCAAGCTTTATGGACGGAGGAATAAGTTATTCTATCAGCAGATATCAGCAATTTTTTGAAAAATGTGCAATATCTCGAGAACGGTTCATGTTAGCATTCTAAAATTTATGTCAATCGTTTTCTAATGAAAAATTACATAAGAAATGTCTATTTGCGTAACTTTATTAGTGATTTTGATTTTTTGACGATTTTTTTAAAATTTCATTCGAAAATTTAGGTGGATTCTGAACATTCGATTGCGTATAAAAACAATAGACTTCCAGTGTTTACGGATTGTGATTTTTGTAACAAATGTCGTTCGAATCGGTCCATGCGTTCGTCAGTTATCGTTCCACAGGCTCACTGACACACACACACACACACAGACATCACCTCAAAAATGTTTGATTCGTGATCAGGGATGCTTGCAACGTGCTCTCCCGTCGAAAACTCGAATTCGAATTTTCGACGCCGTCACAATACTTTCCTTATACATTATGCATATAAGGAAAGTAATAAGGTACAGTTTCTTTCATATGAATCCGCATTATAAATTACTTCACAAAAGGTATCCTTCCGTCACTCAAACAGCGACTGTAAACTCCTAGGGTCAGTCGATTGGTCTGGGTTTTCGACATAAGGTATCCTTCTCTTAGCAGTAGGACTCAATTATCCTTGCCGTATGAAGTCTGTTTCTTCTCCTCCCCTCAAAATGGACAGTCTTTTGAGTAATCTTTTTACTTTCCTTATATAATAATGAATAAGGAAAGTATTGTGAAGGAGTCGAAAATTCGAATTCGATTTTTCAACGGGAGAGCACGTTTCAAGCATCCCTGATCACGAATCAAACATTTGTGAGGTGATGTCTCTGTGTGTGTGTGTGCCTGTGGAGACGATATCTCACGAACAAATGAAGCGATTCGAATGAAATTTGGTACAAAAATCACAGTCCGTGAATACTGGAAGCCTATTGTTTTTAAACGCAATCGAAAGTTCAGAACCCCCCTAAATTTTGAGTGAAATTTTGAAAAAAATCATCAAGAATTCAAAACTTTTAATAAAGTTACGCAAATAGACATTTCTTATGTAATATTTCCTTAGAAAACGATTGGCATAAACTTTAGAACCCTAGCATGCACCGTTCTCGAGATATTGCGCATTTTTCAAATAAATTTGTCAAAAACCCCATAAATTAAAAAAAATATATTAACTTTTGAGAAACATGTTCACTTTTCATATGTAATATCATGCGATGCATTTGATGATATCATTGTCGTGGATCTAGCTCGTTCTATTCATGAGAAAATATACTTTGAGTAATACTTTTTCATCTGAACGTCAATAATCATTTATCTGTTATAAGAATAACTTATTTCTCCGTCCATAATGATTGGCGAGATTTTGGCGACGAATTTGGCGGAATGTCGCCAACTTGGCGACATTTTAAATGTTGCGAAGTTAACGGAAATCTCGCCAAATGGATAAAAATGTCACTTAATCAATGAAAATGACTACTCATTGACGAAAATTCAGTATCTTGGAAAGAATATAAGCATCTACTATAAGAATAACCTATTTTTTTAATGTAAAAATAGTAAATTCATAGCATTATATAAGGAAAATCATGTGCGGCCCACATAAGATTTTTTAGTATAAAATTGTGATAAAATTAATAAAAATGATAAATTACCAAAGAATGTATTATTGAGTTTTTTTTTCTACCGTATTTTGAATTTCAATGTTCATAATTAATTTCAATATTTTCAATTATTTTATTGCTTAATTCGAGTTGATTTCCAGCTATGAAATTATTAAAACTGTGTTTATATTTTCTGATTAGTAAATCTGTGTATTTCCTTTAACGCTCAGTTTCTTAAACTAATTTTTAAGAAAAGTACAGTGCTTTGTTTTAAAACAATTTTTAGTTTTTTTTAACTACTAGGGGGCCCTGTGCTCGCTAAGCTCTCTAAATATCCGTAACTTGTTTTTCGAGTCGGGAGGCTTCGCTTCTTACTCGCTGGTGCTCGCAGAACTCGCTTCGTGAGCTATATCAAGCTAAATTACAGTTTGAATGTGAAAACTGTTTATTTCACCATGTTTCCATATTATTTCTCTACAAATGTACAAAGTTTCATATTTTTATATGTTGTAGTTTTTACGGTACGAGACAGAGAAACTCGATGGACGTTGTTGATTGTTGAAACCCAGACCGTCCGACCTACCAGAAAAGGTGTAAGGTAACTGTTTTGGACGGTCGGGAAGTGCCACCCAATTTAGACCGGAACCCAGTGGGGGAGGCATCCACAGGGACCGTACCCTCCTTCCCCTACCACCAACCTCTCGGAAGGACTTTCGGACCCACATGTTTAACGTGATCGTACTCCGCATGAACACGGCGGCAGTTTTGGCAGTGGCTGGAATCGAACCCGGGCCTACCGAGTGCAACTCCAGCGCGCTAACCAATGGGCTACCGCGCCCTAACTCGATGGACGTGTCGATACAGAACATTTTCACTTCAGAAATGTATAAAAAGTATTTAATTCATAAACTACATCGGAATTAAAATAGGACTCCGTCATATGAAACTTCAGCTATGTAGATACTTGCCTACAAAAGTTTGTGGTCTTGCTGTTGTTAGTCTTTCCAGGACGCAAACTCACAGCTCAAATATTTTGCCTTTAAATAAATAAATACATTAAATATTTCTTAAACTAAAATGTAACTCGAAAATCGGTTTATTTCAGCTTATTATTCAGACATTTTTCTACAAGTGTATCCAATTTTATGCTTTTATGTGCTACAGTTTCTACGGTGCGAAGAAGAGAAATTTTTCAAACAGTGGAGGCGGCGGCGTCAGTTAATTTTTCAATATTGAGAGATAATAAAAAACTTCAATTTCGGCGCCCCTGTGATGGCAGCCAAGGCAGTCGCCTGTGACCACTACAGCTGCTACTATAAGAAGGAAACAAAAAAACTGATGAAATTAATATCAGATATTAAATAGCGGAGGAAGAATCTTGTAAAATTGATCAAAATAGTATAAAAAAAAATCTGATGTGGGCAACATATGACTTTCCTTATATAATGTAATGAATTTACTACTTTCACAGTAAAAAAATAGGTTTTTCTTATAGTAGATACTAATATTCTTTCCAAGATATTGAATTTTCGACAATTAGTCGTCATTTTCATTGATTTAGCATCATTTTTATCCATTTGGCGATATTTTCATTAATTTGGCAACATTTCAAAAAAGTCGCCAAGTTGGCGACATTCCGCCAAATTGGTCGCCAAAATCTCGCCAAGCGTTATGCACTAAGAAAAAAGTTATTCTTACAGCAGATAAATGACTATTGACGTTCAAATACAAAAGTATTATTTAAAGTATATTTTTTCATGAATGGAACGAGCTAGATCCACGAGAATGATGTCACTCAATTTATCGCATGGCATTACATATGAAAAGTGAACATGTTTCTCAATAGGAATTTTTTTTTTATGTGACTTTTTCATAATTTTATTGAAAAATGTACAATATCTCGAGAACGGTTCATGTTAGCGTTCTAAAATTTATGACAATCGTTTTCTAATGAAAAATTACATAAGAAATGTCTATTTGCGTAACTTTATTAGCGGTTTTGGTTTTTTGACGATTTTTTCAAAATTTCATTCGAAAATTTAGGGGGGTTCTGAACATTCGATTACGTATAAAAACAATAGGCTTCCAGTGTTTACGGATTGTGATTTTTGTACCAAATGTGGTTCGAATCGGTCCATTCGTTCGTCAGTTATCGTCTCCACAGACTCACTGACACACACACATACTTTCACACACACACACACACACACACACACACACACACACACACACACACACACACACACACACACACACACACACATACACACACACAGACATCACTTCAAAAATGTTTGATTCGTGATCAGGGATGCTTGAAACGTGCTCTCCCGTCGAAAACTCGAATTCGAATTTTCGACCCCGTCACAATACTTTCCTTATACATTATGTATATAAGGAAAGTAATAATACATACTTTTTACTTTCTTTACAACGCATTGTAATATGTAGTGGAAGTGTACTATTGAAATCGTGTCGAAATTCGGAACCCGAGTTTTCGACGGATCTACACATTTCAAACGAAAACTAACACGAAAAAACTGTTTTTAACGTGGCGTTTGTGTGTATTTGTGCAATGTAAGTATCCAATCTAGCTCAAACACTATTGGACGAAATTTCAAAAAATTTGATAGATAAGTCATTTTTAATTTCCTCTGGTGCTGATTAGATTTTAGTACGATTTGGAAAAATAGAACGTTGTAATGGTACGTAGATTAAATCATGTTGTTGTTTTGAATTTTTATCAAGAGAAATTGGATATATCTAGCTTGATGAACATTTTTATCCAAAGATCTCAGCGTTTAAATTCATTTTTTATTTAATATTAAATAGTTTATTACATTATTAATTCATATTTATATCGTTGTACTATTTTATGAGTTCTTATAGAGTTTCAGTATTGCATTATAAATTTTAAAACGATGTAAACAGTCTTAAAAACTTCATTGATATTCCAAAACCTTATATTTGTTGTATGAAACGTTTCACATTAAATATGCCCTCATAATTGCAATATTTATACACTATTTTGTACCAGTCCTGTTGTCCGTTACTTAACAACTAATAATTATTGCGAATTTATTTTATGCCATGTCAACCGTTTCATATCCTAGTCAACATGATAAATTGTTTAAAATACACAAATTTTTTAACGGTACAGGTTACTGTTAATTGGAAGCTAAATGTCATTAAAAGTTTAAATATTTGTAAATACTTTATTTAGTTATTTAATTACATGTGGTTTATTTAAACATATTGTTATTTATTTAATTCTATTATGTTGCTTTCTAGAGATGTTACTTAATTGCAGTCTTGTATTTTTATATAAAAACCTATAAATTTCGTACGGACATTTTTATCGAGGTACAAATGAAATACATACACACACATGCAGCCCCAAGCGTCAACAAAATGCTTTGATGAGTATTAAAACAAAGGAGGTATTAAAGCATGAATAGCTACAAAAATAATTTGAATTTTTAAAACAGTTTCCATACTGTATGAGAAAATTATAAAAATATATTTATTATTGAGTTTAATAACAAAGATGCTACATGTTCTGTTGTTGTTGAGACCCAGACCATCCGACCTACCGGAAAGGTGTAAGGTAACCGTTTGGACGGCCAGGAAGTGCCACCCAATTTAGACCGGAACCCAGTGGGGGAGGCATCCACAGGGACCGTACCTTCCTTCCCCTACCACAAACCTCTCGGAAGGACTTACGGACCCACATGGTTAACGTGATCGTACTCCGCATGAACACGGCGGCAGTTGTGGCAGCGCGCGAATCCAGCGCGCAAACCACCGGGGTACCACGCCCGAAATGTGCCAACAGCACGCAGTGTTCCCAGGTGGTCACCCACCCAAGTACTAACCGCGCCCTATGCTGCTTGACTTCGGTGGTCTAACGAGAACCGGTGTTTTCCGCACAGTAGGGCCGTTGGCATGCTACATGTTCTGTGAAAATGTTCTGTGAAATTTTTTTCTCTCAAATTTAGATTTATTTCATCAAGATATCAAGATATTGTTTCCCTATTTTTCGTTTTATTTTCGATTAATTTTTCGAAAAGATGAGCATGTTTGCAAATTTATATAATAAATTTTTAAAATGTCCACTGAATGGTTAAAGTAACGAAATTATATTCAATATATCTGAAAACTTCCAAAAGTTTGATTTGCAAATTACTTGTACAAACCTATATGGTAATTTCTTCCGAAAAGTAAAATTCAGAGCTTTGATTTTCTTTAATACTTGACTGCAAAGTACTGTTATCCGATAGTGTTAGTATATTATTGTATAAAATTCCATATTAGTATTCAGAAAAATAAACATTGAATTAAGAAAAATAAGCATTGAAAAATAATTATTGAATTGTTGATCACTTTCTGTTGCTTTGTTTTTATGTTCTGAAATTTGAGTGCAATTGATGCTACAGTAGCTTCTTTTTCTTTTAATGCATGATATTTAAATGTGTTTGATATAAATTATTATTTGTCGTTGGCTGGAGAGTAAGCTATTTTATGGTTAAAGAACTCTATATATTTTGTGGGACAATTTAAAAATGTCCTTTAAATTAATGTGTAAATTAAATAATGTCTGCTATTGAGTTGTGTCCGTTGAATGCAGATGTCCAATTTTCAGAAGTGTACGTTAGAAAGGCTTTATATGCCTCACATTAAAGAAAAATGGGCATCCCCAAGCCCCCCCCCCCCCAATATATTCTAAAATTCTATGCCTATGACATATATATTCATTTTAAAAACATTGAAACATTTGTAAGGTTGATCACCTTAAAAGTATTTATTTTTTCCAATTAAATTAAAACATAATAAATCTAGTAGAAATATTTAAAATCTCTGGAAATATTCCATATCCTCAAAATGCTTGTTTCTCTAAAAGCCGGGGTGCAGCCGGGACCCTCGATATTCTCTCTTTTCTCCTTCAGAAGAAAAGAGGAATCACGATAACCCCGGTGCACCACACCAAAATGTTCGATTTACCTTATAAACGAGAAACGGCTCCTTTAAAATTTGATAGAGGCTTGAAATTTGGTATATGGGCTAATCATTAGACGAAAACACCCAAGACGAATATAATTTTTCAAAAATGTTCTTTTAAGGGGGTACTCCAGAGAAAAACGGTCGAAAGGTTAATTAATAAAAAAACATGCTTCTGGATGAGATAGAGATTTCAAATTTCGTGTACGGGTAGATAGTTTGGAAGGAAGAAAGTGTACAATTTCAGTTTTCCAATATTTTCTACTTTAGGGGGTGCCGCACCAAAGATATTCGATTTTTGGAACAAAGAAGAAACGCCCCTTTTCCCAATATTTTCTACTTTAGGGGGTGCCGCACCAAAAATATTCGATTTTTGGAACAAAGAAGAAACGCCCCTTTTCAAACGTGATAGAGACTTGATATTTGGTAGATGGAAGAACCATCTGATAGTAAACCCAATCAGGATGGAGTTTTTAAAAAATGTATATTTAAGGGGGTGGGTACCGCACACAAAAACATTCGAAAGGTGAAATGATAGAAAAAGTATGCTTCGCGATGAGATGGACTTCAAATTTGGTGTACAGGTAAATAGTTGGAAAGGTAGAAAGTGTGCAATTTCAGTTTTCCAACATTTGCTACTGTATGGGGTGCTGCTCACTAAAATATTCGATATATAATTTAGTATATGAGCTCGTAATATAATAAAAAAAAACCCGTGATGAATACGGTTTTTTCAAAAATGTTCATTTAAGGGGTGCTACATAGAAAAACGTTCGAAAGGTGAAGTGATAGAAAAACATGCTTCTAGATAGGATAGAGACACCATATTTGGTGTACGGGTAGATAGTTTGAAAGGAAGAAAGTGTGCAATTTCAAATTTTCAATATATGCTACTTTAGGGGGTGCGCACACCAATATGCTCGATTTTCCAAATAAATGAGACACGCTTCCTTTTAAATGTGATCGAGGCTTGATATTTGGTATATGGGCCAATCATCTGATAAAAACTCAAGATGAACAGAGTTTTTCAGAAATGTTCCTTCATTGGTCTGCTCCACAGAAAAACATTCGAAAAGTGAGTTGATAAATTAGCATGCTTCGGGATGAGAGAGACTTTAATTTGGTGTACAGATATATTTCAAAAGGAAGAAATGCGCAATTTAAATTTTCCAATATTTTCTTCTTTAAGGGATCCTGCACACCAAAATATTCGATTTGCCGAATAAATGTGAAACGTGAAGTATTCGAAAATTCACATTACTCAGGGGTTGCTTATTGCGAGACTGTTGATTTTCAACGGGTATTATGACAGTAACAACCTATTTTGCAAAGTACGTCTTCACTGTGCATAATATCGTGTAAGTTTTGGTGTTGAAGACCCAGACCGTTCGACTCATCCTGAGGACTTGAGCAACCATTTGGACGGCCGGGAAAAGTGTAAGTTTTGGTGTGTATAAATTCAAATTTATCTCGTATTAATTTAAATAATATATTAAACGTATTTTCTTTTCTTTCAAGTATCGCCTGTAGCAACATCAAGATTAAATGTTAGCTTTTTTAAATTTGTCTTCACTGTGTAAAATTTCGCATGTTTTAGCACATTCACTATTTAAGTTATTTTAAATTAGATTAATCACTCTATAAGAATCCCTTTCATAGCCGTTCGTCACACATAAGACAGATTATAGTGAAATCGTAAATGTAGATAAATCAACGTAGATACATCTAGTATTAACATGTGCCTAAAAATTTTGAAACCTAAAAGTTGTTCCATGCAATATCACTAAGTTATTCTAATCTAAATGATTGCAAATGTTGTCAAACAATCATTATCATTCAAAGCATAATGATTGTTAATCAGTTACCATTCAAAGAGTCAATCAAACCTAAATGTTTGTTTAAAAGTATGTAAACTTATATATGTATAAATACTCGGTGAAATGCTTTGATTGTGGAAACAAATTAGGGTCCAAAATACAGTATGTATTAACGCTGATAGCTACATCATGTTTTAGCATCTTGTAATAGTATATATTTCAATATTACATATAGAAGGTATCGTATTTTGTATGAAACGGCATTGTGTAATATTCCAAAATTGGATCTTTGTATCTCAGCATTATTCTTAAAAACTTGTGCTAGACTCAAAATATAAATCTCAAAGGAAAATTATTTTCAAGGCATAAAATAAAAATGAAAGTTTAAAATATAACATACTCCTAACTTAGAATAACTTGTATATGTAAATACGTTGTGTATAAAATGTGTGAATATAGCACATATGCTAAGATCTGTAAATGAGTACACTTTTATTTTTAAAAAATATACTGCATTTGTACATAAACCGACTATGCCAAAACGCAATTCAATTACAACAAGAAGAAACAGAGCAAAAGTAACCTTATAGGAAAGACATTCAAAACTAAAGAAAATATTTTTAAAAATGGTAAAAGAAATAATGTCAAAAAATAAAAATTATATATTCAAGTTATATAAAATACAAACTTACGCCTGACATCCTGAAAACCTTTGAACCTGTATAAGGAATTTAACTAAGAGGACTGTATGTACATGTAACATGTTAGTAACCTTTTGAGAAAAAGATTCTTCGAATTTTTTAAAATGGCTCAAATCAAATTTTATTCTAACCTGAATAAAATACAGTAATTTATTTGTAAGCGCAAATGTCACATATGGAATTTAAACCCACAAAAATATAAACTAACTTAGCTAACACTATAAAAGTATTGTAAATATACAATTAATCTAAAAATACAAATTTGTATATATTCTAATTTTCCTTTAAATATTACTAAAAGAACCCTTTGTTCAATCCCTTATAATCTAATATACTGCACACAGAATACTATATATTAGTCTGTGATACTGCAGTTATATCACACATCATCTGTTTCAACACGTTCTAAGAGATCCAAGGGTTTGCGGCAGCAAAGACATCTATCAAAGATGCCTCACGAGCCAAAACCCGAATTATAAGAACAGAGGAAGAGCTAGCTTTTGCTCAGTGATTATAATGTCGGTCTACCATGCATCAGGTCCCTGGTTCGGGACCACGGCGACGCACAAACCCCACAATGATGACTGGACGTTTGAAAGACGCAACCTTCTCCAACGACTTCGCCTCTCAGCACGAGATGGCAGCACCACAAGGAGTCAGAAGCCTTGACACTCCCTTCCTGGTTGACCACGACTGTCCGTCACGCCGAGGCAACACGCCTCCCGGCCCTGACGTCACGCCGAGGCGACACGCCTCTCGGCCTCCTCATCAGCGAGGGGAGTGTGCGGCAGCAAAGACATCTATCAAAGATGCCTCACGAGCCAAAACCCGAATTATAAGAACAGAGGAGGAGCTAGCTTTTGCTCAGTGATTATAATGTCGGTCTACGAAGCATCAGGTCCCTGGTTCGGGACCACGGCGACGCTCAATCGCCACAGGTTAAAAGGCATGATAAGCCTCTGTACGATTTCAATAGAAAAAGCAGACTTATCTACAATAGATGTGAAATAACGAAACAGGCGTAGATTGTAAACAGATTACAAGTCTTCAATACCCAGTGGGACAAAAGTAGGTAACAGGTGAATACAATAAAACCTGAAAGACATGTCGTTTTTATTCAAATATAATAGTGGCCTTCAAATATAATGTCTTCCTATTTTTCCATACTAATGTGAACAGTGTTACCATCTGCCATGATTGTAAGGCTTAAATCAACAAGCGGATAAGGTTATCTTTGACAAAGATCCGTCAAAGGCACCTGCACGGTCATACAATGTCTTGAAACCCCGTAGTTACAATTCAAAAGATCACGAATCATGAAAGCAATGAAATTCATTAAACATAATTAAAAAGTATTTTAATTTTAAGAGTAAATTAAAAGATTGCCACCCCTTAAAAGTTTCTATGCACCCCATTTACCTAAAGCTAATTAACTGAAGCAATTAAATAAACAGTTGAAAGTCCTATCTTTAATGTAATCTTGGTACTCCTTTTCACCGCTAGGTGGCACTGATGTGTATCCCACATACAGCCTCTTTAAAAGTTTCTTTGGATTTTTGAAAAAAAAATCCACATGTTTAAAAAAATCCCTATTTCTCAATTTTGCTGCTAGGTGGCGCTGATGTATTTATTCCATACATCTTCTGCAGGTGTTGCCACCCCTAAAAGTTTCTTTGTATCTTTAAAAAGTTCTGTCTTTAAAATACTCCTAGTTCTCCATTTCCCCGCTAGGTCGCTTTCATCCGTACGTGAAAGAAATGGAATTCATTAAGCATAATTGAAATAATTTAATCTTAAGAGTAATTAAAATAATTACACCCTTGATCACTACCTGCTACTCAAATTGCTGCTCCTACCCTAGGAGTCGGTGTGGTCTGGGTTTTCTAACCTCGATCACTTAGAACGTGTTGAAATAAGGCAATGAACTGATAACAGGTCCAAACACATCTTTCCCGCCACAATGGCCGTTACCTTTAACAAGTTATACATAATTTTTAACAATAATTAATAATGAAAAGGGTGTTCATTAAATACGCCCGTCATCTTATACGAGTCATAATTAAACAGTGATTAAAAGAAGGAACAACACTCATAAAATTAAAATGTCATTTAAAACCCACATTATCTTGAAAAAAATGCCCTCGTCATCTTTTACGAAATATCACGTGGTCTTAAGTCACGCCCCCGTCAAGACGTCTCTTCTAGCCACGTGCTCTGACGTCATCCTTTCCATATCCATACGCCACAATAGCAGTTATCTTGTATAAGTTATAATTAAACAGCCATTAAAATATCATTAAATGCCTTCGGTGTAAATTAAAAAATACCCTCGTCATCTTATATGAAATGTCACGTGATCTTAAGCCAAGATCCGGCCACGTGCTATGACGTCATCCTTTCCAAACCCTCCGTTGCAATTTCCTGAAAAGAAATTCTAAACGTCAAACAACTCGTACAAAACACCCTCGTAGAAGACCACAAAAACAACTCAACTCCATTCCAAACAAACACTTTAACTACCATTTCAAGTGACGTCATGCACCACGCCGGCGGAGGGCATGACAGGAAGTGACGTCATGCTCTGACGTCACTCCCGGTCATGCCCTCCGCCGTCACAAGCCACGCCCGCTTGATGACGTCACTTTACTACTTCAATGGATCTTCGAAGGGTAAAAATCCCTTTCCATCTGCCAAAAATATCAGATTTTAAGTAAAGAATACATCCCCTCCCTCTTCATTTCCCTTTAACACTGGTAAAAAGGGCTTTTAGATGAATTAAAAAATCCCTATGTACCTACTGAAAATCAATTTAACCTACTTTAAACCCTCTTCAAATACTTTCAAAGCGGATCCTTAACCATAAATTTGTATACTAAACCTATGAAAGAAAATCCTTTTGTAGGGAAAAATGTCTTCGAATCCTGAATCATTAGGGAGAAAAAGAGTCCCTATACATACATTAAACAAAATAACATCTCAAGGAAATCACACAATCATATTCTCCCTCGTAAACACACACTCGCTTAGATATCAAATCCAACCACCCTCCGAATAACACGCAACCTCCAAGACCACCCTTTCCCTCTTCCTGAGAACCCGTTAACTACCCTCATTGTTTCCCCAATATACAACTCATACACACTAAACATGCTTCCTAACATCTAGAACCCACAATAAAACTTTTATTTCCATTCAAATGCATATTTCAAAGTTCCAAGACCTGCAATCCTACACGAAAGCATGCTTTACAGGAATGTGAAACCTTAAAAATCAGGACGGCATGGAATGGAATTCTAAGGAAGGCTAGGGCCCACCCGGGGCTGTCGTGTCAGTGAAGAAGAAGAAGAAATCTAAAAAAAAAGAGTATAAAAAGCATTAAATTTACCCAAGAACCCTCAAAACCCTCAAATTACTCATTAACCCTCCATATATGCTACATGACCATTTATAGCCTTAAAAGAGGGAGGAGTTTACATGGCGTACTTTCCTTTTGACTCGATATTACTGAAAATCAATCGAATTTTTTTTTTTATCTTATCACTACATAATAAGAAATAACTGTATTGCATTTCTTAGAATTCGATTAATTGTTATATCGCTCTCGTACAATCTTGCTTTTCCTGCAGTCGGCGGCATATTTCATGCATCCACTGCGAATTTGACATTAAATGGAAACTTTATAACATTGCAACTAGATTGCATATCTGCAAATGAAAATGATTCCTTATCAGTTAAGTTGAGATATAGGAATACTCCGACTTTCGTTTCGTTTTCCCGCAATATCCAAACTTATTTGTAGAGAAAGTTATATCTTGAACTTGTATCGGTTTTATTACTTTCTATGCATGCATCGTGTAATGCAAGCGGAAAGTGTAATATGCGACGAGGTCAAAAATTCGATTTTGAGTTTTCGACGAAAGACTTTCAAGCATCCCTAAACTCGAATTGAACATTTTTGAAGTGGAGTGTGTGTATATACGTTAGTGGGTGTGTCCGTGAATCTGTGGATGCGATCTCAAAAACGATAGGAGCGTTTCAAACGTAATTTTATAGGATTATTCCAATCAATGTATACTGGAACCGTAATGATTTTAAACAGAGTTAAATGTTCGTACCCCTCCAAGTTTCGAATGAAAATTATTAAAAAATCAAGACTTTCCATAATGGTAAATAAATAATCATTTATGACAATTTTTCAACATGCGTTCCCAAGATATTGCAGGGTTTTCTGATAAATTAAAAAAAAAAATGTATAAAATCAGCAATGTTAAATAAATAATCCTTTAATACGTACTTTTTTTATTATAACATGAGTGCAACACTTTAGAACACTAGAATGAACCGCTTACTAGATACTTGCGTTTATTAAATGATTTTTTCATGAAAATTGCATAAAATTAAAAGAAGTGCAGTCGAACCTCGATATGTCGAATTAGAAGGGAGGAAAAAAAAAAAAATTCGAGATATCAAAAATTCGAGATATCGAAAATTTAAGATATCGAAAATTTGAAGAATTTTAAGGAATTCATAAAATAATATATACATACTAGTCCTATACTTTAGACATTTTTAAAAAATCACTTATTTTATCTTACAGACCCAGAATTGGGTATTACCCAAGACAACAAATAAAGCGAAGCTTGGAATGATTGGATACACATTTAATGTAATACTATGTACGTACATACATTATTAAAACTTAATCTTACATTTCTTTACTTGCAAAATAGTCATCTATGACATGGTTACAGGTACTGAATCCTTCAATATCTATGACATTTTCCAAATGAGCTAGGCGGATCCAAATGAGCTTAATTTTGTGGGGATAGTTTACTTTAAAACTCTGAATAATACCTTGGTCCAAAGGTTGTAACTTTGAAGTTGTGTTTGGTGGCATGAAATTAACTTTCACGGATTTTAATTTCGGCACGCTATTATGCGCTGTACAGTTGTACAAGAGAACAATATCTCGATTTTCACGGGACATTTTTCTGTCCAGTTTCTTCAACCAATTAGTGAAAATTTCAGCAGTCATCCAAGCCTTATTGTTCGCAAAATAAGTCATTGGAACAGATTTCATTCCTGAAAAACATCGGGGTTTAGCAGATTTACCTATCATAAGAGGTTTGAGTCTTTCTGAACTATCAATATTAGTGCAAAATAGCACAGTTAATCTCTCTTTGCTTCTTTTCCCACCATGACATGCTTCACCTTTAATGGCCACAGTTTTATCAGTCATACTCTTAAAAAGTAGTCCTGTTTCATCTGCATTAAACATATTTTTTGGATCGCATTTTTCCAAATAAAAAGATGAAAATGGTAAGATGATCCAAATGGTAAGATGAAAAAATTCGAGATATCGAGAGTTTGATCAAAAAAATTTCGAGTTAAAGAGTTTGTTTTACATTAGTTTTATACCGTGCATGAAGGGAGATGAAAATATTTTGAGATATCGAAAATTTCGAGATACCGAGGTTCGACATATCGAGGTTCACCTGTAGTAAGTATGATCAAATATGTTATTTCGATATGCAATATTATGCAACATTTCTGCTAACACCATTTTTGTGAATCTACTTCGTTCCCTTTACGAGAGAAGTTACTTTTGTAATAGTTTTGTATTTTAACACCCAAGAATTATTCTTCAATTATTATTATACATTTTACGGAGCATTTATTGCAGAAAGAATTTCAATTTCTTTGATAAACCTTGTCATTCACTTCAGGGGAATTTATATTCCCCGATGTAGGAAATGTCGTGTGTTGTCCACATCACGGGATATTATATTTTTACTTTCCCTGCAATACATGGTAATGTATAGGGAAAGTATTGGAATCATGCCGAAAATCGCAACTCGAGTTTTCGACGGATCTACACGTTTCGAGATCTCTAGAATACGAAAAAACTATTTCTAGAGTGACGTCTGTGTGTGTGTCTGTCTGCCTGTCTGTGCAGATTTTGTATCCACTCTAATTAAAAAACTAATGAACCGAATTTCATAAAATTTGGTATGTAAATCACTTGTGGACGAGTCTAGTGCTGATTAGTTTTGGGTATTATTCGGCATAAATGAACCCGCCTTTTTTTGCGAAATGGCCCGAAAAAGCTTTTATCCACTCTAGCTAAAAAACTAATAGACCGAATTTCACAAAATTCGGTAGATAAGTCACTTGTGAGGCACCCTAGTTCTGATTAGATTTTGGTATGATTCGGAGAAAAATAGCCTGCCTTTTTTTGCAAAATGGCCCGCAAAAATCTAAAATAAAAAACTACGTATGGTCAAATATATCCATTAAATGCTTGTTTAATACGTAATTTTTAAAGAACAAAAGAATAAGACCAACCCCATTACACTAGGACTAGCCGTTCTCGAGGTATTTTAGTTTTTTCGTATTTTCTCTACTCCACCTTTGAAAATATGTCGTTACCAAATGAGAACGAAAAGTGAATTAAAAGTGAATTAAATTTAATTAAATTAAAGAGAACGTGAATATATATCTGCAGGGAAAGTCATGTGCTGCCCACATCAGATTTTTACTTTTATTATTACATTTGATGAGATGTCGCACGTGAGTATATAAGATAAATCATTCTATTTGGTCTCACAATGTTCCCCAAACGTCCCGTTTTCAATTTACTTGGTATTAATCCAATGCCAAAAGCACGTGATATGGATCCTGTACATCATAATTTCGTTGAAGCAGTCTTTGAATTACGAAGGGAAAGTCATGTGCTGCTCATATTAGGGTTTTTTCTTCTTTTTTTTCGCAGAAGGTGTCATAGTTTGGTATGTGTTAATTTCTAATTGACACCTGTTGAACTTTATAAAGCATTTTCAGTGCTTTGTCTCATCATCTGTTATTATCAGCGTAATATCGATTTATCAGCAGTGATAAGATTCGAGACACGTGACAGTTCGAAACCAATTTATATCTGTCGCTATTGACTGCAAGGTACTGTTAAAGTTCCCGTGAATTTAGAAGACTGTTACAAAGAGGAATTTCGGCAAACTAGACACTAAAAGTGTAAGTGAATTTCCATTTTTAAGCAGGAGTGTCACTTCTACTATGCAAGTTCTCTCTACATGCATGACTTTCATCGTGCAAGTTGTCTCTTCTACAAAAGTACCCATGCTCAGTATAGTCGACAGAATTTTTGGGTGCATATGCCAAACAATTTTGACTGCGTACCCTTATAGGAGGTACACATGCATGATTATTTTCTTAAATATGCTTTTTCTTCTAAACGAGCGTTGGTCCGTATTAGGATAGCTCAAGAATGTTTCTTTCTGAACACGCGTTCTAGTAATCTAACATAATAAAAGGAAACAAAGCTTCGTAAATTCGTTGAGGTTTTTATTAAAATTCGAATTAGTTTATTAGTTACGAATTTTGGAATCGGAAAATTGCATTTTCTGACGTTTCGGTTCAATGAAAAAACAGCTGATTGCACTTTAAGTGCATTTAATTTATGGGTTATCTAACTTTACGAATTAAAAAAATCTGATGTGGGCAACACATGACTTTCCTTATATAATGTAATGAATTTACTACTTTTACAGTAAAAAAATTGGTTTTTCTTATAGTAGATACTAATATTCTTTCCAAGATATTGAATTTTCGACAATTGGTCGTCAATTTTATTGATTTAGCGTCATTTTTATCCATTTGGCGAGATTTTCGTTAATTTGGCAACATTTCAAAAAGTCGCCAAGTTGGCGCCATTCCGCCAAATTCGTCGCCAAATCTCGCCAAGCGTTATGGACGAAGACATAAGTTATTCTTACAGCAGATAAATGACTTTTGGGGTTCAAATACAAAAGTATTACTCAAACTATTATTTTTTCATGAATGGAACGAGCTACATCCACGAGAATGATGTCACCCAATTTATCGCATGGTATTACATATGAAAAGTGAACATGTTTCTCAACAGGAGGCATTGTTTTTTTATTTTGCATGACTTATTGAGAATTTTTTTTAAAAATGTGCAATATCTCAAGAACGGTTCATGTTAGCGTTCTAAAATTTATGTCAATCGTTTTCTAATGAAAAATTACATAAGAAATGTCTATTTGCGTAACTTTATAAGTGGTTTTGATTTTTTGACGATTTTTTCAAAATTTCATTCGAAAATTTAGGGGGGTTCTGAACATTCGATTGCGTATAAAAACAATAGGCTTCCAGTGTTTATGGATTGTGATTTTTGTACCAAATTTGGTTCAAATCGGTCCATTTGTTCGTCAGTTATCGTCTCCACAGACTCACTGACACACACACACACACACATACTTTCACACACACACACACACACACACACACACATACACACACACAGACATCACTTCAAAAATGTTTGATTCGTGATCAGGGATGCTTGAAACGTGCTCTCCCGTCGAAAACTCGAATTCGAATTTTCGACCCCGTCACAATACTTTCCTTATACATTATGTATATAAGGAAAGTAAAAAAAAGTTCTTAATATATATATATATATTGCTTTCTTTATATACATAATGTATAAGGAAAGTATTGTGACGGGGTCGATAATTCGAATTCGAGTTTTCGACGGAAGAGCACGTTTTAAGCATCCCTGATCACGAATTAAACATTTTTTTGAAGTGATGTCTGTGTGTGTGTATGTGTGTGTGTGTGTGTGTGTGTGTGTGTGAAAGTATGTGTGCGTGTCAGTGAGTCTGTGGAGACGATAACTGACGAACGAATGGACTGATTCGAACCAAATTTGGTACAAAAATCACAATCTGTAAACACTGGAAGCCTATTGTTTTTATACGCAATCGAATGTACAGAATCCCCCTAAATTTTCGAATGAAATTTAAAAAAAACGTCAAAAAATCGAAACCGCTGATAAAGTTACGCAAATAGACATTTCTTATGTAATTTTTTATTACAAAACGATTGGCATAAATTTTAGAATGCTAACATGAACTGTTCTTGAGATATTGCACATTTTTCAAAAAATTATCAAAAAGTCATATTAAATAAAAAAAAAATTATTTCCTATTGAGAAACATGTTCACTTTTCATATGTAATACCATGCGATAAATTGGGTGTCACCATTCTCGTGGATCTAGCGCGTTCCATTCATGAAAAAAGATACTTTGAGTAATACTTTTGTATTTGAACGCAAATAGTCATTTATCTGCTGTAAGAATAACTTATATCTTCGTCCATAACGCTTGGCGAGACTTTGGCGACGAATTTGGTGGAATGTTGTCAACTTGGCGATTTTTTAAAATGTTGCTAAATTAACAAAAAGCTCGCCAAATAGATAAAAATGTGCCAAATCAATGACCACTCATTGATGATGACGACATGGAAAATGACGACTCATTGACGAAAATGCAATATCTTGGAAATTATACAAATAACTACTATAAAAATAATCTATTTTTTTTTTACTGTAAAAGTAGTAAATTCATTGCATTATATAAGAAAAGTCATGTGCTGCTCACATCAGATTTTTTTTACTATAAAAGTAGTTAAATCATTGCATTATATAAGAAAAGTTATGTGTTGCCCACATCAGATTTTTTTTAAATTTGATAATGTATTACCATTATGAGTATTGTGCTAACATTGCACTTAAACTGGATAAAAATTCGCTGAGATAATTAGGTTTTGAATTTTATTTCGGGGCAAAGAAACATTCTTTTCGTTTTTGAAACTACAAGTATTTTCATTGTTTTGTTCTAGCAGTGAATGTTCGAGATCAGAGCTTCTGGAAGAAAGAAGCGATTTAGCGCCTGAAAATGTTCTGACCGTCTTCTGCACCTTTAGCATCATAGATCGTATTATTGATAAATCAGTCAAGACAATAAACACCGGAGAATGTGAGAGTATTTCGGATATCGTTGGCGAAGTTCGTGAGAACTGGTGCTCCTCCTTCCAATGGAGCATCCCTGATTTCTTCTCTTTGTCAGCAAATACGGGTGATTACTATCACAGTCCATATTTCGAGTGCGGGGATACAATTTGGTGCCTTAGAATGTTTCCGAATGGCGTTGAAGCTGTATCAAATGGATGGTTTACCGTATATCTGTTAAAACTGAAACGCGGATGTTTGAAAGAAGATTTTACTCACGCATTAGGTATAAAAGATAAAAATGGAGGAAACTACATATCTGAAGCAGGTCAAGATTCCATTAGCTAAATAATTTTGCGTTAAAGAAATGCAGCATTTCTTATACAACTTAATCTACATCTTTTGGTGTGTACATTCTCCATAAGTAAAAATTAGTCTTCGTTGTAGAAATAATCAAAGTTTAAGCAAATTTAAGCAAAAATAAAGCGGTTTTAGGACGGATACAATACTACATATGAATTAAAAAGAACTTTAAAAATCACGATTTTGACACAAGATGGATGCCATATTTTATTTTGAAGTGGGTCACGTAATCTCTTCATATAATGGTCACGTGATCTCTTCATATAAAGGGTCTGATTATTATTTTAATTTTTATCTAAAAAACTATTGAATATATTTTGCTGAAATTTTTTTATATATTTTATCGGATAATTCAAATATTTCCTAAAACTTTCGAAGCAATTTATGAATTTCAAATTGCCTTAAAAAATGTTTGAAGAATTAGGTACCATAGGGTTCAATGTATTTCATTTTTCAATCCGGGTTCAATCCAAAACTAATTGGGTGATATTATTAATTTATATTCCCATTGGTCCCACAGACTGTCTGGACAACATACTAAAATTTCATTTTGATAAAGTCATTTTTACGGCAGTTATCGTGCTAACGGACAGACAGACAGACAGAATGAACAAAGTCATAAACACTTTTCAACTAATTTGTAAATTGTTAAAAACATTATCAAGCACTTATTCCAAACAAAAGTTTCTAGAAATCAAGAAGTTGAAAATTTTTTTTCTGGAACCTGAAAATTGACAATTATCAGAAATTTAGCCATATAACATGTCTCGGGGAAAACATACAAAATGAATGAAAATATAAAATTTCCTTAGCATACCTATACTTATCGACGCGTTTATCACCATTGGGATACGCGCACATCAGTTTGCGGACCATTTCCTTATACATCAAATACGCAGGGTTTTGTACTACCCGCCTATTTTACAAGTTATTTGTTTACTACAGATTATTTTTCTTTCCCTGCAATACATGGTAATGTATAGGGAAAGTATTGGAATCATGTCGAAAATTGCAACTAGAGTTTTCGACGGATCTACACGTTTCGAAACCTCTAGAATACGAAAACACTATTTTTAGAGTGAAGTCTGTGTGTTTGTCTGTATGTATGTCTGTGTGTCTGTGTGTCTGTCTGTCTGTCTGTCTGTGCAATGTATGTATCCACTCTAACTTAAAAACTAACGGACCGAATTTCATAAAATTTGAAAGGTAAGTAAGTCACTTGGGTATGACCCTGGTGTTGATTAGTTTTTGAAACGATTCATAAAAACAGAATCCTCCTTTTTTTGAGAAATGGCCGGTAAAAATTTCATGTATCCACTCTAGCTAAAATTAATTGACCAAATTTTACAAAATTTGGTAGATAAGTCACTTGTGGGATATTCTGGTGTTGATTAGATTTTGGTACGTTTCGAAAAAGAACAACCTGCCCTTTTTTACAAAATGGCCCGCCAAAATCGTCAAAATCTGAAAAAAAAATTCTACGTATGATCAAACGTATCAGTTAAATTCTTGTTTTATACGCAATGCTTGACGAGGAAAAGAATATAACACATTCCATTATACTTTAGGACTAACCGTTCTCAAGATATTTGAGATTTCTTGCATTTTTGTTACGCCGCTTTCGGATAAATGTCCAATTACCAAATAAAAACAAAAATTGAATTAAAAATTCAAATTTAGTGTTATTTTGTGCAATTAAACTCAATCTAATGAATTATTGAAGAAATAAAAGAAATATGAATTTGAGTCTGCAGGGAAAGTCATGTGCTGCCCACATCAGATTTTTTGTTGTTATTTGCAGTGGAGGATTTTGAAATTCAATTTTTGAGGGGGGGGGGAAAGTCAATTCTAAATTAAGTTATATCATATCTCAAGAGGCCTAACTTAAAGATCTGGACGGGCTTGTTAAAAAAAGCGAAGTTAAAATAACAAATTGGTTCGAAAATTTTAGGAAATAATCAATTTATCACATCACATGTACAAAGAAATTTTCAGCAAAATGTGGTCGGTAATTTTAAGAAAATTTGAAATAATAATTGCCGCCCAACTTGCTGTTCTATGTCCTCGGATGAGCCGAACGGTCTTGGCTTTCGGCCCATGATGTATGAAGGGAGCACATGAAGAGATCACATGCAAAGTAAAATATGGCATCCACTATTTTCTCCACTATGTCAAGATCGTGATGTTAGAAATTCGTTTAAATTTGTCTTTAGTGTTGCATCCGTCCTAAAACCAATTTATTTTTGTGTATCATATGTGTATCTAAAGTGTGTGCTAACGCAATTACAACATTTTTGAATTTAAACGATCACTATGATTATTTCTACAACGAAGATTAATTTTAAAGTATGTTGAATGTAAACAAATCAAGCGATTGTAAGGTGAGTTGTATAAGTATTGCTGAAATTTTTCACGCAAAATTAATTAGCTCTGGAGTCCAGAATATAAGAGATATGAATCAAATATTCATTGATTTTACATAGAGAAGTAGACGGTGCATATTTCGATGACGTCATTTGAATAAAGTTTATTTTGCATAACTAGCATTGGCTTTTTCGATGAAGTTTTAAATTTTAAAGTATAATAAATTACTGTAATACTGTGATAAATTAAAAGACAGAGCTGAATATATCGCATTTTAGAGATGTTTAAATAAAATTGTATTTCAGTTGGAAATTGTTTCTTAATCAGTGTTTTATGCATGATTGATCTTACCTAATATCTCGACAACCTGTGGTTCTAAAAATTCGAAACATGGACTCAATATTAAGTAAAATTATTTTACGGCGACCCACAGAAATTTCATAAAATTCGGTGCATTCGTTCTCCCGACAAACACAGAGGCATACAGACAGATTTTCAATTTTATTTATATAGATTTTAAGTATTTAAATATAGAAAAGGATATAGTATTGCATGAAATAATTTTTCAATATCTATATACCACATTTTTTTAGAAGTTAAATTACTGATTACTGGAGCTTTTTCTTCAAACCATCTGTGATAGTTAGAAGAAAAAGAGAAAATAGAGTGGTCTTTCACACTTCAAAAATGTTTAACCTTTTGCTTACGAGTGGGACAGCGTCCATCTCAAACGAAGAACCTTCTAAAAAGACAGGTATTTGACATACACTATCCCAAACAGTTCAATCCTCCTTTGCAGGCATTTGCAGCGATTTCCATGGACGCCAATGCCTGCAAAGGAGGATTGAACTGTTTGGGATAGGGTATGTCAAATACCTATCTTTTTGGGAGGTTCTTCGCTTGGGATGGACGCTGTCCCACCCGTAAGCAAAAGGTTAATTAGCTTCAATAACTCCTTACTGTTTACGTAACTTTGAAAAAAAAGAGGGCAATGATTAGAGAGCATTCTACAAATAATTTTGTAGTACATAAAGAAATATTATGCAATAACTGTTGCCGCATATATATATATATTATGTATTTCAGGTTCAACGACTAGAGAATTCGGAAAAAGAATAATTCCCCACAACCTGTACTGATTAAAATTAAGTTCAGCTTGCTGCCTGGCTCTTAGTGTAATCCTCCTGCGTTCAAGAATTGCTTTCTGGTATGGCGGAGATCGTTGGCAAAATTCCGGAGATTATTGGCAAAGTTCGTGAGAACTGGTGTTCCTCCTTCCAGTGGAGCATCCCTGATTTCTTCTCGTTGCCAACAAATACGGGTCATTGCTATCACAGCCCACCTTTCGAATGCGGGGATACAACTTGGTGCCTGAGAATGTTTCCGAATGGCATCGAAGATGTATCTAAAGGATGGTTTACCATATATCTGTTAAAACTGAAACCAGGATCTTTGAAAGAAGTTTTTACTTACGCATTAGGTATAAAAGATAAAAATGGAGGAAACTCTGAAGCAGGTCGAGATAATTTTGATTTCTTAGGAGATAGACCCTGCAGGGGAAGTTATATTCTTTCGAGATCAGAGCTTCTGGAAGAAAGAAGCGATTTAGCGCCTGAAAATGTTCTGACCGTCTTCTGCACCTTTAGCATCATAGATCGTATTATTGATAAATCAGTCAAGACAATAAACACCGGAGAATGTGAGAGTATTTCGGATATCGTTGGCGAAGTTCGTGAGAACTGGTGCTCCTCCTTCCAATGGAGCATCCCTGATTTCTTCTCTTTGTCAGCAAATACGGGTGATTACTATCACAGTCCATATTTCGAGTGCGGGGATACAATTTGGTGCCTTAGAATGTTTCCGAATGGCGTTGAAGCTGTATCAAATGGATGGTTTACCGTATATCTGTTAAAACTGAAACGCGGATGTTTGAAAGAAGATTTTACTCACGCATTAGGTATAAAAGATAAAAATGGAGGAAACTACATATCTGAAGCAGGTCAAGATGATTTTGGTGCTTTCGTAGATAGACCCTTCAGGGGATGCTATATTCTTCCAAGATCCAATATTCTGGAAGCAGGAAGTAATTTAGTGCCTGAAAATATTCTGACAGTCTTCTGCACCTTTAGCATAGATCGTATTATTGATAAAGCAGCAGCCAAGTCAAAAACCACTGAAAAATGTGAGTATTATTCAAAAGTTTGCATTGTGATATTGATTCATTTGACTTTTTTTTACTTTTCTTAACATGCATAGTATACGATTTATAAAATTTTGTGATATTTGGCCAATTAATTTTTTGAGTTAGAGAGTGGATACATACACTGCACACAAACAGATAGACACACACACACAGACGTTACGCTAAAATAGTTTTGTTATGTTCTAGAGGTCCTGAAACGTGTATATCCTTCGGAAACTGGAGTTGCGATTTTCGACACGATTCCAATACTTTCTCTATGCATTACTATGTATTTTAGTAAGAGCAATGTGTATTTAAGTATTCTTAATTATATAATTTCAAAACAATATTATTATGAAATACCAACAAATCAAACAGTTAACCAGATTGTAGCCTAACTCGATTGTCTCTTACAAGAATGCATTTTTAAGTAACTTGTGACTTTTATTTATTTATTTATTTTGCAAATTTTGCAAGAAAAATCTATATCGTTGAGCTAAATGAACACAAGTATAGCCTGTTACCATTCATTTTAATGGGCTTGAAAAAATCTTTCCTTTGATATCAAATTTTATAATGTACCCCTGGGGGTAACTTGAATAACCCCTCACCCCTCACGAGGGGTCTAATTATTTTAAGAACACAAAAATTGTATTAAGCACAAAATTGTATTTCCTCCACGATGATTGAAACTGTCAGGTTTCGCGATCATTGAACCTCAAATTATCCCTTTTTTTCACAATTATGTCAAATTTTGTCCTATAAAAAATCGAAGGTTTCGCTCGAATTTCAAAAAATTCTATCTTGTTCTAAATTTTTTGTTAACAAAATTTCGTGAAAATTCATTGGTATTTGTGGCTGTTATCGTGTACACAAGAAACCGACCACAGATGAACATCACTCTAAAAATGGTCAATACGTGTTCAGGAGATCCTAAAAGATATATTGGCATCTAAATCTAGAAATCAAAACATTTCGTGAAAACAATCCTTTCTCTATACTGTAATTAATCTATAGAATGAGGAAGTAAAAATTTAATTGCATATCGCTCAAAAAAGAAAATTACATTGTCTTTTGTTTTTCTGTTACAAATTATTAGATAATGCGATTGATTATACAACTTTATTTTCTCATTGAAATTTTCATATTCCTAGCACCAATAATAGAAAATGGAAGTTATTAAATGATACTACTGTTAAATACAATTATGCTAAAGTGTTTTCACTATGCAATTTTGTTTTTCTATTTAATACTTATTGTCATTATTCCGATATGGTGTTTTATGTTATGTCGCCAACCAATTTTAAAATGCTTGTGTTAATGCACTTGACATGCTGTCAGTCTATTATGCTTTTTCCTTTATTGTTATTTAGACTAATTCTGTTCACAGTCCATACTTTACTCCGTGGTTATTATAATTCGAGACTTATTTGTGGTATCCACTAAGATAAATAACTATATTGTGTTCAATAAATTACTTCTGTAACCGATGTGGTATCAATTTCTGGAATTTCCGCAATGCTGTACAACATTTTTCTCAAATTCTTGTCTCACTTTTACTTTCTTAACTTTTCTCAATTCTTCGTTAAGGGCGATAATTCTTCGTTATTCGATCCGGAATGTCAGTTTACAATATATTTATATAAATATATATATATATATATATATATATATATATATATATATACATATATATATTCATATATATATATATGTACACACACACACACATATATATATATATATATGAAAATCTTTTACTTCAACAGATTATAAAATTTACAGATATGTTGATGATCTAATTTGTTTGGTCTTTACAGACAACTGTCATAGATAAAGATTTCTATTTGGATAATTTGGAACTTATCCTAATGAAGCCACTATTTTTAATAACATTAATGTTTTGCACTTAAATCTTGAACTTTATTCTTGACTTTATTCTTGAACCTACAAATAGGATAGTTACTAATTTATATGATAAAAAAGACTTTTTTAACTTTATCATTAATAAAATATTACCATTTAATTGTTGTAACTTGATTCAATTGTTTAGAAATATTATACTTAATCAGCTTTTCAGAATTTATAGATTATCTGAAAAAAAATTTCATGCAATGCATATTAATAATCTTAAATTACTAGCAAATTATATAAATATCGAGCTTATTTAGTACATAGTATAGTTAAAATGTTTGGAATGGTAGATTACACTCAAATTCTCTCCTTAGTATCTTATTTTAGCCAGACATCCACTTTCTCTTGTATTAGCATTACCACGTATTTACTCTTCTTACTGTTGAATCTTTATACTGTTAATTCTTTCTCACGATTGACACCAGCAATTCTCCCCCTTTTTTTGTGAGATTGGCAACATTGGTCTCTTTATTCAAGGCTCCAATGGATCAGACGTATGCAGTATCCTTTCAGGTATTTCAGGTATTCTTGTTTCCTATTATTTTTCAATCTTTATGCATGTTGTTCAAGTTATCAGAGTTTATAGATATAATCTATCACTGATATCAGAAACATGCATTTTGTGTTCATTTCTATGAAATACTTGCACTTGATAAAGAGTTTTATCAAGATGAACAATTTATTTTTAGACCTAGGGCTTGTCCACGTGTAAAGCTTTCATGCTTGGATTTTATTTTATTTTATTTTATCGATTCCTTTCCATTGATGTTTTTTGTTTGTCTTCAGCTTGAAGACTAGAGGTTTATATTTTATTTTCCGCTTATTATATATATATATATATATTTCAGTATAGTTCAAGATAATATACTTAGGGATATTATGAATAAAGGGTCTAAATTTCGCATTCCATGCTGCCATCACCCATACTTCTTCTTCAGTCTTTATCTTTTGATTCTGATAAATTCATATACCAACAGGCTTGTTCACATTCCATTCCTATTGAAGCATTCCATCTATGGAAGTATACTGCCTTACATCTTCTTAAAAATCTTATTATAAATATTAAATTTGCGAGACCTAGTTCTCCTTATAAACAATTCCTTTCTGCTATTAAAGAACTACAAAAACATTTTGTCATAACTTATGTAGATAAGGCTACTAATGCAATGCAATTATTTGTAAAAAAAAATATTATGTTTCTCTGTTACAGAATTACTTAAAAAATAATCGTATTTTTAAACCCATTAATAATCAGTCTATCAAAATCTAAACTAAAATGCTACAATTATACACACAATTAAATCTTAATTATAAGTTTTATAAATTTCCAGATGTTACTTTGGTTCCTAAATTCCACAAATCACCTTTCAGTTTTAGAACGGTCACTTGTGGACATAATACCTTTACCATTACAGCTAGTAAGTACTTGCTAAACTGTTTAAATATAATTAATGAATCTCTTAAATTTAAGAATTCAGGCTATTTCATATTGAAAAATAGTTTTGATTTAGTTAATCACCTTAGCAAGCTTCAACATATTCTTGGTTTCCATACCTTTGATTTTAGAGACTTATTTAATAATATTGATATTAACGATTTATATAAAGTTGTTATCTCTCTTTATCATGATTATCAATCTTCCAATAATGTTCCATTTAATGTCAAAAACTTTCCTATGTTATTGCACTTTGTGTTGTACAAGAATTATATTATCCAAGGTGATAACATGTATTTACAAACATCTGGTGTACCTCAAGGGGCTGTAGTAGTAGTATTCAAGCTAACTTATATCTTTATTGTTATGAACGTCATTTTAACTCTAATTCATATATTATATATCGATATGTTGGCGACTTAATTTGTATTATCATTGATGATTCCTATCTCATTAATATTGATTTTTACTCTCTAACCTAGAAATAATCCCTAATGAGCCTAGTATTAGACAAACTTTAAATTATTTAGACCTAAATTTAGATACCTTCAATAATCATGCTATCACCAATCTATATGATAAAAAAGATTCTTATAAATTCACTATTATTAAGCAGCTATCATATCGATCTTCTAATTCTATTCAATTGTTTAGAAACATCGTTTAAACCAGCTATTTCGAATACATCGAAAATTTCTGATCCTCAATTTCACTTACTCCACATCAATAATCTTAAACGCATTTGTCAAAATTACTATTATCCGGAAGTATTTGTAAATAATATTATTAATAATTTCAATACACCACGTAATAATTTTACAAATGCATTATTTATCCTTGATTGGATAACTCTTTTTTGTGAATTTCACCCTTTCTTATCACCTACTTACCACTAGGCCTAAGTCTGATACTGCTTACTATTTTTGAAGGACTTCTTTCCGCTTGTCCTGAGTCCTATACTGCGTACTATTTTTGAAAATCTTTATACACATTATTTTTCGTTCAAGTGTATTCATTCCGGTGTCCACTCGCTTTGACGAAGAGATGTAAAATGCTCTGTCGAATGTCCTGCCAACAAGTAGACTCCCACGTGGTGGCTGCGCCCGTGAGTTAATATTTCTGTTTTTTACATTTCTGGTTTATAATTCACTTTGTTTTTATTATTTGTCCTTTCACTGGCCAGTAGACAGTTCCAATGGTAAATACTATCGCCATTGTCAGAATCTGGCTATTCTATCGGTTTTAATTCGAATTGTATGACTGTCCTGACGAAAATGCAATTTCGAACTAACTGCCGTTTTTTGTGTAGTTTCAGTTGATTGTACTCAATGTCTTGATCTTCAATCTTGGGCTATTTATTGCCTTTTCTCATTTTTGCCGTGTTTGCTTTTTTATTTTATATATATTTATATATATATATACCTCTTTAATTATGATTTTTATATACTCATCTTCCCCTCACTCCCTTACCATCATAGTGATATATTACCTTCTATTTTTATCCTTAGTCTTGGTCTATAGTTACTTATTTGTAACAGATATGCTAGAGATGAGTGTATTCGTACTTACCGTAGTTTATGCATAGTTTTCGATTAAAAATTGCAATTTATATATATATATATATATATATATATATAGCATAGTAAACATATTAAAATAAAATTATTTCACAGTTATCCAATTTTTCTCCAGAAGTTGGCGCAATGCAGCACATTCTCCTAAAGTAACATACAAGATTCATATGAAAAAGAGAGGGGAAATGACCAAATGCAAGGCATAAAATGGTAGAGGGGGATGGCGACCCCTCTTTCCCGTTTAAAAGACTGCTTTTATGCCCGGGCAACACTCACGGTACCAATGCCATGCAGAAGCCATACTTCCGTAAATGTGTCAAATCAAAAACACTCGAAAAAGTGCAAAGAAAACAAATAGGAATCGACCAGGATCGCAAGGGAAAGAATGGAAATGAAGGAAATGCCCCTGTCGGTTACGATGGAGTGCATCACATATAACAGAGAAGTCCATGCATGCGCTATTCGTTATTTTCACTTTCATCGTTCTATACCTCTGCCATATCCTTTAAGTAAGCATTTTCTCCCTTTTTTGTATTAAATAGGGAATTATAATAACATTTCAGGAAGCCAATTGGATAATCCGAATACAACTATATTATATAGCGACTGGCAATTATACTGTTATAAAGTATATGCCCGGTAATACAACAATACAGGGTAGTAGTATTATCGATAACCAGTTACCCTCATGCTTTATATATGATGTCTAACATAAAGAAATATTTCAAGCCTGTGCAACATGCTATTGCAAACTCTGTGACAAATATAAATAGCGTCTGTAATGTTTCTCATTGTTCTACCGACTCGATCCTTAATCTAAATGGATCACCCTTTTTTAAATATTCATATCGTCATTATTTTAATAGAATACGTAATTTCAAGTTTAAAAAATGCCAATCTCATCGATGTAAACTCTGCCCAGTGGCAGACCCTCTCCAAACATCTACTCAAGATCCCAGTTACGGTACATTCTGCAAAACCTATAATGTCATCTACTGTATTACTTGCCAAACATGCCAAGCCAAATATATCGGCCAAACCAAAAATCGTTTGCATTTGCGAATCAACTTACATCGAAGTCAAATTGGCAAATCTCTTCTCACTGATGCAACTATCCCCAATTTGGAACTCCGTCATTATAGAAACCATGATTTTTCACAAATAATTGTTACAATCATCGATGTTGTACCCAAACTGTCAGAAAGACTTTGGTGGGAAAATACACACATCCAACAATATGGAACAGCTTTTCCGTATGGACTCAATACGATCATATTTAATGACAATTATAATTTGGAATCTTGTAAAAATGAAAAACGTAACCCTGTATTACAAGATATCCATCCTGCTATGAAAAAGAGATGGCAAAGGGGAACTAGAAAAAGGAAAAATTTCAGTTATAAAGAAACTCTTGAAAAGATCGAAACGTTCATGAAAACAGTGTGTGCAGGAATAATAATAAAACCCGGCTGGATCAAAAATCTTATATTTAGTATAAGAAAACGTTATATTCAACGCATCTGGTGTTATTTGAAAGTGTATCAACTCGAAAAACAACTAACTGTTAATAATAATGAAAATGCATGTACAAACTACGCTATAATGATGGATTTACTTAAACTAAAAGCCAGTACATTAAGCATAGTATTGAAATCCTCTCCACAGAAGAAAACTACTACAACAGAGCCTTTTGTTACAACCTACAAAAATAAAAATTATGATGGTTTACCAATCAAGACATATATAAAAAACTTGGCACATCTCTTACCAATACCTAACATAGAAGTAAAACTGATTTATAAATTTGTGCAAACTAATGGTAGAAAAATATTTAATTATAACCGCATAAGTAGAAACATCAATGTATATAAATGTGAAGAGTGTAATTGTAAAAACAGCCCTTATATAGATACCCATCATGCGCACATTATCACTGGAAACCTGGATCTATTGGATAATCACAAGTTAAAATCTATGCTTCAACTTGGTACGAAATTTCGTATACAAGATTTCACAAATATTAAAAAGGATTTTGAACAAGATTTGAAGAAATTTACATATAAACTCGCCGTAAAATACAGCATGCCAATACAAGCCTTCAAAGAATGGCAATACAACCTTATCAAAATGTTCAATCTCCACTACAAAACATTGTGTAAAAAACGTATTATCCTTCTCTTCAAAATGCAGTCAATAAATATGAAGATAAATATGTTATAACTTATACGGATCAAGTTGTATCAAATTACGCTTTCACATGCAGAAAATACTACGTTGATACTTTAAAAAATAGTTATCTTGATAAACAAATGTACTCCCCTTTACAACAAAATGGAACATGTCTGGTAAATAAAATTAAAACTCTGTATCAAAGCATTGGTATCGAACTTAAAGCAGTTAACTTTCCATATTTGGTACTCATACCAAAACTTCATAAAAATCCAGTCAAGTTCCGGCCGGTAACAGTGGGATGTGGATCCTATTTAACAATTGCAAATGAAAAACTTTTAACTATACTTAAAAATGTTATGATTATACTGAAGAAACAAGGAACAGTAATGATAAATAATAGTTACGATGTCATCATCCGACTTCCATTTTATAGCAGGGATATACGTTTCAAAAGTTACGATTTCCGTGATTTATTCAACAACATCAATCTGGAAAATCTATATGAAATTTTGAAGGAACTACATGAAATATATGACTTAAAAGAGCATATTACATTCAGAAAATACGAGGACTTGATTCGCATTGTGTTGTTTGAAAACATCTTATTTGATGGCACCAGCTATTTTCAACAGGTTAAGGGTATTCCGATGGGAGGGGGATGTTCATCCCTGCTCGCCGATCTATACTTGTGTAAATTTGAAAATGGCACTCATATATTACATGAAATGCCATATTTTCGTTTCGTTGACGATGTCCTTATTGGGCAATATAAGAATACACCCCAATTTGATTTTACTTTTTATCCAAAAGAACTGGAATTGATTGAGAATATAAGTAAGGAGGAAGATAGTGTTGATTTTCTAGATATCACACTAAAACATGACAGTAGATATGGTACTTATACCGTCTTATATGACAAGAGAAACAATTTCAATATAAAAATCAACCGCATTATTGATTGGAGGTCCAATTTGACCAAAAACATTTTCAGAAATGTCGTCATTGGTCACCTCAATAGAAATCAACGCATTAATACTTTCAAGTCTGATTGCATCATGCATAATAGGAATATTATGAAGGAGGCAATAAAACGGAATTATCCAATTGGCTTCCTGAAATGTTATTATAATTCCCTATTTAATACAAAAAAGGGAGAGAATGCTTACTTAAAGGATATGGCAGAGGTATAGAACGATGAAAGTGAAAATAACGAATAGCGCATGCGTGGACTTCTCTGTTATATATGATGCACTCCATCGTAACCGACAGGGGCATTTCCTGCATTTCCATTCTTTCCCTTGCGATCCTGGTCGATTCCTATTTGTTTTCTTTGCACTTTTTCGAGTGTTTTTGATTTGACACATTTACGGAAGTATGGCTTCTGCATGGCATTGGTACCGTGAGTGTTGCCCGGGCATAAAAGCAGTCTTTTAAACGGGAAAGAGGGGTCGCCATCCCCCTCTACCATTTTATGCCTTGCATTTGGTCATTTCCCCTCTCTTTTTCATATGAATCTTGTATGTTACTTTAGGAGAATGTGCTGCATTGCGCCAACTTCTGGAGAAAAATTGGATAACTGTGAAATAATTTTATTTTAATATGTTTACTATGCTATATATATATATATATATATATAAATTATATGTATATATATATATATATATATGTATATGTATATATATATATATATTATATATGTATATATATATACATATACATATATATATATATACATATACATATATATATACATACATATACATATATATATATATATATATACATATACATATATATACATATATACATATATACATATATATATATATATATATATATATATATATATATATATATATATATATATATATATATATATAGGCTTAACGAGTACAGTCGGGGCAACATTTAATTTATCAGTGTTTGGTGTGCTTGCTTGAGGAATTTGGCTGGGCTCCAGTATATACAACGTATCTAAAGAAATAATTAAATTATTTAAAGTTTGAATTTCAACGATATAGCACGCTATTACAGTTTTGAAACATTTACAATGAAGCTATGTAATCTTTATTATACACATTCTTTCAGAAAATATATTTTGCTGGAAAATTTACCCTACATATTTCGAAAGACTTGTAAAAACCCATTTGGAAAACATACATTGTAAAACACAAATAATTATCGTGTTTCACCCCCAAGACATAAATAAGACACAAATAATTTATGATGGAGTTTTAGATGCCTTTTTCTTTTAATTCATGTCGATATGTTCAATTTTTCAACTCTACAAATTAGTGAGGCGTGATTGAAGTTGTATCATAATATTAAGAATTGTGTTGTTTTAGGAACTGAAATATAACATAAAATGTGTGAGTTGAAGACTTTGTTCCATTTTTAAATTTGGTTTCTCAGTAGCCCGATTAGAGCAGAATATTTCCTACGAATTACGGAACTATAGTTCTGTGGATAATTGAAATATTTTTTATTATTTTGTAGGTATCGGAGAAGACACCAAGGAAAAAGAAATAACGGAAGAAGAAGGTAACAAAGACAAAAAAAGAGGTAAAAGTAAAATTGATGCTTTCCGGAATCGCAGAGGTACAGTAGAATACATTTGATGAAATACAGATTCACTGTTATCTGTATCTATATTATTCTGCAAAGCAGTAGCAGGTTATGGTATTATATGATAAAGCAAACTGCATGGATTAACATAATTGAGAACTTATTTTATGATTCTAAACAGTATGTGCAGTGGCGCTTACTGGTACTCGATTTGAAGAATTTTTCATTTTCATTTTTAGTTCATAGCATATCAATCGCCTTGATAACCAGCCAGCTTCGTAGATGTTTTTAGTCTCTGTACTTCTGGTCCTCCGTCTGCTGGGGGAAAATCAATCGGGTTACTCTATTGACGGTGAAGTGGCCGACGAACCATTGAGTCTTTAGGGCCCCGACTCTTCCAGGTGGTCTTGCCCATGGACTGAGCCTATTCATGGCCTGAGCCAAGGGCTGATCGGTGGCTGGTGTCTAGCTTGATGGACGTTCTTTCGGACCCTTCCCGGTGAATGGTTCCGTCAAGTCAGCAACCTGGCTGCGGCTCCGCTGGATCGAAGATTTGGTAACCCCTTGTAGCTGGTCAATAATGGGCAAAGACCGCATAGGTTGTCCGGCCAGTTGCTTAATCCTGTCTTTAGTCAACCTACCTAATAATGCACAGTCCATGTGGCCCCCTTTAGTTATGGCCTGAATAGGTGTGCCTGCTAGTACGTCACTGACATACTTCTATAATTACCCTCTCCCTAAAACAAGCGGAGAAAGTACAAAACGTGGGAATATAACGTTATAACCGGGAACGAGGGGTCACAATCCCCGTCGGTCTTTTATACTATCCAGTTGGCTTATTTCCTTCTTTCATTTGAATTCATATTTTAGCTTTCCGTGACTGAGCAACATTGCGCCATCACGTTAAGTGATTTGATATTTACACGTCTTTGTGCAGTTCAAATTTCATTCTTATATAAGGACAATCGTACCTTGCAGCATCGTGCAATCGATTATCATATAAGCTTTTCGATTTCATACCTGGGTTTCTTCTCGGACCTTTTAGGTGTTGTGGTTGTCTTCCGTATGCTGTTGAGTTAATGGTATTTGGGAAAGCAGCTTTAGTGAGTTGTATATATCTTTTTGTTTTTAATATGAATGAGGTTAACTTTAGGTATTGATATTATTGATTTTAGTGTTTTTGATGATTTTAATGTTTATGCTTTCTTGTATATGATGTTGAATAAATATGAAGTAGGACGTAATGAACTCTGACTCGGCACCGTGGGTTATGTTTCTTCTTTTACCGTCGAAGTCTTAACGCTATTACCTTTGACATCTTCGTTCTGCGACAGATTTCCCGATTTGTTCCGAGGCATTATTAAATGTTTCTATTACATATGAAACGATATTTATTTTCAAAATTCCTCTTATAGTAGGGCAGTATAAATATGCAGTCATAGCGTATTTGGTAACAAAAAAATTATATAATGTTTAAAACTGTTACAGGGTTGTCTTGAGTTGTTTTTCTGCCATATTGTAACTGCTGACTTGCTGAAAATGGATTGCAAGTTATGCTGTTTTACATGCTATATTGATCTAAATAGACAACGAGATATGTGTTTTTGCTTGCTAATTGTGATTGATATGTTATGCTTTATATATTGCTTCTACTCCGCAATAAGAGTAAAAATCTGATGTGGGCAACACATGACTTTCCTTATATAATGTAATGAATTTACTACTTTTACAGTAAAGTAAATAGGTTTTTCTTATAGTAGATACTAATATTCTTTCCAAGATATTGAATTTTCGACAATTAGTCGTCATTTTCATTGATTTAGCGTCATTTTTATACATTTGACAAGATTTACGTTAATTTGGCAAGATTTCAAAAAGTCGCCAAGTTGGCGACATTCCACCAAATTCGTCGCCAAAATCTCGCCAAGCGTTATGGACGAAGAAATAAGTTATTCTTACAGCAGATAAATGACTATTGGCGTTCAAATACAAAATAATTACTCAAAGTATCTTTTTCATGAATGGAACGAGGTAGATCCACGAGAATGATGTCATCCAATTTATCGCATGGTATTACTTATGAAAAGTGAACATGTTTCTCAATAGGAAATATATATTTTTTTATTTTATATGACTTTTTAATAATTTTTATGAAAAATGTGCAATATCTCGAGAACGGTTCATGTTAGCGTTCTGAAATTTACGTCAATCGTTTTCTAATGAAAAATTACATAAGAAATGTCTATTTGCGTAACTTTATTAGTGGTTTTGATTTTTTGACGATTTTTTCAAAATTTCATTCGAAAATTTAGGGGGGTTCCGAATATTCGATTGCGTATAAAAACAATAGGCTTCCAGTGTTTACGGATTGTGATTTTTGTACCAAATTTGGTTCAAATCGGTCCATTCGTTCGTCAGTTATCGTCTCCACAGATCCACTGACACACACACATACATACTTTCACACACACATACACACACACACATACATACACACACACACACACACACACACACACACACAGACATCACTTCAAAAATGTTTGATTCGTGATCAGGGATGCTTGAAACGTGCCCTCCCATCGAAAACTCGAATTCGAATTTTCGACCCCGTCACAATACTTTCCTTATACATTATGTATATAGGGAAAGTAATAAACTATTGATTTAATGAATATGAATACAACTATAATTTTTAACGACTGGCAACTATACATTGGCATGTATTTGCGCGGTGGTACAGCGAAATAAAGTAGCTGTATAATCGATAACCTATTACCCTTGGAATGTCTAGTATAAAGCATTATTTCCAGCCTACAAAACAAGCTCTTGCACACCCAGTAACAAAACTAAAAAGCGTCTATCAAATTTCTCCATGTTCCATAGACAAGATCTATAATCAAAATAGATCAACCTTCTTCGACAATACTTACCTTCATCATTATAAAAAAATCAGGACTTACAAGTTCAATAGATGCAAATCTGGTCGTTGCAAATTATGTCCTCTAACAGACTCCCAACAAATTTCAATAAGTGATCATCGTTTCCGTTTATTTTGCAAGGCATACAACGTCATATATTGCATCACTTGCGCAACATGTAATGTCAAATATATAAGACAAACTAAGAATTGCCCCAATTTACGCATCAATCTTCATCGAAGTCAAATTGGAAAATCACAGCAACCTGGGGCACAAGTTACCAATTTGGAACTTCGACACTTTATTTATTACGACTTCGCTCATATTACAGTACATATTATCGATATCGTATCAGACCTGAAAGAAAGAATATGGTGGGAAAACACCCATATTCATCAGTACGGAACTGCATATCCATATGGGCTTAATACGATAATTTTTCATGATACCTATAACTACGAATCTTGTAACAATATACAGCGCCTATCCGTATTGCATAATATACCTAATACAAAGATAAAGCGTTGGAAAAGAGGAAAAAGCAAGAAACATCTGACTTTTAACGATACTTTAAATAAAGTAGAGCTTTTTATCACGAAAATTAGAACTTACACGAAAAATAAAAATAGCTGGATCAAAAATCTGATATATGGCATCAAGAAACGTTATATTCAACGAATCTGGAATAGAATACAAGAATATCAATTTGATACAGAACATCAAGAGAACAACGATATTGCGACTACTAACTTTGCAATCATGTTGGATATAATAAAACTAAGAGCAAAATTACTGCACATGGATTTGGCCACACCAATAAAAGGGCAAGCCAAGCTATACAGGAATATTTTATTACTACCTGTGAGACCAGAATATGTTCTCACACGTAGTGAGACAAGTTTATGTGTAGATTTATGGTGTCCTTAAAGGCAAACAAAGCATTAGTCTGCCTGGCGCCGAATTTTATGAGAACTTGAACTTTTAGGTCAAAGGACAGTAAATTTAGGAGGCCATATAAGAGTTGGGCCGGACTGAAAGTACAGTCGTGCCATTGGGTGAGGGGTGGCCAATCAGTGCCATGGAAGAAGTAAGGCGGAGTTCCCCCCCCCCCCCACCGAGTGGACCTCAAGTTTGGATCCGAGAATCTGCAGTAGTAAAATTATCATAGTATTAGATTATCGGCAGTATGAGTATGAGTATTTTGTAATAGATAGTAGTAGAACATGAACAAGTAAGATGACTTAGAAGCAGTTAGAGAAAGATTTGAGTATTAGAGAAATCATGATTTAGAGGCATCAGCATTCTGACTTAGCAACATGAACAAGTGAGATGACGACAAGTATCATCGTAAGATTATCAGATTTCAAGTAGTGAGAGTATCATCATGACATGGAGAGAACAACTACAGACGAATTTGACCACGGTTCCCAACAAGGCCCAAAACTCAAGGTATGTGTCATCAACAATCCAACGGTTAATGAATATTTAGATATTTGTTCAAGTAGTCTCACATGTCTCTATCCCAGTCTATTTTAAAAGTAAGATAATGTATTGGAAGTTAATAAGTAGTTATGTAAATTAATAAATGTTATTGTTAAGTTTAAATAGTCTAATCTTTTAATAATGATTAATGTGAATTCCTTTACAGGACTCACACTTAAGTTAAAATAATTGGAGGGTTATTGCTTAAACACAACGCACTTATAATCACTAAAATTAAAGATAAACAATTAATAATAATATTAATATACTTATAACTTAGCCTAAATTTAATTACTCGTGCCACACTACCTTCAAGAACAAATGCTATGATCTCTTGCCAATAAAAACGTACCTAAAAAAACTAGCCTACCTAATGCCGTTAACTAAGCTCGAAATCAAAATGTCTTATAGGTTTGTAAAAACTAATGAAAGAAAAATATTTAATTACAATCAAATTGGATAGAACATCAACAACTATATGTGCATTGATTGCGAATGCAAGAAAAGCAAGTATATCAATCCACAACATGGTCACATCATTACCGGAGATCTCAATATCATCGAGAATTATAGAGTAAAGACCATACTTCAACTCGGAGCTAAATCCCGTAAACAGGAATTTGAACAAATCGAAAATTGCTTTATACAAGATCTCAATAAATTTATATACAAACTCGCAGTGAAATACATCATTCCAATTAACGCATTTACAAAATGGAAGTATAATATGTCCAAAATGTTTAATTATCATTATAACAAATTAAGTAACAAAAATATTATCCTTCAATTAAGGCTGATCTAGAAAAATATTGTGCTACCTATGCAATAACATATACAAATAATGTGGTATCCAATTATGCTTTTACTTGTATCAAATATTACGTGAACGCCTTGAATAATTGCTATCAAGATGCACAAATGTATACCCTGTTACAACATACGGGAAGAACTATAGAAAATAAAATAAAGGCTCTTTATACACGTATTGATCACGATCTAAAAAACGTCATATTTCCATATCTCGTACTGTTTCCTAAGCTACATAAAACCGCAGTTAAATTTCGTCCTGTGACCGTGGGTTTTAAAACTTACTTGACCATAGCTAATTCTAACTTTCTAACCATTCTAAAAACGGTCATGATAAACCTCAAACGGAAAGGCACAGTTATGATCAATAACAGCTATGAAGTAATCAACAGATTAAAATTTTACAACAAAGACATGAGATTTAGAAGTTACGATTTCAAAGACTTCACAACATTAATCTCGAAGATCTGTTTGCTATATTACTGAAAATATACGAGACACATGATTTACAATCAATAATTACTCTTAAGTAAATATAAGAACTTGTTACGAATTGTTTTATTTGAAAATATTCTTTTTAATGGATCTAATTATTATCAACAAGTCAGGGGTATTCTTATGGGAGGAGGTTGTTCTTCTCTCCTTTCAGACCTTTATTTAAATAAATATGAAGAAGGCGCACGCACTTTGCAAGAAAACCCATACTTTCGATTCATGGACGACATCCTCATAGGACAATACGAACATATGCTGGAATTTGATTTTGGTTTTTATCCTAAAGAACTGGATTTCATCGAGACACATTTGAAAAACAAAGACGAAGTAAATTTTCTGGACATTACAATCAAATACGATATCAATCAAGGATTATATACAATCTTATATGATAAAAGAATTTTCTTTAAGATAAGTATTAACCATATTATAGACTGGAATTCCAACTTGAGTAGAAATATATTGCGTAATGTTATAATAAATTATTTGAAAAGAAACCAACGAATCAATACATTCAAAGTGGATTGTATTATTAATAAGAGAAAATTATTGAAAGAAACAATCAAGAAACATTATCCTGAAAAATTCTTAAAATACTTTTACAATTCGATCTTCAAAGACATTGATAACGCATATTTTAAAGATATTGAATGTATACACATTTAATATAATTGGTGTTTTTCTTTAAAACTTAACCGTGAGGATTTACTCTATAGAACTCGCTGACAGCGCACCCTGGTGTACAGCAGACTCAAGCTATATCTAGTGGGGATTCCACCTTCAAATCGTCATTTCTGTTTTTTCATTCTCCTACATTGACTCTTCTTGGGTTTTACCTTTACCCCCTGTGTGTTATGCTCGACACTTTTACGGAAGATAAGCCGTTGCATTGTAATGGTTCGGGAGTGTTGCCTAGGCGTAATAGCACGCTATAACCGGAAACGAAGGATCACAATCCCCTTCGGCCTTTTATACTATCCGTTGACTTATTTCCTTCTTTCATATGAATTCATATATATATATATATATATATATCAGTATAGTTCAGGATAATGTACTTAGGGATATTATGAATAAAGAGTCTAAATTTCGCATTCCATTCTGCCATCACCCAATACTTCTTTTTCAGTCTTTATCTTATGATTTCGATAAATTCATATACCAACAGGCTTTTTCGCATTCCATTTCCACTGAAGCATGTCATCTACCTGACATCTTCTTAAAAATGTTATTATAAATATTAAATTTACGAGGCCTAGTTATCCTTATAAACAACCCCTTTCTGCTAATAAAGAACTATAAAAACATTTTTTCAAGACTTATGTAGATAAAGCTTCTAATAATTATGCCATTATTTGTAAAAAATATTATGTTTCTCTGTTACAGAATAACTTAAAAAATAATCATATTTTTAAACCCATTAATAACCAGTCTATCAAAATCAAAACTAAAATGCTAAAATTATATACACAATTAAATCTTAATTGTATGTTTTATAAACTTCCATATGTTACTTTGGTTCCTAAATTCCACAAATCACCTCTCAGTTTTAGAATGGTCACTTGCGGACATAGTACCTTTACCACTACAGCTAGTACGCACTTGTTAAACTGTTTAAATAGAATTAATGAATCTCTTAAATTTAAGAACTCAGGCTATTTCATATTGAACAATAGTTTTGAATTAGTTTATCACTTAAGCAAGTTTCCACATATTCTTGGTTTCCATACCTTTGATTTTAGAGACTTATTTAATAATATTGATATTAAATATTTATGTAAAGTTATCTCTCTTTATCATGATTATCAATCTTCCAATAATGCTCCATTTAATGTCAAAAACTTTCCTATGTTATTGCACTTTGTGTTATACAACATTTATATTATCCAAGGTGATAACTTATATTTACAAACATCTGGTGTACCTCAAGGGGCTGTAGTAGTAGTATTCTAGCTAACTTATATCTTTATTATTATGAACGTCATTTTAACTCTAATTCATTTATTATATATCGATATGTTGACGATTTAATTTGTATTATCATTAATGATTCCCATCCCATTAATATTGCTTTTTATCCCTCTAATCTAGAATTAATCCCTAATGAGCCTAGTGTTAGTCAAACTGTAAATTATTTAGACCTAAATTTACATAACCTCAATAATCATGTTATCACCAATCTATATGATAAAAAAGATTCTTATAACTTCACTATTATTAAGAAGCTATCATATCGATCTTGTAATTCTATTCAAATGTTTAGAAACATAGTTTTATACCAGCTATTTCGAATACATCGAATTTCTGATCCCCAGTTCCATTTACTCCACATCAATAATCTTAAACGTATTTGTCAAAATTACCACTATCCGGAAGTATTTGTAAATAATATTATTAAGAATTTCAAATACACCACGTAATAATTTTACAAATGCATTATTTATCCTTGATTGGATAACTCTTTTTTGTGAATTTCACCCGTTCTCTTCACCTACTTACCACTAGTCCTAAGTCTGATTCTGCTTACTACTCTTGAAATACTACTTTCCACTTGTCCTGAATCCTATACTGCTTACTATTTTTGAAAGTCTTCATACACATTATTTTTCATTCAAGTGTATTCATTCCGGCGTCCACTCGCTTTGACGAAGAGATGTAAAATGCTCTGTCGAATATTCTGCTGCCAACATGTAGACTCCCACGTGGTGGCTGTTTCCGTGAGTTAATATTTCTGTTTTTTTATATTTCTGGTTTATAATTTACTTTGTTTTTTTCATCTGTCCTTCCACTAGCCAGTAGACAGTTCCAATGGTGTCCATAGGTAAATACTATCCCCATTGTCAGAAACTAGCTATTCTATCGGTTTTAATTCGAATTGTATGGCTGTCCTGACGAGAATGCAATTTCAAACTAACCGCTGTTTCTTGCGTAGTTTCAGTTGATTGATATCCATGTCTTGATCTTTAATCTTGAGCTATTTATTATTGACTTTTCTCATTTTTGCTGTATTTGCTTTTTTATTATATATATATATATATATATATATATATTTATGTATATATATGTATATATCTCTTTAATTATGATTTTTGAATACGCAGTTTACCCTCACCCCCTTTCCATTATAGTGATATGTTACTTTCTATTTTTATCCTTAGCCTCGGTCTATAGTTACTTATTTGTAACAGATGTGCTAGAGATGGGTTTTTTGTACTTACCGTAGTTTATGCATAGTTTTCGATTAAAAATTTCAATATATATATATATATATATATATCAAAAACTGATAAATTGATTAAACATTAAAAGATTAAAAGTTCGAGATTAAAAAATCATATAAATGATATTTAACGCGCAAAGCAGCCTCATTTTTCTCATTATACGAAATATATTAAAATAAGATAGAATAGGATAGAAATGGAATAAAAAATGGATGTGAAGGCTAACTTGCAATATGCTAAAAAAGCCTAAGGGGAGATTGTGACCCCTTATATCCCCAGTTTCAGCATGCTGCTAGGCCGCGGCTCACTCCTGGTATGGAAACAATTCCCGTAGCACTTCTCCAATGTATGTACCTCAAAAGAATAGACCTTGATTTGCAAAGGAGTAAAGAAGTAAAAAAGAAATGTTACCTAATTCCTATTGAACTCAGTCATAATCCAAAGACAATATGGAAGAAGAATTCATCTTTCATCTTCGTTATTTTAAAAAGTCATAATCCATACCATGTTTCACTTTCTTATATGAAATCATTACAACATTCAGTTGTTTCTTCTTTCACCATGAGTGAAAGTAGTTGTCATAAAATCGTGATCCAAATCTCTATTTCTTTTTGTTGCCATTTCGTCATTACAAACTTCTATGATGTCTTGTACTTGTGAATATTTATTTTTGTAATGATCTTTTAGTTGATGTTTTAAAAAGGCCTTAGGATACTTTTGTCGCAATGCCTCCCTTATCACAAACACATATCTATCTATTCTTTCTTTTTCATTGTTGATTATTCGTTGATGTCTTTTTAGATGTTGTATAATAACATTACGAGATATGTTACGATGTATTTTGCTATTCCAATGCGTCAGATAATTGATCTTTATATCAACATTTGTTCGTTTGTTATATATATTAAATATAATGTGATCCTTGTCGTTGTATTTAATATTGAGATCTAGGAAGTTAACTTCCTTTGGATCACTTTCTATTGTCTCGATTAGCTTCAAATCTTCTGGATAAAATGTAAAATCTTATTGATATTTCGGGTCTATTGCACCTGTTATAATATCATCAACGTATCTCATATATATTAACTTATTATTAATGTGTTACTTTGACTCATACCAATGTAAGTAAATGTCAGCCAATATCGACGAACATCCACCTCCCATAGAATTCCATGGATTTGTTTATAATATCTGGAACCATTAAACAAAATGTTTTCGAATATCACTATTTTCACAATATATTTGTATTTGTTGATCTCAATATATGATTGCATATCATATCTTTCATAAGTTTCGATAAGGATATCATACAGATTGTTTAGATGAACATCATTAAATAAGTCCTTAAAGTCAAAACTCTTAAGGTAAATGCGTTTGGGTACATGTTTTAATGTTTCTAATACTTCCAAACTGTTGGTAATCATACAAGCTCCCATACTTTTGATTTTCTTAAGTATTGGTTTCATAATCGACAACAGTTTTTTATTAGCATATGTCAAATAAGTTTTAAATCCGACTGTAACAGGTCTGAATCTAATAGGTTGTTTATGAATCTTTGGTTTTAGAACCAAGTAAGAAAATTGGATATTTTTAAGCAGGATATCGATTCTTTTATACATAGCTTTTATTTTATTTTCGATTATAATTAGTGACTGCCTGATTTCTAAGTACAGATCTGTATTTTCATAGCACTTCTTTAATTCCTTTATATAAAACTGTTTGCATGTAAAAATAAATATTACAAAAATAAAATATTCACAAGTACAAGACATCATGGAAGTTTGTAATGACGAAATGGCAACAAAAAGAAATAGAGATTTGGATCACGATTTTATGATAACTACTTTCACTCATGGAGAAAGAAGAAACAACTGAATGTTGTAATGATTTGATATAAGAATGTGAAACATGGTATGGATTATGACTGTTTAAAATAACGAAGGGGAAGGATGAATTCTTCTTCCATATTGTCTTTGGATTATGGCAGAGTTCTATAGGAATTAGGTATCATTTCTTTTTTACTTCTTTACTCCTATACAAATCAAGATCTATTCTATCGAAACACATACATTGGAGAAGTGCTACGGGAATTGTTGCCTTACCGGGAGTGAGCCGCGGCCTAGCAGCATGCTGAAACTGGGGATATAAGGGGTCACAATCCCCCCTTAGACTTTTTTAGCATATTGCCTGTTAGCCTCCCCATCCATTTTTTATTCCATTTGTATCCTATTCTATCTTATTTTAATATATATATATATATATATACACTTATATATATATATATATATATATATATATATATATATATATATATATATATATATATATATATATATATATATATTTATAATTCTATAAAGTTTGGTCATCTTTTTAACAAGTTCAAGCATTTAATGCCTATAGGAGATTTGAGTGTATCAAAGACTTTTAAATACAACAGGCCTATTAGTAGATCAATATTTAATTATAATGAAATTTCACTTTAGATCAGTATTCTAAGTCAATTTTAGAAAATAAATGTAATAGTACAGTAAAAGATTATGTTAAATTTCTCAATCCAGACCTGGGGCATATAATTACAGGAGACTTAGGTATTGTTAAAGACATTTCGTTAAGAACCATTATGTCTTTTAGCCCAAAATTCAAGTTACCCTCTTGTCATAATTCTATTAAAGTTTTAAAATCCATTAATCTTGATAAATATATATATAAATTAGCTTCTAAATTTGCTATGCCTTTAGAGGCATTTAATATGAGGAAATTTACTTTATTAAAATCTATTAAAAATGCTCTTAGTAGTGTTAAATTGTCTAGATCCATATATAATATTGATAATATTAAACCCTCCATTATTGATTTACAAAGATCTTTTGTTATCACCTATGTTGATAAAACCTCTAATAATTATGCTATTATCTGTAAAAAATTTTATATACAATTTCTGTTAGATTATTTAAAAAATAATAGTTTTTTTAAACTTGAATTCCATTGAAAATTATTAATATGTATAGTGATTTAAATATTAAATATAAATTTTTTAAATTTATATATATTGTGCTTATTCCAAAATTTCATAAAAATCCCATTAAATTTAGAACAGTAACTAGTGGACATAATACTTATTCTACTACTGAGAGTAAATTACTTCTAAATTCTTTAAATCAAATAAATGATAGTTTACGTCAGTCTAGCAATAATTACCTTATTCTAAATAATAGTAAGGAATTAAAGAATAGATTAACATCACTTAAAAAGCTAATTGGATTTCAAATTATTGATTTTAAAGATCTTTTCAATAATATTAAGATCTCAGACCTGTATGATGTAATTTTAACTCAATATAATGCTTATATTACTAATTATTCAACTCATACCAGTTTCGTAAATTTTTCTAAGCTTCTTCACTTTGTTATTTTCAATAATTATATTTTATATGGAAATAAATTATACCTACAAGTCTCAGGAGTTCCACAGGGTGGCTGCAGTAGCAGTATGTTAGCTAATTTATATCTTTAGCATTATGAACAGTCTTTTACATCTATAGATTATACATTATACAGATATGTTGATGATCTGATTTGCATAGTATATACTGAAAATTGTGTTATTAATATAGATTTCTATCCTGATAATTTGGAATTAATTCCTAATGAAGCTACTATTAGTAAGAACATTAATTTTTTAGAATTAAATCTTTTTATTGAACCTTCTAATAGAATTGTTACTAATTTAATTTATATGATAAAAAGAGTCTTTTAATTTTAACATTAATAAAATCTTACCATTTAATTTGTGCAATTCGTTTCTATTGTTTAGAAATATTATTCTTAATCAGCTTTTTAGAATATATCGATTATCTGATAAAAAATTTCATGCTTTACATATTGATAATCTAAAAATTACCAGCAATTTATATAAATATCCCTCTTATTTTGTAAATGGTATAGTTAAAAAATTTAGATTAGCTGGATTTTCATGAATCCTTTTATGGTGTTTTATATATTAGCCTGACATTACTTTGCTCTTGTTTTTATTATATTTTATTTTTACATCCACTTACAATTTAACCTTTCTATCATTGCCCCTCTTGATTGCATATTATCTCTTGTACATGTCTTTTCGAATTACTGTTATTTATTCCTTACGAATGGCAACAGTAATTCATATCTAATTCCTTAGTGATTGGCAACACTTGTCACTTCTTTCTGTGTACCCGTGCTCAATAGGTTAGTGCAATTTTTTAGTCAGATTTCCGGTATACATTTTTCCATTTTTTATTTCTTCTTTATGTATGTAGTCCAAGTAGAAATAGTTTATAGATATAATCTATCTATTTCTTCAGAAACATACATTTTTGTGTTTGCTTCTACAAAACATTTGGACATGATTACGAGTTTTGTAGAAATGAACAAATCCTGATTTAGGCTTAGAGCCTTGTCCACGTGTATAGCGTTTGTGCTTGGATTTCGTTTGTTTTTCTTTTATCGATTCCATACCTTTTTTTTTGATACTTTTCTTTGACTTGCTGATTCGAAATTAATTTTTTTCCATTTGCTTGAAAATTTGTTGATTTATACTTTAATTTTGTAAGCCTGTTAGATAGTTAGGTTTTTCAAGTTACAGATTATCACTTTTCATTCATTGGACCTTCAAACCTTTTTATTATATATATATATATATATATATATATATATATATATATATATATATATATATATATATATATATATATATATATATACTATTACAATAACGTGAAACAAAAATAGGATATATCCTATAGAAGCCTGAAATTAAAAGAACGATTCACTACAAAGGAGGAGGCGCAAATGCTGCTTAATTTCCCTAGTAGAATATATGAATGTAAGCAGATAAAGACGGGAGTGACCACATGAGTTGCATAAAAATGGCAGGGGTGGATTGCGACACCCCTTTCCCGCTTAAAGCAGCTTTTACAACCCGGGTAACGCTCACGGCACCAATATAATTCCATGGTCAGTCTCCCAAATGTGCGAAAACAAAAGCACCAGATCAGACTCAGAACCAAAGAAGAAACAAACGAATTTTGAAAGAGAAACATCCGTCAGTCTAACCCAATGGAACGTCTCCTTATAAGAGTAAAGTTGCTCATGCGCAGAGATATATCAGGATAACAGTTTCGCAGTCATGAATATTAAACCTCAGTTATCAATATTTAGATTACAACTTTTCTTTAAAGAATGAATTGTAATAATGTTGTATAAAATTGATTGGATAATTTCTTTTTATAGCTTCCTCTGCAAATTTTTTACATTTGTAAATGCAGTCTTTCCTAAAAGTAATGTAATTTTGATTTCTTCTAAAGTGATCAATTATTATATTTCTGAAGACATACTTTGTAAGGTTTGAATTACAGTCGATTATATGATTTACCTTGATCCTGTATGATTCTCTTTTGTCGTGTAACTGTATATATTCCATATTTCTGGTGTTTTTTGATTGCTAAATCCAAGAATTTCACCGATCCGTCTTCACATTCTGGATTTTCAATAAGGTCCAATTCGCTTGGGTAAAATGAAAAGTCAAAACAAGGGGTGTTTTCATATCCCCCAATTAACACATCATCGACGTAACGGAAGTAAGGCATTTCCGATAGGATATGAGTGCCTTTTTCGTATTTAGATAGATAGATATCTTCTAGTATTGACGAGCAACTTCCTCCCATAGGTATGCCCTTGATTTGCTTGTAAAAATTGCTTCCGTCGTGAAGTATGTTTTCCTTTAATACCAATTCCACCAAGTCCATGTATCTTCTATAGATTGTAAATTGTTTTAAATCTTATTCTTCATGTAGATCTTTCAGAATTAATTGTAAATTAGTTAAATCAATATTGTTTAAAAGATCACGAAAGTCGTAACATTTAAAGTTGATATCGTTATGGCAAAATTTCAGCCGGCCTATCAGTTCCTGTCCGTTTTTATCATGATAGAGTTATGTCTTTTAATATCATGCATAACTATTTTGAGTAAATCCAGAAGTTTTTTGCTTGCTTTTTCTAAATATAAACCACATCCCACCGTCACAGTTCGAAACTTGACAGGTATTTTGTGTAATTTGGGGATGAGGACCAAATATGGATATTTTATTGTTCTAATATCTATTCCTATTCTTTTGTAAAGTGCCTTTATTCTATTTGTCAGTATCAATGCGTTACTGGGTATTAAAGCATACATTCCACTGTCCCTGTAACTTTTGTTTAGTGTATCCACATAGAACTTCTTACATGTGAGGGCATAGTTTGATACAATTTTATCGGTATATGTTAAAACATATTCCTCTTTAAATTGCTTGATAGAGGATGGAAATTTTATTTCTCTTTCGTTTTTGCTATGCTGCGGGTTGTAGTGACAAAAAGCTCTGTAAAAATTATATTTCCACTCATTAAATGCTTGTACTGGTAAACTATATTTTACCGCCAATCTATAAATGAAGATGTCGAGATCATTATGAAATATATAGAGGTCGAGATCATTATAAATATAATTTTGTAATGAACTTGAATTTTATAATGAACTGAATATTAATATATATATATAGGCTTAACGAGTACACTCGGCAACATTTCATTTCTCAGTGTTTGGTGTGCTTGCTTGAGGAATTTGGTAGAAACCCAGTATATACAACGTATATAAAGAAATAATTAAATTATTTAATAAAAGTTTGAATTTCAACGATATAGCACGTTATTACAGTTTTTAAACATTTACAATGAAGCTATATAACCTTTATTATACACACATTCTTTCATACAATGTATTTTGCTGGAAAATTTACCCTACATATTTCAGAAGACTTTTTAAATCCATTTTGAAAGCATAAATTGTAAAACACAATTAATTATTGTGTTTCATCTCCAAGACATAAAAAAGACACAAATAATTTATGATGGAGTTTCAGATACCTTTTTCTTTTAATTCATGTCGATATGTTTAATTTTTCAACGCTACAAATTAGTGAGCAGTGATTGAAGTTGTATCATAATATTAAGAATTGTGTTGTTTTAGGAATTGAAATATAACATAAAATGTGTGAGTTGATGGCTTTGTTCCATTTTTAAATTTGGTTTCTCACTATCCCAATTACAGCAGAATATTTCCTACGAATTACGGAAGTATAGTCCTGTGGATAACTGAAATATTTTTTATTATTTAGTAGGTATCGGAGAAGACACCAAGGAAAAAGAAATAACAGAAGAAGGAGGTAACAAAAAAAAAGGTAAACGTAAAATTCATGCTTTCCGGAATCCCAGAGACACAGTAGAATACATTTGATGAAATACAGATTCACTGTTATCTATATCTATTTATTTTATTTAATTTTGCAAAGCAGTAGCAGGCCATGGTATTATGTGATAAAGCAAACTGCATGCAAACATATCTGCATGCAAACATATCGCATGCAAACATATCTGCATGCAAACATATCGCCTTGGTAACCAGTCAGATTCGTAGATGTCTTTAGTCAACCTGCCTGCCTATTAATGCACAGTCCATGTGGCACCGATAGTTATGGCCTGAATAGGTGTGTCTGCTTGTACGTCACTGGCATACTTATATAAATACCCTCTCCCTAAAACAAGCGGAGAAAGTACAACACGTGTCCAACACATAATTGAATAAACATCGTGTTCTACAACAGAGCATACGAGCTTCATACTCCTTCGCAGAACTCTTTAAAAACACTCTTCCTAAATACATTTCAATCCCCCGTTCCCTCACAAAAGCATAGAAATAAATAAATATGTTGACATGGCAACATTTCGAATGCGCAGCAGATTCCTTTGCAAAGATTCAGGATTGAAAGTATCGGGGAGTAGAACTTTGCATATTTTTTAAATCATCAAAATTAAGAAATCGAGGTAAATAAATAATCGTTTTACTATACATCGAAATTTTGAAGGATAAGAAGAGCCAAATTTCCTAATTGTAGGTTAAAATCGTAGAAACTTATTGAATTAATAGACCTTGTTGCTTTTACAAACTCTTAAGATATTTTTTCTTCGTATTTTACAATGGTGTTGAGATTGAAATTTCAGGAAATTTTCTCAGAAAGCAATGCTATAAAAATTACTCAAAATTCCGCCTCAACATTTGATAAAATAAAATAAATAGAATAAAAAAATATCGCTCCGAGTTAACAGAGTTTGCCCAGAAATATCTATGCTCCAAATTTCGTGGCACTTTATCGGTTAGATTTGCGCTACAGCGTGCACAGACACACAGGCAGAATCATTACCGTTTATTATTTAAGAACACTCTTTTTATATGTAAAAGCTAAAAATACGCGAATAAACTTGGCAATAATCGATAAATAAATATGTCAGGCAAAAAAATTAATCTTTTGTTTTCAAAATTCGGTGTCACACTTTTCCTTGTTCGTTTTTAACACTTTACAACAAAGTTGAAAAGTGTTTATGACTTTGTTCATTCTGTCTGTCTGTCTGTCTGTCTGTCTGTCTGTCCGTTAGCACGATAACTGCCGTAAAAATGAGTTTATCAAAATGAAATTTTAGTATGTTGTTCAGACGGTCTGTAGGACCTATGGGAATATAAATAAATAATATCACCCAATTAGTTTTTTATTGAACCCGGGTTGAAAAAATGAAATACATTGAACCCTATGGGACCTAATTTTTCAAATATTTTTTAAGTAAATTTAAAATTCACGAATTGCTTCGAAATTTTTAGGAAATATTCATATTATCCCATAGAATATATAAAAAAAAATTCAGTAAAATATGTTAAGTAGTTTTTTAATTAAAAAAATTATTTAATATAGGGAAAAAAACAAATTCAATTAAATTCTGACTTTGGGATATCTTCCAGAAAGAAAAGAGAGAGATATTGTATAATAAATATCTCTCCATTTGTTTAAACGTTTTGCATATGGGAGTGGCTTCATATTTTAAGATAAATTTGGTAGATAACAATTTTTCATTTTTTTTAAATTTTATATAACTCTTCATGATAAATTTAATTGATGGCATTTTAAATGCACTTTCCTACGTCCTAGAGAGTTAAAATTTGGTACACAGCTTAAATTTGTTGAACATTTTATTCGACAAAAATTTGATGGATCTTTAAATATAGATTATACATTTTTTTCGAAATGGCCTGAAAATAATCCCCGTTCACTTCTATAAATCATTGGTGTAATATTGTTAAAAATTCTGATGTGGACAGCACATGTCTTTCTCTGCAGACTCATATTCGTTCTCTTTATTTATTCAATGATAATTTGAGTTTATCTGCACAACATAAGTATTTTAAATGACATTGAATTTACACGTTAAACTTAAATTTGGTTCTCATTTGATAGCTGGACTTATTGTCAAAGGTGGCGTAGCGAAAACGCGAAAAAACTAGAATATCTCAAGAACGGCTAGTCCTAGAGTAATGGGGTTAGTCTTATTCTTTTTGTTGTCAAAAATCACATATAAAATAGGAATTTAATTGATATAATTGAGCACACGTAGTCTTTTATTTTTATATATAACGATTTTTGCTGGCCATTTCGCAAAAATAGCCCGTTCCTTTTTCCCGAATCGTAGTAGAATAACCTACAAATGATTTATATACAAAATTTTGTTAAATTTGGTATATAAATCACTTGTAGGTTATTGAAATATTATACTCTAAATTTTGTTAAATTTGGTTCATTAGTTTTTAGCTAGAGTGGATAAAGGCAATTTCTGCGGCCATTTCGCAAAGAAGGCAGATTCTTTTATTACGAATCGTACTATAATCTAATGAACATCAGGATTTCCCACAAAAAACATACCTACCAAATTGTATGAAATTCGGTCCATTAGTTTTTCAATTAGAGTGGATGTAATATCCACACAGACACACAGAAACATACACAGATACACCCTTACACACACAGACGTCTTCCTAAAAGTAGTTTTTTCGTGTTCTAGAAGTCCCAAAACGTGTAGATACTTTGAAAATTCGAGTTCCGATCCTCGGCACGATTCCAATACTTTGAGTACATACACATACACATATATATTATCTGTGTATTATCTGTGTATCTAAATTCCGTGCCTATGCAATTACAATAGTTGTGATTTTAAATGATCCCTAAACTTTTATTATTTCTTCAAGGAAGCCTAATTTTAACATATGCAGAATGCAAATATCTCAAGCGATTGTAAGATGAATTACATAAGAATTGCTGAATTTTTTTCACACAAAATTATTTAGCTCTGGAGTCTGGAATACAAGTTATATGAATGAAATATTCATTGATTTTGCATAAAGAATCAGATGATTTATATTTCGATACAGTTTTAAATATTTAAGTATAATAAATTACTGTAGTTCTGTGATAATGTAAAAGATATTACCACTGAATGAATCACATTTTAGAAATTTTTAAATGAAATTACATTTCAGTTGGAAAGTGTTTCATAATCAATGCTTATGCATGATTGATCTTTCTTGTTTAACTTTTACATTAAAAATCCCATATATATGACAGACTCTCAAAATTGGCACATAATATTGATAGAAAATAGCGGCAAATTATAAAACAAAACTTGTAATCCACTTCATTAATTCGGGTGATATTGTGCTCTGTGTGAAAAAGTAAACTTTATAATACCTTGAAAATTGCTGGTATTACTCATAAAAAATTGGAGTTCATTCATCCCTGTTTAAAACTACTCACAAACACACTTATTCGATAATACTGATGATACTATATATATATATATATATATATATACAATATATATATATATATATATATATATTCTTCATTTAGATCATACAGGCAATATATCGAGGAAAGTTGTTATAGCTTAGGAAGAATTTGGAAAGAATACTAGAGAGCGCCATCTGTTGTGAATTATAGGAAATACTCCTGAATAAGATATATATATATATGTGTGTGTGTGTGTGTATATATATGTATATATATATATTCTTTATTTAGATCATACAGGCAATACATCGAGAAAAAATGTTATCCGCCATGTAAATTGTTATATGCCACGTTATCCGCCTGTAAAATATGCCATTCACCATAAGAAGAGCCTTTCTTAGCAGGTTTTAAACATGATTATTTTTTTAATTTTCTTTAATTCCCGTATTTCTTTAATGTTTTTATTTTTCATTTTCTCTATTCTAGTTTCAGCTTTACTTAAGTCCGAGATCGCCTGAAATCAGTAGAAAATGCAGAAAATGAATTTAAATTTGTAGGGAAACTCATGTAGCTGCCCACAACAGATTTTTCATTTTTCAATCACTTTATTCTAGTTTCCGCCTTACTCAAATTCGAGATCGCCTCAAATCAGTAGGCGTCTGATATTTATCTATTAGAATAATCCTAACAAAATAGAGTTTTAAAAATATGATTTCTATGTTGTTTTACAAATATTTCTTTAACTTCTCAGGTGTTGGTAAATTATGGGCTGATTTCCGGGGCCTATTTCTCAGCAAAGAAGACAGCGATGTGATTTCGAAAGTGAAAGAGCAAGAGTTTCCTGCTAACAAACCGATACTTACTGCTCGCCCAAGCAGCCAAATATCTTCGGCCGAGATATTTGAGTCACCAAAGAGACCTTCGAGAGCAGAGGCCGGAGCACTAACTTTTGACGTCTCGGCTTGTAGCGTCACCCCCGAGAGCTGAGGCCGGAGCACTAACTTTTGACTTCTAATATTTTCTATTCGTGTATTAGTTTAATATTTTCGAAAAATCTTAGAACAAACAAAGTGAATTGTAAGGAAATGCTGTATTTATGCTTGTTCATAAATAATTCGATAATTTACATTAAAATGGGCGATTTAAAGGATTAATATTGCTGTAAATTTCCTTAAAATAAAATATTTATAATGACTCCAATTCACTCTGAGAGTAAAGATGAATGGATTCCATTCAGTTAGTTAGTGAAGTTTTAATAAAAGTTTGAAAAAGAACCCTGTGTACTTATTGCTTAATCAGGCATTTTATTTGAATAATTTTTCAGTACATTCACTTACAGCTAAAGTATGCTGAAACTAAAATGATTACTGAATGCTATCCTTTTCTTTGAATATCATAAGATAATCATAAAATATAAACTCAGAATTTAACTTTCAATATGCTTATTTATGTATTTATTTTTATTTTATTTTATATATTTTTGTTGTTATTGTTGTAAATTGTAAAATGATTTGGAATTAAGATAAAATACTAGTTGAATGTTATTCATTAACCTATGCACTATAATTCGTAGAAGTTCAAATTTTCTAATATAGTACATCTTATATTCCTTTTCTTACTACCACACATTAAATTGTAAACAATTTTGCTTAATTATGGAGTTTGAAATACCTCAGGGGCTTTGCAAATTTAATACAGCTGTATAATAGAACTTTTTGGCATTAATATTTCATTTGTAATTCCATTGAAAGGAAATTTCAGCATGCCGTAACAAATAATAAAAAATATACATGCAATATATTAGGATAATAAATCTTTTACATGCAATTATTTATTTGTCAAACGGTTAAAAATATGCTATTGATGTATGAAATATTACATTTTACATTATTATTTTACTTTTATAATTTTAGTGTAGCATTTTTATTGCTACGAATTCTTACTACTGACAATATCTTAAAAAGAGAATGAATTTTTTTTACCTATATAAATAATATTGAAAATACATTTATCTGTCTGTCTGTGGGTTTATCTATCTCATCATCACGGTAGAACAGCTGCATCGAATTTCATGAAAATTTTGAGGGTAGCCTTGAGATAGCCCCCACTTAAAATTTTGTCCATGTTTCGAGTTTCTAGGACCAGGGATTGTTGAGATATGAATAAAAATCCTACAATTAAACCTCCCATAGAAATTGCATTATGCAGATGATATATTTCCCGCAAATTTATTAAGAAAATTATATCATGATGCTTAGCAACGCAATTATATCAAATGGGTTTATTAGGCAGATGATTATTATTACATTTTTTCCGATTTACATAATAAAGAAATGGATATAAAAGAAAATTTTATAAATGATCAGAATTTCATCTTTAGCTAGATTACATCAATTACAGCTTTCGGGTTTAAATATTAAGGGAATTAATAACATTTTCAATTTAGTACCTCATATGTTTCATTTTGGCAAAAAGTCATGATGTGTTTAGTCAATTAATTCATATATTGTGTTTAGTTAATTAATTCATATATTGCGTTTAGTCAATTAATTCATATATTGTTCTTAGCCAAATGTTGAAAGAGAATGAAAGTGATAATACCATTTTAGAGTTTTCATTTTAGTATATATTGATCCAATTTAATATATATTTTATAATTTGCTTGAAAACGGTATCAGGATGTTTTATTCTTCAGATCTGCTTGTGAATATAATTTTGTATAGAAAACACAGAAAAGAGAATTAAAATTAGAAGAATTAAGTGAAAGGAGAATTAAATTTAGAAGAATTAAGTGAAAGGAGAATTAAAGATAGAAGAATTAAGTGAAAGGAGAATTAAATGAAATATTTTAATAAAATGTTTTGAGTAACATTGTCATTTAGAATATTGCAGGAACTTGCACATATTTTAAATCATGAGCAATGTCGGGTATATCTGCTATTAACAGTATACATAAAATTGTAAGTTGTGCATCTATCTGTCTGTTTATTATCTCAGCACGGTAGAACTCACCTATTTTCTTTCCGTTTGAATTATTATAAAATTTGAAAAATAAAGACTCCAAATATTAAAACTTCACTGCAAATTCTGAATTTTAAGTTTCTTCAGTACGAGGAACTGTCATACTGCTAGTCTATTATAAAATATCATAAAACTAACAATATTATTAAAATAATTTTAAAATATTTGCAGGAAACTGAATAATTTATGACAACACATTAAGTACAGTAGGCAAATGTAATGAATGACACAAGCTAACCTGATAAAATATACATTATAAACATTGAATGATTTTAAATACTTCACAATTATTTAACAAAGCTTAATTTTACAAGTGCCTAAGCAGTTTTCTTAATTTATGTGACAACAATAAAATTTTGAAATTAGCTAAGAAAACTCTAAAAGGTTTGTTGATGTTATAATTAGCAACAAAACAATTTAGAATCCAGTTAGCTTTAATTGAAAAGAAATTTAGAACAGAAGGAATAATATAATTCAAATAATTTGAATACCATATATTTAAAATTATAAGTAATTTTAAATGACATGATAAGAAGCAAAAAATGGTAAGCACTTACTTCTAAGGAGCATCTACAATACTCGTATTTAGTAATGTATTCAATGTAATAAGGTATGCAAAATCCTTATTAAATCATGGAAATAACATATTAGACACTCACAAAATAGGATATAGGATCGTCTATAAAAATAAGATCCGCTGGCTGTTACATCCACGAGCCCACGTACTTCTTTGTGTGGGCTGCTGGGGGAGAATTTTTCAGAAAAGGTCAGGTGAAATTCGAAGGCCAGATTTGGGTTTACAGAGCACGACGCGGTCCATTTTCGGGGAGAAGGGGGACTGTGCTCCAGCTTCTACTCTCGGAGGTGACGGCTTCGGCCGGAGATCAGTTATAGAAATATGACCAATCGGGCCGATCACGGGAGACATGTTCGGTCCCTCCATGGGGATGTCCACTTGGCAAACGATCTGCCGATTGCTCGGGGGATGGTTTACCGATGATATAAAGAGCTGATTCCAAATATCAACCGATCGATTCCCAAATGCTTGGCCGAGTTCATATTCGGATGATTCACCGATCATCGGGCTTTCCCACTGACTTGATGATCTACCGATGATCGAGATATTAACCAAATTGGATGAATCACCGATCATCGGTGTTTTATCATGATTGGATACAAGACCTATCATCGGTATTCTATCTCACTTGGATCTGTTACCGATGACAGATATTCCATCTCGCTTGGATCTGTTACCGATCATTGGTATTTTCTCATGCTTGGGGAGTTTGTTGATCATCGGGATTTCCGCACTTTTGGATGGATTCCCGATCGTCGGAATTTACCGTGACTGGGTGAAACACCGATTATCGGTACCTTATCCTAGTTGGATCTTTTACCGATCATCAATACCTTATCCTAGTTGGATCTTTTACCGATCATCAATACCTTATTCTAGTTGGATCTTTTACCAATCATCAATACCTTATCCTAGTTGGATCGTTTACCGATCATCAATACCTTATCCTAGTTGGATCTTTTACCGATCATCGGTATTTTCTCACGCTCGACTGATTTACCGATCATCGGGATTTCCCCCTGCTTAGTCGGTTAACCAATCATCGGGGTTTTTCCCTTATAGGATGATTCACCAATCATTGCAGGGTTGCTACACAACTTTAGTGATTCCATGTTTAAAGCAATCCCAAAACTCTCCGTCCTTAAAACTATATCTGTAGATTTCCTCTTAAAGTTTGAGAAATTATAAAACGCACTAATTAATACCCAGGAAATTTCCCTTCGGGTTGCAGACATTTCATTTGCATATTCTGAGAATGACCATAATAGCCGCAATATCATTCGATATTTTACTCAAATCAGATAATTAGCACTTATTTGTGCATGGCAAATCTTTTCTATCTTTAATAAAACATCCGATTATAATAAAATGGGGGCGGTTCCTTTAATATGCAAATAAAATGTCTCAGTGCTACTCAGAACACTATTAAATTGTATTTTTCAAAATATCTTATGAGCTAGCTGTCAATAAAATTAATGTAAGTTTAGAGAATATGTAATTTTATGGCCTTTTAAAATTTGATACCACTATGAGAAAATATCAAGTTTCCCCGATGTATTTATTCCCATACGAACTATTTTTTGCTGCAAAAAGAAAGTGTAACAATACTATTTTCCTTCAAAATTCATTATTGATAGCGTTTGTATTGCAGTTATACAGCAAAGTTTAAGTTTGCAAGAGACATAAAAATTCTGCAGAGATATTCTCTAAATTGAATTAAGGATGGTAGTGTTTTTTTATTCTGAATAGATTTTTGATTAATCATTTTTACATAGTTTCATACAATTTCTACCAAATCTCCAAAACCATGAATTTGGTTAGTCTTACAATATTATATGGCATTTAAAGTAATACATGAACTAACTAATATAACCCAGAAGGTCCAAAAAGCTATTGATATAGCAGCGTAGACATTTTCATTATTACTTTGTTTAACTTATGTAAAATTCTAACACTTGTGCCATTTCATTTAGGATTATAAAATTTCTTGAATGTTTTTAGTAATTATAAATTCTTTTAGGTACTTGCACAACATAAGATTAAACGAAATTATTCGGCAGCTTACAGAAATTAACATTATGACTAGCTGAATACCCGTTGAAACTCAACGGTCTCACAATAAACAACCCCCGAAAAATGTAAATTTTTGAATAATTCGCGTTTCACATTTATTCGGCAAATCGAATATTTTGGAGCGCAAAACTCCCTGTGCAGAAGAAAACATTGGGAAACTTAAGTTGCGTATTTCTTCCTTTCGAAATATCTACCCGTACTCCACATTAAAGTCTATCTCATCCGGAAGCATTGCTATTTTATCATTTCTCCTTTCGAACGTTTTTCTGTGAGGCACACCCATAAATGAACATTTTTGAAAAACTCTCATTGTCTCAGGTTTTTTATCAGATGATTGGCCTATATACCAAATATCAAGTCTCTATCACATTTAAAAGGAAGCGTGCCTCATTTATTAGGAAAATCGAACATATTAGTGTGCGGCACCCCTTAAAGTAGCAAATATTGGAAATCTGAAATTTCACATTTTCTTCCTTTCAAACTATCTACCCGTAGACTAATTTTGAAGTCTCCATCCTATCGCGAAGCATGTTTTTTTTTATCACTTCATATATCGAACGTTTTTTGGTGTAAAACCCCGTTAATGAACATTTTTGTCAAACCGCATTCATCTTTAGTTTTTTTTATCAAATGATTAGTCCATATACTAAATTTTAAGCCTCTATCACATTACAAAGGAGGCGTTTTTCATTTGTTCGGCAAATCGAATATTCTAGTGAGCGGTACAGCCTACAATAGCGGGCGCTGTAGCCCAGTTGTTAGCGAGCGGGAATTGCACTCGGTAAGCTCAGGTTCGATTCTCGCCACTGCCAAAACTGCCGCCGTGTTCACGCCGAGAACGACCACGTTAAACATGTGGGTTCGTAAGTCCTAACGAGAGGTTGGTGGTAGGGTGAAGGAGGGTACGGTCCCTGTGGTTATCTCCCCGACTGGGTTCTGGTCTAAATTGGGTGGCACTTCCCGGCCGTCCAAACAGTTACCTTTCTGGTAGGTCGGACGGTCTGGGTCTCAACAACAACTCCTCTACAATAGCAAATGTTGGAAAACTGAAATTGCACACTTCCTTCCTTTTCGACTTTTTACCCTTACACCAAATTTGAAGTCTCTATCTCATCGCGAAGCATTCTTTTTCTATCATTTCACCTTTCGAATGCTTTTGTGTGGAGTACCCACCCCCTTAAATATACATTTTCGAAAAACTCTATTCTTCTTGTGTTTTCTATCAGAAGATTCGGCCATATGCCAAATATCAAGCCTCTATCACGTTTTAAAAGGAGCGTTTCTTCTTTCTACCAAAATCGAACATTTTGGCGTGCGGCACCCCTTAAAGTAGAAAATATTGGTAAACTGAAATTGTACTCTTTCTTCCTTCCAAGCTATCTACCTTTACACTAAATTTAATATCTCTATCACATCTCGAAGCATGTTTTTTTTTTATCAATTCACCTTTCAAACGTTTTTCTCTGGAGCACACCCATATACGAACATTTTTGAAAAACTATATTCGTCTTGGGTGTTTTCGTCAAATGATTAGCCCTTATATCAAATTTCAAGCCTCTATCAAATTTTAAAGGAGTCTTTACTCATTTATTCAGTAAATCGGACATTCTGGTATGCGGCACCCCCTTAAGTAGAAAATATTGAAAACCTGAAATTGCACACTTTCTTCCTTTCGAACGATTTACCCATACACCATATTTAAAGTCTCTATCTTATCGCAAAGCATGCTGTCCTATCATTTCACATTTTGAACGTTTTCGTGTGGAGCAAGTACTCCGTCTGGAGAACGTTTTCGAAAAATTCGATTTTTCCCGGGGGTTTTATTGAACAACCGAACCGTGTACCAAATTGCAAGTCTCTATCTATTCGGGAAGTGCTTAAAGGAGCTTGACGGACAGACGGACACTTGGCAATTAGTATATACAGATTTTAATGAATTAATATTTACGGTATGAGCATAATTTTATGTAGGAATATTTATACTCTCCCATTTAAATAAATATGAAAAGAGTACCAAAGGAATTTGAAGCAAGACTGATATGCCATTCATGGAAAATAATTCCCCAAGATTTTAAATAAATTTTGAACTTGCAAGGTGACACTCATTTTTAGCAAAATTGGAATCATATTGATAGAAAATTTCCCAGCAATAATTTCCATATCCCACCATGAGTTTCTAAATTTCAAATATTTTTCATGCAGCACAGCAACCAATTATTCACACCAAACCTTTTTTGTGGTATTTTCAAAATTCTAAATGATGAAATTAATATTAATCACATTTTCAACAATTTTTATTAAATATAATAGAGGTTCAATTTTGCATTAACAGATCATTACAAGTAGGACAATCTCTCTATAGAACATTTTCGAAAAATTCGATTTTTCCAGGGGTTTTTATCGAACGATCGACCCATGTACCAAATTGCAAGTTTGATCAAATGTTGTTTTGATCAAATGATAAGCCCATATACCAAATGTCAAGCTCCTATCACATTGTAAAGGAGGCATTTTTCATTTTTTCGTCAAATCGAATATTTTAGTGTGCTGCAGCGACTGCAATAGCAAATGTTGGAAAACTGAAATTGCACACTTTCTTCCTTTCAAATGATGCACCGATACACCAAATTTGAAGTCTCTATCTTATAGCAAAGAATGCTTTTCAGTCATTTCACTTTTTGAACGTTTTACTGTGGAGCACCCTCTCTTCAGAACAATCCCGGGAAATACGATTTTTCCAGGGAATTTTATGGAACGATCGACCCATGTACCAGACTGCAAGTCTCTGTCTATTCGGGAAGTGCCTAAAACAGCGTGATAGACGGACAGACAGACATTTAGCAGTTAGTATATACTAGCCGAAAATCCATTGAAAATCAATAGTCTCGCAATAAGTAACACCAGAATAATGTAAATTTTTCAATAATTCGCGTTTCACATTTATTCGACAAAATGAATATTTTTGTGTGTAGAACCCCCTAAAAGAGAAAATATTGGGAAACTTAAATTGCACACTTCTTCCTTTCGAACTATCCTTTCGTACACCAAATTAAAGTATGTTTCTCATCCAGAAGCATGCTATTCTATCATTTCCCCTTTCGAACGTTTTTCTGTGGATCACCCCCTTAAATAAACATTTATGAAAACTCTTTCTTTTTGATTTTTTTAGTAAATGTTCGGCCTATATACCAAATATCAATACCTCTATCACATTTTGAAGGAGGTGTTTCTAATTTATTCGGCAAATCGAACATTTTGGTGTGCGACACTCCCTAAAGTAGAAAATATTGAAAAACTGAAATTGTACATTTTATTTCTTTCAAATTACCTATCCGTACACCAAATTCGACGTCTCTATCTTAATCTGGGACATGCATTTTTGTAATTTCTCCTTTCAAATGTTTTTCTGTGGCGCACCCCCTTAAATGAATATTTTTGAAAAACAGCATTTATCTTGGTATTTTTTATCAAATGATTAGCCCATATACTAAATTTCAAGTCTCTATCACATTGTAAAGGAGACGCTTTTTACTGTTCGTCAAATCGAACATTTTAGTAAACGGCACCCCCTGCAGTAGCATATGTTAGAAAACTGAAATTGCACACTTTCTTCCTTTCCAACTATTTACCCGTACACCAAAATGTAAAAAAGTCTCTATCTCATCGTCACACTGGCAAAGTATTAACTAGCACACAAAACTCTTCTCTCACATCACACGCCAAATGTCGTTTTATCGCCAGTTCTGGCATATCCTGGCAACACCTGCATTTGGAAGGAAGGACGCATTGTTTTAATAAAGGATATTGTTCATTAAGACCGATAATTTGATTGCATATCAGATTGCATATGATAATGTCATTAGATAACATTTGTATGAGATTATTTACCGCAATTAAAGAAATATTTTACAGTCAAAGTAGATTGAAACAAATCAAATAATAAATGTGTGATTTTGCGAGCTTCTATTACATAGGCCAGATGTTAGGAAACTTATCAAAGCATACAGTAATATTTCAAATACTGGTTGGATTATTTATAAATCAAATAACAATACGACTTTAAGTTTAATTCATTTTGTACTCCATATTGCATTTCCACAGAAATCACTTCTTATGTATTTTGTGATTTTCAAGTAATGCTATTAAAATAGGGGAGACTCGGGTAAGTTGAAGAAGCAGGTAAGATGACGGAATCGAGGTTTCTCTGAAACCTTACAGACGACACCACTCATCAACAAGTAAGAGCTTGGGAGGATATTCTGAGAATATCCTCCCAAAGCGTCCATCATGAATGTGAGAAGAATTGGCCGCATTGTTTTGATCACACGGAACAAAGAAGCTACAGGACGTTTTGTTATAATTTTTCACGTATTTAGGATAGGTTTGAAACCGGGATTAAAATTAATGTTCTAGAAATCGAATTGCTTTATCAATAAGTTCAAATTCTTGGTAAATCATGGTAAAATAGCTTCTTTTTGATAAATTTATTGATGCATTTATTTGAAGTTATCTGACGGAGATGGTTCTTTCAGGTAAGATGGCGAACACATACTGCGGGCAAGATGGCGAATTCGCCATCTTGCCCGCAGATGGCGAATTCGCCATCTTACTTGAAATTTAGAAAACTTTTTTTCCTTCAAAATAAGTAGGCTAATAGACAAATTATGAATACTTTTTGTTCATTTCAGAGAAGGTTAAACCGTACAACAGAAAGACTAACCGACAAAATTGGTGTGAAGATGCTATGAAGGAGGCGATGTGGCAAGTTTTTGAAGTGGAGTTTTCACGAATGTGACAGCCAAACAATTCGGTATTCCTGAGGCGACTCAGGAGACGATAAATAAAAAAATATCAAGAAAATGTAATTAGGCCTAGTATAGCATTTAAGAAAGCAGCAACTTTTAATAATATCATCAATGGATTCAAAGCAACTGGCATTGAGCTGCTCGATTCCCAGATCTTTGATGACACAGACTTCACACCATCAAATACCACAGACAATGCAGATCTTGAAGTGATTTCCACCACACCAATGCCACCATCTCCCATAGTTGGAACGTCATTCACTCTTGCTGCTGCTGAAGAAATACAGAGGACATCAGGTTTGCCTCCTCTGCCTCATGCAGCCTTTGTTTCCACAACAGTGGAAACAAAGATAAAAATTGCTTTATTTCCATATTACAAGTTCTCCTGTTAAAATAGTTATAGATGATAGAAAAACAGAAAAGGAAAAAAAAAGAGAATCAAAAAGGAAAAAATGTAAAAAGTAAGGAAGATATTAATACGCAAAGAAAATCAGGCATTAAACGTAAATTTCTAATGAGCAAGAAGCCTAAAAAACTTTCAAAAAAGATCTAGATGAAACATCATCCGACTCATCAATTCACATTGATTATCAAGAAAGTAACGACAGTCTCTCTAAAGAAGAGAGATAATGCATTATTTGTTCTGAGTATGGTAAAGATGAACTATGGTTTCAGTGCTCTCTCTGCAGAGAATGGGCACATACCCAATCCTCTGATATCGATCCAAAATAAGCTAAGATTAAGCGTTATATATGTGATTTTTGTATGGCCTGAAATACCTGAAAAAAAAATCCCTAAATTAACTTCCATTTTTATACAATTTAATTGTTCGTCATCTTACCCTACCTTAAAAGTCATCTTACCTGACAGTGAGGGTAAGATGGCGAAACTGCCCCTCATGCAATAAAGTTTATTTGTTCAATTTTCTTGTTGTTTAAAAATAATCTAATATTTCGTGGTTAAAGTTAACTAACAGTGTACTAAATACATAAAAAAACTGCAGGTCTAATTGCAACCTGTAGCAACTTAAACGTAAGTATTGCTTAAGTTCGTCAACTTACCCGAACTTTCCCTACATATATTTAAGAATTTTGTGTGCTGCATACAGATTGTTTGAAATTAGTTAAAGAAATGTTTGACACGCATACATATAATTTATTATTTGAAAAGAAGATTATATGAGAGATTTCGTAGTAAATATACGAGTAGTATGTGTAGAATCCGTATATTATTCAATATTCGTATAGTACAAAAATCCGTAACGAAATTTGAAGATTATTTGAAAGGAGGAAATATGCGTCATTCTAAAAATGCAAAATTTCTAACATTTTAAGGAAATTTACTTGACATTTTTCGGCTTGTGGGAGCAATATATAGTTGTTACTTTCCCGACATATACAGTATACTGCAGCGTTTTTCAAGATGTGTTTGTTCTGAGGAACCCTTGGGTTCCGCGCTGTGATAGTTTCATGTAAATTTTCTTAAAAATTTAAAAAATTTAAAAACCAGTAAGATTTTAATGCGTAATTTGGACATTTTGGGGTTCTGCTACTAAATTACATTTAAAAAGGGTTTCGCGACTAAATAAGATTGAAAAACACTGGTAAAATGTATAGGGAAAGTACTATGACTGGGGCGAAAACTCGAATTCGAGGTTATGGTTTTGACGGTAGAGCTCGTTTCAAGTATCCCTGAACTCGAATCTTACGTTTCTGAAGTGATATCTGTGTGTGTGTGTGTGCACATATATTAATGTATATTGTATGTATATTAATGTGTATATGCATATTAGTGTGTATGTGTGTGTGTGTATCTGTATGCATGTATGTTAGAGTGTGTATCATTGAACGAGCGTTTCGAATGACATTTTTTATAATTATTACAATCAGTGATTACTGGAAGTCTATTGATTGTAAAAGTATTCGAATATTAGGAAATCAACTCCCAATTTTTGAATGAAATTTTGAAAAACTCAAAAAATCAGAACCTTTAATAATGTTACATAAAATATCATTTCTTATTAAATGTTTTCATTAGAAAAGGAATAACACAAATTTTGGAATACTAGCATGAGCCATTCTTGACATATTGTAAGTTTTCCAAATAAATTTTATAAAGTACATAAAACTAAAATAATGAATATAGTCGTGAAATAAGCCCCCTTTCAATATGCAATATTATGCGACAAATGTGGTAGCATCATTCTGGTAGATCTAGCTCGTTTTATTCACGAGAGAAGACACTTTTTGCAACACTTTTGTTTTTTTGACATCCAGCAAGTCAAAGTAATTTATTTGTTTTGTCTGTCTGTCTGTAATGCTTGGCGATAAATTAGCAAAATATCAAAAATTTGACATATTTAAAATGCTGCCAAATTGGCAAAAATGACTCACTGACGAATTCGCCACATTGACGACATCGCCACATTGACGAATATTCAATATCTTGGAAAATAAATTTTATTCTATTTGATAATTCCTGTCATTTTAGGGAAATTAACACTTGATTTAAAATGTATTGAGTTTCACAGTTTATAATCATTTCAAATGCAAACTATATTGCTTAGCCTATACTAGCTATATTTCTGATTGTCAAGTTATACTTGCGCAAAAAAAAGTTAATTTGGTTAAGCTGCATTTGGGCTTTTGCGTATAGCTCTATAATTGGATAAATACATAAAATATGATATTGGATGGTAGAAAATATGGCATACATCTGGTTAAAAATATTCTGCCAAACAGGGGACGGAGGGTTTGAAAGTTTTTCTTTTTCTTTTTATTAAAAATTTACAACATAGTTGAAAAGTGTTTATGATTTTGTTCGTTCATTCATTCTGTCTGTTTGTCTGTCTGACTGTTAGCACGATAACTGCCGTAAAAATGCTTTTATCAAAATGAAATTTTAGTATGTTGCTCAGACGGTCTGTGGGACCTATGGGAATATAAATGAAATATATCGAGCAATTAGTTTTGGATTGACTTTGGGACCTAATTTTTCAAATATTTTTTAAGCGGATTTAAAATTTACAAATTCCTTCGAAAGTTTTAGGAAATATTCAAATTATCCCATAAAATACATAAAAAAATTTCAGCAAAATATATTCAGTAGTTTTGTTAAATAAAAATTAAAATAATAATTACACCTTTTATATGAAGCTATCACGTGACCATTATATGAAGAGATCACGTGACCCACTTCAAAATAAAATATGGCATTCCCCTTGTGTCAAAATCGTGATTTTTAAAGTTCCTTTTAATTCATATTAGTGTTGTATCCGTCCTAAAACCGCTTTATTTTTGCTTAAATTCTGTGCATCTACATATTGAAACAACGCAATTACAATATATTTGAGTTTATATGATCATCCAACTTTGATTATTTCTACAACGAAGCCTAATTTTCACTTATGGCGAATGTAAACACTAAAATATGTTGAATGAGTTGTATAAGAATTTCTGCATTTCTTTAACGCAAAATTATTTATTTCATGGACTCTGCAATATAGCTGATATGAATGAAATATTTATTGATTTCACACAAAGAAGCAGATGATTTTTTCGCATAGTTTTAAGCAAAGAGTTTAATTACTTGTACCTCCATGGTCTTAAGTTTTTAAACAAAACAAATCATTATAGTATTGTGATGAATGAAATGAATGGAGAAAAGTTCATGAATGAAATGCTGCTTTTATAGAGAGAGCCAGGCGTGTTATATTTCGATGGCGTCATTTGAATAAATTTCATTTGTTTTCGATGAAGTTTTCAAATATAATAAATTATTGTAGTATTATGATAATTTAAAAAATATTATCAAGGAATGTATCGCATTTTAGAGATGTTTAAACCAGGCAATTTATATTTCAATGCCGTCATTTGAATGAAATTCATTATTTTCGATGAAGTTTTAAGTTTTCAAATATAATAAATTAATGTAGTATTGTGGTAATTTTGACAATATTACGCAGGAATGTATCGTATTTTAGAGATGTTTAAATAAAATTGCATTGCAGTTGGAAAGTGTTTCATAATCAATGCTTTATGCATGATTGATCTTCTTTGTTTCTTTTTAATGTGAGTAACATATATGGTTGGGGGTTTCTATGAAGGAAAAACGGAGCGTTATGAAAGATGTAAACACTTTGAACTTTTATATACCCCAACCTAACAGATACAAATGGGAATAATTTATCTTGTTTTTTCGGAAATAGGGCCCAAGTTATGAATATATGAAAATAATTTCAGTACTTTAATATTTTTGGATTGAAGTTGGAAGGTGTTTCATAATCAATGCTTTATGCATGATTGTTCCTTCTTGTTGTAAAATTAATTTTAATTTTCATACATATATGTGCTTATATTTGTTTAAAATCCACTGTGAATTGTACCTTATTTTAGGTTTATTTTCAGCTAAAGATGGATATGCCAACATTCTAGCCATAGAAAAAATGAATTATCTCTTAGAGATTCAAAATGCAAAGCCAAGATAACTGTTTAAAAAAAAAATCTGATGTGAGCAGCACATGACTTTCCCTGCTGATTTAAATTCATTTTGTAATTTTTTATTTCATTATGCATTAAACTGAGTTTAATTGCAGAAAATAATATGGATCATTTTCTGATAATATATCTAATTCGTTTTTTTGTTACATCTTCGTTTCGTTTGGCAACTTTATTCACTTTAAATTCTTCAGGTCCTTATAATTCCAAAAACTATAACATCTCTAGAACGGTTTATCCTACTGTCATGGGTTCAGATTCCTTCGCTTAGTTTTCAAATATTATATGTAGAACAAGTACTTAATTAATATATTTTACCCATTTTAGTCATTTATTTCAGAGTTTCACTATCTTGCACATGTAGCATTTTATTTTAGATCGAATATATTAGATTTGCCGTTCATTTCGCAAAAAAAAAGCAACTTCTTTTTTTTCGAATCGTATTAAAATCTAACCAGCATCACAGTATCCTACGAGCGATTTATCTACCAAATTTTGAGTAATTCGATCAATTAGTTTGCAAGCTAAAGTGGATACATACAATTTTTGCGGGCCATTTCGCAATAAAGGCAGGTTCATTTATCCCGAATCGTACCAAAATCTAATCAGCACCAGAGTCGCCCACAAGTGACTTATCTACCAAATTTTTTGAAATTTAGTTAATTAGTTGAGTTAGAGTGGTTATATACACGTTTTGCGGGCCATTTCGTAAAAAAAAAATGTAGGTTCTTCTCTTTCGAATCGTATCAAAATCTAATCAGCACCAGGGTGACCCAAAAGTGCAAATCTACCAAGTGTAAATCTACCAAATTTTGTAAAATTTGATCAATTAGTTTCTCAGTTAGAGTGGTTACAGGTAATTTTTGCGGAACATTTCGCAAAAAAATTTCGGGTTGTTTTATACCAAATCGTTCCCAAAACTAATCAGAACTAGGGTCACACATAAGTGACTTATCTACCAAATTTTATGAAATTCGGTTCATTAGATTTTGAGTTAGAGTGGATACATACATTGCACAGACAGACACACTCACAGACTCACGCTAAAATAGCATAGTTTTTTCGTATTCTTGAGGTCTCGAAACGTGTAGATCCGTCGAAAACTTGAGTCGGGATTTTCGAAATGATTCCAATACTTTCTCTATACATTACCATATATTGCAGGGAAAGTAAAATAAATAAAGGTACCAAAAAACTCTCTAAGTTCACGATATTCCGTAAAATTAGCCTCTAAAATTTCGTCAAGCGTTATGGAGGGAGGAATAAGCTTATAGTAGATAAACGACTAAAGACGTCCAAATACAAAACAGTTAACCAAAGTATCTTCTCTCATGAATGGAACAAGTTAGATCCACGAGACTGATGATAGCAAATGTATAATATCACATATGAAAAGTGAAAATATTTCACAATAGATAATACTTTGTATCAAATTTTATGTGATTTGTTTTGATAAATTTATTTGAAATATGTGCAATATCTAAGAAACTGTTCATGCTATCAATCCAAATTTGGCGTTAATCGTTTTCTAATGAAAAATTACATAAGAAATAATTATTTGCGTAATTTTATTGAAGGTTTCGATATTTTGCTGATTTTTTTTCAAAATTTCAATTTAAAATTTGGAGGTATTCTGAACAGTCGATTGCGTCTAAAAACAACGACTTCCGGTTTTCCTTAATTATAATTTTATACCAAATTTCGTTCGAATCGTTTCATTCGTTCGTGAGATATCGTATCTACAGACTCACTGACACACACACGCACACTCACGGACTCGCACCTGCACTCACACACTCCTGCACGCACCCACACTAAACACATACAGGCATGACGTCTGATTCGGGTTCAAGGTTCTTTGAAACGTGCTCTCCCATCAAAAACTCGAATTAAAAATTTCGCTTATGTATATAAGCAGAATAAAAATTAATCCATTGCCCTAGAGCTATAACTTTAACGCATTATTCCACCTTACAGTTATAACTTTAACCTTCGAATTATGAAACATAAATGCGAAGTTTTTAATGCATTTAATTAATCAAATGCGAAGTATTTGACACACTCCATTCAGACTTTGCCTTATAGCATGGTTTTTCTACATCCTCCTTTACCATAGAAACCCACCTTTACCATAGAAACCCTCCTTTACCATAGAACACCTCCACCCTCCTTTACCATAGAAAAGGAGAAATATCCCGTGACTTGCACTGCAATAACCTTGGTCAAGTAATTTACATAAAAATGTTTTTCGTAATATTATCATTAACCAATTAACTAGAAATAAACGATTGAATAGTAGAGAGTATGATCAAAAGCATCACGATACAGAGTTTATAAATGAAGCTGTAAAACACGGTTACCCCATGGGTTTTGTAATTAAAATACTTTCAGAATTCACTGGGTTAACTGTAACTGAATGTACGGGCAAATATTTAAACAGTTAAAACATTGTCATTGAATAGCGACGACTCGCGAGTTTTGAGTATGGTTATTTGTGAAGTGGACTACAAGTTGGAGTTTTATACATCGGACAATTTTGGTAAGATTTTTGGAATTTGTTGAGACGGGTTATATCGGCACGTTCATTTGTAGGCACATTGAGTGAATTGAATAGTTTTTTCGAGTGTCATCCAAATTGTATTTTTGAATTTTTGCTGTGGGTTTTTGCTGTTCGGTAATTGATGGTATTAAGGCCATTCCATGTATCAGTATCGGCTTTCGGGAGTGTCGCCATGGCATAAAGCATTGCTTAACCGGAGAGTGGGGGGTCACAACTCCCCCCGGCCACTTGTGATACTTTTCGTTTTTCACATTCATCTTTGCTTTTCTGTACTTAGGTATTCTTTTTGGAAAAAAAAATATATATATATATGCGTGTGTGTGTATATATATATATATATAGTATATAAACATATATATATAGTATATAAATATATATATATATATATATATATATAGTATATATATATATATATAGTATATAGTATATATATATAGTATATATATATATATATATATAGTATATAAACATATATATAGTATATAAATAAATATATATATATATATATATATATATATATATATATATATATATATATATATATATATATATATATATATATATATATACATATATATATATATATATATATATATTGTTCAATTATTAAAATCACTTTTAAACAGGTCAGAAGTGGTCGCAATGGGTCAAAATAGCAAAATCAACGAGTTGTTTTGCTCTTTATCCATACACGTTTAGTATCCGGACAGACTTGAATATAAGCGAAGTATTGTTTTCATTTCTGTCTGCCGATAAAAGTTTTATAAAACTGTTACGTCATTCACTGTCCTTGGATCTCAGCCAACCACTTTTCACGACGTAATCGTCCCTTCGCGGAAATATGAATAATTTTTTTTCTCTAGCCAGCTTTCGTGCGTTGGGTATAAAAACGCATTTTGATTCTCAGTCAGCGGACTCTCTGTTAGTAGCTCGGATGAATATACACTTTCATCCATAAGGGTACTACATCATTACCACCTCCTAGTAGAGATTGTTTAGACCTGTGGCGTGGCTCCGCTGAAAAACTTCACAGGAAAATTCCAATACTGTCCCACGACAAGACCATATACAGTACTGTATCATTTCATTTGCTTTATTACGAAGTAAGTTTTTAATATTCTTTTGCTACTGTGATAATGCGGTTTTCATATAAGGCGGAGAAAAAATTGCAATAGCCCTTTCATAACGCAGTTTCCATACAACGCGGTAGTCTTATAACGCGGTTTCTATATAATACAACTCAATTAGCTTAAGCTGTCTCCCTATAGTATGAATTTTTCTATTACACTTTTACGGTTGAAATTAATGGGGAAATCCCCTGTTTTTTCATCCACGTACATCACCATTTTTCAATTTCAGCTATCAGGGATATCCCCTGTAAAAAAAAATAATCCATTCAACCCAAATGCATTGGCAGACGAAAATAGGGGTAAAGATTGGGTTACGAATTTCAATTTAAATGATGTGTAAAGGGTACCGGATTTGGGTAAACAATTAGAAAGTTACTTTATTGAATATGATCCTTCAACAGTGTGAAGTGCAAAGGTAAAAGATAATTACAATATTGCTTAGATCTATATACAGAGATTTTGGTAGATTTACAAAATAAAACTACATTTAAAAACGAAAATAAAGATATGCAAACTGAAGAGGACATTAAAAGAAAAAGAATTAGGCGACTAATATTTGACAGCGGTGACGAATGTTAATAAGATTTTTGTTGGAAAAAAGTTATTATGTTCATATTTCACATTGCTTTTTTAATTTTCTTATGTGAAGCTTTAATAAAAATAATTCAAAATATGTAAACATATATTTATTGCCTTTTATATCTATAAACATATATTTCATAACCGTATTTATCATAACATGGTGTTTTAAAAATGCAGTATTATATAACGTAAAACGAATGAGCTTGATTTATATGTTCTGAGTTTCACTTAATCCGGTTTCCATATAACGCGGTACGAATTTTTCTGTTTTGTACTAATTCTGACTTCTTTATAACGCGGTTTCCATACAACACGGTATGCGGTTTCCATATAATACGGTACGAATTAATTTGATTTGCACTAATCTGAGTTTCTTATAACTCGGTCTCCATATAACGCCGTACGAATTAATCACGTTATTGGAGGGTTGACTGTATAATACTTCTCCAGTAACTGGGCCAGCTTAAAGATATTTCCCCCCCGGGCCAAACATGATTTGCCCACCACCGCACAACACACACAAAATTTTAAACATGCTAACCAAATATAGCCTACCAATATGTGAACAGTAGCTAGTATAGACTCCAAATTAGGAATACGTAAAAAATATCCAACGTTCTATCTCATTATTCTCATGGTTTTTATTTGATTTTCTTTTGAATTCTATACAAATATTTTGTAATTAATATTTTGTAAATTATTTTAGTTCATAGACCATATACGATTCGAGACAGTGACGTTTTGAAGAGTGGGTGGGTGTTTATCTACCACAAACACTAGATGCCCCCATATTTATAATAGAGCATTACCTTATTTTATATAGAGGCTTTCCCTCACTCGTCAAAAGAGAAAAAAAATACATTTATATATAAAATGTAGTGTTTTGTTTTGTGTGTGTGTGTGTGTGTTAGGGATCCTTTCGATTGGGGGCTAATGTTATGGGAAACAGATTATAAGCAGCTTTTAAAACCTTTTATTATTTCCAGTATTTAAAGAAATGTTACCCGGCAAAAAGCTCCTGTGCCTAAATTCTTCAGGCATTCCAGTGTTAAAAGCTTCAAAATGTTAAAGCCGAAACCTCAAAATGTTACAATAAAATTTTTTATAATTCTTCTATTTAAAAAACAAATAACGCAGATAAAAGTTCAATTATAATCAACCGTATTTAATTTTTGGCGTCCTTCTGTAGCGGCAGCCCCGCTGGTCCAGGGTTTTGTGTCAATCCCTCTACTTGCTAGTAACAATTGCATAAATTGTTAAGTATCAACTGGTTTCGGATGAAAAAAAAAGGTAAATCTTCTTCTGCAGTGTTGTTGTTGCCCTGTCTTTTTATCTTCAGGAATAAGGCTGACTTTCTTTTTATTCCCCCTAAAATCGGTTTATATTCTTAATCAATTGTTTATGCTGTAATTACTAACGAGGTATTTGAATTTCAGATTATATTAAACATCAGTTCGGGCAAATTTTTATATTTTTTTACTTGAGAGACCCGGTGTCGCTTTTAAAACATTTTGGTCAAAGGGAAGGGGGGCAAGTTTTCTATTTGCTATTTAGATATAAATATATCTAAATACTGTCACTTAATAGGAACTAGGTTACGTAAAATGTCTCCGGAGGGAAGGGGGTGAATTATCATCTCCGGATAGGCTTCACCCCACCAGGATGTACACCTGAAAACCTCAGAATTATTGATCAGCATGTTAATACCAGGATCTACACCCCCCCTCTCCATATTGATACCGAAATCCCGGGTTTTCTCGCAATTATATTAGTGTATGAAAGAATGCTTTTTATGTTTTAAAATAATTCTATGGAGCGCTAATTTTTAATAGAGCAAGAATCACCAAAATATTATAAAATTTTTAAAAATAAATGCATGGGTGCTCATTTTCATGTTCGGGAATTCTAAGCGGCAGCAGCGTTGCCATAAAAAATTTGATGGTGTTGGGCGGGGGGGGGGGGGTAGGTAACTAAATATTTTGTTTTCTATTTCCTCAAATATAATTTCTCTGAACCTCATTGTGTCTCGATAGGTGGCAACGCCACTAAGCGGTACTTGTGGACGCTTATGTGATGCCATATTTTGTGTCATAAAGTATAATTACTTTCCTTATATGCAATAATGTATAAGGAAAGTATTGTGAAGGGGTCGAAAATTCGAATCCGAGTTTTTGACGGGAGAGCACGTTCCAAGCATCCTTGATCACGAATCGAGCATTTTTGAGATGATGTCTGTGTGTGTGTGTGTGTGTGTGAGATTGTGTGATTGTGTGTGTGAGTCTGTGGAGACGATAACTGACGAATGAATGGACCGATTCGAACGAAATTTGCTACAAAAATAATAATCCGTGAGTACTGGAAGCCTATTGTTTTTATACGCAATCGAATGTTCAGAACTCCCATACATTTTCGAGTGAAAATTTGAAAAAATCAAAACCTTAAATAAAGTTACGCAAATAGACATTTCTTATGTAATATTTCATTAGAAAACGATTGACATAAATTTTAGAACGCTAGCATAAACCGTTCTCGAGATATTGCGCATTTTTCAAAAAAATTATTAAAAAATCATGTAAAATAAAAAAAAAGTATTACCTATTGAGAAACATGTTCATTTTTTATATGTAATATCATGTGATAAATTGGGTGACATCATTATCGTGGATCTAGCTCTTTCCATTCATGAAATTAGATACTCTGAGTAATACTTTTTTATTTGAATGCCAATAGTCATTTATCTGCTGTAAGAAAAACTTATTTCTCCATCCATTATGCTTGGTGAGATTTTGGCGACGAATTTCATTGAATATCGCCAACTTGGCGACTTGTTTAAATGTTGCTAAATTAACGAAAAACTCGCCAAATGAATAAAAATGAGGCTAAATCAATGAAAATGACGAATAATTTGCGAAAATTCAATATATTGGAAAGAATATAGCTACTATAAGAATAACCTATTGTTTTTACTGTTAAAGTAGTAAATTCATTGCATTATATAAGGAAAGTCATGTGTTGCCCACATCAGATTTTTTTTTATTTTGCTCAAAGTTAGTATTTATATTATAGCCGAATATGGGCTAGCCTGAGGTTCAAAATCTGAAGAATTAAGATATGCTCGAAAAGGAAATTGTATACTATATTTAGGTTTTCTAGTTGCTTCAGTTTACGATATATTCTCAAAAAGCGAGCACATTCCTATTGCGGATCTAAGACGGGCTAGCCCGATAAGGATTCACGTCCAAGGAGTTTATACCACAAAAGACAACGACACTCTAAACTTTGAATTTCCAACTACTTCGGTGCGGTTATCGAGTAATTTGCAAAAACCGAAAACATTCATATGGAATCGTGTCTTTATTTGAAAAATGTGCAATATCTCGAGAACGGTTGATGCTAGCGTTCTAAAGTTTATGTCAATCGTTTTATAAGGAAAAATTACATAAGAAATGTCTATGTGCGTAACTTTATTAAAGGTTTTGGTTTTTTTGATGATTTTGTTTTAATTTCACTCGAAAATTTAGGGGGTTCTGATCATTCGATTGTGTTTAAAAACAATAAGTTTCCAGTATTCACGGATTGTAATTTTTGTACCAAATTTCATTCGAATCGCTCCATTCGTTCGTGAGATATCGTCTCCATAGACTCACTGACACACACACACACACACACATCATCTCAAAAATGTTCGATTCGTGATCAGGGATGCTTGAAACGTGCTTTCCCGTCGAAAACTCGAATTCGAATTTTCGACCCAGTCACAATACTTTCCTTATACTTTATATGTATACGTATAAGGAAAGTAATAATTGGACTATCTTCGTTCGTGTATCTTGCCAGTAGCCCCGGTTTAAGGCGTGGACGGCGTGGGTAATTGGCCAAGGCGGCCGAAGGGTGGCCATTTGGAAGTGAAATTAGATGCAGTAAGAATGAATTTTGTGGTAGTATTACAATTTTTTTTTTAAATGGAACCAATTTTGTGCCACTTTAATATAAATGAACTAATGTACTTTATAAGAAAGTATTAAAACATTGAAAGGATAAAATCGTTTTTCGCCCGTAATTATATCTTTTTTGAAGAAATGTCTAGTTCTGCTTAAAAGTACGTACTCTCAAACACTTAGGAGATTACTAGATTTTATACAACTTGCAGCTAGGTGCAGTCTGCAATCCCTGAGGGTGACTCCTAACCCCAAATACTGGTAAAACCCTTCGAGGAGAAATCTAAGCTCTTGATACTAGCTTTTTGGTAAAAACCGTAGCTACAGAAGAAACTCGAGGAGCAATTTCAGAATTTGCAATTTTTCTTAGAAGAGAAAATGAGTTCAGAGGCATTTTTTTCAGAATTTAAAACGAAAATGAATTTTCATACTTTGAAAACAGATTCTTAAAAAATTTTCTATTCTGAAAAAATGAAAATGAAAATGAATTTTCATACTTTGAAAACAGATTGTAAAATTTTCTCTCTTTTGAAAAAATTACAGTTTTTGAAAAAAAAATAAATGAACATATTTAACACTAAGGTAAACATATATATAATTTTTCTTTTACACTTAGAAAACGGTTTTGTAACTCTTTGATCTTTAGAGATTGTAAAAACAATTTTGTGTCTATTTTAAGCAAAAAATAACAATTTCACGTTGTTAAAAAATATTTAAAAGGTTTTCTTTTCAGAAAAAAAAAACTTAAAACGAAATTACTTTCGACACTCTGAATATAATAGTGTGTTTATTTCATGAAATCTGAAGTATTTAAAAATATTGGTGAAGTTCAATAGTTCATAAGTTTCAGAGTTCCGTAAATCTAAATGATATTTCTACATCATACTTTATTAAAACCTATATAGTTACGTTTTGATATGTTCATAATGAACGCTAGTATAAGTGTATTTGGTGATTACTTATACAAGGATCCGCTTAGGGATATGTGAAAAGTGACAATATTTCAGAAGAGTTACAATCTAGTAATGAAACAGAATAAACGCATTTGTGATTTACTCATAACAGAAAATCATATTTGATATTTCAGAAAGTTAAAAATATACACATTTGTTATTTTTGGAAAGTTGAAATTCATTTATTAATTTTTGAAAAGTTGAAATTTACATTTGTTAATTTTCAGAAAGTAAAAAAAAAATCACTTTAAATAGCCTTTGAAAGTAACAAGTTTACATTTGCTATTTTTCATATGATAGAAATTCACACTTGTTAAATTTCAGAAAGTAAAAACCACAATTATGATTTTTTAGGATAACATTTTTGAAAGATTCCTGTCTTTTACCTTTTAGTATTTGTAAATGCATCACAGATTTTCCCCTTTCATTATTTACCTGTACTCTAAATTTTCATGTAAACCTCTTGTACAAAACTATTTCTAAAACTTGCATTTGGGGGTTTTCAGTGCTAGTCTTTAAAGCGTTCGTTCTAATATTTAGAGACTGTGTTATAACACGCATGCTTAATTCACTAATTATGATTTTTTAGGATAACATTTTTTAAAGATTCCTGTCTTTTACCTTTTAGTATTTGTAAATGCATCACAGATTTTCTTCTTTCCTTATTTACCTGTACTCTAAATTTTCATGTAAACCTCTTGTACAAAACTATTTCTAAAACTTGCATTTGAGGGTTTTCAGTGCTAGTCTTTAAAGCGTTCGTTCTATTATTTAGAGACTGTATTATAACACACATGCTTTCTAGCATTAAGCACATTCTTATTCTAATAGTCTGAGTTTTCTGAAACTATTGTAAAGGTTTCTACTTTAGGGGTGCCATTGTAAAGTACTTTTTGAGGTATCTTATTCTACTATTTCCCAAAATGCTATATGATCATTTATAGCCTTAAAAGAGTGAGGAGTTTACATGACGTATTTTCCTTTTGACTCGATATTACTGAAAATCAATCGAATATTTTACTTCCCCTACAATACATGGTAATGTATAGGGAAAGTATTGGAATCATGTCGAAAATCGCAACTCGAGTTTTCGACGGATCTACACGTTTCGAGACCTCTAGAATACGAAAAAACTCTTTTTAGCGTAACATCTGTGTGTGTGTGTGTGTGTGTGTCTGTCTGTCTGTGCAGATTTTGTATCCACTCTAACTAGAAAAGTAATTGACCGAATTTCATAAAATTTGGTAGGTAAGTCACTTGTAGGCGAATCTGGTGCTGATTAGTTTTGAGTACGATTCGAGATAAAAGAACCCGCCTTTTTATGCGAAATGGCCCGCAATAGCTTGTATCCACTCTAACTGAAAAACTAGTGGACTGAATTCCACAAAATTCGGTAGGTAAGTCACTTGTGGGACACTCTGGTGCTGATTAGATTTTGGTATGATTTGGAAAAAAATAACCTGCCTTTTTTTGCAAAATGGCTCGCAAAAATCGCCAAAATCTAAAATAAAAACTACGTATGCTCAAATATATCCATAAAATGCTTGTTTAATACTTAATGTTTAACGAAGAAAAGAATAAGATCAACTCCATTACACTCGAACTAGCCGTTCTAGAGATATTTTAGTATTTTCGTATTTTCTCTATGCCACCTTTGAAAAGAAGTCCAGTTATCAAATGAGAACGAATATTGAATTAAAAGTGAATTAAATGTAATAAAAATAAAGAGAACGTGAATATAAGTCTGCAGGGAAAGTATAATATAATTATGTAATTTATATTACAAATATATAATTATATTATAAATATATATTATTATATATTAATTATATAATTATATATTTATTATTCATTTATATATATTATTATATATTATTGATTATAATAATATATATAAATTGTAATAATTATTAATATAATTTTATAATATTAATATATATTAATTATATATTATATAAATATAATATAAATATATATATATATTTATATTATATTAATATATTATATATTATATATATTAGTATATAATATATTATATATTAATTAATATATTAATATAATAATTAAATATATGATATATATATATAAATATTAAATTAAATATATAATTAAATATTATATATTATAACTAATATATATAATATATATAATATATATAATATAATATATTAATTATTATTATATATATATATATATAATAATTATTAATATATTATAATTTGTAATTTATAAATATTATTAATAAATATTATATATTTATTAATTTATTAATAATTTATAATTAAATAATTTATTAATTATAATATATTATTATATAATATTATATAATGTAATTATATTAATGTATATTAATTAATATCATTATATTATATAATATATAATATATTATATTATATTATATAATATAATATATAATATGATTATAATGTGCTGTCCACATCAGATTTTTTTTTATCTTATCACTACATAATAAAAAATAATTGTATTGCATTTCTTGCAATTCGATTAATTGTTTTGAGTGATACAGTGTTCGAGAACGGCTCGTACAATCTTGCTTTTCCTGCAGTCAATAGGGTATTTCATGCATCCATTGCGAAATTGAAATTAAGTTGAAACTAGATAACATTGCAACTAGATTGCATAACTGCAACTAGAAATTACGAGAAGATAATTTCTTATCAGTTAAACTGAGATATAGGAAGACTCCCAATTTTTGTTTTGTTTTCCCACAATATCCAAACTTATTTGTAGAGAAAGTTATATCTTGATCTTTTATCGGTTTTATTACTTTCTATGCATGCATAGTGTAATGTAAGCGGAAAGTATAATATGCGACGGGGTCAAAAATTCGATTTTGATTTTTCGACGAAAGACCCGTTTTAAGCATCCCTAAACTCGAATCGAACATTTTTGAAGTGGTGTGTGTGTATGTGCGTTAGTAGGTATGTCCGTGAATCTGTGGATGCGATCTCACAAATAAAAGGGGCGTTTCAAACGTAATTTTATAGGATTATTCCAATCAATGAATACTGGAACAGTAATGATTTTAAACAGAATTAAATGTTCGTACTCCTCCAAGCTTCGAATGAAAATTATTAAAAAATCAAGACTTTCAATAATGGTAAATAAATAATCATTTATGATAATTTTTTAAAATGCGTTCCCAAGATATTGGAGGGTTTACTGATAAATTAAAAAAAAAAAACATTTATAAAATAAGACCATCAGCAATGTAAAATAAATAATCCTTTAATACGTACTTCTTCATTATAACACGAAAGCAACACTTTAGAACACGAGAATGAACCTCTTACTATTACTAGATGCTTGCGTTTATTAAATGATTTTTTCATAAAAATTACATGAAGTTAAAAGAAGTAGTAAGTATGACCAAATATGTTATTTCGATATGCAATATTATGCAACATTTCTGCTAACACCATTTTTGTGAATCTACTTCGTTCCCTTTAGGAGAGAAGTTACTTTTGTATTAGTTTTGTATTTTGACGCCCAAGAATTATTCTTCAATTAATATTATACATTTCACGGAACATTTATTGGAGAAAGAATTTCAATTTCTTTGATAAACCGTCTCACTTCAGGGGAATTTATATTCTCGATGTAGGAAATGAAGTGTGTTGCCCACATCACGGAAGATTATATTTTTACTTTCCCAGCAATACATGGTAATGTATAGGGAAAATATTGAAATCATGCCGAAAATCGCAACTCGAGTTTTCGGCGGATCTACGCGTTTCGAGATCTCTAGAATACGAGAAAACCATTTTTAGCGTGACATCTGTATGCGTATCTGTGTGTCTGTCTGTGCAGCTTTTGTATCTACTCTAACTAGAAAACTAATTGACCGAATTTCATAAAATTTGGTAGGTAAATCACTTGTGGGCGAATCTGGTGTTGATTAGTTTTGGGTACGATTCGGGATAAGAGAACCCGCCTTTTTTGCGAAATGGCCCGCAAAAGCCTGTATCCACTCTAGCTGAAAAACTAATCTACCGAATTTTCTGAAATTCGATCCATTAGTCTTTTGTGGGTTACCCTGGTGCTGATTAGATTTTGGTACGATTCGGAAAAAAATAACCTGATTTTTTTTTGCAAAATGGCCCACAAAAATTGTCAAAATCTAAATTAAAAAACTACGTATGCTCAAATATATCCATTAAATGCTTCTTTTATATGTAATTTTTAACGATGAAAGGAATAAGATTAACCCCATTACACTAGGACTAGGACCAAAACTCTAACTCAAAAATTAATGGACTAAATTTCATAAAATGTGGTAGGTAAGTCACTTGGATATGACCGTGGTGCTGATTAGATTTTGGTACGATTCGTAAAAACAGAACCCGCCTTTTTTTGCGAAATGACCCTTAAAAATTTCATGTATCCGCTCTATCTAAAATACCAATGGACCAAATTTCACAAAATTTGGTAGTCACTTGTAGGATATTAGATTTTGGACTGATTAGAATCTGGTACGATTCGGAAAAAAATAACTTTCCTTTTGTTTGCGAAATGGTCCGCAAAAATCGTAAAATCTAAAGTAAAAATTACGTATGCTTAAATATATCCATTAAATGCTTGTTTTATACGTAATTTTTAACGATGAAAAGAATAAGATCAACCCCATTACACTAGGACTAGCTGTTCTCGAGAGATTTTAGTTTTTTTCATATTTTCTCTCCGCCACCTTTGAAAATAAGTCCAGTTACCAAATGAGAACGAAAATTGAATTAAATATGAATTAAATTTAATTAAAATAAAGAAAACGTGGATATAAGTCTGCAGGGAAAGTCATGTGCTGCCCACATCAGATTTTTACTTTTATTATTACACTTGATGAAGATGTTGCACGTATCATATGTATCATTCTATTTGGTCTCACAAAGTGCCCAAAATGCCCCGTTTTTAATTTACATGGTATTAATCCAATGCCGAAAGCACGTGATATGGATCCTGTACATCATAATTTCGTCCTGTGTGTGTTGAAAACCCAGGCCGTCCGGCTCGTCAACAAGGACTTGAGCATCCATTTGGACGGCCGGCGTCCTGTGTGTGTGTGAAAGAACTAGTCATTGAATTACCCAGGGAAAGACATGTACTGCTCATATTAGGTTTTTTATTCTTTTTTTGCACGGAAGGCGTCATGCTTTGGTGTGTTAATAGTAGTTATAAAAGGGGCATTCTGCGGCGGATCGGGGAGGCGGCTCAGGAGGAGAGGCCCTCTTTGGGAGGATGCCTCTTTGGAGTGGATCCTCTCAGAGGGTCTTTAGACCCCCAGGAGGGAGGATGCCTCTCAGTGCCCCCCTCCCCTCTTTTGGAAGTTTGGTGAGGCGGCCTCTTTCCTAGTATTGCGAAAGAGGCATGATGACTCATACGGAGTGAGTTTCACTTCACTCGGAGTCTTGAGAGGGAATGTCACAATCGCTGACCTGAGGAAGTGGTTTCAAGCGATGTCGCAATCAGCGACTGACCTTTGACCTGAGGAAGAAGTTTCAAGGGATGTCGCAATCGAACAATCTGGAAATGACGTGTCGCGATTGATAACCTTAGAAGTGACCTTTGACAAGAGCTCTGAGCACACGTCCTCCCTCTCTGCTGGTCAGTGACAAACTGAAAGATCTTATCAGCGGGATGTAGTTAAAGCGCCCTCTGGCGAATTTTGATGAAGTGCTGCCATCTATCGGCATTTTTTTCCCAAAAGAAATTAATGTCTCACTGGTCAGGAGCTGGATTCGAACTTGGAACCAACCGATTACAAGCCACGCGTCTTACCGCCGTGCCACAAGGCCTTGCTTCATAGATTATTTTCTTCGAAGTGTACCTTATCAGCGGAAGCAGAAGTTAGATTATTTTTCGCTCGGTGAATAGCGATGCAAGGGTGTGTTTTAAAACAGAATGCTACGGAGTGAATATAAAATTGTGTTATTAATTGTGTATTATAACACTATGATTTTTTAAAACAAATTGTGTTCAGTGGACATAAAAATTGTGTTCAGTGAATAGGATTCAACCCTTTCAAGTGTTGTGTATCTAAAAACAAATTTATACACATACACAAACTTTAAAAACACGAATGTAATAATTAGCTAAAATTGTATTAAGTGATATATAGCAATGTGTTTAAAAATAAATCTAACAGCATATATCAATATGATTTTTTTTTTTAAATGAATTGAATACACCCAAGTATAGTTACGCATTTTCAAAATGGTGTTAAGTGAATAGCATTCAACCCTTTTAACACTTAAAAACATGAATGTAATACATAGTTGAAATTATGTTTTGTGAACAGGATTCGACCCTTTCAAGTGTTGTGTATCCAAAATCAAATTTATACACGTACACAAACTTTAAAAACACGAATGTAATACTTAGCTGAGTGATATATAGCAAAGTGTTTAAAAATAAATCTAACAGCATATATCAATATGATTTTTTTTTTTTAAATGAATTGAATACACCCAAATATAGTTACGCATTTTCAAAATGGTGTTAGGTGAATAGCATTCAACCCTTTTAACACTTAAAAACATGAATGTAATACATAGTTGAAATTCTGTTTTGTGAACAGGATTCGACCCTTTCAAGTGTTGTGTATCCAAAATCAAATTTATACACGTACACAAACTTTAAAAACACGAATGTAATAATTAGCTAAAATTGTATTAAGTGATATATAGCAATGTGTTTAAAAATAAATCTAACAGCATATATCAATATGATTTTTATAATAATAACGAAATGATTTTTTTTTCTTTTTATAAAAATAATAATGAAAATTAGAACTCACGGAACAACGTCTTCGCAGCTTCGCATCCACGTTGCAAATGAGTGATATACTCTCATTATGCTATTAAAAATTAGATCTTATCTATAATGACGTCAGCAGTATGAGGTGTTGCCACCTATTTTTTCTAATAATATATTTTAATAGTTGGATACTTCAAGGGTCTGATTTGCTACACGTAATCTGAAATACATCATTTTAATGATATTACGCATCGAATATGATTTGACCATTTTAAAGTGGTGGATGTAATTGAAATATCGAAGTTTAGAATTTAACAAGCTAACGAATTTTCACCCCCAAAATTTTAGCATTAAGTTTAAATAAAATAAAAACCAACGAATACGATATAACAATTTTAACAGTGAAGGGTATAATTTTTACTACCATTATAGAACTTAGAATTGAGTGTACATTATTTTTTTCAGGACACCTACACATTTTAAAATCTATTGAATAGGAATAGACCATTTTGCACACACATGTACCTAGATTTCAACACCCGGTATTAAAACCTGCTAAACATGAAACGAGTAAGTATTGTGTGAGATTTTATCACACTAACTTTCAAACTTTTTAAATTTTTAAAAATGTCCGAAATAGTTGTATTTCATCGGTAGACATAAATTGTATGGAACACATTTTTATGAAAAAAATATCTGTTTCGACAGCTTTTAAAAATAGATTTCTACAGTTGTACACTACGGTTCTAGAATTTTCTAAACACGAATCGACTGTTTGAACTAACAATGGTGGTTTTACCGATGCAAATATTTACAGGACAAATATTTCGATGAAACCGAACTTAGTTGAAGCTTCTAAGTTTGAATATTTAGAATCATTTCATATAATTTTTATATTCACATTGAAAATAGTTAACAAAGTTGGAACTCACGGAGCGACAGCTTACTGTCCACACTCCAAATGAGTGATACACTCTCATTACATTATTAAAAATTAGATCTTATCTATAATGACGTCATTATGTTGATGTGTTGCCACCACACAATTATTCTTTCCAAATTATGCATTTTTTCTTTTTTTTTTTTTTTTAATAACATGCGACTGTCTTATGATATCCATTTTTTTTTCATATACGCAGATATTCCATATACCTTCTAAATGTTAAGTTATAATTTTAAAAAAACCATTAGAGGTGTATTTTACGTCTGAATTCGTCCATGTGGAAATCCGACGATTGCAAATGCATTATTGCATCCTTACATTTCAATAGACACTACTAAAATGTGTGGATCTTATTTTGAAAAAGCTGCTCTCAGAAAGAATATGTATATGAATACATATTTTCCATAAATATACCCCCTCCCCCCACAATACACACAACATGCAAGCCAAAGACTCACCCAGAATACATTCCAAATCGGCTCTATAGCTTATCGTGCTTATCAGTGTAACAGATAGTGACCCAAAGTTCATGTTCGCAAAGCGAGATAATTGCAATGTTATTGTTTTAAGCAGTTCCCATATTTAAATGAAAAATTTATCAAATTATACAATACATACAAGAGCTGGAAGATCTTAACATTTCAATATTATGGAATACTCACGAATGTTTTTTTTTCCCCATTTAAAATTATCAAATTTTAATGCAATTTGACAAAAATTGCACAATACTTAGTGTATGACTATCAAATAAGAGCTAGGTTTTATTGTTACAACAACGTTTAAGATCATTAAACGAGTATATATATATATTTTTTTTTAAAGAAGAATAGCATATAACTTACTGTTTTTAAGGATAGGTGATTGTTAACATTGAATTTAAATGAAAGAGTGACCCTCTGAGACAAGTACAGTACATTGCAATAACATTAAAAAATATGAAAGATATGCAATTAACACCTTAAAAGAAACATGTAACGAGTTTTGATATCTTAATACGAGACATTATTGACATGCACATAGAAATGTCACAATTTTGTGGTTGTAGGCGCTCCATAAGACCCCTCTGCTCTTAATAAATGATCCCATTTGAATGTACATATTTATCAACACACAGAAAATGACAGGACCACAACAAAATTTTACACCTATTACAGAATAAGTCCCAACTTCGTAGATTTTTAAGAAACTACAGTCGAATTTTCACCGATTCTTAGAGATTGAAACACAGCATTGTTTATGAATCTTCATACTTTAGAGAATGGAACATAGATTAGCATTTATTTTGAATGAATTCAGAATTTTGACATTGATTATAAATTTATGATTTAAACTCTGTAAAGTGTAAATATCTTTTGTCATGAAACTCACACTGTAGACATTTGATATGATTCGAATAAATCTATTTTTAATTTTTTATATTTTATTTTAAAAAGTGAGATTAGTAAACCTGTTACACTTGAATGCATAGATACATAACTCATAACAATATAACATTTCTTAAATGGAACATGCTAAAAAAAAAAATTAGCTAATGAGTATAAATAAGGAATTCAATTTGAAAGATAAAAACCATTTAATGAATCTATTATTCATAAAATACGCATTAACCATTATCAGTTGTACATTTAAACAAATAAGTTAAAAAACAAAACTTTCTTAGCAATGCTATTAATGTCAAGATTTAGAAGTACTTGTTCAGACACTCTGTCATACATTTGTAATGGAGTGCTGTAAAGACATTCATGGTAACTTAAATCTTCAACTTGACCAACACAGCCAACACATTTGAAAAGTTTTCTTACATGACACATGATGTTGTCATGAATACAAGAGATTAATTGTTCGAATGCAAAATTTTTGTCACAAATAAGTGATGGTAGAAAGGTTATAGTGTTCTTTATTTTTAATATTTGAGCAGGAAGCCACTCTATAAATATACTTTCTCGAAGATGTATACTAATGTTGTTAACACTATTCAGTAAACATGCTATTTGATTTTTATCTAAGGTAATATGACACTGTGTTAGACAAAATTTTGAATCATATAATTGAATTATTTTCTGCAAATGCAATTTTCCGTTGTCATTGAAACAGAACAACTCATTGCGACTGACGAAAGAGGTATCTGCATATAGAATATTGAACGACCACAATTTTTGAGAAAATTCACTCCATGTAGCCGGTGACAGTGTAACACCTTCACGCGTAGGCTGTAATTCATTTCGGTCGTTAGAGAGATATTTCCATATATACACTTTTAACTTCCCATGACGAAGTTTCAAATACACATACACATTAGAACCTAAATGCCAACGACGGAGTGCATCTTGCATAAAATCTGAAGAAGTAGATTCAGTCGAAACTGATTCTGCATTGGAAGATAACAGTCCGCTATGTGTTAGAGCACAAGAAAGCAGATCTTGAGTTGAGTTTTCAACCTCGGTGAGAACTTGTGAATTGACAACGGTAGATGTTTCTGCTGGGGTTTTGGAAGACATAAGATAGGTTTCTAACCAATCCACAGCAAATTTTTGTGAGGGCGAATTAATCACATCTGAGACAATGTCCACAGATTTTGTTTCTTCTAGGGCAGGAACAGTCAACTCAGCACTATTTACACTAGAAATTATTTGCTCGAGTGATGGCATACTTTGAATTTTAGGCATTCTTTTTAGATAGTAACATCCAACTACGACATTCACAGTATAAGATTTATTTTTAAAACACTAACATCTTAAAACATTATAATTTTGTCGCAGCTATGAACGAACCAAACCCATCCACACAACGTCCAAAGTTGAAATGACTTATCAAACAACTTCATAAGTATAATCACGTAACCTAAATCGAGTGTCGTGTGCAAACAGATCACATAAGATATGGAGTGATTAGAACTTATAATTTTTAATGAATCGTACAACATTAGATTGTGGTAAATACAATTATTATCCACATGAGAAAATTTCTATATTATTTCATTCAGCTTCGAAATCATAGAGTGAAAATATGTACCAAACTTACTTAAAGTTCCGAATTTTAAATCACATTAACATTATATACTTAGAAAAATTTTATATATATTTTTATAACTTTAGGTGATATGTATCTCGCGGAATATACAAGAATAGCTACCAAAAACACGAAAATAACTAACAGTATGAGGCCTTCACAAGTCGACATCCAAACTAGAAATGAACGATAAACACACTAATTGCAACAATTAGATGAGAGCTTATCAGTTCTTATCTTATCTAAGATTCCACATAAAATGACGTCATCACTCCAAAGTTCACAAGATGACGTCATTGGTCCAAGGTTCGCAAGATAGCCATTTAGCCTTTTAAAATTAAGCCTTTTAAAATTATTACTTCTTAATTTTAAAAGGCTAAATGGCTATCTTGCGAACCTTGGACCAATGACGTCATCTTGTGAACTTTGGAGTGATGACGTCTTTTTATGTGGAATCTTAGATAAGATAAGAACTGATAAGCTCTCATCTAATTGTTGCAATTAGTGTGTTTATCGTTCATTTCTAGTTTGGATGTCGACTTGTGAAGGCCTCATACTGTTAGTTATTTTCGTGTTTTTGGTAGCTATTCTTGTATATTCCGCGTGATACATATCACCTAAAGTTAGAAAAATTTTATATATATTTTTATAAGTATATAATGTTAATGTGATTTAAAATTCGGAACTTTAAGTAAGTTTGGTACATATTTTCACTCTATGATTTCGAAGCTGAATGAAATAATATAGAAATTTTCTCATGTAGATAATAATTGTATTTACCACAATCTAATGTTGTACGATTCATTAAAAATTATAAGTTCTAATCACTTCATATCTTATGTGATCTGTTTGCACACGACACTCGATTTAGGTTACGTGATTATACTTATGAAGTTGTTTGATAAGTCATTTCAACTTTGGACGTTGTGTGGATAGGTTTGGTTCGTTCATAGCTGCGACAAAATTATAATGTTTTAAGATGTTAGTGTTTTAAAAATAAATCTTATACTGTGAATGTCGTAGTTGGATGTTACTATCTAAAAAGAATGCCTAAAATTCAAAGTATGCCATCACTCGAGCAAATAATTTCTAGTGTAAATAGTGCTGAGTTGACTGTTCCTGCCCTAGAAGAAACAAAATCTGTGGACATTGTCTCAGATGTGATTAATTCGCCCTCACAAAAATTTGCTGTGGATTGGTTAGAAACCTATCTTATGTCTTCCAAAACCCCAGCAGAAACATCTACCGTTGTCAATTCACAAGTTCTCACCGAGGTTGAAAACTCAACTCAAGATCTGCTTTCTTGTGCTCTAACACATAGCGGACTGTTATCTTCCAATGAAGAATCAGTTTCGACTGAATCTACTTCTTCAGATTTTATGCAAGATGCACTCCGTCGTTAGCATTTAGGTTCTAATGTGTATGTGTATTTGAAACTTCGTCATGGGAAGTTAAAAGTGTATATATGGAAATATCTCTCTAACGATCGAAATGAATTACAGCCTACGCGTGAAGGTGTTACACTGTCACCGGCTACATGGAGTGAATTTTCTCAAAAATTGTGGTCGTTCAATATTCTATATGCAGATACTTCTTTCGTCAGTCGCAATGAGTTGTTCTGTTTCAATGACAACGGAAAATTGCATTTGCAGAAAATAATTCAATTATATGATTCAAAATTTTGTCTAACACAGTGTCATATTACCTTAGATAAAAATCAAATAGCATGTTTACTGAATAGTGTTAACAACATTAGTATACATCTTCGAGAAAGTATATTTATAGAGTGGCTTCCTGCTCAAATATTAAAAATAAAGAACACTATAACCTTTCTACCATCACTTATTTGTGACAAAAATTTTGCATTCGAACAATTAATCTCTTGTATTCATGACAACATCATGTGTCATGTAAGAAAACTTTTCAAATGTGTTGGCTGTGTTGGTCAAGTTGAAGATTTAAGTTACCATGAATGTCTTTACAGCACTCCATTACAAATGTATGACAGAGTGTCTGAACAAGTACTTCTAAATCTTGACATTAATAGCATTGTTAAGAAAGTTTTGTTACGTGGTGAAGAAGTCTTTTACTGCTATGATAGAAATTTTTTCGAGTCATTCAAATCAGAGGACTATGAAAGTGCGATAAGGAAATTATTTTAACTTATTTGTTTAAATGTACAACTGATAATGGTTAATGTGTATTTCATGAATAATAGATTCATTAAATGGTTTTTATCTTTCAAATTGAATTCCTTATTTATACTCATTAGCTAATTTTTTTTTTTTAGCATGTTCCATTTAAGAAATGTTATATTGTTATGAGTTATGTATCTATGCATTCAAGTGTAACAGGTTTACTAATCTCACTTTTTAAAATAAAATATAAAAAATTAAAAATAGATTTATTCGAATCATATCAAATGTCTACAGTGTGAGTTTCATGACAAAAGATATTTACACTTTACAGAGTTTAAATCATAAATTTTTAATCAATGTCAAAATTCTGAATTCATTCAAAATAAATGCTAATCTATGTTCCATTCTCTAAAGTATGAAGATTCATAAACAATGCTGTGTTTCAATCTCTAAGAATCGGTGAAAATTCGACTGTAGTTTCTTAAAACTCTACGAAGTTGGGACTTATTCTGTAATAGGTGTAAAATTTTGTTGTGGTCCTGTCATTTTCTGTGTGTTGATAAATATGTACATTCAAATGGGATCATTTATTAAGAGCAGAGGGGTCTTATGGAGCGCCTACAACCACAAAATTGTGACATTTCTATGTGCATGTCAATAATGTCTCGTATTAAGATATCAAAACTCGTTACATGTTTCTTTTAAGGTGATAATTGCATATCTTTCATATTTTTTAATGTTATTGCAATGTACTGTACTTGTCTCAGAGGGTCACTCTTTCATTTAAATTCAATGTTAACAATCACCTATCCTTAAAAACAGTAAGTTATATGCTATTCTTCTTTAAAAAAATATATATATATATATACTCGTTTAATGATCTTAAACGTTGTTGTAACAATAAAACCTAGCTCTTATTTGATAGTCATACACTAAGTATTGTGCAATTTTTGTCAAATTGCATTAAAATTTGATAATTTTAAATGGGGAAAAAAAAACATTCGTGAGTATTCCATAATATTGAAATGTTAAGATCTTCCAGCTCTTGTATGCATTGTATAATTTGATAAATTTTTCATTTAAATATGGGAACTGCTTAAAACAATAACATTGCAATTATCTCGCTTTGCGAACATGAACTTTGGGTCACTATCTGTTACACTGATAAGCACGATAAGCTATAGAGCCGATTTGGAATGTATTCTGGGTGAGTCTTTGGCTTGCATGTTGTGTGTATTGTGGGGGGAGGGGGTATATTTATGGAAAATATGTATTCATATACATATTCTTTCTGAGAGCAGCTTTTTCAAAATAAGATCCACACATTTTAGTAGTGTCTATTGAAATGTAAGGATGCAATCATGCATTTGCAATCGTCGGATTTCCACATGGACGAATTCAGACGTAAAATACACCTCTAATGGTTTTTTTTTAAATTATAACTTAACATTTAGAAGGTATATGGAATATTTGCTTATATGAAAAAAAAAATGGATAGCATAAGACAGTCGCATGTTATTAAAAAAAAAAAAAGAAAAAATGCATAATTTGGAAAGAATAATTGTGTGGTGGCAACACGTCAACATAATGACGTCATTATAGATAAGATCTAATTTTTAATAATGTAATGAGAGTGTATCACTCAATTGGAGTGTGGACAGTAAGCTGTCGCTCCGTGAGTTCCAACTTTGTTAACTTTTTTCAATGTGAATATAAAAATTATATGAAATGATTCTAAATTATCAAACTTAGAAGCTTCAACTAAGTTCGGTTTCATCGAAATATTTGTCCTGTAAATATTTGCATCGGTAAAACCACCATTGGTAGTTCAAACAGTCGATTCGTATTTAGAAAATTCTAGAACCGTAGTGTACAACTGTAGAAATCTATTTTTAAAAGCTGTCGAAACAGATATTTTTTTCATAAAAATGTGTTCCATACAATTTATGTCTACCGATGAAATACAACTATTTCGGACATTTTTAAAAATTTAAAAAGTTTGAAAGTTAGTGTGATAAAATCTCACACAATACTTACTCGTTTCATGTTTAGCAGGTTTTAATACCGGGTGTTGAAATCTAGGTACATGTATGCGCAAAATGGTCTATTCCTATTCAATAGATTTTAAAATGTGTAGGTGTCCTGAAAAAAATAATGTACACTCAATTCTAAGTTCTATAATGGTAGTAAAAATTATACCCTTCACTGTTAAAATGGTTATATCATATTCGTTGGTTTTTATTTTATTTAAACTTAATGCTAAAATTTTGGGGGTGAAAATTCGTTAGCTTGTTAAATTCTAAACTTCGATATTTCAATTACATAAACCACTTTAAAATGGTCAAATCATATTCGATGCGTTATATCATTAAAATGATGTATTTCAGATTACGTGTTGCAAATCAGACCCTTGAAGTATCCAACTATTAAAATATATTATGTGAAAAAATTGGCGGCAACACCTCATACTGCTGACGTCATTATAGATAAGATCTAATTTTTAATAGCATAATGAGAGTATATCACTCATTTGCAGCGTGGATGCGAAGCTGCGAAGACGTTGTTCCGTGAGTTCAAATTTTCATTATTATTTTTATAAAAAGAAAAAAAAATCATTTCGTTATTATTATAAAAATCATATTGATATATGCTGTTAGATTTATTTTTAAACACATTGCTATATATCACTTAATACAATTTTAGCTAATTATTACATTCGTGTTTTTAAAGTTTGTGTACGTGTACAAATTTGATTTTGGATGCACAACACTTGAAAGGGTCGAATCCTGTTCACAAAACATAATTTCAACTATGTATTACATTCATGTTTTTAAGTGTTAAAAGGGTTGAATGCTATTCACTTAACACCATTTTGAAAATGCGTAACTATATTTGGGTGTATTCAATTCATTTAAAAAAAAAATCATATTGATATATGCTGTTAGATTTATTTTTAAAGACATTGCTATATATCACTCAGCTAAGTATTACATTCGTGTTTTTAAAGTTTGTGTACGTGTATAAATTTGATTTTGGATACACAACACTTGAAAGGGTCGAATCCTGTTCACAAAACATAATTTCAACTATGTATTACATTCATGTTTTTAAGTGTTAAAAGGGTTGAATGCTATTCACTTAACACCATTTTGAAAATGCGTAACTATACTTGGGTGTATTCAATTCATTTAAAAAAAAAAAATCATATTGATATATGCTGTTAGATTTATTTTTAAACACATTGCTATATATCACTTAATACAATTTTAGCTAATTATTACATTCGTGTTTTTAAAGTTTGTGTATGTGTATAAATTTGTTTTTAGATACACAACACTTGAAAGGGTTGAATCCTATTCACTGAACAAAATTTTTATGTCCACTGAACACAATTTGTTTTAAAAAATCATAGTGTTATAATACACAATTAATAACACAATTTTATATTCACTCCGTAGCATTCTGTTTTAAAACACACCCTTGTATCGCTATTCACCGAGCGAAAAATAATCTAACTTCTGCTTCCGCTGATAAGGTACACTTCGAAGAAAATAATCTATGAAGCAAGGCCTTGTGGCACGGCGGTAAGACGCGTGGCTTGTAATCGGTTGGTTCCAAGTTCGAATCCAGCTCCTGACCAGTGAGACATTAATTTCTTTTGGGAAAAAAAATGCCGATAGATGGCAGCACTTCATCAAAATTCGCCAGAGGGCGCTTTAACTACATCCCGCTGATAAGATCTTTCAGTTTGTCACTGACCAGCAGAGAGGGAGGACGTGTGCTCAGAGCTCTTGTCAAAGGTCACTTCTAAGGTTATCAATCGCGACACGTCATTTCCAGATTGTTCGATTGCGACATCCCTTGAAACTTCTTCCTCAGGTCAAAGGTCAGTCAGCGATTGTGACACTCCCTCTCAAGACTCCGAGTGAAGTGGAACTCACTCCGTATTAGTCATCATGCCTCTTTCGCAATACTAGGAAAGAGGCATCCTCCCAACAGAGGCATTGGGTACTGAGCCGCCTCACCAAACTTCCAAAAGAGGGGAGGGGGGCACTGAGAGGCATCCTCCCTCCTGGGGGTCTAAAGACCCTCTGAGAGGATCCACTCCAAAGAGGCATCCTCCCGAAAGAGGATCCTCTCAAAGAGGGGAGGCATCCTCCCAAAGAGGGCCTCTCCTCCTGAGCCGCCTCCCCGATCCGCCGCAGAATGCCCCTTTTATAACTACTGTTAATTTCTAATTGACTTCTGTTGAAGTTTATAAAGCATTTTCCAAACTTTGTCCCTTCTCCATCTATTATTATCACCATAATATCGATTTATCAGCAGTGATAAGATTTGAGACACATGACAATGATAAACCAAAGGGGAATTTTCTTACTTCAGCAAACTATAGACTCTAAAAGTGTAAGTGAATTTCCATTTTTAAGCAGGAGCGTGACTTCTATCGTGCAAGTTCTCCGTGCGTGACTTCTATCGTGCAAGTTTTCTCTACGTGCGTGACTTCTATCGTCCAAGTTCTCTCTACGTGCGTGACTTCTATCGTGCAAGTTCTCTCTACGTGCGTGACTTCTATCGTGCAAGTTCTCTCTACGTGCGTTAATTCTATCGTGCAAGTTCTCTCTACGTGCGTGACTTCTATCGTGCAAGTTCTCTCTACGTGCGTGACTTCTATCGTGCAAGTTCTCCCTACGTGCGTGACTTCTATCGTGCAAGGTCTCCCTACGGGCGTGACTTCCATCGTGCAAGTTCTCTCTACGGGCGTGACTTCTATCGTGCAAGGTCTCTCTACGGGCGTGACTTCTATCGTGCAAGTTCTCTCTACGGGCGTGACTTCTATCGTGCAAGGTCTCTCTACGGGCGTGACTTCTATCGTGCAAGTTCTCTCTACGTGCGTGACTTCTATCGTGCAAGGTCTCTCTACGTGCGTGACTTCTATCGTGCAAGTTCTCTCTACGTGCGTGACTTCTATCGTGCAAGTTCTCTCTACGTGCGTGACTTCTATCGTGCAAGTTCTCTCTACGTGCGTTAATTCTATCGTGCAAGTTCTCTCTACGTGCGTGACTTCTATCGTGCAAGTTCTCTCTACGTGCGTGACTTCTATCGTGCAAGTTCTCTCTACGTGCGTGACTTCTATCGTGCAAGTTCTCTCTACGGGCGTGACTTCTATCGTGCAAGGTCTCTCTACGGGCGTGACTTCTATCGTGCAAGTTCTCTCTACGGGCGTGACTTCTATCGTGCAAGGTCTCTCTACGGGCGTGACTTCTATCGTGCAAGTTCTCTCTACGTGCGTGACTTCTATCGTGCAAGGTCTCTCTACGTGCGTGACTTCTATCGTGCAAGTTCTCTCTACGTGCGTGACTTCTATCGTGCAAGTTCTCTCTACGTGCGTGACTTCTATCGTGCAAGTTCTCTCTACGTGCGTGACTTCTATCGTGCAAGGTCTCTCTACGTGCGTGACTTCTATCGTGCAAGTTCTCTCTACGTGCGTGACTTCTATCGTGCAAGGTCTCTCTACGTGCGTGACTTCTATCGTGCAAGTTCTCTCTACGTGCGTGACTTCTATCGTGCAAGGTCTCTCTACGGGCGTGACTTCTATCGGGCAAGGTCTCTCTACGGGCGTGACTTCTATCGTGCAAGGTCTCTCTACGGGCGTGACTTCTATCGTGCAAGGTCTCTCTACGTGCGTGACTTCTATCGTGCAAGTTCTCTCTACGGGCGTGACTTCTATCGTGCAAGGTCTCTCTACGGGCGTGACTTCTATCGTGCAAGTTCTCTCTACGTGCGTGACTTCTATCGTGCAAGGTCTCTCTACGTGCGTGACTTCTATCGTGCAAGTTCTCTCTACGTGCGTGACTTCTATCGTGCAAGTTCTCTCTACGTGCGTGACTTCTATCGTGCAAGTTCTCTCTACGTGCGTTAATTCTATCGTGCAAGTTCTCTCTACGTGCGTGACTTCTATCGTGCAAGTTCTCTCTACGTGCGTTAATTCTATCGTGCAAGTTCTCTCTACGTGCGTGACTTCTATCGTGCAAGTTCTCTCTACGTGCGTGACTTCTATCGTGCAAGGTCTCTCTACGTGCGTGACTTCTATCGTGCAAGGTCTCTCTACGTGCGTGACTTCTATCGTGCAAGTTCTCTCTACGTGCGTGACTTCTATCGTGCAAGTTCTCTCTACGTGCGTGACTTCTATCGTGCAAGTTCTCTCTACGTGCGTTAATTCTATCGTGCAAGTTCTCTCTACGTGCGTGACTTCTATCGTGCAAGTTCTCTCTACGTGCGTTAATTCTATCGTGCAAGTTCTCTCTACGTGCGTGACTTCTATCGTGCAAGTTCTCTCTACGTGCGTGACTTCTATCGTGCAAGTTCTCTCTACGTGCGTGACTTCTATCGTGCAAGTTCTCTCTACGTGCGTGACTTCTATCGTGCAAGGTCTCTCTACGTGCGTGACTTCTATCGTGCAAGTTCTCTCTACGTGCGTGGCTTCTATCGTGCAAGGTCTCTCTACGGGCGTGACTTCTATCGTGCAAGTTCTCTCTACTACAAAAGTGTTCATGCGCAGTATAGTCGACAGAATTTTTGGGTGCATATGCCAAACAATGTTGACTGCGTATCCTTATAGGAAGTACAGATGCATGATTATTTTCTTATATATGCTTTTTCTTCTAAACGAGCGTTGGTCCGTATTAGGATAGCTCAAGAATGTTTTTTTCTGAACGGACGTTCTAGTAATCTAACATAATAAAAGGTAACAAAGCGTCGTAAATTCGTCGAGATTTTTTATTAAAATTCGAATTAGTTTATTAGTTACGAATTTTGGAATCGGAAAATTGCATTTTCTAACGTTTCGGTTCGATGAATAAACAGCTGATTGCACTTTAAGTGCATTTAATTTATGGGTTTTGTAACTTTACGAAGTAAAAAAAAGTTCTTTATATATATTTAATTTGATAATATATTACCATTATGAGTATTTAGCTAACATTTCACTTAAACTGGATGAAAATTCGCCGAGATAATAAGTTTTTGAATTTTATTTCGGAGGCAAAGAAACATTTTTTTAAATCTTTTTTTAAACTACAAGTATTTTCATTGTTTTGTTCTAGCAGTGAATTGGCGATAGCTCACTTATTTAGAACGTATCAAATGAGCTTATTTAGGGCGTATTACTCCCGCGCTGTATAATTGACACGGATGTGCATGGGAAAACGGATAGCGAGAATGGTTTTTCCTCAAAATAGACGATTTGGAAATTGAGTGAAGTTATATGTATTAGTATTATTTTTGATAGACATATAATAGCCATATGATATACAGAGCGTTGCATTATTATAATGATACTGTTTAATTAGCCCTTTCATATAAACAGTCATTTCAGCGACGCTGTGCCATTCAGGTGACATGAATATTTTCCTTCATAAAAAATATATAAATTATCAGAATTCTAAGGAACTCTGAAAAGATCAACCTTGAATGATGTTATCTATTTGCAAAAATGAGGTCAGTGAAATCCATTTATAGTAAAACTATGATAAAGTTATCTCTAAAAATTTACACCTGAAGAGGAATTTGATTAAAAAGAAATTATAATTTTGCAAAATTATTACATAATATTTACACATTATGCATTAGAAATTGTATGTTTGCATTGTTCACTTGAGTTGGTGTGCCAAAAATTCTAGAGTTTTGATAAAAAGCTCAATACTTAAAATATACTTTTTGGAAACAGCGCATCAATTCTTTTCCCCCCCTCTTTTATCCCTGATCCTTCTCTTTTGACTCCTCCTTCGAAATTTCATCCCTCTAATCGTATCGCTCTTTTTAATTCACATGATCCCCTCTCCTTTTCCCCTCTCAACATTTACACCGACGGCTCCTCTTAAGACGGCAATACCTGTTTCGCTATTTGCATTTTCAAACATGATGTCCTTGACCGGGTGTATACCTTTAAGCTGAACAGCGAGAACACAGTTTTCCAAGCTGAAATCGCCGCTATCGACTTTGCCATCTCTTGGGCATCAGATAATAACTCTAAAGTAAACATTTTTTCGGATAGTCTTTCTTCTATACTTGCATTTAAATCAGTTAAAAATAAATCAAACTTCATTAATATTAAAATCAAAGCCAATACTTCTAAAAATCTTATCAATCTCATATGGGTTAAAGCTCACGTTAATATCCTGGGCAACGAGACTGCGGATCATTATGCTAAATTGGCATCCTCTTCTGGCTCCCCCTTTAGCATCCCTTTCCCTTATTCCCTTCTAAAAAAATACTGTTCTAAATTCATCTTAAATAACTGACAATCCCTTCTGAATGATTATGTTTCCCCCCGGAGCCATGACCCTGCTAGAGTTTCTAAATTCCTCCCTACTGTAAACTTCAATTTCCAAATTACAAATCCTTTCCTCACTTACTTTATCACTGGTCATGGACCTTTTTTTGATTATCTTAACTATTTCAAACACAAATCATCTTCTAATTGCACCTGCAATTCTTTCGGTGATGCTGACCATTATATTTTTTCCTGTCCCCATACCAAATCCTTTCACCTATCCAAACCCTCTGATGCCAACTCCTCCTGGCCTGGTTCTCCAAGGTATGTAATAATCCCTTATCCATTCAAAAAATTAAAAACTGTGTTCTCGCTGCTCGTGAAATCTCTAACTCCGTCAGTTGATCATGGGAATCTTTGAGTTCATGGGAATCTTTGCCCCTTGTTCCGTGGATCGTTTTTTCCCCCTCTGGGTGTCGTGCTCTTATGTTTTATGTTTATGTATTATATTTTATATAGATATAATAATTTATGAATATATCGCATTTTTTATACTATTGTCAGAACTACCATTCATAAAAATTATAATCGGTGCTTTCTGTAGTATATTTTATTCTACTGATGTATATGTTCCCCTTCACGTATTTTAAATTTGTAGTTCAGAGTGTTAATCATTATCTCTCAATGTTAACAATCACCTATCCTTAAAAACAGTAAGTTATATGCTATTCTTCTTTAAAAAAATATATATATATATATACTCGTTTAATGATCTTAAACGTTGTTGTAACAATAAAACCTAGCTCTTATTTGATAGTCATACACTAAGTATTGTGCAATTTTTGTCAAATTGCATTAAAATTTGATAATTTTAAATGGGGAAAAAAAAACATTCGTGAGTATTCCATAATATTGAAATGTTAAGATCTTCCAGCTCTTGTATGTATTGTATAATTTGATAAATTTTTCATTTAAATATGGGAACTGCTTAAAACAATAACATTGCAATTATCTCGCTTTGCGAACATGAACTTTGGGTCACTATCTGTTACACTGATAAGCACGATAAGCTATAGAGCCGATTTGGAATGTATTCTGGGTGAGTCTTTGGCTTGCATGTTGTGTGTATTGTGGGGGGAGGGGGTATATTTATGGAAAATATGTATTCATATACATATTCTTTCTGAGAGCAGCTTTTTCAAAATAAGATCCACACATTTTAGTAGTGTCTATTGAAATGTAAGGATGCAATCATGCATTTGCAATCGTCGGATTTCCACATGGACGAATTCAGACGTAAAATACACCTCTAATGGTTTTTTTTTTTAAATTATAACTTAACATTTAGAAGGTATATGGAATATTTGCTTATATGAAAAAAAAAATGGATAGCATAAGACAGTCGCATGTTATTAAAAAAAAAAAAAGAAAAAATGCATAATTTGGAAAGAATAATTGTGTGGTGGCAACACGTCAACATAATGACGTCATTATAGATAAGATCTAATTTTTAATAATGTAATGAGAGTGTATCACTCAATTGGAGTGTGGACAGTAAGCTGTCGCTCCGTGAGTTCCAACTTTGTTAACTTTTTTCAATGTGAATATAAAAATTATATGAAATGATTCTAAATTATCAAACTTAGAAGCTTCAACTAAGTTCGGTTTCATCGAAATATTTGTCCTGTAAATATTTGCATCGGTAAAACCACCATTGGTAGTTCAAACAGTCGATTCGTATTTAGAAAATTCTAGAACCGTAGTGTACAACTGTAGAAATCTATTTTTAAAAGCTGTCGAAACAGATATTTTTTTCATAAAAATGTGTTCCATACAATTTATGTCTACCGATGAAATACAACTATTTCGGACATTTTTAAAAATTTAAAAAGTTTGAAAGTTAGTGTGATAAAATCTCACACAATACTTACTCGTTTCATGTTTAGCAGGTTTTAATACCGGGTGCTGAAATCTAGGTACATGTATGCGCAAAATGGTCTATTCCTATTCAATAGATTTTAAAATGTGTAGGTGTCCTGAAAAAAATAATGTACACTCAATTCTAAGTTCTATAATGGTAGTAAAAATTATACCCTTCACTGTTAAAATGGTTATATCATATTCGTTGGTTTTTATTTTATTTAAACTTAATGCTAAAATTTTGGGGGTGAAAATTCGTTAGCTTGTTATATTCTAAACTTCGATATTTCAATTACATCCACCACTTTAAAATGGTCAAATCATATTCGATGCGTTATATCATTAAAATGATGTATTTCAGATTACGTGTAGCAAATCAGACCCTTGAAGTATCCAACTATTAAAATATATTATGTGAAAAAATAGGTGGCAACACCTCATACTGCTGACGTCATTATAGATAAGATCTAATTTTTAATAGCATAATGAGAGTATATCACTCATTTGCAGCGTGGATGCGAAGCTGCGAAGACGTTGTTCCGTGAGTTCAAATTTTCATTATTATTTTTATAAAAAGAAAAAAAAATCATTTCGTTATTATTATAAAAATCATATTGATATATGCTGTTAGATTTATTTTTAAACACATTGCTATATATCACTTAATACAATTTTAGCTAATTATTACATTCGTGTTTTTAAAGTTTGTGTACGTGTACAAATTTGATTTTGGATGCACAACACTTGAAAGGGTCGAATCCTGTTCACAAAACATAATTTCAACTATGTATTACATTCATGTTTTTAAGTGTTAAAAGGGTTGAATGCTATTCACTTAACACCATTTTGAAAATGCGTAACTATATTTGGGTGTATTCAATTCATTTAAAAAAAAAATCATATTGATATATGCTGTTAGATTTATTTTTAAAGACATTGCTATATATCACTCAGCTAAGTATTACATTCGTGTTTTTAAAGTTTGTGTACGTGTATAAATTTGATTTTGGATACACAACACTTGAAAGGGTCGAATCCTGTTCACAAAACATAATTTCAACTATGTATTACATTCATGTTTTTAAGTGTTAAAAGGGTTGAATGCTATTCACTTAACACCATTTTGAAAATGCGTAACTATACTTGGGTGTATTCAATTCATTTAAAAAAAAAAAATCATATTGATATATGCTGTTAGATTTATTTTTAAACACATTGCTATATATCACTTAATACAATTTTAGCTAATTATTACATTCGTGTTTTTAAAGTTTGTGTATGTGTATAAATTTGTTTTTAGATACACAACACTTGAAAGGGTTGAATCCTATTCACTGAACAAAATTTTTATGTCCACTGAACACAATTTGTTTTAAAAAATCATAGTGTTATAATACACAATTAATAACACAATTTTATATTCACTCCGTAGCATTCTGTTTTAAAACACACCCTTGCATCGCTATTCACCGAGCGAAAAATAATCTAACTTCTGCTTCCGCTGATAAGGTACACTTCGAAGAAAATAATCTATGAAGCAAGGCCTTGTGGCACGGCGGTAAGACGCGTGGCTTGTAATCGGTTGGTTCCAAGTTCGAATCCAGCTCCTGACCAGTGAGACATTAATTTCTTTTGGGAAAAAAATGCCGATAGATGGCAGCACTTCATCAAAATTCGCCAGAGGGCGCTTTAACTACATCCCGCTGATAAGATCTTTCAGTTTGTCACTGACCAGCAGAGAGGGAGGACGTGTGCTCAGAGCTCTTGTCAAAGGTCACTTCTAAGGTTATCAATCGCGACACGTCATTTCCAGATTATTCGATTGCGACATCCCTTGAAACGTCTTCCTCAGGTCAAAGGTCAGTCAGCGATTGTGACACTCCCTCTCAAGACTCCGAGTGAAGTGGAACTCACTCCGTATTAGTCATCATGCCTCTTTCGCAATACTAGGAAAGAGGCATCCTCCCAACAGAGGCATTGGGTACTGAGCCGCCTCACCAAACTTCCAAAAGAGGGGAGGGGGGCATTGAGAGGCATCCTCCCTCCTGGGGGTCTAAAGACCCTCTGAGAGGATCCACTCCAAAGAGGCATCCTCCCGAAAGAGGATCCTCTCAAAGAGGGGAGGCATCCTCCCAAAGAGGGCCTCTCCTCCTGAGCCGCCTCCCCGATCCGCCGCAGAATGCCCCTTTTATAACTACTGTTAATTTCTAATTGACTTCTGTTGAAGTTTATAAAGCATTTTCCAAACTTTGTCCCTTCTCCATCTATTATTATCACCATAATATCGATTTATCAGCAGTGATAAGATTTGAGACACATGACAATGATAAACCAAAGGGGAATTTTCTTACTTCAGCAAACTATAGACTCTAAAAGTGTAAGTGAATTTCCATTTTTAAGCAGGAGCGTGACTTCTATCGTGCAAGTTCTCCGTGCGTGACTTCTATCGTGCAAGTTTTCTCTACGTGCGTGACTTCTATCGTCCAAGTTCTCTCTACGTGCGTGACTTCTATCGTGCAAGTTCTCTCTACGTGCGTGACTTCTATCGTGCAAGTTCTCTCTACGTGCGTTAATTCTATCGTGCAAGTTCTCTCTACGTGCGTGACTTCTATCGTGCAAGTTCTCTCTACGTGCGTGACTTCTATCGTGCAAGTTCTCCCTACGTGCGTGACTTCTATCGTGCAAGGTCTCCCTACGGGCGTGACTTCCATCGTGCAAGTTCTCTCTACGGGCGTGACTTCTATCGTGCAAGGTCTCTCTACGGGCGTGACTTCTATCGTGCAAGTTCTCTCTACGGGCGTGACTTCTATCGTGCAAGGTCTCTCTACGGGCGTGACTTCTATCGTGCAAGTTCTCTCTACGTGCGTGACTTCTATCGTGCAAGGTCTCTCTACGTGCGTGACTTCTATCGTGCAAGTTCTCTCTACGTGCGTGACTTCTATCGTGCAAGTTCTCTCTACGTGCGTGACTTCTATCGTGCAAGTTCTCTCTACGTGCGTTAATTCTATCGTGCAAGTTCTCTCTACGTGCGTGACTTCTATCGTGCAAGTTCTCTCTACGTGCGTGACTTCTATCGTGCAAGTTCTCTCTACGTGCGTGACTTCTATCGTGCAAGTTCTCTCTACGGGCGTGACTTCTATCGTGCAAGGTCTCTCTACGGGCGTGACTTCTATCGTGCAAGTTCTCTCTACGGGCGTGACTTCTATCGTGCAAGGTCTCTCTACGGGCGTGACTTCTATCGTGCAAGTTCTCTCTACTACAAAAGTGTTCATGCGCAGTATAGTCGACAGAATTTTTGGGTGCATATGCCAAACAATGTTGACTGCGTATCCTTATAGGAAGTACAGATGCATGATTATTTTCTTATATATGCTTTTTCTTCTAAACGAGCGTTGGTCCGTATTAGGATAGCTCAAGAATGTTTTTTTCTGAACGGACGTTCTAGTAATCTAACATAATAAAAGGTAACAAAGCGTCGTAAATTCGTCGAGATTTTTTATTAAAATTCGAATTAGTTTATTAGTTACGAATTTTGGAATCGGAAAATTGCATTTTCTAACGTTTCGGTTCGATGAATAAACAGCTGATTGCACTTTAAGTGCATTTAATTTATGGGTTTTGTAACTTTACGAAGTAAAAAAAAGTTCTTTATATATATTTAATTTGATAATATATTACCATTATGAGTATTTAGCTAACATTTCACTTAAACTGGACGAAAATTCGCCGAGATAATAAGTTTTTGAATTTTATTTCGGAGGCAAAGAAACATTTTTTTAAATCTTTTTTTAAACTACAAGTATTTTCATTGTTTTGTTCTAGCAGTGAATTGGCGATAGCTCACTTATTTAGAACGTATCAAATGAGCTTATTTAGGGCGTATTACTCCCGCGCTGTATAATTGACACGGATGTGCATGGGAAAACGGATAGCGAGAATGGTTTTTCCTCAAAATAGACGATTTGGAAATTGAGTGAAGTTATATGTATTAGTATTATTTTTGATAGACATATAATAGCCATATGATATACAGAGCGTTGCATTATTATAATGATACTGTTTAATTAGCCCTTTCATATAAACAGTCATTTCAGCGACGCTGTGCCATTCAGGTGACATGAATATTTTCCTTCATAAAAAATATATAAATTATCAGAATTCTAAGGAACTCTGAAAAGATCAACCTTGAATGATGTTATCTATTTGCAAAAATGAGGTCAGTGAAATCCATTTATAGTAAAACTATGATAAAGTTATCTCTAAAAATTTACACCTGAAGAGGAATTTGATAAAAAAAAATTATAATTTTGCAAAATTATTACATAATATTTACACATTATGCATTAGAAATTGTATGTTTGCATTGTTCACTTGAGTTGGTGTGCCAAAAATTCTAGAGTTTTGATAAAAAGCTCAATACTTAAAATATACTTTTTGGAAACAGCGCATCAATTCTTTTCCCCCCCTCTTTTATCCCTGATCCTTCTCTTTTGACTCCTCCTTCGAAATTTCATCCCTCTAATCGTATCGCTCTTTTTAATTCACATGATCCCCTCTCCTTTTCCCCTCTCAACATTTACACCGACGGCTCCTCTTAAGACGGCAATACCTGTTTCGCTATTTGCATTTTCAAACATGATGTCCTTGACCGGGTGTATACCTTTAAGCTGAACAGCGAGAACACAGTTTTCCAAGCTGAAATCGCCGCTATCGACTTTGCCATCTCTTGGGCATCAGATAATAACTCTAAAGTAAACATTTTTTCGGATAGTCTTTCTTCTATACTTGCATTTAAATCAGTTAAAAATAAATCAAACTTCATTAATATTAAAATCAAAGCCAATACTTCTAAAAATCTTATCAATCTCATATGGGTTAAAGCTCACGTTAATATCCTGGGCAACGAGACTGCGGATCATTATGCTAAATTGGCATCCTCTTCTGGCTCCCCCTTTAGCATCCCTTTCCCTTATTCCCTTCTAAAAAAATACTGTTCTAAATTCATCTTAAATAACTGACAATCCCTTCTGAATGATTATGTTTCCCCCCGGAGCCATGACCCTGCTAGAGTTTCTAAATTCCTCCCTACTGTAAACTTCAATTTCCAAATTACAAATCCTTTCCTCACTTACTTTATCACTGGTCATGGACCTTTTTTTGATTATCTTAACTATTTCAAACACAAATCATCTTCTAATTGCACCTGCAATTCTTTCGGTGATGCTGACCATTATATTTTTTCCTGTCCCCATACCAAATCCTTTCACCTATCCAAACCCTCTGATGCCAACTCCTCCTGGCCTGGTTCTCCAAGGTATGTAATAATCCCTTATCCATTCAAAAAATTAAAAACTGTGTTCTCGCTGCTCGTGAAATCTCTAACTCCGTCAGTTGATCATGGGAATCTTTGAGTTCATGGGAATCTTTGCCCCTTGTTCCGTGGATCGTTTTTTCCCCCTCTGGGTGTCGTGCTCTTATGTTTTATGTTTATGTATTATATTTTATATAGATATAATAATTTATGAATATATCGCATTTTTTATACTATTGTCAGAACTACCATTCATAAAAATTATAATCGGTACTTTCTGTAGTATATTTTATTCTACTGATGTATATGTTCCCCTTCACGTATTTTAAATTTGTAGTTCAGAGTGTTAATCTTTATGGTTGCTCTCTGTTGTTAGAATCTCAGGATACTCTGCTGAAACATCACTTTCCCTTTATACTTTAGAAATACGCTTTTTACGTCGTATGGAGGTTCAAATAAAATGTAAAAAACTTTCTCCCTTCGACACCCAGAGTTTTTTGTCTTTGTTTTTACCTCTTGTTTGTCCTTTTTCCCTGTTTTGTTTTTGTAGTTGTTTTTATTAATTTGTTATTTGTATATACTTCTTGTGTACTAAAGTTCTACTTTTAAACCTTAAATCAGAAATTCTCCCCTGTCACCCGACAGCCAGTATTTACTTAATTACATATCTATGATCAAAACATAACTATTCTTTCTATCAAAATACCTTGTTTTATTAGATAACCCAAGACTACCTGCCTGTCTTGTGATCTTGTACCTACATTTGTAAATCATTTATTTTGTTAATAAACGCTATCGGACCGTCGGTCGGTGACCATGGGAGTTGGCTCCGGCTAACTTCCGCTCCCGACCACACATCTAGCTACAGTAAGCCTTCGGGTCTGTCGTGTGGTCTGGGCTTTTAACATTTTAGACACAAAAAAACATGTGTCATCAACATGATGTTTTTATCAAATGTACATTCAAACTATGCATTAAAATTCCATTAAATCATGCTAAACAGTTCAGTCATCTATTAGAAATCTTTAACAAGAAAGATCAATCATGCATAAAGCATTGATTATGAAACACTTTCAAACTTCAATGCAATTTTATGCAAACTATGCAGCAGGTGCAATGTTTCTGTCAGCGATTTCCATGGACGCCAATGCCTGCAAAGGGGGATCGAACTGTTTGCGATAGGGTATGTCAAATGCCTGTCTTTTGGGGGAGGTTCTTCGTTTGAGATGGAAGCTGTTCCACCCGTAAGCAAAAGGTTAATTAGCTTCAATAACTCCTTCCTCTTTACGTGATGTTGAAAAAAAAGAGGGCAGGGATAAGAGAGCATTCTACAAATAATTTTGTAGCACATAAATAATAATTATGCAATAACTGCTGCCGCATATATATTTTTTATGTATTTCAGGTTCAATGACTAGAGAATTCGGAAAAAGAATAATTCCCCACAACCTGTACTGATTAAAATTAAGTTCAGCTTGCTGCTGGCTCTTCGTGTAATCGTCCTGCATTCAAGAATTTCTTTCTGGTATGACGGAGATCGTTGGCAAAGTTCGTGAGGACTGGTGTTCCTCCTTCCAGTGGAGAATCCCAGATTTCTTCTCGTTGTCAACAAATACGGGTCATTGCTATCACAGCCCACCTTTCGTGTGCGGAGATACAACTTGGTGCCTCAGAATGTTTCCGAATGGCATCGAAGCTGTATCTGAGGGATGGTTTATCATATATCTGCTAAAACTGAAACCCGGATCTTTGAAAGAATTTTTTACTTACGCATTAGGTATAAAAGATAAAAATGGAGGAAACTACAAAGCAGGTCAAGATGATTTCTTCAGAGATGGATTCTGCAGGAGACGTTATTTTCTTCCGAGACCCAAGCTTCTGGATGATAAAAGCAATTTAGCGCCTGAAAATGTTCTGACCGTCTTCTGCACATTTAGCATCATACATCGTATTATTGATAAAGCAGCCAAGACAATAAACATGGCAAAATGCGAGAGTATTTCGGATATCGTTGGCGAAGTTCGTGAGAACTGGTGTTCCTCCTTCCTGTGGAGCATCCCTGATTTCTTCTCGTTGTCAACATATTGTGGTGATTACTATCACAGCCCACCTTTTAAGTGCGGAGATACGAATTGGCGCCTTAGAATGGTTCAGAATGGCATCGACGGATGGTTTACCGTATATCTATCAAAACTGGAACCTGGATGTTTGAAAGAAGTTTTTACTCACGCATTAGGTATAAAAGATAAAAATGGAGAAAACTACATATCTGGAGCAGGTCAATATGATTTTGATGACTCCGTAGATAGACCCTTCTGGGGATGTTATATGCTTCCAAGATCCAAGATTCTGGAAGAAGGAAGCAATTTAGCGCCTGGAAATATTGTGACCGTTTTCTGCACCTTTAGCATAGATCGTATTATTGATACAGCAGCCAAGTCAAAAAACACGGGAAAATGTGAGTATTATTTAAAAGTTTGCATTGTGATATTGATTCATTTGACTTTTTAATTTTTCTTAACATGCATAGTATACGATTCAGAAAATTTTGTGAAATTTGCCCAATTAATTTTTTAAGTTAGAGTGGATACATACACTGCACAAACAGACAGATAATTCTGGGGTGATAACCATCCCCCTGTCATCACAGCACCCAATAACTGGATATAATTCTGGAATATCCAATCAAAATACCAGGGACATCAGTGGGGCAGCCAATGATAGACCTGGGGCGTAATTGCGTAGGAGGGCACATTTTCCGAAGTCCGAGAGAGAGTGAGTTTTTTTGAGACAAGTTGGAGAGCGGATTTGAGATTTTGGTGGCGAGGAGAGGTCCTCAACCGACGGAGCAAATGTCCGGCACCCTTCGCCTACCGACCCGCTGACGGACGGTTTCTTCGAGATACGGAGGTATGCCATGCATGTATTTTACATACTGTGTCGATGTCACAATTTTCTTTTATCTCTCTCTCGCTGCATTGGTTTAGCCTTCATATTCAGGATAATTAGTTTTTGTATAAACTGAAATAATTACATTTTTTAAAGTAACATGTATTTAGATACGAGTCGATTGCAATCTTAATGTAATTTAATAATGGAGAATTTTACGTATATGTTTTAAAATGGGTAATTTTTAAAAGTCATATTTGAAAGCCGTTCTTCTGCAACGGGATCAATATTGTGTAAGGAGATGATGTTTGATATTAATCATACTTATTTTGGGATGTCAGTAGAATATTCCATTGTTATTATAATCATTGTCTTAATAAATATATTGCTAGTGTTTTATATCATGTCCGTTGTCCTCATTTTCCATTGAATTGATTTATATGTATTTTTATTCGACACGGCCAATGTCGGAGATTGTTTTAATGAACAAACAATATTACTGAATTATGCGTTCTGACCGAACGTGTGGTTAAAACCCACGCACGAATATATATATATATATATATATATGTAAGGCAACATTTCATTTCTCAGTGTTTGGTGTGCTTGCTTGATGAATTTGGTAAGACCCCAGTATATACAACGTATATAAAGAAATAATTAAATTATTTAATAAGGTTTAAAATATGTACAATGAAGCTATATGACCTTTATTATACACACTTTCTTTCATAAAATATATTTTGCTAGAAAATTTGCCCAACATATTTCAGACTTTTTAAACCCATTTGAAAAACATAAATTTAAGACACAAAAAATTATTGTGTTTCATCTAAGACATAAATAAAACACAAATAATTTATGATGAAGTTTCAGATACCTTTTTCTTTTAATTCATGTCGATATGTTTAATTTTTCAGCTCTTCAAATTAGTGAGGAGTGATTGAAGTTGTATCATAATATTAAGAATTGTGTTGTTTTAGGAATTGAAATATAACATAAAATGTGTGAGTTGATGACTTTGTTCCATTTTTAAATTTGGTTTCTCAGTAACCCAATTAGAGCAGAATATATCCTACGAATTACGGAACTATAGTCCTGTGGATAACTGAAATATTTTTTATTATTTTGTAGGTATCGGAGAAGACACCAAGGAAAAAGAAATAACAGAAGAAGGAGGTAACATAAAAAAAGGTAAACGTAAAATCCATGCTTTCCGGAATCCCAGAGGCACAGTAGAATACATTTGATGAAATACAGATTCACTGTTATCTATATCTATTTATTTCTGCAAAGCAATAGCAGGCCATGGTATTATGTGATAAAGCAAACTGCATGGCTTAACATAATTGAGAACTTATTTTATGATTCTAAACAGCATGTGCAGTGGCGCTTACTAGTATTCGATTTAAATAATTTTTCTTTTTCATTTTTAGTTTATAACATAGCAATCGCCTTGATAACCAGCCAGCTTCGTAGATGACTTTAGTCAACCTACCTAATAATGCACCCCCCCCCCGTTAGTTATGGCCTGTTAGTTATGGCCCCCGTTAGTTATGGCCTGAATAGGTGTGCCTGCTAGTACGGCACTAACGTACTTCTATAATTACCCTCTCCCTAAAACAAGCGGAGAAAGTGCAAAACGTGTCCAACACATAATGCATAAACATCGTGTTCTGCAACACCATGCGAGCATCATATTCATTCCCAGAACTCCTTAAAAACACTCTTTCTAAATACATTTCAATCACCCTGTTCCCCCACAAAAGCATAGAAATAAACAAATATGTTGACATGGCAACATTTCGAATGCGCAGTAGATTCCTTTGCAAAGATGCAGGATTAAAAGTATCGGGGAGTAGAACTTTACATATTTTTTAAATCCTCAAAATCATGGGATCGAGGTAAATAAATAATCGTTTTACTATACATCGAAATTTTGAAGGATAAGAAGCGCCGAATTTCCTAATTGTAGGCTAAAATCGTGAAAACTTATTAAATAACAGACGTTGCTTTTACAAACTCTTAAGTTATTTTTTCTTCGTATTTTACAATGGTGTTGAGATTGAAATTTCAGGAAATTTTCACAGAACGCATTGCTATAAATATTGCTCAAAATCCCGCCTCAACATTTGATAAAATAAAATAAATAGAATAAAAAAAAATCGCTCCGAGTTAACAGAATTTGTCCAGAAATATCTATGCTCCAAATTTCGTGACACTTTATCGGTTGGATTTGCGCTACAGCGTGCACAGACACAAACATTACCTTTTATCATTTAAAGAACACTCTTTGTATATGTAAAAGCTAAAAATACACGGATAAACTTGGCAATAATCGATAAATAAATATGTGAGGAAAAAATTTATTCTTTTGTTTTCAAAATACGGTGTCACACTTTTCCTTGCTCATTTTTTGATATTTTCACATTAAAAATCCCGTATATATGACAGACTCTCAAAATTGGCAAACAATATTGATAGAAAATAGCGGAAAATCATAAAACAAAACTTGTAATCCGCTTTATTATTTCGGGTGATATTATGTTCTGTGTGAAAAAGTAAACTTTATAATATTTTAGTGAGGGCTGATAGGCACTATAGTGAAGAGTGCCATTAAGGGGTTTCAGCTCACTACTTAATATATATGTTTACATCTAACTCCTTTATTGAAGAACAACACATTTGTTGAAGGTTGCATTGGTTGAATGTTGCGTGGGTGAGTGAACTACAGCTAACGTATAAGAATACTCGACATATCAGAAAACTTAACATTTAATAACTGAAACTTAACAGTACAGGAACTTTTACTTGCTGAACTCAAAAGCATTACAGCGTCAAGTTGCATCATTATATGCGTGCATAAGGTTAAGCTAGAAAGTATCTGCCACGTAACCGATGCTACGCCAAGACTCCAGGATATGAGACTTCATGCTTCAAAAGTTCAGACTTCGAGTCTACGCGAATACGAGACTGCCAGTATACGAGACAGCGAGTATACTAGACTGAATACGAGACTCAATACGAAACTGCAGAAATTCACGATGCAGCGTCTTAAATATGAAATCGTTGACACGCGCAGTATGCACTCACAGGTCCGCAGAGTCTGTGAAATCCCGCAGAGAGTTTGTGAAGTCGTGACGTCACCACAATATCTTGAAAATTGCTTGCATTACTCATAAAAAATGGAGTTCATTTATCTCTTTAAAACTACTCACAAACGCACTTATTAAATAATACTGATAATACTATATATATATACAACATATATATATATATATATATATACAACATATATATATATATATATATATAAAATAAAAATAAATATAATAAGACTAATTTAAAAGATGAACAGTGGCATACTCTGGTTCAAAAACAATACGGGCGAAATTAAAGTAAAGGGAATATGAAAGGAAATATCTAACAGAAGGAAACCATTGCTACCATATAATGCAAATTGATCTTAATTTTAAATTATTAGGTAATATTAATAATATACATGAATTTATCAACATTCAAGAGCGATACATACAAATCAAGTTCAAACATCAAAGGATTATCAAAATCTGGAGGCTCAAAATACTAAAATGACAATAAATAAAAAAGAAAAGAAAAGATGCAATCCGAAAATATGAAATTGGATAGAACCTCTGTAGATCCAGCTTTTCAAAGACCTTTGCATACACAGAGCTTCCAAATGTGTTTCGCTCAACGATAGAGCCACATGGCCGAAACATCGTCAAAAGATCAGACACATTACCACACAGAAAGAAAAATGGAAATAACAAAAAATATTAGACAAATGGAAAGAAGAGGATGAGAGTGAATATAGCAAAGATATCAGTAATCTATCCACCAATCCACAAGGATGCAGATAGAAATTAAAACTCATACCTATCTTCCCCAGTATTCATGACGCCTAATACTTCGTTGCTCTAACCTAGGAAGAATTTGGAAAGAACACTAGAGAGCGCCATCTGTTGTGAATTATAGGAAATACACCTGAATAAGATATATATATATATATATTCTTTATTTAGATCATACAAGCATCGAGAAAAGTTGTTATCCGCCATGTAAATTTTTATATGCCAAGTTATCCGCCTGTAAATTGTGCCATTCACCATAAGAAGAGTCTTTCCTAGCAGATTTTTAACACGATTATTTTTAGAATTTTTTTAATTCCCTTATTTCCTTAATGTTTTTATTTTTCATTTTCTCTATTCTAGTTTCAGCTTTATTTAAGTCCGAGATCGCCTGCAATCAGTAGAAAATGAATTTAAATTTGCAGGGAAAGTCATGTAGCTGCCCACAACAGATTTTTCATTTTTCAATCACTTTATTCTAGTTTCAGCCTTACTCAAATTCGAGATCGTCTCAAATCAGTAGGCGTCTGATATGTATCTAATAATCTTAACAAAATATATGTTTAAAAATATGATTTCTATGTTGTTTTACACATACTTCTTTAACTTCTCAGGTGTTGGTAAATTATGGGGTGATTTCTGGGGTTTATTTCTCAGCAAAGAAGACAGCGATGTGAATTTGAAAGTGAAAGAGCAAGAGTTTCCTGCTAACAAACCGATACTTGATACTCGCCCAAGCAGCCAAATATCCTCGGCCGAGCTTCGGCGTCACCCCCGAGAGCAGAGGCTGGAGCAATAACTTTTAACGCCTCGGCTTGTAGCGTCACCTCCGAGAGCAGAGGCGGGAGCACTAACTTTTGATGTCTCGGCTTGAAGCGTTACCTCCGAGAGCAAAGGCCGGAGCACTAACTTTTGATGTTTCGGTTTGTAGCGTCACCTCCGAGAGCAGAGGCTGGAGCAGTAACTTTTGACGTCTCGGCTTGTAAGCCCACTGCGAGTAGTTCTTCCAGATCTCGATCGGAGCTTTTGCTATTTGCTTCCCTTTCGTTTCTCTGTTCGATGAAAAGGAATAATGATTTTTTCAGTAAAGCAATAATATTCATTAAATTTGGAAGTTTAATATTTTCAACAAATCGTAGAACAAGCGAAGTGAAACGAAAGGAAATGCTGTATTTATGCTCATTCACAAATAATTCGATAATTTACATTAAAATGGATGATTTAAATGATTAATATTGCTGCAAATTTCCTTAAAATAAAATATTTATAATGACTCAAATTCACTCTGAGGGCAAAGATGAATGGATTCCATTCAGTTAGTCACTGATGTTTTAATAAAAGTTTGAAAAAGATCCCTGTGTATTTATTGCTTAATCAGGCATTTTATTTAAATAATTTTTCAATACATTCACTTACAGCTAAAGTATTCTGAAACTAAAATGATTACTGAATACTATTTTTTTCTTTGAATATCCTAAGATAATCATAAAAAATAAACTCAGAATTTAACTTTCAATATGCTTATTTATTTATTTATTTTTATTTTATTTTATATACGAGTATTTTTGTTGTTATTGTTGTAAATTGTAAAGTGATTTGGAATTAAGATAAAATACTAGTTGAATGTCATTCATTAACCTATGCACTATAATTTGTAGAAGTTCTGGTTTTCTAATATAGTACATCTTATATACCTTTTTTTTAATACCACACATTAACAAATTGTAAACAATTTTGCTTAATTATAGAGTTTGAAATACCTCAGGGGCTTTGCAAATTTAATACAGCTGTATAATAGAACTTTCTGGCATTAATATTTCATTTATAATTCCATTGAAATGAAATTTCAGCATGCCGTAACAAATAATAAAAAATATACATGCAATAAATTAGGATAATAAATCTTTATTATATCTTATATTTGCTTATTTGTGAAACTGTTAAAAATATTCTATTTGATGTACGAAACATTACATTTTACACTGTTATTTTACTTTCATAACTTTAGTGTAGCATTTTTATTGCTTCGATTTTTTACTATTGACAATATCTTAAAAAGAGAATGAAATTTTTTTATCTATATAAATAAAATTGAAAATATATCTATCTGTCTGTCTGTCTGTATGTTTATATATCTCATCATCATGGTAGAACAGCTGCATCGAATTTCAGAAAAATTTTGAGGGTAGCTTTGAAACAGCCCCACTTAAAATTTAATCCATGTTTCAAGTTTCTAGGACAAGGGATTGTCGAGATATGAACAAAAATCCTACAATTAAACCTTCCATAGAAATAGCATTTTGCAGATGATATATTTTCCGCAAATTTATTAACAAAATTATATCATGATGCTTAGCAACGCAATTAAATCAAGTGTGTTTATTAGACAGACGATTATTATTAAATTTTTTTCGATTTAAATAATTAAGAAATTGATATAAATGAAAATTTTATAAATGATGTGCATTATCTCAATCTATCAATATCATGTGCAATATCTCAGAAACTGTTTATGCTAGCAATCCAAAGTTGGCGTTAATACTTTTTTAATGAAAAATTACAAAAGAAATAATTATTTGCGTAATTTTATTGAAGGTTTTGATATTTTGATGATTTTTTTTCAAAATTTCATTTTAAAATATGGAGGTGTTCTGAACATTCGATTGCGTTTAAAACAGAAATTCGATAGAACATTCGATTGCGGCTTCCGGTTTTCCTTAATTATAATTTTATACCAAATTTCGTTCGCGAATCGCTTCATTCGTTCGTGAGATATCGTCTCCACAGACTCACTGACACACACACGCACTCGCACATGCACACACACACCTGCACGCACACACACCAAACACATACAGGCATGACTTTAAAAACGTCTGATTCGTGTTCAAGGTTCTTTGAAACATGCTTTCCCGTCAAAAACTCGAATTCAAATTTTTGCCTATGTATGTAAGGAAAGTAAAATTCAATCCATTGCCTTAGAGCTATAACTTTAACGCATTATTCCACCTTACAGTTATAACTTTAACCTTTGAATTATGACACATAAATGCGAAGTTTTTAATGCATTTAATTAATCAAAGCGAAGTATCTGACACTCTCCAACATTAATTCAGACTTTGCCTTATAGCATGGTTTTTCTACACCTCCACGCTCCCCCGGCCGTCCAAATAGATGCTCAAGTCCTCAGGACGAGCCGGACGGTCTGGGTCTTCAACACCTCCACGCTCCTTCACCATAGAAAAGGAGAAATATCACGTGACTTGCGCTGCAATAGCCATCAGAGAAAGCTCTCTCCCACGTCACGTGCTACATTTGGATATGGCGAGTCCTTTGACAGCCAGCCAATTTCAGCGTGTGATGTAAGAGAAGAGTTCTGAAGCAGTTTACGATTTGCCAAAATGTCCCACATCGCGAAGCATGCTTTTTCTATCATTTCATCTTTCGAATGTTTTTGTGTGGAGTACACTCCCTTAAATATACATTTCTCAAAAATTCCACTCTTCTTGGGTTTTCTATCAGATGATTCGCCCATATACCAAATATCAACCTTCTCTCACGTTTTAGAAGGTGTTTCTGCTTTATTGCGACAATCGAACATTTTGGTGTGCGGCACCCCCTAAAGTAGAAAATATTGGAAAACTGAAATTGCACACTTTCTTCCTTCCAAATTATCTACCCATACACGAAATTTGAAATTTTTATCTCATTTCGAAGCATGTTTTTTTATGAATTCACCTTTCGAACGTTTTTCACTGGAGCACCCCCTTAAACGAACATTTTTGAAAAACTATATTCGTCTTGGGTGTTTTCATCAAATGATTATACCATATAACAAATTTCAAGCCTCTATCAAATTTTAAAGGAGCCGTTTCTCATTTATTCGTCAAACCGAACATTTTGTTGTGCATCATCCTCTTCAGTAGAAAATATAGGAAATCTGAATATGCACGCACTTTCTTCCTTTCGAACGATTTACCCATACACCAAATTTGAAACATCTATCTTATCGCAAAGCATGCTTTCTATCATTTCACTTTTCGAACGGTTTATTGTGGAGCACGAGGATGTACGTGATGTTGTTAAAATAGAAATTGACGGACCACCTTGTCTTTTTAAGTTTTAATTAAAACGTAACAAGGAAGATATGCACTATAGAATACAGAATGTAATTTGCAATTTGGGGAATAAATCCCGCTGACTATAAGACGGGGAAAGGTTCCTGCCCACGATACAACCTCGTCGTTTGCAATCTATTCGAGTTCTGCTAACACATCCAAAGTTCTTTGCTGCGTCACTTCTTATAGCACGTTCCGACGACGGAATTCTCGCGCATGCTCAGACATGCAGCCCGGCCTTGCAATGTTATAACATTCAAGATGAAAACACAATCAAATTGCATTTAACATATAATGACAATTCAAATTAAGATATATCAACAATAGAACTTTAGAAACTTTAGAATGCAAGAATTTAACATTATACAATTCAATGACATGAAATTAACAGTACAAGAAGTTTTTTTTTTTTTTCAAATTTCTAAGGGTAGTACGCACAATTTGGAAATTGTTCGTTTAAACACAACAGATTTTGTTTTAACATCTACAACACGAATACATCTGTCGCAAATCTCCTATTTTCTGGTAACACACTTTAGGATTTGATTTAAAACATTGAATACAATTATGTACAGTTTTTCTGCACAAATTTCGACCGTTTAAAGGCCAATAACTTTGCCTAATTTGATAAAGTAATGTTTGAGGGCCTGAATGCAAGTATTTTTTATGATAATGTTGAATTATTAGATTAGTTAACTTGCCTTTAGGGAGTTGTTGTTGAGACCCAGACCGTCCGACCTACCAGAAAGGTGTAAGGTAACCGTTTGGACGGCCTGGAAGTGACCCCCCCCAATTTAGACCGGAACCCAGTGGGGGAGGCATCCACCGGGACCGTACCCTCCTTCCCCTACCACTAACCCCTCGGAAGGACTTACGGACCCATATGTTTAACGTGATCGTACTCAGCATGAAAACGGCGGCAGTTGTGGCACCGTGCAAATCCAGAGCGCAAACCACCGGGCTACCGCGCCCGAAATGTGCCAACAGCACGCGGTGTTTCCAGGTTGCCTTTAGGGGGTAGCAAAACTGGGTGTTTGCTATTATAATTAAAGGAGGAATTAGTTAACCTACCTCCAACCCTGAGTAACCCTTCTTGATCAAGAAAAGGCGATAAATTTTTTATCTTACTAAAGGAGGGAACGTTTGAATTAGTTCGCAGCCCCTTGATGTCAGCTTGAAACTCTATAGATTGAGCTTTTTTTATGAGGAAGTTCTCTGCTATCTTGATCTCATTGTGACTGAAAGAGTTAAATCTTTTGGGTACAGAAGCCTTACAGTTGCTGACAAACCTAAAAATATAAGCTAAAACACGTACAATATTTACATACTTATTACAAATTTTAAATAAACACTCTAAGAATTCAGGAGCACTGCAAAGAGAGAGCGATATGTTATAGTCACATTGTTTTTCAGAGTTCTCTGAGTTCTCTTTTTTATCTCAGGAAGATACTTTTCTTCTGGAACACAGGAATCATCATCTGTGTCAGGTAAGTAACGAGATGCTAGGAAAGAAGGACCTTTCCATCACATGGAATTGTCTAGAAGAGATTCAGCACTGATATCTTGTCACCAGATCCGCAGGGTTGACTTTCCCGGGGCAGTGATGCCAAGAATTCTGATCAGTTAAAGTTTGTATTTCTTTCACCCGATTTGCAACAAACTGCTTCCATCTTTTCTTTCGATCCTTTGATCCTGTACAGGGTGATTTTTGAATCTGTCCAACAATGCACCGTTGTTGGGTCTTTTAAATCTACAATTTTTTTGATCTTATTTGTCAGACGAGCTGCTAAAAGGGCTGCAAGAAGCCGTAGTCTTGGTAGTGAAATCTGCTTGAGAGGGGCGACTTGACTCTTTGATGCGATAAGATTCACTTCAATGCCATTTTCTTTCACCACTCGCAAATAGACGGCCACGCCATAGCCCTTTTTAGTGGCGTCGCAGAAACTATGTATTTCGACAACATCTTTGACTTTTCTCTTTGTTGAGTTAAGGACAAACTTAGGAATTTTTAATTCGTTTAGTCGCGGAAGCTCTGAACACCATTGCAGCCACTCTTCTTCGATGTAAACTAGCAGATCTCCATCCCACGGAATTTTCTCTATCTATAACTCTTGAAAGAGGATCTTTACTCGGATGGTAAATGGTGTCACCATTCCAAGAGGATCAAATGTTTTCCCCATAGATTGCAATAAAAAACGCTTAGTATTCTTTTTATGCGACAAGAATTCCAGTAAGCTCTGAATTTCCATAGTGAAGCAATCTTCTGCTGTGTTCCATGCCATTCCTAAGACCTTCGTCAAATTGGATCCTAAGGAAATGGAATTATGTTATGTCTGAGTGTCGAATCCTTCTTCTTTCCATTGTTCCATCAAGATACTTTCATTTGTGATCCATTTTCTTAAAACCATTCCGGCTTTCTGCATAATTTCTTTAGCGTTGCGAGAGACTTCAAATGCATCTTGTACGTTGTCTTCACCCGTAATGAAGTCGTCAACATAAAGGCAGTGACCAAGCAATCTTGATGTAGTTGGATATTCATTGCAAAACTTTTCGACGTATTTTTGATGGTAGCAGATAGCAGAAATGGGCTGGTGTTTACCCCAAAGAGAACACGCTTGAAACGGTAGATCTGGAGACTTCGTCCGTCATCTGTTTTATCAGACTACAGAAAACGTATAGCATTTTGAGTTCTTTTCTGCCAGAGATACTTGCAAGAACGCTTTTTCTGTATCGGATAATATTGCAACTTTGTTCAACCTGAAATTGATCAGAATATCAAGGAGATTTGGGTTGAGTTTTGGGCCTTACCACAAACAATCGGTCAAGGACAATTGATTGCTAACGTGTGAGCTAGCGTCGAACACGATTCTGGTCTTCTTGGTAGCAAGTCTATCTTGTTTATATACAGCCTGATCTGGCAAGTAGTAAACTGGTTGATCTATCATTCTTTGTTCACTTGTTTTTTCAACCCGTTCGATTATCCCTTGCCGTAAATAGTCCTCAATTATTTCCTTGTATTGGAAATACAGTTCTGGATTTTGACGAAGTCTTTTTGGCAAACTGTGTAATCGTTCTTTGCTACGGTAAAGTTGTCGCTCAATTTTCCCGAGTCCCTTTTCCAGGGCAACTGTACTTCATAACGGCCATTACGATAAGTAATAGTTCGTTCAAAAATGTCCATAGCTTGATCCCCTTCTGTAAGTTTAGGATCATCATATGTTGTGCCAATTGATTCCAGTTCCCAAAAACGCCTCAAATTCTCATCCAATACTTCATAATCCCTTATGAGACAACAGCGTACTTTGTTTGAAGGTTGTACTTCTTTAAGAGTCCCGGTTGGGATTTTGCATACTTAGTCTATCATTAATCTTAATTGAATCGTGTTTTAGAATTTTGAAAAAGAGTTCCGCACCTATTAAGGCGTGAATATTTCCTGGCTTGAAATATGTTGGATCGGCGAGTTTAGTAAAGTTTGGTAAATTCACTTCAGAAGTGTTTAAAGTTTAAGGAGTCAAATCAGTGATTTTCGGAAAGATGAAAAATTCTATATTTTCTAGAAAGCTTCCTTCCGCATTAGAAATAGATCCATTCATCTTCGCTTTTACTGTTGTTTTTGAGACCCAGACCGTCCGACCTACCAGAAAGGTGTAGAAGACCCAGGCCGTCCGACTCATCCTGAGGACTTGAGTATCTAATTGGACGGCCGGGAAAAGAGTTAGCGAAAGCCAACTCCCGGGGCGGCCAAGGTCCGACGGTCTGGGGCAAAGTTTATTTAAGTTTCAAAAAATATACATTGAGGTTACAAGGAGTTGTACAAAGAGGTGATGATGAGTTAACATTTTGATGATTAGATGACATGATTAAATATAGATGACATGATATTTAGCAAGATGACATTATATAAAACATGATGTTTGATAACAGTTGTAGATGACAGGATTGAAGAATGATGACATGTTTAAGAATTGATGACAAGTTATTTTGCGTGAAGACAAAAATGAAAATGAAGACATGAATAAAATTGAGGATGACATTATATAAAATTAAAAAGAAGAAAAATTATATGATATTTTGTTGATGAAAAAAAATGGTGGTATGAAAATGACTAGGGTAAAATACAAAAATATCATTCAACTACTAATGATATATATGAAAGCAGTATAAAGTAATAGGATGTAATACGAAACATGGTATAATTATTGCTTATCAAGGTTGGTATACAAAACACAAACAACCGACAGCTCAAACAAGGGACAAAACGCGCAAGTACTACAACAAAACGAGCAAAGAACAAGCAGCTTAAACAAAGACAAAAACACTAACAAACGACGACACCACCGGGAAAGTAAGAGGAGTCACCGGCCAGAGATAAAAATTGAAAGCAGAAAAACCCCAGGCTGATTAAGAGATTTTGTTTGAAACTTCTCTTGCAATGAGAACACAGTTTTTGATTTTGTTAATGGAGGATTTGTTGGAGCAAACACTCGAGAACCAGGTCGCAAAATTTTGGGGAGAAGGTTTAGAGAGGTGAAAGGGTTTGGTAAGGGGGCAGGAAAATACAAAATGATCGGCGTCGCCAAAGGAACCGCAGGTACAACTGGAAGAGGATTTACATTTAAAAGAATATAAATAGTCAGGGAAGGGTCCATGGCCCGTTATAAAATATATAAGGTATTTATTAGTAATTTGGGAGTTGAAATTTACCTTAGGGAGGAAAGTTAAAATTCTAGCCGGGTCGAGGGTACGGGGCGAAATATAATTATTTAGATAGGACTGCCAAGATTTTAGAATGTCTAATTTATAATGTTTTTTTAAAAGGGAATAAGGGAAGGGAAGAGCGGAGGGGGAACCAGAAGAGGTGGCAAGTTTGGCATGTTTATCGGCGACCTCGTTGCCCGAGATGTCGGAGTGTGCTTTTACCCAACAAAGGTTAAAAAGATGTTTATTAGTATAAGCGTTAATTTTGATTTTGGAGAGGTAGTTAGATTTGTTTTTGATAGATTGAAGGGCCGAAATAGATGATTGACTATCAGTAAATATGTTAATTTTTAAGTTTTTAGAAGAAGCCCAATTTATGGCATAGTGGATTGCAGCAATTTCTGCCTGGAAAACTGTGTTCCCATGCTCGAGTTTAAATGTGTATATATTTTCTAAGGAGTCATTTGTAAATATGCAGATGGCGTAACCCGTGTTGTCTTCTATGGCGGAGCCATCGGTATAAATGTTAATGTTTGAGAATTGAAGGGGATCACGGGGGACCAGGTTAACCAAACGTTGAGAGGGGGGGGGGTAAAGGAGAGGGGAAGGTTATGATCAAATTTAGCGGGGGGGGGGGCAGGATTATCAAAAAGATTGAGGCGGAGTTTCCAAAAGGTAAATTTTTTATAGAGAGAGTTTATTACAAGGTGAACAGGGGGGATACCAGTTAAGGAGTAGAGAGAAATGTTGGAAGTAGTCCGAAAACCACAAGAAATTTTTAGAAGAAAAATTCTTTGAAGAGATAAAAGTTTTTTGACCTGAGCCCCAGTCAAAGCTTTTCCCCAAACTCCCGCGCCGAAAGTGATGATCTTTTCGATTACCGAAATATACCATATTTTTAGAAAGGATTTATCAACACCCCAATTACTACCAGTCATCCTCCCAAAGGTGCTGGCAAACTTGAAGCATTTCTCTCTGAGGTTGAATATGTGGGAGCTCCATTTAAGATTATCGTCAATCGTAATACCTAGGTATATAAGTTGTCTAGTAGTTTGGATTCTATGGCTTAAAATTTTGAAGGAAGGGCGTTGTCTGATTTTGGAGCGATTTTTGTTGAATACGATTGATTTACATTTTTCGGGGGCAATAGAAAGTTTAAGGTCTGACAGGGAGGAAGAGATCAGAATACCTACCAGAAAGGTGTAAGGTAACAGTTTGGACGCCGGGAAGTGCCACCCAATTTAGACCGGAACCCAGTGAGGGAGGCATCCACAGGGACCGTACCCTCCTTTTCTTACCACCAACTTCTCGGAAGGACTTACGGACCCACATGTTTAACGTGATCGTACTCCGCATGAACACGGCGGCAGTTGTGGCAGCGTGCAGAACCAGCGCGCAAACCACCGAGCTGCCGCGCCCGAAATGTGCCAACAGCACGCGGTGTTCCCAGGTGGTCACCCACCCAAGTACTAACCGCGCCCGATGCTGCTTGACTTCGGTGATCTAACGAGAACCGGTGTTTTCAGCACGGTTTGGCCGTTGGCTTTCGCTTGTGCAAATAGACCCATTTAACCCCGTAACAGGAGTGTTAATTACTTCTTTCTTTATTCCCAACATATCCGCACTTTCCTTCGTTAAACAATTTATATTTGAACCATTATCTAAAATGCATCTCAATTTAATTTTCCTTCCGTTTATGTCTTCAATATATATAAAACAAGTACTTAGTAGGATAGATTTATTCTCTTGTATTGAGAGATTATGCAGCGAAGAAGCAGCAGTTTCGATTTGGTTAAGTTTGAAAACTGAATCTTCAGTTTCGACTCGACGATTAGTCTGCGAAGGCAATACATCTGCGATTTTTCTTTCTTTTTATGTTCATTAATCTGTTGGCGTTCGAAATGCAACAATGTGATGACTTTTGGAACACATAAAACGGGAATGTGTTGAATTACAGTTACTTATCACATGATTCCTATTTAGGCAATTTATACAAAGTTTATGTTCTTTCACGATATCAAATCTTTTTTGAACTTCCACATATATATATATATATATATATTTATACACACACACACACACACACACATAAATATATATATATATAATAAAAAGGTTTGAAGGTCCAATGAAAGAAAAGTGAGAAACTGTAACTCGAAAAACCTAACTTTGTAACAGGCTTACAAAATAAAAGTTTAAGTTTGCTACGGTATTTATAATATATATATATATATATATATATATATATATATATATATATATATATATATATAACAAAAAGGTTTAAAGGTCCAATGATAGAAAAGTGAGAAGCTGCAACTCGAAAACCTAAATTTCTAACAAGCCTACAAAATAAAAGTATAAAACAGCAAATCTTCATTCAAATGGAAAAAAATACAAATTTCGAGTCATCGAGTTAAAGAAAATCAACAAATTTCAATGTTATGGAAACGATTATAGAAAAACATAAAAAATCCAAGCATAAATGCTATACACGTGGACAAGGGCTAAGCCTTAAAAATGGAATTGTTCACTTTGTCAAAACTCTTCATCGTGTCCAAGTATTTTGTCGAAGCAAACACGAAATATGTATGTTTCTGAAGAAATAGATAGATTATATCTATAAACTATTTCTACTTGGACAACATACGTAAAGAAGGAAAAATAAAGGAAGCATGAATACCTGGAAAAAACACTGCATATGTCCGAACCAGTGGAACCCTGGAACCCTGAATGAAGAGACCAGTGTTGCCATTCGCGAAGGAAAAAGAAATGATCTACTATTGCCATTCATAAGAAATAAAAAACAGTAATGCGAAACGGTAAGAAAAAGTAATAATATACAATAAGAGCTACAAAAACGTGGGGCTAATAATAATAGTAAGGCTTATGTTTAAGTGGATGTAAAAATAAAAGTATTATTAATGCAAGAGAATGGTGATGTCTGGCTAATATAAGTTACTATAAATAGAATTCATGAAAATTCAGCTAATCTAAACTTTTTAACTATACTATTTACTGAATAAGAGGGATGTTTATATAAATTGCTGGTAATTTTTAGATTATTTATATGCATAGCATGAAATTTTTTATTTTTATTACTTATCTTTTATATGTTATATATATATATATATATATATATATATATATATATATATATATAGGTCAACAACGCAACTGGTCAACATAGCAAAATCAACGGGTTATTTTGCTCTTAAACCCAGACACGTTTAGTATGGGGACAGACATTGATATTAGAGAAGTATCGTTTCCATTTCTCTTTGCCGATAAAAGTTTTATCAAACTGTTACGTCATTCACTGTCCTTGGATCTCAGCCAACTACTTTTCACGACGTAATCGTCCCTTCGTGGAAATATGAATATTTTTTTTCTCCAGCCAGCTTTCGTGCGTTCCGTAGAAAAATGTATTTTGATTTTCAGTCAGCGGACTCTCTGTCAGTAGCTCTGATGAATATACACTTTCATCCACAAGGGTACAACATTATTACCACCTCCTAGTAGAGATTGTTTTGACTGCATACAGTACTGTATCATTTCATTTGCTTTATTACGAAGTAAGTTTTTAATATTTTTTTACTTTGAAAGTACAGTTAACCTCCTATAACGCGGTACTCTGATAATGCGGTTTCCATAAAAAAAAACCGGAGCAAAAATTGTAATAGCTCTCTCATAACGTGGTTTCCATACACCGCGGTAGTCCTATAACGCGGTTTCTCTATAATACAACGCAATTAGTTTAAGCAGTCTCCCTATAGCATGACTTTTTCTATTACATTTTTACGGTTGAAATTAATGAGGAATTTCTCTGTTTTTTTATCCACGTACATCACCATTTTTCAATTTCAGTTATCAGGGAAATCCCCTGTAAAAAAGTAATACATTCAGCCCAAATGCATTGATAGACGAAAATATGGGTAAAGAATGGGTTGCAAATTTCAATTTAAATGATGTGAAAATGGTACCGGATTTGGGTAAATAATTAGAAAATTACTTTATTGAAAATGATCCTTCAGCAGTGCGAAGTGCAAAATTTGAAAGAGGATTACAATATTGCTTAGCTTCTTATACAGAGATTTTGGTAGAGTTACAAAATAAAACTACATTTAAAAATGAAAATGAAGATATGCAAACTGAAGAGGATATTAAAAGAAAAGGAATTAGGCCACTAATATTTGACAGCGATGACGAATGTTAATAAGATTTGTGTTGGAAAAAAGTTATTAAGTTCATATTTCACATTGTTTTTTTAATTTTCTTATGTGAAGTTTTAATAAAAATAATTTAAAATATGAAAACATATATTTATTGCCTTTTGTATCTATAAACATATATTTCATAACCGTATTTATCATAACATGGTGTTTTAAAAATGCAGTATTATATAACGTACAACGAATCAGCCTGATTTATATGTTCTGAGTTTCACTTAATGCGGTTTCCATATAACGGGGTACGAATTGTTCTGTTTTGTACTAATTCTGAGTTCTTTATTACGCGTTTCCATACAACACGGTATGCAGTTTCCATGTAATACGGTACGAATTAATTTGATTTGCACTAATCTGAGTTTCTTATAACTCGGTCTCCATATAACACGGTACGAATTAATCACGTTATTGGAGGGTTGACTATATAATACTTCTCTAGTAACTGGGCCAGCTCAAAGATATTTTCCCCCCCGGGCCAAACATGATTTGCCCACCACCACACCACACACACAAAATTTTAAACATGCTAACCAAATATAGCCTACCAATATGTGAACAATAGCTAGTATGGACTCCAAATTAGGAATACGTAAAAAATATCCAACGTTCTATCTCATTATTCTCACGGTTTTTATTTGATTTTCTTTCGAATTCTATACAAATATTTTGTAATTAATATTTTGTCAATTATTTTAGTTCATAGACCATATACGATCCGAGACAATGACGTTTTGAAGAGTGGGTGGGTGTTTGTTTTCCACAAATACTAGATGCCTCTTTATTTATAATAGAGCATTACCTTTTTTTATATAGAGGCTTTCCCTCACTCGTCAAAAGAGAGAAAAAATACATTTATGTATAAAATGTAGTGTTGTTTTTTTGTGTGTGTGTCTGTGTTAGTGATCCTTTAGATTGGGGGCTAATGTTCTGGGAAATATAAGCAGCTTATAAGCAGATTATAAGCAGCTATTAAAACCTTTTATTATTTCCAGTATTTCAAGAAATGTTACCCGGCAAGAAACCCCTGTGTCTAAATTCCTCAGGCATCCCACCGTCAAAAGCTTCAAAATGTTAAAGCTGAGACCTCAAAATGTTAGAATAGAATTCTTCTATTTTTAAAAATTAACACATATAAAAGTTCAATTATAAACAACCGTATTTAATTGTTGGCATCCTTGTGTAGCGGCTTCCCCACTGGCCTGGGCTTTGTGTCAATCCAACCCTTCTACCTGCTAGTAACAATAGCATAAACAGTTCAGTATCAACTGTTTTCGGATGAAAAAAAAAGTAAATCTTCTTCTGCAGTGCTGTTGTTGCCCTTGAGGAATACGACTGGATTTCTTTTTATTCCCCCTAAAATCGGTTTATATTCTTAATCAATTTTTTTATGCTGTAATTACTAACGCGAGGTATTTGAATTTCAGATTATATTAAACATCAGTTCGGGCAAATTTTTATATTTTCTTACTTGACCGACCCGGTGTTCCTTTCAGGACTTTTTGGCCGATAAGGCGGAAAGGGGGAACAAGTTTTAAATAATAGTCTGGTGTTTCTTGCTCTATTAAAAATTAGCGCTCCATAGAATTTTTTTAAAAGTAAAAAGCATTCTTTCATACATTAAAATAATTACGAGAAAACCCGGGATTTCGGTATCAATTTGGGGGGGGGGGGGGGGGTAGATCCTGGTATTAACATGCCAACCAATAAATCTGAGGTCGGTCCACTGTTTCTTTCAGGCATACATCCTGGGGGGTGAAGCCTGATATATCTAAACGCTGTCCCTTAATAGGAACTAGGTTAACATAAAATGTCTCCGGGGGGGGGATTATCGTCTGCAGAGGGACTTCACCCCCCGGGATGTATGCCTGAAAAAAACAGTGGACCGACCTCAGAACTATTGGTTGGCATGTTAATACCAGGATCTCCGCCCCCCCCCCCTAAATTGATACCGAAATTCCAGGATTTCTCGTAATTATTTTAATGTATGAAAGAACGCTTTTTAAATTAAAAAAAAATTCTTTGGAGCCCTAATTCTTAATAGAGCAAGAAACAATAGAATATTATTTAAATTTACTAATAAATACATGGGGCGCATTTTTATGTTCGGGAATCCTGAGCAGCAGTAGCGTTGCTAAAAATAATTTGATAGTGTTGAGGGGGGGGGGGGGTGAAGGTAACCAAATATTTTGTTTTCTATTTCCTCAAATATCATTTCTCCGAACTTCATTGTGTTTTGATAGGTGGCAACGCCAATAAGCGGGACTTGTCGTGGCTTCTGTGATGCCATATTTGTGTCATAAGTATAATTTTTGTCATTTGTGTCATAAAGTATGTTTTATTTTGTGCAAGTTAATATTTATATTATCGTATAAATTTATATTAGATAATCTCTTTAGAGTCTTTACGACTTTAGACGAGGAGGAGGTTCTTTTATGGAAGCCTTTATTAAATGTTGACATCCTTATAACCCTTTGAATACGTATTAATAAGCTTCCGTTTAAAAAAGGCATTTTGGAGCTCATAAATATTCGAAGAACCGGGGTCCAAGCTTCACATAAGCTTTTTGGCGATGTGAAGCATGGATTCTATAAATTCCGTTACTGATTTTGACATCACAATTCCGACAGGGCTGAAAGATACACCAGCTTCATCGATCAGCTTCAATTTCTAATATTTTCATCTAAAGTTTTATGGAAGGGCTCTCCCTCACAGATACTTTTCTAGAGACCCCGAAAGCCAAAATATACGCTGCTCACAACTGAAATCGCAACATCATGAAGAAATTGATGTTACCTTATGAAATGCACAGAATATAATTGTAACATGGAGCTGTGTAAATGATCAAAAACTCATATCTGGAAAATGACAGCATGGAACTTTATTGACATTAGATCAATATGGAATAGGCCCACCGTGAGCGGCTATGCAGGATTGAATACGACGAAGCATCCCGTCAATGAGATGGTCAATGCGGTGTGCTGAGGGATGGCATTCCACATAACATACAATTGGGATTGTAATTGAACATGGTTTGCTGGAATTGGGAGTTCTTTTAATTGGCGACCCATGATGTCACAGATATGCTCAATTGGCGACAAATCCGGAGAATATGCTGGCCAAGGCAAGATATCAAAACCTTGTAGACTATTCATAGTTAACTGTGCAGTATATGGCCTGGTATTATCCTGCTGAAAGAGCAGTCCAGGCCTGGTTGACAGATATGGCTGTACCATAGGTCTCACAATGTCAGAGATGTATCGTTGTGCCGTGATACTACCAGAAACGTGGACCAAAGGTCTTCGTCCACCAAATATTATACCATCCCAATCCACGGTACCACTTAGGGGGCTGTGTGGCGACTGATAGGAAAGCTTCCTGGTGGCGTTGTTGTAAGCGCCGCCATACGCGAGTACGGCCATCTGGCATGCCAAAACAGAATCGTGATTCACCCGTGAACAGAATGTTTCGCCATTCTGTCTACCAATTGCGTCTCATTTAACACCACTGGAGGCGATATACTAAATTTTACCCAAAAAGGATTTGATATACTAAATTTTGATTTTTTAGCTGCTCCGATTTTCGCGTTATTCTCGAAAAACGAGTACATTCTTATGTCGGGCCCAAGATGGGCTAGCCTGATAAGATTCAAAAGCCAAAGAAATAAAATGCACTCTGATATATTATGATATACTAAATTTAGGCATTCTAGTGGTACAGTTTTGGAGTTATTCGCAAAAAAAAACAGTACATTTGGGCTTAGGACGGGCTAGCCCGATAAGGTTTTTAATTCAATGGGTTAAGATACACCTCAAATGACAATGACATTCTAAACTTGGAATTTTTAGATACTCCGTTTCCCGAGTTTTTCCTCGAAAACGAGTTAACACTAGAACGACGGAAGCGGTCATTTTGACAACATAACTACTTTGAGAAACGATTCCTCCAAAACAGCTAATCCCAGCCCATTGAAATTTTATGACTTTTTTTTATTTTCTTAAAGTTATTGAAAACACAGAAAAAAATTATTCTAGGTTTTATAATAAGAGAACAAAAATTGGTTTTGAATTAAAGGTATGTTGTACTTTTTCTATGGCGGTCAAATTTACCGCTACCCGTCGTTCTAGGTACTTCAAAATATCCGTCTTTCTAGTGTTAAATTCTTAGGCGAACCCATGATGAGTTTTTCTGATACGGTTTCAAAATCGAAAGAATTAAAATATACCCCCCCCCCAAATATATATATATATATATATATATATATATATATATATATATATATATAAATTAAATTTTGATTTTCTACTTGTTCTGATTTTCAAGTTATTCTCTAAAAATGGGTACATTCATTTTGTTGGGCAACGGACGGGTTAGCCCGATAAGGTTTTAAATCCAAAGAATTAAAATATAAGGCAAATAACAAGGATATCCTAAACTTGGAATTTTTAGATACACCTGTTTTTGAGTTATTCCCCAAAAACGGGTGAATTTCTAAGGCGGTCTCAAGACGGGCTAGCCCGATACGGTTCAAAATCGAAAGAATTAAAATGCACCTCAAACGGAAAGAATATGGGTTATTTTCTGTAAACAGGAGTTTTACGTATCCCAGGTTTTTAATAAAAGTGTATATGACTTGGGACTGATTTTGGGCACTGATCAGTTTCACTATATTGTGGTTCATATTTGTCACACATTAACTAAAAAAATCTGATGTGGGCATCACATGACTTTCCTTATATAATGTAATGAATTTACTACTTTTAGAGTAAAAAAATAGGTTTTTCTTATAGTAGATACTAATATTCGTTCCAAGACATTGAATTTTCGACAATTAGTCGTCATTTTCATTGATTTAGCGTCATTTTTATCCATTTGGCAAGATTTTCGTTAATTTGGCAACATTTGAAAAAGTCGCCAATTTGGCGACCAAAATCTCGCCAAGTGCTATGCACTAAGAAATAATTTATTCTTACAGCAGATAAATGACTATTGGCGTTCAAAAACAAAAGTATTACTCAGAGTATCTTTTTTCATGAATGGAACGAGCTAGATCCACGAGAATGATGTCACCCAATGTATCGCATGGTATTACATATGAAAAGTGAACATGCTTATCAATAGGAAATATTTTTTTTTTATTTTATATGACTTTTTGATATTTTTTTTGAAAAATGTACAATATCTCAAGAACGGTTCGTGTTGGCGTTCTAAAATTTATGTCAATCGTTTTCTAATGAAAAATTACATCAGAAATGTCTATTTGCGTAACTTTATTAGTGGTTTTGATTTTTTGACGATTTTTTCAAAATTTCATTCGAAAATTTAGGGGGGTTCTGAACATTCGATTGCGTACAAAAACAATAGGCTTCCAGTGTTTACGGATTGTGATTTTTGTACCAAATTTGGTTCAAATCGGCCCATTCGTTCGTCAGTTATCGTCTCCACAGACCCACTGACACACACACACACACATACTTTCACACACACACACACACACATACACACAGACATCACTTCAAAAATGTTTGATTCGTGATCAGGGATGCTTGAAACGTGCTCTCCCGTCGAAAACCCGAATTCGAATATTCGACCCCGTCACAATACTTTCCTTATACATTATATATATAAGGAAAGTGAAAACAATTTATATTTTTAATATTTAAAAATTTAGTTTTTACTTTCCTTATATACATAATGTATAAGGAAAGTATTGTGACGGGGTCGAAAATTCGAATTCGAGTTTTCGACGGGAGAGCACGTTTCAAGCATCCCTGATCACGAATCAAACATTTTTGGAGTGATGTCTGTGTGTGTGTGTGTGTGTGTGTGTGTGAAAGTATGTGTGTGTGTGTGTGTGTGTCAGTGAGTCTGTGGAGACGATAACTGACGAACGAATGGACCGATTTAAACCAAATTTGGTACAAAAATCACAATCCGTAAACACTGGACGCCTATTGTTTTCATACGCAATCGAATGTTCGGAACCCCCCTAAATTTTCGAATGAAATTTTGAAAAAATCGTTAAAAAATCAAAACCACGAATAAAGTTACGCAAATAGACATTTCTTATGTAATTTTTCATTAGAAAACGATTGACATAAATTTTAGAAAGCTAACATGAACCGTTCTCGAGATATTGCACATTTTTCATAAAAATTATCAAAAAGTCATATGAAATTAAAAAAAAATATTTCCTATTGAGAAACATGTTCACTTTTCATATGTAATACCATGCGATAAATTGGATGACATCGTTCTCGTGGATCTAGCTCGTTCCAGTCATGAAAAAGATACTTTGAGTAATACTTTTGTATTTGAACGCCAATAGTCATTTATCTGCAGTAAGACTAACTTATTTCTTTGTCCATAACGCTTGGCGAGATTTTGGCGACGAATTTGGCGGAATGTCGCCAACTTGGCGACTTTTTGAAATGTTGCCAAATTAACGAAAATCTCGCCAAATTGATAAAAATGACGACTAATTGTCGAAAAATATTAGGTAAAAATATTAAAAATATTAGTATCGACTATATAAAAAAAATATTAGTATAAATATTAGTATCGACTATATAAAAAAAATATTAGTATAAATATTAGTATCGACTATAAAAACCTATTTTTTTTTACTGTAAAAGTAGTAAATTCTTTACATTATATAAGGAAAGTCATGTGGTGCCCACATCAGATTTTTTTATTAAATGTCATTCCCCTGTGTGTCCCAACAGCCAAATAATAAAATCACAACTTCATTTACAAACCTCCATTTTCTAGTTACTTTCCTATACATAATGTATAGGAAAGTATTGTGACGGAGTCGAAAATTCGAATTCGAGTTTTCGACGGGAGAGCACGTTTCAAGCATCCCTGATCACGAATCAAACATTTTTGAAATGATGTCTGTGTGTGTGAAAGTATGTGTATGTGTGTGTGTGTGTGTGTGTCAGTGAGTCTGTGGAGACGATAACTGACGAACGAATGGACCGATTCGAACCAAATTTGGTACAAAAATCACAATCCGTAAACACTGGAAGCCTATTGTTTTTATGTGCAATCGAATGTTCAGAACCTTCCTAAATTTTCGAATGAAGTTTTGAAAAAATCGTCAAAAAATCAAAACCACTAATAAAGTTACGGAAATAGACATTTCTTATGTAATTTTTCATTAGAAAACGATTGACATAAATTTTAGAACGCTAACATGAACCGTTCTTGAGATATTGCACATTTTTCAAAAAAATTATCCAAAAGTCATATAAAATAAAAAAAAATATTTCCTATTGAGAAACATGTTCCCTTTTCATATGTAATACCATGCGATAAATTGGGTGACATCATTCTCGTGGATCTAGCTCGTTCCATTCATGAAAAAAGATACTTTGAGTAATACTTTTGTATTTGAACGCCAATAGTCATTTATCTGCTGTAAGAATAACTTATTTCTTCGTCCATAACGCTTGGCGAGATTTTGGCGACGAATTTGGCGGAATGTCGCCAACTTGGCGACTTTTTGAAATGTTGCTAAATTAACGAAAATCTCGCCAAATGGATAAAAATGACGCTAAATCAATGAAAATGACGACCAATTGTCGAAAATTCAATATCTTGGAAAGAATATTAGTATCTACTATAAGAAAAACCTATTTTTTTACTGTACAAGTAGTAATTTCATTACATTATATAAGGAAAGTCATGTGTTGCCCACATCAGATTTTTTTCTTTTAATTTGATGTTTTATATTAAATTTGATAATTTAAAATACAAACAGTAATAAAAAAAATCCACTATTCATTAAAGCAATATTTTAAATTAATTTTTTGCTACTGTCTCCTAGCTTTTTTGTCATTCACCTGCTTTTAAATTTTAACACTCCATTCTTTACATAGATGACAACACAATATAATTAAAGTACTATTCTTTTATACTAAAGTCCATATTCAACATTTCAAGAGTTTGACTATGTTCGAGTTATTCTGTGCAGGGAAATATTATAAAACGGAACAATTTCGGGTAAGTATTTTTATTCCTTGTCATTCACCTGTCTTTAATTATTCTCAGAGTAAAAAAGTAAATAATTTTTTTTAACATATATGTGTGCCTAGTTAGTGTAGCAAACTAAATATCATGTTAGGCTGAAATGCAAATAAAACTCATATACTCAAAAAGTGAAATCACATGATTTGCCATTCCACCGTCTCTTGGTAGACAAGGACTTATATTTTCTAAATTGTTCTCATTATCTAAATTATTTTCAATAGAATTAACCCATATTGTACCAAGCATTGAAAATATTAATATTTTTTTTATAAAATCTTAAATATGTGTTTCTCTTAGCCTATGTATACACGTAAAATCAAAAAACTTTTATTAGTTGGATCAGTACAGGCTGTCCTAAAAATAGGACAATGGTCCATCCTCTAGATATATATCCCATAGGACAATCTTCTAAATAATTTCTTTTGACAATCCCTTTTTAATGGTATAAAAGTATGGAATATTATCTTAATAAATTTATATGCATATTTTTTCTTGGAGCTCAAAAAACTTGTTGCATCCCTGAACACGTATCAAACTTTTCTGAGATAATGTCTGTGTGTGTCAGTGAATCTGTAAAGACGATATCTGACAAACGAATTTCACTCGAAAATTTAGAGGGAGGGGGTTCTGATCATTCGATTGTGTTTAAAAACAATAGGCTTCCAGTATCCACGGATTGTAATTTTTGTACTAAATTTCATTGGAATCGCTCCATTCATGAGATATCGTCTCCACAGACTCACTGACACACACACATATTTTCACCACAACCCCCCCCCCCCCGCCACACACAGACATCACTTCAAAAATGTTCAATCTGTGATCAGGCATGCTTGAAACGTGCTCTCCCGTCGAAAACGCGAATTCGAATTTTCGACCCCATCATAATACTTTCCTTATACATTATAGTATGTATATAAGGAAAGTAATAACTGGACTATCTTCGTTCGTGTATCTTGCGGTCAGGTCCGGTTTAAGGCGTGGGCGGAGTGGGCAATTGCCCAAGGTGGCCGAAGGATGACCACTTGGAAGTGAAATTAGGTGTAGTAAAAATGAATTTTCTGGTAGTATTAAAAAAAATTTGAAATGGAACCAATTTTGTGCCACTATAATATAAATTAATTAATGTACTTTATTAGATAGTATTAAAACATTAAAAGGATTAAACCGTTTTTCGCCCATAATTATATCTTGTTTGAAGAAATGTATAGTTCTGCTTCAAAGTACGTACGTTCAACCACTTAGGAGATTACTAAATTTTATACAACTTGCAGCTGGGTGCAGTCCCTGCAATCCCTGAGAGTGACCCCCCCCCCAACCCCAAATACAGGTAAAACCCTTTAAGGAGTCAAACCTGTGTGAAAGTATGTGTGTGTGTGTAAAAGTATGTGTGTGTGTGCGTGAAAGTATGTGTGTGTGTGTAAGGTTTTTCAGAGGCAAATAATTAAACAATGGTGTAAAATGATTTTAATTTTGTAATTTTTCCAGTTTTATTGCAAAACGAAAAAACAAATAGTACAAAAGATTTTTAGCAAAATCTTCCCTTATGAATATTTGCATAAAAGTGCAAAAGTTGTTTCTAAATTATTAGAGCTGTTTCATAAATTAGTAAATTTATTCTATAGACACAATCTGCGAATTTGACAGATTGTTTTAGTCATGCATACACATTTCTGTCTAGATATAGGTTCAATAATCTGTAAATATTATTTTATTTTTGCACAATTACACTTTGTTCTAATTCCGGCCGTCCAAATAGTTGCTCAATCCTTGGATGAGTCGGACGGTCTGGGTCTTCAACTTTGTTCTAATTGTAATGTAATACACTTTTAAGTAACATGTTAAGTAACCAACCTTAAAACCTTTAACCAACCCTTTAAATTTTAACCAACCCTTTAAACTTTAACCAACCCTTGCCTGTCTGTGTGTCTGTGTGTGTGTATGTGTGTGTGTCAGTAAGTCTGTGGAGACGATAACTGATGAACGAATGCATCGATTCAATTGAAATTTGGTACAAAAATTACAATCCGTGAATTCTGGAAGCCTATATTGTTCTTACACGCAATCAAATGTTCAGACCCCACCTAAATTTTTAATGTTATTTTGAACAAATCATCAAAAAATTAAAACATTTAATAAAGTTACATAAATAATCATTTCTTATGTAATGTTTCATTAGAAAACGATTGACATAAACTTTAGAATGCTAGTATGAACCGTTTTTGAGACATTGCACATTTTTTAAATAAATTCGTCAAAAAATCACATAAAATTCATAAAAAGTATTAACCATTGTGAAATCTGTTCACTTTTCATATGTAATATTATGCGATAAATTTATAAAAACCATTCTCGTAGATCTAGTTCATTCCATTTACAAGAGAAGACACTTTGGGTAATAGCATTCTAATTTGGCGCCATTAGTCGTTTATCTACTATAAGAATAACCTATTTCTGCATCCACATGTTTGGGGAAACTTTGACGATGAATTTGGCGGAATATCGACAACTTGGTGAGTTTTTTAAATGGTGCCAAATTGACGAAAATATCGCAAATTGATGAAAATGTCACCAAATTGATAAAAAATGTCGTTAAATCGATGAAGACTAATTGATGAAAATTCAATATCTTGGAAAGAATATAAGAATCTACTATAAGAGAAGATACTTTGGGCAATAGTTTTGTATTTGGGCGCTATTAGTTTTTTATCTACTATAGCGTACAAGTAGAAATAAAGTCTAAGGAATAAGATATATTTTGTCCAGATATATTTTGCGTTTTTCATTTTAAATCAAAACCGTAAAAGATCGTGGTGTCTTACTAATTGTGTCATTCGCTTTTAAGCGAAAATGAACAAATAAAATACCTGTTTTTATAACATTTTTTACCTTAATTATAATTTTATTACATTTTATTACAATTTTATTACATACCCTACAATACATGGTAATGTATAGGGAAAGTATTGGAATCGTGCCGAAAATCGCAACTCGAGTTTTCGACGGATCTACACGTTTTGGGACCCCTAGAACACGAAAAAAACTATTTTTAGTATGAGTTGTGTGTGTTGTCTGTACAATATATTTATTCACTCTAACTCAAAAACTAATGGACCAGATTTCATAAAATTTGGTAGGTAAGTCACTTCTGGATTATTCTGGCGCTGATTAAATTTTGGTACAATTCGGGATAAAAGAAAATAGACAAAACCAAGAGCAAAACGTTTTTAAACAACGAAAGATCTTTTATTTAACATCCTAAAAGACGTACAAAAATTGTTAAAAACAGCCAGAGCGTTTTCGGACGTATATACGCCCTTTATCAGTGGCTACATGAGTAGTAAATGCATAGAATGTTTATATATATAGAGACCATTTTAAAACAAATTTGCATAAAATATAAAATGGTAAATGAACTTACTAAAATAATACAAGAAATATAGACTGAAATTACACAATAAGTTTAAACTCTTACGAATTTTAAATATTACAAGAAAAGAACCAATACAAATCTTAGAAAAACGTCAAGCAAGATATTCCTGAGAATGACGTCACAAAAAACTTTTAAGAGATTTGAATTGCATAGAGTCGAGAATGAGTCGCCAAGTATAACTTAAAATTTGAACAGGATCAAAATTACAAATTGATTCACGGTAAATATAAATAAACAGGGATTCATAAAGAAGAATACTACGTGGATTGTTACAACGAACCAAAAGGAAAGTTTTTTCAAAAACGGGAAGAAATTTATCATTAGCCACGTATTGAGCAAGAGCCGTAGAAAGTTTACCAGATTTGACATCGCGAGCATGTTTTGCTAAACGGATGCCAACAGTACGTTTTGTGCTACCAATGTAAAATTTATAGTCACCAGCAAAGGATAACAGGGGAACGACATACACCCCAGCAAAGCTTTTAAAGTCATCAAAATTTCCAAGTTTATCGGATCGAATACGATTAAATAAAGTGGTAATATTAGAGTGAGCGGGTTTGAAACCAAATTCATGGCAGAAATTAATAAAAGGACAGAAAATCCTAGGATGGTAAGGAACACTAGATTTATGGACTAAACGATCTTTAATAGCAACAAGTTTAGTATCAACTTGAGTGAATTTAAGACGAACGTGGGCGAAGATCTTATGTATAAATTCAAAAGAATAAGCGGCCTCATGGCCAAGTTTAAAAATAAAATTAATTTCATCAGTTAAAGCGGGGATAGAAGAGCAAACATTAAATGCGCGATTAAAATACGCGTTAAAAGAAGCTTTTTTAGAGGATACAGGATGGAAAGAATTAGCGGGGATACAGGAGTTAGTAAAAGTGGATTTACGGAAAACGGAAGTATGAAAACCAAAATTAGAACGGGTGACCAGAACATCAAGGAAAGGCAAGGAACAGTTAGATTCATGCTCAACAGTAAAATTAATCGAAGGGTAGAAATCATTAACTTTATCCAAAAGGTGAAGGAGATCATTTAAACCACGATCCCAGATAATAAAAACATCATCCACGTAACGGCACCAAAGGATTGGTTTAATTGTTAAAGAAGGCAATATCTCATTCTCGAGCTCTTGCAAAACGGCCTCGGCCAAAATACCAGATAAAGGGTTACCCATAGGGCGCCAGAAGTTTGTAAGAAAATAGCGTCACGGAAAGCAAAGTAATTTGTTTCCGCAATAATATTCAAAGCGGAAGTGATTGCGTCGATAGTGGGGATTTTACATTGGTGACTATGAAGTTTTTTGGCAATAATATCAATAGCAATGTTAACATGGGTAGCCCTTTATCTGGTATTTTGGCCGAGGCCATTTTGCAGGAGCTCGAGAATGAGATTTTGCCTTCTTTAACAATTAAACCTATTCTTTGGTGCCGTTACGTGGATGATGTTTTTATTATCTGGGGTCGTGGTTTAAATGATCTCCTTCACCTTTTGGATAAAGTTAATGATTTTTACCCGTCGATTAATTTTACTGTTGAGCATGAATCTAACTGTTCCTTGCCTTTCCTTGATGTTCTGGTCACCCGTTCTGATTTTGGTTTTCATACTTTCGTTTTCGGTAAATCCACTTTTACTAACTCCTGTATTCCCGCTAATTCTTTCCATCCTGTATCCTCTAAAAAAGCTTCTTTTAACGCGTATTTTAATCGCGCATTTAATGTTTCCTCTTTTATCCCCGATTTAACTGATGAAATTAATTTTATTTTTAAACTTGGCCATGAGGCTGCTTGTTCTTTTGAATTTATGCATAAGATCTTCGCCCACGTTCGTCTTAAATTCACTCAAGTTGATACTAAACTTGTTGCTATTAAAGATCGTTTAGTCCATAAATCTAGTGTTCCTTACCATCCTAGGATTTTCTATCCTTTTATTAATTTCTGCCATGAATTTGGTTTCAAACCCGCTCATTCTAATATTACCAATTTATTTAATCGTATTCGATCCGATAAACTTGGAAATTTTGATGACTTTAAAAGCTTTGCTGGGGTGTATGTCGTTGCCCTGTTATCCCCTGCTGGTGACTATAAATTTTACATTGGTAGCACAAAACGTACTGTTGGCATCCGTTTAGCAGAACATGCTGGCAATGTCAAATCTGGTAAACTTTCTACGACTTTTGCTCAATATGTGGCTAATGATAAATTTCTTCCCGTTTTTGAAAAAACTTTCCTTTTGATTTGTTGTAACAATCCACGTAGTATTCTTCTTTATGAATCCCTGTTTATTTATATTTACCGTGAATCCATTTGTAATTTTGATCCTGTTCAAATTTTAAGTTATGCTTGGCGACTCATTCTCGACGCTATGCAATTCAAATCTCTTAAAAGTTTTTTGTGACGTCATTCTTAGGAATATCATGCTTGACGTTTTTCTAGGATTTGTATTGGTTCTTCTCTTGTAATATTTAAAATTCTTAAGCGTTTAAACTTATTGTGTAATTTCAGTGTATATTTCTTGTATTATTTTAGTAAGTTCATTTACCATTTTATATTTTATGCAAATTTGTTTTAAAATGGTCTCTCTATATATAAACATTCCATGTGCTTTTACTACTCATGTAGCCACTGATGAAGGGCGTATATACGTCCGAAAGCGCTCTGGCTGATTTTAACAATTTTTGAACGTCTTTTAGGATGTTAAATAAAAGACCTTTCGTTTTTTAAAAGCGTTTTGTTCTTGGTTTTGTCTTTTGTATGTAGACGTGGTGCCAATCTTGATTATAAAAGAAAATGCCTGTTTTCTTTTGCGCAATGGCCCGCAAAAATCGTGTCTAGCTAAAAACCTAATTGACCAAATTTCACAAAAATTGGTAGATAAGTCCCTTGTGGGTTACTTTGGTGCTGATTAGATTTTAGAACGATTCGGGAAAAAAACCCTGCCTTTTCTTGCGAAATAGTCCGTAAAAATCGCCAAAATCTAAAATAAATGACCTAAGTAAGACTCCTATATATATATATATATATATATATATATATATATATATATATATATATATATATAAATATATATATATATATATATATATATATATATATATATATATATATAGAGAGAGAGAGAGAGGTGTCTTAGTCCTGAGGAAGCGGGCTTAAAATACCCTCGAAACAATTGTAGTCACCTAATTGACCTATACCTGCTTTCTTAAAAGAAGTATTAGAAGTTATAAATATTCTAGTATTTGATTATTTATTTTTACGAATAAAAAAAACATAGGTAGCCATTTGTAATTAATAGACGAGCGTTCTGGTACTATTTACTGTAATAATACGCCACTGGTCTTGAGTATAAATTTCTTTTATTTTTCGTCTTTTATAGGCTTTGAAGCAGACTCCTGTCAAGAACTATTGGAGAAGCTTCAGATTCCTTTCTGGTGATGATCCTGAATCAATTGTTTCTACAGCTCCAATTACATGTTCATTGAAATCCCAGGATGATGTAATGCCACACTGAATGAAATATCCTTTTATATATAATATATATATATATATATATATATATATATATATATATATATATATATATATATATATATATATATATATATATATATATATGTAATTTTTTTTTGTAATGGGATTCTCTTCTCAACTTCTAGACATACATATTCCAAATTCTAGTTGTATCGTAATCCAATGTAAAAAAAATGTAAGGAAAAACAATCCAATGTAAGAAAAAAGGTCTGATAGGGACAGCACATGACTTTTCCACATAATGGAATGCTAGGGCGCGGTAGCCCATTGGTTAGCGCTGGAGTTGCACTCGGTAGGCCCGGGTTCGATTCCAGCCACTGCCAAAACTGCCGCCGTGTTCATGCGGAGTACGATCACGTTAAACATGTGGGTCAGAAAGTCCTTCCGAGAGGTTGGTGGTAGGGGAAGGAGGGTACGGTCCCTGTGGATGCCTCCCCCACTGGATTCCGGTCTAAATTGGGTGGCACTTCCCAACCGTCCAAACAGTTACCTTACACCTTTCTGGTAGGTCGGACGGTCTGGGTTTCAACAACAACAACATAATGGAATTATTTTACTTTTTTCATAGCAAAATAATGATGTACAAGATCTGAACTGAAAATAGACACTCGCCATCGCCAAAAGGGATCGGTTAAACAATACAGTGATGGCGATTTGATGAAACAACTAACTGGCCACCAATCTCCTCCCTCAATCTGTTTTAATCAGAAAAGTGTCCAGGAGGTTACTAACTGTGCATCTCTTCTCTCCCCAATTATCATCCCTTATACATATATATATATATATATATATATATATATATATATATATATATATATATATATATATATATATATATATGTAAGTATATAGCATAGTAAACATATAAGATTAAAATTAATTCTACAGTTATCCAATTATTCTCCAGAAGTTGGCGCGAAGCAGCATACTCTCCTAAAGTAACATACAAGATTCATTTGAACAAAGGGGGGAGAGATGACCAAATGCAAGGCATAAAATGGTAGAGGGGAATGGCGACCCCTCTTTCCCGTTTAAAAGACTGCTTTTATACCCGGGCAGCACTCACGGTACCAATGCCATGCAGTAGCCATACTTCCGTAAATGTGTCAAGTCAAAAACACTCGAAAAAGTGTAAAGTAAACAAATAGGAATCAACCAGGATCGCAAGAGAGAGGAAAAGAATGGAAATGCAGCAAATGCCAGAGTGCATTATATATAAGCAGTTTACGCATGCGTAATTCGTCATTTTCACCTTCATCGTTCTATACCTCTGCCATATCCTTTAAGTAAGCATTTTCTCCCTTTTTTGTATTAAATAGGGAATTATAATAACATGTCAGGAAGCCAATTGGATAATTCCGTTTTATTGCCTCCTTCATAATATTCCTATTATGCATGACGCTATCAGACTTGAAAGTATTAATCCGTTGATTTCTTTTGAGGTGACCAATGACGACATTTCTGAAAATGTTTTTGGTCAAATTGTACCTCCAATCAATAATGTGATTGATTTCCATATTGAAATTGTTTCTCTTGTCATATAAGACGGTATAAGTACCACATCTACTGTCATGTTTTAGCGTGATGTCTAGAAAATCAACACTATCTTCCTCCTTACTTATATTCTCGATCAATTCCAGTTCTTTTGGATAAAAAGTAAAATCAAATTGGGGTGTATTCTTATATTGCCCAATAAGGACATCGTCAACATAACTAAAATATGGCATTTCATGTAATATATGAGTGCCATTTTCAAATTTATACAAGTATAGATCGGCGAGCAGGGATGAACATCCCCCTCCCATGGGAATACCCTTAACCTGTTGAAAATAGTTGGTGCCATCAAATAAGATGTTTTCAAACAACACAATGCGAATCAAGTCCTTGTATTTTCTGAATGTAATATGCTCTTTTAAGTCATATATTTCATGTAGTTCTTTCAAAATTTCATATAGATTTTCCAGATTGATGTTGTTGAATAAATCACGGAAATCGTAACTTTTGAAACGTATATCCTTGTTATAGAATTGAAGTCGGTTGATGACATCGTAACTATTATTTATCATTACTGTTCGTTGTTTCTTGAGTATAATCATAACATTTTTAAGTATAGTATAGATTTTACTTTTTATCCAAAAGGACTGGAATTGATCGAGAATATAAGTAAGGAGGAAGATAGTGTTGATTTTCTAGACATCACTCTAAGACATGACAGTAGATATGGTACTTATACCGTCTTATATGACAAGAGAAACAATTTCAATATGGAAATCAATCACATTATTGATTGGAGATCCAATTTGACTAAAAACATTTTCAGAAATGTCGTCATTGGTCATCTCAAAAGAAATCAACGGATTAATACTCAAGTCTGATAGCGTCATGCATAATAGGAATATTATGAAGGAGGCAATAAAACGGAATTATCCAATTGGCTTCCTGACATGTTATTATAATTCCCTATTTAATACAAAAAAGGGAGAAAGTGCTTACTTAAAGGATATGGCAGAGGTATAGAACGATGAAGGTGAAAATGACGAATTACGCATGCGTAAACTGCTTTTATATAATGCACTCTGGCATTTGCTGCATTTCCATTCTTTTCCTCTCCCTTGCGATCCTGGTTGATTCCTATTTGTTTACTTTGCCTTTTTTCAAGTGTTTTTGACTTCACATTTACGGAAGTATGGCTACTGCATGGCATTGGTACCGTGAGTGTTGCCCGGGCATA